>CP092872.1:60868257-61171323 GCA_030710605.1 Cordylochernes scorpioides
TTGGCATCTGAGGCCACTAATCTTGGAGGCTTTTAGCTACATTCAGAGTCCACCCGACCTCCAGGACTGTCTCGTTGGATACATGGACTGAGTGACAACGTTAACACCATTCCCTCGTCAAGCAAGGCATCTGTTAGAGTTTTTATTATTTGTAATAACTCTGTGTATATAAATTTATTAAAAATAAAAAGGTATATCCTGATCAGGAGCACATGTGCTTTTCAGAAGGCAGAGCGCCATTTGATGGAACAGAAATCAACTAAACATTGATTTAGCCTGTTCCCTGATATTTGGCCAACCCAATTTCTTGATAAATCAAGAAAAGCCATCCACGAACGCATTTCGCGCTGTTAGCGCTCGTCAGCGTTGCTTTTTTAATTATTTTTCTAGTGTTTTTCATATATATTATTTATATGATATTCGACCAGGAGTGTCTGGTCACGTGTGTAAATTTATTGTATATATATATATGGTGGTTGGGAATAAAGTGTAGTTGAGTTTTTGTAAAACCAAGGCTTTGAGACTAACTAGGATTTTGGAAAGTCCGCTACATTTTAGGGGAAGACTTGTGCGCCAACTATAGGTTGTAGAGTGCATTAAAGAAAACCAGCGAAAAGAAGTTTAACGAACACATCCATTTACTGGTTTCTCCGATCTTCGAGAGATCTAAACAACGAGATATAATGCGAAATATCTTCACCTATTTACATAAGACTTAAAGAATAATATTATCGTAACATGATCGACTTACTGGATACCTCGACCCTAACATAATCCGACACACTATCAATATCTTCTCGGTATAACTATATTGAAGGGCAAGAGGTGTCACTTTAGATTGTTCGGCGGTACATATACTAAAATTGGAACTCCCGCAACTTTAACTTGTATTATAGACTGAAAATCGGCACTTGCCATCACACCAGCATTTAACATTTTGTGAAATTCGACCGATTTCATAAACCCTCTCGTAAAATGTTATGAAATCGAAGCCGCCTTTGTATCGACGAGGTCCAAAGCCCGAAACCATGAAATACAGGTTGGCCCTTTTTGTCTGAATTTGCCAAAAATGGTTGTAGTAGCTCATTCCTTATATTCACTAGTAAAGATTTTTACAAGGATGATAAAAATAATACATCGCTCTGATGTATAATTAAAAGGAGAGGTGCCATACTTTAGCTACATATATATGTGTTGCAGGCATTGACACGTTTTTTTTATCATACTGGTAACACATACACAAAAACAAATAAAGATACTAAGATTTAACAACATTATCAGCAACGTATAAGAATTTCTGCTTTGTTTTAAAAGAGATAACGACCAACTTCTCAATTCAACATGTCAACTGAATAAAAATAATCCGATATGGAAATTGCGATATTAAATATAAAATATATTATAGCTGCCTCATTAATTATAATTAGAAATTATTTATCGGTTTTTTAATTCAATTTTAAAACAATTTCTTACCGCCTCTGAACTAAAATGGAAAATATAGGGTGGGTATGGCGTATCACAAGCTAAAGATAAGCTACTGGAAGTATTATATTTTGTATAAAGTAAAAGTAGTGTAAAATAAAGTAATTATAAAGTAAAACGAGACTTATAGAACGTATGAAGCTTCAGTAATGTTTGAGCAGTTTTAAATTTCCTTGTTGGATGTTAGTTTGTTATGTTATATATATACTTTGTAATTTATATTTTATGTAAATAGTCATTTTGCATTTTTTCTTGTTTTATCTTTTGCCTTTATAAAAGGCGATGCTTCCTGTGACGGCAGTCATCGTGGTAGAATAGTAGTATGGCTTGTAGAGTAGAGAGCACAGCTTGCTTGATGAAATAAACGTAGCTCTTCCGTAAGTACAAGTTTTATCTCTGTGGTAGATTTATTTCGGGGTATATCTCCGCGACATTCCTATTGGGCATCAGCTAACTTGCATCCCAACTACCCTTAGCAACCTCTTTAAACAATTGTGATGTAGAATCTCTTCATTTTCACCAACCTCAAATATCCTCGTATCTGGATTCTTTAAACATCATTCAATGAAGATGACATCGCAATATCTAAAGCGTGAGTTTCTTTTATCGAAGATGCCTACCCATCAGAAAAATATTTCCCGTATGTTACCAATAATTCTATGAAATCTACATGTTGTGAAAACTCCTATTGAATCCTAAAAACTTCAAAAAATTTCAAACGAAAATTTGTCAATATATTCAAAATATTTTGGAATGAAACCTACGAAAAACTCTCATATACGAATTTTCTTTAAAATTTTCAATTTGATAGGAATTTATTTTCTTTAAATATATATATTTTTCAAAAATTGAAATATTTAGTTAAAATAAGCCAAACTTTAATGAAAGTATAAAAAAGAAAATTGAAAAAAAAATCTCATTTAAGCGGTCAGGATATGCATTTTTAGTTTATTATTTATGTTGAATTTTTTAAGAACGCTCATTTAAAAATCGACTGAATATTTTCCTGGAAAAAAAAACACACACACACACTATATTATAATTTTAGTTATTTTATATTTTCCAAATATTCGAGGCATGTAGTATACCTAAAAGAAAATCTATTCATAGTTCATCCCTTTAAAATTAGCCCGCGGCATATGTCCTGGAAAAAATTAAGGTATAAATAACACCAAAAATAAAACTTTTTTTATATTAATATATCTTTAAATTTGGCTTTTAAAATCTTGTATACCCGAAATTTGTAATCGACTTCGGATTAGATTGAGAATATATATTTTAATTAAATCTTGAAATATGGTTAGAAAAACTTTATTTGACACTCTTTGATGATGCAACCTGTGTTTCTTAAAAAGATATTTACACAAATACCTTTTTGGCTGGTAAACTCGCGCATGCGTATAACCGACCAATCAACAGATGAAGTGTTACCTTGCCGTACTCGGTCGACAAGGACCACTCCTCCCTCTTGTTCTCACACGTCAGTGACAAAAATGAAATAAACTGCGCATGCTCATTAGAAACTAATTAGAGCCAATAACGGTCGCTCTCACGTATAAAGGCATGTTATAGATATACTGGACGTCTATGGATGAAATTGTCCCACCATTAGAAAATCCAATGGTAAACACTCGAATTTCCGTCGAATTATAGCTGAAGAAATTATTTAGGCGCAGTTAATATTCCGAACAATCTCATAACCTATGTAAAGATTTCGTTGTTTTGAAGATCATCAGTTTACTACCTTATTATATATGATAAGAGTCGGTGGAAGGATGGTCTAAACCGTTGGTTTTCGACCCGGGTTCGATTCCCGTATTTCGGACTTTTTTCTGATTTAAAAAAAATGCTCCAATGGCCCCTGATTCTTGCAAAAGTCCAAACCACCAGCGAGTGTAAGAAATCCAAACGGGGCTCTGGTACATTTGTAAGTGCAAAGTCGAGCTGCTTTTCACCTGTTACAGTAAAAATCAGTCGCCCACTTCTATACTCCACCATGCTTATCATGGCCTGTACCAGATGAACTAGGGATAATAATAAAAAATAAATAGAATATGATAGCAGAGCATCGGCCCATCGTACATCGTACGGTAATTTTTAAAATGTGTAAATCTAAAATGTATCAATGTAGTAAAATCGAACTATTCCTAGGTCCTTCAAAATTCACCATTATTGAATTAGAACATTAAGCGACAGTTACAAAGATTAAAAGGTCTGCGATTCCTTAAAATACCGCTGATATAATTTTGATTTTCAAAAAGTACAAATATATAAATTCAATTTCCATCTACCGATATAAAAGCTATAACAATTACATTTACTAGTAATATGTTTCTTTTTGATAATACAAGGGGGGATCAATAAATAAGGCGAATTATCTTATTTCTTAAAAATTAAAAAAAGCAAAAATAATTTAAACCACAGAATATTAAAATATAACATCGAGAGACTATTTAAGGTGTTCTGTTCTTTTTTCCCACGCGCGGCGCGAGACTTATAAATAAACTAAAATGGAAGTTCCCTTGAAGGATTTCACCACGCTTGAACAACGTGCAGTTATTCGTTTCTTGAATGCAGAAGGTATTCAAACATCTCAAATATGCCAAAGAATGAAAAATATCTATGGTGAGTCTTGTTTGTCTCAAAAAAAAAAACATTTATAAATTGGTTAACGAGTTCAAAAATGGACGAATTCCACATTTCCTTAATTTGGACCAAAAACTTAACCGTATTCGGGTTTCAAAGGCCGCATACATCATGTAAAACTGTATCTACAATCATTAAATTAGGTTTTGAAGTTTTAGAACATCCTGCATATAGTCCAGACCTAGCCCCCTCTGACTATTTCCTTTATGGACTACTAAAGAAGGAGTTGAAGGGAAAGCGATTTGACTCGGATGAAGATGACCAGAAAGTGGTGCAAGATATTTTTCACACGCTTCCTAAGAGTGCCTATAAAGAGGGTATTTACAAGTTGCCAGAACGATGGAGACGATGTATAGAAAGCCAAGATGATTATTTTGAATGAATCAAGTTCTATTTTTTAATATCGTTCTTATTTTTTTTAATAAATTATAATTCACCTTATTTATTGATCCCACCTTGTATCATCAATGTAAAGATAATATTTGATCGTATTATTAAACATATTGCCAGTAAATTTAATTGTTAAAAAGTGCAAATATCATTTTTATTCGATGCATTAGCGCACCATCTGTTATAAAAATTTGAGCTATTTTTAATGCGCATAATACTTTTTAAAGAATCATACGCATCAAAAACAGTTTAAATTTCTTACAAATATCATTACAAAAAAAAAAATAGTGTTAGCAAAAAAAGAAAAATCAATATTCCGAGAATAGAACCCACTATTTGATTTAGAACTTCGTTGGTCAATGTAACCACTAAGCTAAAAAAGATACTGCACACTTATTGGCTGATTAAGATCACCTGATTGTTAGAGAGCCAATCAACTAGCGAATAAAGTAAACACTACATATATAAATATTGAGGCACGATTTGATTCAGAACTTCGTTGGCCAATGTAACCACTAAGCTAAAAAAATACTGTACACTTATTGTCTGATTAAGATCACTTGATTGTTAGAGAGCCAATCAACTAGCCATTAAAGTAAACACTACATATAGAAATACTGAGGAACGATTTGATTTAGAACTTCCTTGGCCAATGTAACCACTAAGCTAAAAATACTGTACACTTAAAGAGAGCCAATCAACTAGCGAATAAATTCGTTAAAGTAAACACTACATATATAAATACTGAGGTACGTTTATAATAGATGTTTCTTACATAAAGGATAAAAAGCAGAGGGTTTCAGGGCTGAAACATTTAATTAAATCTCCTTGCTCTCTGTATCGAAGGTCACGTTATAAGTAGCAGTAAAGAAGCTTATCCTGGGCCTTCTAGAAATTGGCTTTAGAAAGTGTAAGGAGGGTAATCCTAGGGGGCAGTTTATGGGCCATTATAGCTCCCAGACAGGATCAGTGGACTGGTCACTTTATGAGTCGTAGCTGCTTCCTTCGTTTACGGAGGATCATAACTGGGGTTTGATCTTATATGGATTTAGGGACTGTTGACCAGGTCCAATGGATATTTCACTATTAATGCTATATATCAAACTATCTACCAGCTTTCCCACTAAGTGCATACCCAATGCACTTAGTGTATAGTGGGATAACTGGATTGGGACGGGGGTCTGGCACAATTGTAAGTGCAAAGTCGAACTGTGTATGAAAAAGTGAAAGTTGTATAAGCTTATTATTTTGCATTGTTCTAAAAATGAATCGATGTTGGTTCCATATGATTAAATTAAATATTACACCTTAGTTCTATATATTTTATTGCTTAGAAGGGTACACAACAAAACAAAAAAAAAAACTACAATTGCAAATGATTTGATAACTAACAAAGAAAAAAAAACAATAATAATAATTTTAAAATGATGATGATAAAAATTGAATGTCAGCCAGAAAAATGCTTCTATGAATTAAAAAATAAGAATAATTACAAACTTAACATATAAATTTCAAACAAACTGCTTTTCACATGTGTAGACCTGTGGTGCACTTACAGTAAAAGCAGTCGTCAACTTCTACCCACCAGGATTATCATTTACTAAGTGCAATTCTCAACCTGAAAAACCAAAACACATTATTGGCTGTATTGACTCATCCATTGATGAGCTCTACTCATTCCCCAGCAGACACCATCAACAAGCTCTACAAGCTTGATACCTTAATATGATTGAGTGGAGATAAGAAAGAAGAAGAAGACTACCTATCTGATTGCATTATTTAGTTATTCAGCAATAACCTAAGTTAGGTAACCAGTACCACATACTCTCAGAATTGAATTATTCAACGCTATTTCATTATAATATTGTAACGTAGAAAATTAGGTAAGACAAACTCTAGGATGACACGGCAATATATTTAAAGCACAAACAAAATCAACATTTATAAGATACAAGATAAGCAATGAGAGAAGTTTCCAGAGTGGCAAAATATAAATAATATCTAAATATAAAAAAATAATAACATGTACATAAAATATAATAAAAAAAATTGTTACAATATGGAAGACGAATTTTAAAATTAGGAAACTGAATGGAAAAATATTTAGGAATTCTTTGCTCATCAGTGGTGAATACCAGGAAGGAAGCTTCAAATGCAGACTATATAAAATTCATAAATTTATTTGCAATCTATCGTTAAAATATTGTACAAATAAATTTACTGGTAATTAGTTTCTTTTAAATATTATTATCAAACAATATCTCTACAGCCCTAACTGCAAAGATACAAGATTTTGAACGAAAGGGCTTTGCTCATCAGTAGTGAACCTTCTCAGCAGTTTTGCCAAATTAATCTCTAGACCACTCTACTATTGTATTGAATTGGTTTGGGATATACCCTGTATTTTCTATGGAAGGCAGCTTAGGGTTGTTTAGTGAACTATGGACATAGGCTTATAGGTCTGTATAAACTATATAAGCAGAATGAATGTAAAATAGATATATAGGTAGGTATATATCTGGTGGATTTACAAAATATCTGGTAAGGTTCACTACCGATGAGCTAAGTTCTCCTAAATCTTTTCAATCTTCAATTTTCTTATTATAGAAATTCGACTTTTAGGCAAAACATAACTAAAGATGAATAATTCTATCTTCAAGTGAATGGTTCAGGTAGGATGAAAAGTTTAATTCTAGAATATGTTGAATAAAACGCAAATCTTGTTACAAAGCTAATCTATGAAATGTAAATTCTTCTTGGTATTCGATATAATCGTTAATTTTTATTGGTCAAATTTTCGATATTTTAATCTCTCTGATCCCTAGAAGAGATTTGAGATATAAACAGTTTCAAATATATATTTCAAAATACATTTGTATTGGGAAATTAACTGTAAAATAACATGCTTCATTCCCAACTTACATTTCCACAATAAATCAAATCAGAATCAATTAAATGGTCGCCTCGCCAGCTTTTAAAATGTGAAAATTCGTATGCAGTCTTGAACGCCGACCCTCGGTTGACAAAGCAGTATGGATGATTTAACCTTAATCATACAGGTTTTCCTATATATATTTATGTATTTACCTTGAAGGCACCTCTTTCTTTAATAATGTATCAGAAGAAATACACTTGTTTATCACTTTAGTAAAAAACTTTACTAGTGATGAGGAAGAATCAGTCAAAACACCAATTTTGGCGAATTTAGACAGAAAGCCAACCTGCTTCTCATGGTACATGAATATCATCCTTTTCGCAGCTTTATGTAGTTATATAGATGTCAAAAAAAAATACCCAATTAACAAGATTTTAATGTATAGAACGCTTTAATACTCTTTCAATTATATAAGACAAAAATATATATTTAGCAGTATCAGTAATGTGGATAATTCATCTCTACCCTCAGGTCAAATTTGCTAGTCCTTTAATAGACCAAACTAACAAGCTATCACAATCTATACATACTAATATGTGAAATGAGAATAATATTAATAGAAAAGAAAAGTGTATGAAAAGAGCTTCTTGATGAACTTTTTTAAATGGCATAGCGTCATCTTTTGGAATAAAATATCAACAAAAGTTGATTTTTAAAGTTTATTACTCAATTTTGGTCAAGCCATTCTCTTAGTAAATAAGAAAATTTCAACTAAGTACCACTTGGCCTTCTTTTCTTGATTTATCGATGAAAGTGGTTGACCGATATATATATATATATATATATATATATATATATATATATAGAGAGAGAGAGAGAGAGAGAGTAGAACAAACTTGAAATTCAACGTTAAATTGATATTTATTCCAAAATATGACGCTTAGTCATCAATAAAAATTCTCATTGAACCGCTCACAGAGTCTTTTATTCACAGCATTTAATCAATATCATCTTTATTCATCCAATATATATATAGGAGGGGACTAGATGTAGTCTCCCCTATATTTCCTAAAACTGACAATGTTTACCATTCCATGCTGGGTGAAATTTCATTACATGTCCGCCAGCCAGTTGTTTACATTCTGAGGACGAAAATCCAATAAAAATCAATGTGTATTGGAGCATAATATTAAAACACGGAAATTGGATTGAATATGAAGAGAAGTTTTAGCTTTTCCGTTATATTTTAAAATTCAGAACACAACTCTTGTAAATAAGCAAATGAAACTTGGTAATTGAAATTGGCGTTCATTTTGAGATATGTGGTCTTATTAATATACTAGATAATTAGAAGATTTTATTGCACATGTCTAGCGGAATTGATAAAAGTACCTACATAATATGTTTGTGAAAATGATTCAAATGTTAAAAATAACGGTAATTTTGACAATAACTTCAACATAATGTGAAGATATGGCAGTTTAACTTTTTTTGCTTATCTCTAGTACACGTGGTACAGGCCATGATAAGGTGGGTAGAAGTAGGTGTTTGATTTTACTGTAAGTGCACCACATGTCTACACATGTGAAAAGCAGTTCGACTTTGCACTTACAAATGTGCCAGAGCCCCGTTTGGTTACTTGCACTCGCTGGTGGGGTTGGAATTTTGTAAGAATCGGAGGCCATTGAAGCATAGATTGAACATTGAAATTTATAGATGCTTATATATCTAAAGTTACACAATCAGTCATATGAATGGCTCAAACTCAATAGAATAATAGTTTATTTGACATTCTATATGTGAAATAGAAAACTATACACATTTCTACAAAACTCAAAAGACATAGTTGGAATGTGTGAAATATGTTTATTCAATTCTCACTCTACAGTGATATTTAAATAAGTCTCTTACAGCCCAAAAGTAGTTGTTACATAGCTCTCTACACAACACATAAAATAAGATTTGAACACGATTCTAGATAGTGAAACGAACTATTAATTTCACAAGAGAAGTTTCAAAAACATTTTAAAAGATTATTTAAATATGAAAATTATACTATATAGAAATTTTGATAATTTATTGAAAGGACTTCTACATATATACAATTTTCGGTTTATTATAATTAAAATATTCTAACGGAATTCTATGTTCACATGCCTCAGTAAATTGGTGGAATTAAAAAAATGAAATAGCGATAGATCTTCGATCAGTTGATTTCATTCTCCGCCAATTTTGTTGCGGAAATTACCACATTAGACGACATTGTGACAATTTGGACTTAAGCCACCTAAAGCCGAGACCTATGGAGAGCTTCGTTTTCAGAAATGGCAATTTTTATCGAAGAGAAAAGCTCCGATTTCAAATTAAGGGCAACTCTTCCTAACTCGTTCGGCAAAAATTCAAAAATAATAAATATTTTTTATTACAAATTTGTAATTGGTTCTAGGGACTTTTATACACTATCAGCTTCTAAGTCTCATCATTGAGAGTTGAGAGATATAATTTAATAATATAATTTTCGAAAAAAAAAAAATAAAGTTTTTATATCTACAGCATTATTTTTATATTAAAATATGTGAAATAGTATTTGACTATATTTTAACTGATATCCTATTGGGGATTTCTTGGTTTTTTTTCCTGTAGAAGGGCTTTCGTTCCTGAAAGTGAGAGATTTGTGAATTAAAATTTTCTCTGGAATGCTGATATTTCCACTTTAACAGAGAGACATTTCACTAGGTAAACCAAGAATAGACCGCGTAACGTCAACGATATAATGTAGATGGCAGATGTCCCAGGAGTGGGGAGGACCCATCGAGCCGAGTTGTTTTGTTATTTATTGTCCTTGCTGCCGATTGGTCAACATTGGCAGGCAACATCGATTCATAGAACACCAGTGATTGCTTTCTCCTCCACGTTTGTTGACCACAGGATCAATCTCTAGTTTGTCATTTTATCAGCGTTTTTTCTCCTCTTAATTATTATCTCGATCGAAGACTAAGTAACACTACTGAAATACCACAAAGTTTTATAGTTTAAACGTAAATCGTGATTGATTTAATTCTGGTAACAATTAAATTTCAAGTCAATGTGTTTATTTACATAATAGCAACTAATATTATCTCTACCGACCGTAATGCAATGATAAAGGTTATTGAATAAGAGGGTTCACCACTGATGAGCCAAATTTTATCATTGCAATAAGGTCAGTAGAGATAATAGTTTTTTTTTTTTTTTGACAATTAAAAACAGTTTATTGACATCTAGTCAACAGTAGGGAGAGAGGTTACAGTTTAAAATAGTGAGAAATATTTACATCAGACGGAGCCCCAGTAGAGATAATAGTTGATGAGATATTATAAAAAGAAACATATTGCCTGTATATTTTATTGTTATCAAAATTCGAAACTAATATAGACGCGTATGATTATTTTTAAAAATAAAAACAACTTCTGCTGCCCTTACTATAAGTGCGAATTTTGATAACAGATGGCGCGCTAATGCGTCATTATATATTTAATTGTTATAAAATTTTATCGATAGATGGCAATTGAAATTATAAATGTGTTTGATTCCGAAAACGAAACTAATCAAAGAGATAATAACGATAAAAAGAGAAGCATTTTTACCTAAAATTTACACAAATTAGTCATAGAGAGCCTGCTGCCTTCGCGCTTAAACTACATAATTCGAGCAATTGAGTCCTCCAAACAAGAACAAAGTTCAGTATTACGTTTCCTTGTTTCAGAGTTAGCCAAAGATTCAGAAATTTCATGAAAGCTTGATAAGGTTAGATCAGCATTTCACAGGTAAGGGTGCTCCAGTGGGCGAAATTGTTTGCTAAAGTTCATTAACAAATAGCGGATTTAGAAATTTGAACTATTTATAGCGCCTATGTGTCTTTTCAAATAAAACAATTTTATAGTGAACTTACTGCGATGATAAAATAATAAGAGGACCTGACAGTGGTGACCCCTACCAGTGATTTCGCCAGTTTAATATACCATACCGCTTTGATATTTTATTGTGCTGTTTTGTTTTAGTCATTACTGAAGATAAACTCTTGGAAAAAGTATTCTAAATGAACTAGTGTGACATAAGCTTTGCAGGAGAAAGTGATATAATGAATATAAATATATAAACATGCTTTGAGTATTTCTCTTCCGCAAACAACAAATTAAGGGATTTTTAGACAAAATATAAACTTGATACATTATTCCGCCATCTGTTATCGAAACTTTTAACCATTTATGAAGCGTAGGTTTCTTTAAAAATACAAGGTTGTCCAAATATTTCGTAAATACTTTCAAAAAAATGAAAACTCAATATTATTCGCCGTTATGTATAATGTCTTAATATATTGTATAAAGCAATTGTATCATATGATATTACGTATTCGCCATAATAATATTATTCGCCAAGTAAGGAGAAAAATAACGTTTTAAGAAGAATACGAACTTTTGGGACAACCTTATAAAACAATTTTCTTCTGGCTAGTTAAAAAAAATAGATTCTCGACCAAGCGGTAACCTTCACTGTCTTCTTTGATCAGAAGATTCTGTAAGAAACAAACGGATTTATTACGAAGGATCCACGAACTACCATACGTAGTCTAACCTCTAGACTATAAGTCTCAATACGAACTGCCCATCTGGTGCTGACCAAATAGGTAACGCGTTAGTCTTATGATTAATGTACTGACCAAACACCTAGGACTGCGAAAACATAAGTGCCCAATTGGTTCCTCCCCAAGCCTGAACAGCAAGCCAAAAGAAAATTCTTCTAAATAAGTTTTAATCAATTCACCCCAGGGTGTACAAAAAGGTTTTATAACACAAACTATAGGGAGAATCCCCTGAAATATTAAATTACAATAAAACGTAGGCTTCGTGGATGAGTATCCTATTTTTAAAATTAAATATCTTCTCAAGCTTTCGGGTAATGTCAACTCTTCTACAGGAGCATGTAAACGAAATTTCGTTTGTATATACTCCTGTAGAAAGGTTGACACTACCCGAAAGCTTGAGAAGATATTTAATAAAAAATAGGAAAATCATCAAACGGAGCCTGCGTTTTATTGTAATATAACACAAACTATTGATATTTTTTAAAGAATCAATGTAGTCAAGAGTATGCAGAAAGTTTGAATCAAACAGCGAGGTACAAGGTAATTTCAAGGTGTGAGACAGTCAATATAGCATTTCGCAGCTTTTGTCTGGAAATTGCCCCAGTTTCATTGAGTCACCTGTGTTATCTCAAACTCCAGCATTCGCTTTTTATAAAATTGATTTGATAGTTGGGTTCGTTATTCGTGGTGTCAGCAATTCTACGGATAAATTAGATTTCGCAGGAAACCTCTGGATGTTTAAGAAAATATTCCTAAATTATTTTAGCATTAAATTGCTGAAAAATATTTCCGAAACCTTAAAATTATTGCAAAAGACTAGAAATGAGTATTTTTAACATGTCCTATAAAGATCGAGATATCAGCCAAAAAAGCTCTTCCTTGGGTTTAATCCACTGCTATTAAACAACAAGAAGGCTGACTCATTGCTTATGTACAACTTATAGGAACTATATTTGAACAGATATATTGAAACATACCTTTTAAACGCATATTATATTGTTGCGTTGCTGGTTGACAAAGATTAACTTCCGTGGGTACAAAGGATCTCTAGGACTTTATTTAAGCCTAATCGATAAAATAATTACAGAAGAGTGCAAAATGAAACAACAATAAAGAAAACAGCAGTTACCAACTCACCAACTGCAGCACGGTGAGGGAAAGCAGGAGCAGAACAGGAGGCAGAAGTTCGTAGAACCTTCTAGAATCTTCCAGGAAGTACACCGGCGTCGGCGGTAAGAAGCAGTCCGACCTCTTGAGATAGCAGCTTTCTTGGAGTACACCACGTAGCTTCGTTCTTCCACCTTTCTTATCTTTCTTCTACCCCGGCATGAGATCCTCATCCCTATATATCCCGGAGTAGATATTTCCAGAACGGTCACGGTTGGTCAGCCAATCAGAAAGCCGCCAGCACCAAGCCTTGCGCAATCGCTTTAGATTGGCCAATCAGTTGTCTTCCGCTTTTTCTACATTATTCTTAAACGTTCTAGAACATTCTTTCTCCATTCTGGAATGTGCTTTTCTTTCTGCGTAGCAATATCAATAAAACACAGCTTATTTTAGATCAAAATAAAAAAAATGAAACCTTTTATTATTTCAAAAAATTATATTTATCGCAAGTATTCACTCTTATTTACATCAGGGAATATTTTATTTTTTAAATGTTTTGATTAAAAACCCGACTGCATATATGAAAATGCATAAAACAAACACTGAGGATAACATTAAAACAACATATTTACATTCCTAAAATTGTTAACAAATAAAGCCTAATATGTATATTAAGAATCGAATAGATTTAAACTGTAAATATTAAGGATATATATGTAGTATATTTTAAATTATAATATAATAACATTGGGTTAGTATAGTTGACATATATTCTAATCAGATAATTCAGATTCAATAGTTTGAGATAATACTCTCCTATTAAAATATACAGTGCTCCTATTTGCTACCCCACCCCCCTATTTTGTATGATATGCTATATCTTTATTAATATAACCTATATAATTCTTATTTGTATACAAACTCAAAATGATGACGTCAAAATAAAAACAGAAAAAAAGTGGGGTTGGAGACAGCTACGAGGCAAAGATTCAAAGGACATAACCGACGCCCAGGAAGTGTCAGCTCGGAGTGTGATACAGTGTGTTCATCTACACAGGCCGCTTCTGGCTATCTCTCTCCTTGTCTCGGTGTTAGGCATCCAGGTTTGTGTCATGGCCTCAACTGTGGGCTGTCTCCGACCCGCTCGGTGCTAACATCTATCCCTATCTCTGCTTCTTGCCGTCCACTTGTGGGAAGAACCTTACCACTTTCGCCTCAGACTACGACTGCCAGCTTATTTACACGTCGGCGTACTCGGGATTACCACATATATATATACAGTGTCCTAATACAGTGTCCATACAGCCACTTTATGATAAAACACTCACGGCTAAAACTTCTAAAATTAAAAACTCAAAGGTTACGGAAAATATATCAGATAGAAATACAACTAAAATTAGGTATACACATACGAAAAACTGTGAATCGGCAATAAAAGACAAACAAGTAACCCAGGCCAAACATATAGATACTAAAATTAAAATATTACAATGGAATATAAATGGATTCAATAGAATAACATCAATATTTCCACTCGTTGAAGACCTAAAAAAATACGAACTTTTTGCACTAAATGAAACATGGATCACTGATGTTATTGAATTATTAACTGATGGATATTACATAATTCAAAGCCCAGCAATGAAGACAGAACTAAAGGGTAGGGGCTCGGGGGGAATTCTGATTGGAATAAAAAAAAACTTCCAACATACGGTTAGAAAAATCGAAACAAACCCTTACTGGATATCTGTCTTGACGCACAAATTTCTAGACAAAACCACCGAGAGTATATGTTTGCTGTTTTCTTATTTACCTCCTAATGTATTACAAGAACAAAATTTAACAAATTTACTTAGGCATATTGATTATCACATGAGTGAAGGTAACGAAGTGCTAATAGCTGGTGACGTCAATATTAGAATAGGCAATGCTGGAGGCTTCCATAACCCACTGAAACTAAATTCACCCCTCAACAAATATAGGAAATCTAAAGACCTAATATCTTCGAAACTATCTGAAAAACTAATTTCCTTCACTGATTCAAATTCTATAACAATAGCTAATGGAAGAACTAAGGGTGACACACACGGCTCATTCACTTTTATTTCAGAAAGAGGTTCATCGGTTTTGGATTATTTCATGTACACACACGGTTTAACACAGATCATATCGGATATGTGGATCGAAGAACTTTCATATTCAGACCACTTACCAATTGTTTTACAAATTAATACTGGGTATGAAGCTATTAAATTCTCGTACAAAAATGAAATACTAACACGAAAATTCATTTGGACGAAAGAAAATGTGGAGATGCTAAAACATAATTTAAGTGATATTGAAGTTGGAAATGAAACCGATATTAACACAGAAACAGTAAATTTTACTAAACAGATCTACACGGCAATGGAATCGGCAAATATAATTAAATTTGCTAAACGACGACACCAACTTTCAAAACCTTGGTAGGACAAAGATTGCTATATTATGAAAAAAAAACGACCAAAGTAAGTTTACAAAGATGTAGGAACTCAAATAACATACACGACCGCCAAAAATATATTGAGGCTAGGAGGGAATATTTTAAGCTCCTGCAAAGAAAAAGAGATGAATTCAATAAGGACAAGAATGAAAGGATAAAAAACGCCAAAGATCCCAAATCCTTCTGGAATGCCATTGCATCCTTCAGAAAAAAACCAATAATACAAGGTGAGATTGATATAAAAGAATGGTTTTTATTTTATAAAAATTTACTGAACAAAGAAAATAAAGAAGCTACTTTTACGTTAAACCAGATGATCGGTTGGAAAGATCCAGATTTAGACGCGGAAATAACCCTTGAAGAGATCCATGATGTAGTAAAAAAACTAGCGAATGGCAAAGCAGTGGGACTCGATGGTATACCAAATGAGTTGCTAAAGAATTTACCAATACCGACTTTAACTAAATTGAAAAACCTATTCAACAAAATAATGTCCACAGAAAAATACCCGCAACTCTGGACGAACTCAATAGTACACCCTATATATAAAAGAGGTGATAAGAATAACCCAACAAATTACAGAGGGATTGCCCTCTGCAGTAATATATCTAAATTATTTACTACAATACTAAGAAACAGATTAAACAACTGGATAGAAAAAAGAGAGATTATTTTAGAAAACCAAGCAGGTTTCCGTAAGAACCGATCATGCACTGACCACATAATAATATTGAATTCACTCATCCAATTATCTCTGAGAAGAAAACGAGGCAAGCTATATGTCTTCTTCGTCAATTTGACTAAAGCTTTCGACACAGTCCCACATGATTTACTTTGGCAAAAATTGCATAAAATGGGCATTAGCAATAAATTTGTAATGCTGATAAAAAACTTTTACCAAGAAGCTAAGATCACTATCCGATGGAAAGGACAATATTCAAGTAATGTGAAAATTAATTCTGGAGTGTTGCAGGGAGAATCACTTTCCCCACTTTTATTTATACTATATATGGCCGACCTAATAGAACTTTATAATAACTCAGCACTTACAGGATTTCATCTCCCTGATTTTGGCGTTTTACACCTACTTATGTATGCAGATGACATAGCCATAATTGGAGAATCGAAAATTAATCTTCAAATTAAAATCAATTTACTAAAGTCTTACCTGGATAAGAACAAATTAGTTTTAAATGAAAATAAGTCCAAAATAATAGTATTCAGAAATGGAGGAAGACCGGCAAGACACGAAAACTGGTACTGGGGTGACACCCCACTGACTGTTGCGTCCAATATTACATATCTGGGATATCCATTCACTTCCACTATTAATAGTAAAAAGGTAGCCCTCTTTTATAAAGCCAAAGCAAATACGGCAATAAATGCAACTATTAGACTGATAAAAAAAGAAAAAATTAACCCATTAAAAGTTGCTCTGAATCTATTTGACTCAGTTATTAAATCAATACTGCTCTATGCGGCCCCTGTGTGGGCTTGGGACAATACGGATATTATAGACCAATTACAGAATACGTTTATCAAAAATTTTCTGAATCTACCAAGATATATACCAGGGTACATTGTAAGGCTGGAAACAGGCAGAATATCTTTGACTTTTACAACGATCAAATTAATTTTGAAATATTTCATTAGATTACAAAAAATGGAAGACAATAGACTACCTAAGCTATGCTGGAATAGATTGAAGGAAGTTTCCTTAATGACAAAAAAAACCTATAGGATTCTGTAAGAATATTATGGATATCATCAATCATTGTGGACTCACATGGCTAAACTATAGGTTAAATTATGATGACATACAGATCGAACTTCCGAATATACTAAAAATAAAAATTGAACAGCTATTGCAGCAAGATCTGGCAAAATTATCTCTTACGAAAACATACTAAAACTATAGGTTACTTTATGATTCATTTATTCCAGAAAATTACTTTTCATGTAATCTGTCTTCAGCTTTAGTGAGTTTTATTGCACAGATCAGATTAATGTTAACAATGATCAAAGAAAATCATATTTACGCAATTAAGAAAGAAGATTTGTACTGTGGGTTATGTGGAAGTCAGATAACTGATGAAATATACCATTTTATTGCTGAATGCGGGGATCTGGAAGGAGAGAGAAAAAAGATCCTGAAAAGTCTTCCTAGACCGCATTTGAACTCAATAAAGCTAATAAAAACTGTTTCAGATAAGAAAAGTTGGGCAATTGAACTGTTCAACTTTCAAAAAGCGGTTGGGAATAAAATTGCACTCATGGAAGAGAGAAGAACAGGGGCACAATAAAAAGTCACCCTGTTTGCCATACCTTAACTGTAAATACTCTATTTTCACCTGTTCTCTTATGGTTAATATTGTCTGTAACTCCACGGAGAATCCGTACAGGGCAAGATGCCCTAATAAAGCTGTTTTGTTGTTGTTGTTGTTGGATAGCTCTTGGAAAGAATTTAGGGTTTAGGCAACACACAAAGTATATAATTGTTAAATATATAGTTATAAAAACGTTTATAAATCATGTTTGTCAGTCAAAATATATCCCTTAGCAAATAATTATCATTTCCCTTCCACTTAAACTGAATTTCTTTATAATCTAAAACTTTCAATGATATTACGAGCCTAAACAACACTTTGGAGGAATTTGAGAGTTTAAAATGTGAATGCTCCCTCAAAGGTATCAAGAAATAGAGGCTATTTTTTTTTACAAATGGCGATCATGGTATGAAATCTTGATATATAGGTTAAAACTCTTGAATATTTCTTGGCGATAGTTTAGAAACTGATAGATCATTTTTTTGTAAGTTGTATGCATAGAAATGAACAGAAAAAATAATGGTAGATTAAACTGACTAAACCACTAGGAGAGTTCGCCACTGATAAACCAGGCCCTCCCATTATTCTATCATTGCAGTAAGGGAAGTAGAAAATTGTTTCATTTCAAAAATAATTATACGCGTAAAATATATTTTAAATTTCTTATAGAGATATATAGAAGCACTATATGTCCACATAGGTTCCTTAGATTATAGAGAGCTACATAGGTCCAGGTAAGGAAAAGAGCTACAAACACCTACTATATCATAAACCCTAAGTAAGTGAAACACTATATATCCATATAGGTTCCTAAAGTTATAGAGAGCTATATGGAGGCCCAGGTTAAGGAGAAAGAGAGTTATATATATAAACACCTACTATATCATAAACCCGATGTCAAAGAAACACTATATATCCACATAGGTTCCTTAGGTTATAGAAAGCTACATAGGCCCAGGTAACAACAAGAGCTATAAACACCTACTATATCATACACCCTAAGTTAGGGAAACACTATATATCCACATCGGTTCCTTAGGTTATAGAAAGCTACATAGGCCCAGGTAACAACAAGAGCTATAAACACCTACTATATCATACACCCTAAGTTAGGGAAACACTATATATCCACATCGGTTCCTTAGGTTATAGAAAGCTACATAGGCCCAGGTAACAACAAGAGCTATAAACACCTAATATATCATACACCCTAAGTTAGGGAAACACTATATATCCACATCGGTTCCTTAGGTTATAGAAAGCTACATAGGCCCAGGTAACAACAAGAGCTATAAACACCTAATATATCATACACCCTAAGTTAGGGAAACACTATATATCCACATCGGTTCCTTAGGTTATAGAAAGCTACATAGGCCCAGGTAACAACAAGAGCTATAAACACCTACTATATCATACACCCTAAGTTAGGGAAACACTATATATCCACATAGGTTCCTTAGGTTATAGAAAGCTACATAGGCCCAGGTAACAACAAGAGCTATAAACACCTACTATATCATACACCCTAAGTTAGGGAAACACTATATATCCACATCGGTTCCTTAGGTTATAGAAAGCTACATAGGCCCAGGTAACAACAAGAGCTATAAACACCTAATATATCATACACCCTAAGTTAGGGAAACACTATATATCCACATCGGTTCCTTAGGTTATAGAAAGCTACATAGGCCCAGGTAACAACAAGAGCTATAAACACCTACTATATCATACACCCTAAGTTAGGGAAACACTATATATCCACATAGGTTCCTTAGGTTATAGAAAGCTACATAGGCCCAGGTAACAACAAGAGCTATAAACACCTAATATATCATACACCCTAAGTTAGGGAAACACTATATATCCACATAGGTTCCTTAGGTTATAGAAAGCTACATAGGCCCAGGTAACAACAAGAGCTATAAACACCTAATATATCATACACCCTAAGTTAGGGAAACACTATATATCCACATAGGTTCCTTAGGTTATAGAAAGCTACATAGGCCCAGGTAACAACAAGAGCTATAAACACCTAATATATCATACACCCTAAGTTAGGGAAACACTATATATCCACATAGGTTCCTTAGGTTATAGAAAGCTACATAGGCCCAGGTAACAACAAGAGCTATAAACACCTAATATATCATACACCCTAAGTTAGGGAAACACTATATATCCACATAGGTTCCTTAGGTTATAGAAAGCTACATAGGCCCAGGTAACAACAAGAGCTATAAACACCTACTATATCATACACCCTAAGTAAGAGAAACACTATATATCCACATAGGTTCCTAAGGCTATAGAGAGCCATATAGAGGCCCAGGTTAAGGAGAGAGTCCCCAACAAAACCAGGCGGTAATTTGTCAAGCACAATGCCAACAGACAATCGGGCCTTTATTGATGATGTCTACTAAGGTCGAGGACTTAACCCCGTGTCGGAGTATATTGTGCCGCCATTGTGCCGGGGAAATGGATGCTTTCATCACAGCTCTTTGTTCTACCACTTAGCCTTACCTCACTACTGGGGGGACTTAGTGGATGACATGGAGCTATTTTGTTTTATTGTCAATTAATTCTTTATAAGGTTCAAAAAATAAATTAATATTCTACAAATATTAATTATAAATAAATTCAGAAATGTTTTGCATGAACGTTGTTTCATTAAAAATACTTTATGGTTCATAATTTCCATTATTTTTTTAGATTAGAAAAGTTTTTATCGAATGTTTGGAATAAATAAATACATGTGTTGGAAACAGACGAGCTGTTACTAAATTTTCTTCCACAATTAATCTGTTTATTAATCTCCTTACCCCTCAGTCTTCTTTGTTTACATCCTGTTTAAGACTTGAGTTTGTTGTATGTTATTGTCAAATATTATTTTTATTCTATGATTGTAATAATCGGTTACTTAATCTGTGGTGTCAGGAATATATATATATATATATATATATATATATATGTGATGAGATGAGAAAATTCCAGTAGCTTTTGTAGAGATCCTGTCGACTACTGAAATAATGTTGAAGTCCTGGTAGCTCTTGTTGTACTGTGTTGACCGAGAGGAACAGTCAGGATGTAGAGTTTTCCAGTACCTCTATGCACCTTGGAAGACCTTTAAAAGTTCTCACAAAATACAGGCAGTCGTGGTCGAGGCAGAGTGGAAAAGCTTGGGGATATCCATACACAAAAAACGAAGACACAGTTGCACTAAGAAAGTTCCGTTAACAGATAAAAGCTGAGCTAGGAGCGAAAAGATGGAGATAGACGAGTTCTTCCTAACTACATGTTGGATGAGATCGACATAACATACGACCGACGCGGCTTGCACTAAGGGTGAACTAAACTGAACTGAACTGAACTGACTGAACTGTCAAGAGACTGTAAGGTGATGATTTATAGGTTAAAGACGGGGCGACCTTATGTGACAGGGGCGTTTGAGAAAGGGCGCCTTTACCTGTCCAGGTGTGAGAGGGGTCTCTGCATTCCACCACATGTGACAGTGTGGGTGGCCTGTCGTGGGAACTGTGAATCTACATGATTTATGACTTCCATCTTTAGACTCTGTTGTTTTGGCAATACTATATGTTCGATCTCTGCCCTAGCTCAACTCTTAAATCTATTACAGATTTTATTTATTTATCCACTTTGTACAAATTACATTACATAGGGCGATGCGATGACACAGATTAATCATGCGCATAATTATTTATAGATGTGTCTCTATATACAACATGACAATCTTATTATAAGTTATATACACAGTATGGGGTTGTTGGTTTAAATTACCATAGATGGGCCCCGGGAGTGAAAGGGTTTATCCGGGTTTAGGCGGGTAAAGCCTCTCTAACACAGGTAAGTAATTAAAATTTCTTTTAATTAATTTAAACTGTGAGGGTTAAAAAGGGCTTAACAAGATGATATTTGTTGGATATATAAAAGTGAAATAAAAATGACATTGTGTTTGATTAACAAAAAAGATGATTAAAATAAAATGATGACATAAAAATTCACATTCTAAGAGAATATTGGTGGGCGTTGGACAGGGTTAGTAGTTAAAGAATAAGCAATTGTGAGATTTACACATGCAATCAAATACTTAGGTCCAGGTGCAAAGCGAGGATATGGACTTGAGCGTCTTCCTAGGCAATGTTTCACCTGTGATCCTGTATAGGGTAACAGTGCTTTGTCACAATTGTAGTGTTATTGGGTTGGAAAGTTGTTGAAGAATATGTAATTGTTAGAAGTGCTCATGTAAACCAAATACTCAGATCCAGGTGCAAAGCGAGGATATAGACTTGAGCTGTCTTCCTTGGCAATGTTTCACTTGCGATCCTATATAAGGGTTACAGTGTTTTGTCACAATTTTAGGATTATTGGGTTAAAAGTTGTTGAAGAAAAGTTGCTTATTAATATGATTTAGAAAGGAGTGAAATAGAGCCATGCGATAAGTAGAATTGTAGCGACAGTAGGCGATCTGACTTGACTCGAAATCAAAGGTTGAATGTGGTCCGCTAGAGCTGAAAAAAAAGTTGAAAGTTGAAAAAAGTGAACGCTTTGTGTATGCGTTGGTGATTTGCTCTGCGGATGAAATGAAATAAACTCTTGAAGCTTGTTCAGACCAGAAGTTTGGATTTGTAAGTCTGGGGAACTGTGTTCAAGGCGTTTGTTGAATTACGAAATCAAAAAATAAATTGTCAAGCAGTGCTGTCGTTTTTCTACATTGATGTGACGCAAGGACTGAAAAGATAGTGATGAAAAGTATAGGAAATTGGTTAAGGAATATGATTGTTGAAAACGATTGTTGTAGATGCCCGATAGTGGATGATAAACTTTGTCAGATAATAAAGGTATTTAAACAAATAAAATATAGTGAATAGAAATATAGAAATATGATTGCGGGTACAAAAAGTGTAAGTGGACAAATTTAAACCTGTAATATATAAAATATATAATAAATAATAAAATAAAAATAATTTTTGAAACAATTAGATGTTTTACAATACTAAAATAATATCATGAAAAATAAAAGTAAATTTGATTAAAGGTTTTTTTTTTTTTTAAATGTTGGATTAAAAAATTTGTTTATATAATTGAAAGGTAAGAATAAAAATAATTATTCAAGATTTTATACAAAATTTATAATATAATTGAAGGTTATTAATGATTGGATAAATTTTAAGTAGTGTAAAATTGAACAAAAATTGTCTCTTTTGACGAAAAGTTACAGTTGTGGTGTGTGACTAGATTATATCCCTTTGGTAAACATCGATGTTTCTATGACTCTCTGAAGCGGGAATATGTGAAATGATCTTTTCGTTTGTCCATAATGCTGGTATGTAGAGAATGATTTCTCTTTTGCGTCATAAAGTCTATATAAGACTTAACCAAATTGTTTTAATTGGTGTTATCAATTTAACATGTAAAATGTTTAATGTATGTTGTGTTGTGATATCTCGTTGGTGAGATTTGTGAGATTCTCGAGGAAATCTAAATGGTTGGTTTGAAACATTTGTTTAAAATGGCGATCATGAAGCTAGCGGTCAAGATGACTGCTTGAGGGGGGAGAGAAGATATTCTCCTTTTGTTGAGTTGGCAATTTTCTGCTATAATTGAAAGATATGATTTTCTCGGTGTTTGTAGTTGTTGTGTTTCGAAGTTAGTTTAGAAAAAAATATTATTCAATGTTGTCAGGTTTAGATGTGTGGTGAAAGTTCGACTTTCAACGTGGACACGCTTTGAGTTGAGATGTGGTGTCACAGGCGTGAAGGCGTCTTTGGCCTGAAAAGTGAAAAAGTTTTGTGGTGTGGCACTGTGACACGAAGTGAGAAATGTGAATGAAAAGGTGTCACGTGAAGTCTTAGTTTGATACAAATCTAACCTGTTTAACCATAAATAACAAATTTAATAAAGTCATGGTGGTTGTTGTATGAAACACATCGAGAGAATATTTGATGTTAGTGGATGTGGCACGCTTAATGTGAAATTATTTTATTGTGGCGACGATATAGAGCTAAGTGGAGCTCGAAATTGGATTTGTGTGCTGAGTCGCGCACTAATAATTGTTGCCAATTTGAGATAGTGATGCGAGGGTGTTGTAAGGTTTTTTGAAAGAAATGTGTTGATGACCAATCATGCATGTAAAAAGGAAAAGACGAGGGAGTGTATTTATCCTCGAATATTAACGATTTTAATCGTTTTGGAAGGCTGTGACTTAAATTATATTTAAAATTTGAATATACTTTTTAAATTGTTGATTATGGTAGCTAAAATGATTCTTATAAAAGGGCGCAAGGTCGTGAGAGTTACAAATAATTTGAATTGGGCGCTTACTTAAAATGGTGAACATTACCAAATTTTAAGAATTGATAAAGATATTGGTCTTTTGGTATAAAGATAACTAATAAGTAAAACAAAAATAAGTTGAGAATTATGATGAATGAGATTTTTTAAGAAATAATAATAATGATTTTTTTTTTCAAGTCGTAGCTTTGGATAATGCCATTTTAGGTAAATTTAGGAAAGGCATGTAAGATTAGTAAATTAGTAAAAATGCGTAATGGGCGAATTTTTTTTTTTTTTTTTGAGTAAAATTGAGAGTAATAACTTGAAATTTATAATCTGATTAAAAATTAAAGTAAATTTGATAAATGATAGTGTGAAAGTTTTAAAAATTGAATAAAAAATGATATAAAAAAGGTAAAAATTGATTTTAAATGCTTAAAGTGAAAATATAAATACAAAATTTATAGGGAATCAAGTTTTGAACTTGAGGATAAAGTTAAGGTAGGTTTTTTTAAAAACTTACAGTTGTGTGAAAGTTCAGTCAGGAAACTTGGTCTTGGCTTGTATTCCTGCTGACGTTGAAGACGCTCCATGTAGAGCTTGTAGACGCTTGTAGCATCTGTGAAGTTGATTGTGGCTTGTTGCCTTGAGCATTGTCTCGACGATGTCAAGTCGAAGGTGTGGAACTTGTCACAGGGTTTGGGTACATCGCTGCTCGGTTTCCATGACTTGCGGGAATTTCGGGGCTGTCGTTGGCGCGGTCAGCTTGCTCCCGACGTTGGCGATCGGTTAGCGGGTATGCGGAAGTCCGTTGGGGCGGCGTTTCTTCCGTAAATATCGTCTCTTGTTGGGGGGAGAGATTGCTTGGTTGTTTCGTTGGTATGGCGGGCTTGTTCCTCCATCTTTGCTCGTTCTTGCTTCTTATCTGACAGTCTTCTTACCTCTTCGTTGTGTCATCCTTCGTTTTGGTCATCCTGTCGGCTCATGTAATGAAGAATGAGAAAATTCCAGTAGCTTTTGTAGAGATCCTGTCGCCTACTGAAATAATGTTGAAGTCCTGGTAGCTCTTGTTGTACTGTGTTGACCGAGAGGAACAGTCAGGATGTAGAGTTTTCCAGTACCTCTATGCACCTTGGAAGACCTTTAAAAGTTCTCACAAAATACAGGCAGTCGTGGTCGAGGCAGAGTGGAAAAGCTTGGGGATATCCATACACAAAAAACGAAGACACAGTTGCACTAAGAAAGTTCCGTTAACAGATAAAAGCTGAGCTAGGAGCGAAAAGATGGAGATAGACGAGTTCTTCCTAACTACATGTTGGATGAGATCGACATAACATACGACCGACGCGGCTTGCACTAAGGGTGAACTAAACTGAACTGAACTGAACTGACTGAACTGTCAAGAGACTGTAAGGTGATGATTTATAGGTTAAAGACGGGGCGACCTTATGTGACAGGGGCGTTTGAGAAAGGGCGCCTTTACCTGTCCAGGTGTGAGAGGGGTCTCTGCATTCCACCACATGTGACAGTGTGGGTGGCCTGTCGTGGGAACTGTGAATCTACATGATTTATGACTTCCATCTTTAGACTCTGTTGTTTTGGCAATACTATATGTTCGATCTCTGCCCTAGCTCAACTCTTAAATCTATTACAGATTTTATTTATTTATCCACTTTGTACAAATTACATTACATAGGGCGATGCGATGACACAGATTAATCATGCGCATAATTATTTATAGATGTGTCTCTATATACAACATGACAATCTTATTATAAGTTATATACACAGTATGGGGTTGTTGGTTTAAATTACCATATATATATATATATATAGGTAAGAATTAATATATATGTGTTGTTAGAGAGATGTTAGTTAACTAGTAATGTTTATTTAGATATATTTAGTAATTTATGTTCCTTATTTTTGTACCTCCAATAAGGAAGATTTATATTTTAGAAAGAGAAATAATTATTGCGATCCATCATCAACAGAGTTTATGTCAACTGTTTGCTTTATATATATTTACATATATCGGTGTTCTATTGTGAATATTATTATCGTTTTTAGCTAATGATTCATCTCTCAATTAAATTAAAAGCCATTTGTGTGTGAGTTAATTCATATTTAATCAATTAATATTACTTTAAAAATAGACACTTCTTCCAGTTAAAGTTTTATTTTCTCATGTTTTTAACAAAAAGCTTTTGACTTCGTCAGGAGAAATAAATAAAGCATTTGGCAAGGAGTTAAATATTGTTAACGCTTCGTCAAATGTTTTATTTTTATTTATTTCTCTTGACGAAGACAAAATATCTTTGTTAAAACCATGAGAAAATAAAACTTTAACTGGCCAAAATGTCTTTTTTTTAAAGTAATATGAAAGCCGGCCAGGCAACCTCTATCTTATAGAAAAATCAATATTAATTTCAAATAATTTACCCTATTTTTAATGAAATCATCATATATGTTTTCAAATTTGAAAATCCCTTACTTTTAATACTACTTTCTATTTAATTCTTTTCTAAGATGTTTTGTTTTAGTGGTGTTTTTTTCTTTCTGGATTCTTCGTCAATTTTACACTATACTCTTTCACTCTAACATATGAAAGAAAACTTGTAAAACCATCACTAATTTCTATATATCTATATTGTTATTTAGGAACATTCCAGTATAGCGAATTCTCTAGAGGCTCATTATAACAGCCAAAGTGGATTTCTAACTAATAGTCCCGGACTGTTAAAATTCCTTGTATATTTTTTATTTCCTACTTAGGTCCAATTATAATCAAAGATGGAATTTCTTTATCGTCTAAAACATCAGTTTCATTATACGGCTACCGTCAGTCTTTCCGTGCTGAGCACCGAAAGTTACAAGTAACAGCTAGTACTCCCCTTGTATCATGTTGACAAGCCGCATGACGACCTGGTGACAGGAATCACCCCTCAATTACCCCTGGTACCCTCATCTGTTATCGAATGGCCACACCTGAATCATTTACCCTTGTGAGAAAAAACTACAACTTACAGTCCTCCATTTCCTTCATACCTGAGACCAAGACTCGGATACCGCTCCAATCTATAGGTCTTAATCTAAGTTGACCCTAATATGTTGGCTAAAACTGAAGCTTTCTACAAGATTCTTTCCTGTGTACGATAGCATTGTTTTCGTCCAGTATCTCAAAATCAGGAGTTGCCTATTTTTGTTAATAGATGACAGCCCTCATCGCTACAAAAAGAAATTGATGACTCAATGTCCTCGAGACGTTTGAATTCGAAAATGGACTGGCAATCAAGGACTTTAGATTTGAATCTAGGAAGCCATATTTGGAATGCCTTTAGAGAGAGCAAGTTTCAGATACATTCATTAGCTCTCAGAGAAAATAATCAACTTTCATTTCTATAGAATTGACAAATTAACTTTGTTTAAGAGCATATGAGATTCAGATGTTAGCTATATATGGATTTAAGGCAGTAAAGATTCTCTGCATTAAGTGACTAAAACATTTTAAAATAACAGTTTTGAATATTTTATAGCCCTTGTATGACACGCGCGCGCAATGGTAGGTTATATACGACAAAACCTATGATGAGAAACTCATTTGGTGAATATCATCTTCCGAGTGGCGATATATTTGTGAGAAATGAAGATAATCAACTAATCCAAACTTCAATGACACCGATATCCAGGAGAGGCCAGTATTATATCTGTTTTTATGGTATCTCTTGTTGAGTTTCTATCCTTTATTATATTCTCACACATTGACTGATTTCTTAAATATAAATATTCAGTTGAAATAGTAAACCAATATCCAGAAGTGGCCAGGATTATCCCTGTTTCTGTGGTAACGCTCTTTGAGTATCTATCCTTTATTAAATTCTCACATATTGACTGATTTATCAAATACAACAACAACAACAACAACAATAGCCTTTATTGGGCACACGTGCCATACAGGATTCTCCCGGTAGGACAAAATAAATAAATAACAAATTAGCATCATAGTTATATACAAATATTGGGTATTGACCTCGACCAATTATCGAGTTGGATCCGGTGTCTGTGCTAAATATTTTGATTGAGCTGATTTCCAGTATTTATAAAAAGCGAATGCAAAGAGTCTGGATTTTACGACTTTTGCCATTAAAACATAAGGCGAATTTCTATTATAGCCGGTCTCTTGACGAAGAATTTCTCTCTCTTCTTCCATTGCCGTACAGTAGAACATGTAGTGTGGAAAATCGAGACTAAATTCACCGTTGCATAAGGTGCATTTTATGGTCTTAGTTTTCAAAAGTGAAACATGATTAATTCTCTGTACTGCAAAAAGGCTTCTTACTTGTGCAATGATTCTCTTTAAGGTTAGGGGGATATTGTCATTCAGATAGCATTCCATTGTAGGTGATGAATGAAAGTATTTATAGTGAGAGTAGAGTACTGATTTTCTTATTCTTACATAATCCAGCTGCAAGGACTGATCGGTTGCCGTTCTAATAATTAGGGGTATGTATATTTGTAGAATATTGAAGTCTGTACTTCCAACAAGCCATGAGAAGCCGGTGTTATTAGGTAGCTCTGTTATACTTTTTACCAGTCCGTTATTCTGTTTTGAAGAATTTGAAATGTCCCACAAATGTGCCAAACAAATTGAAGGTAGCCTGCTGCCGTCCATTTTCAGAATTCTAGTCGATTTATCAAATATAAATATTGATAAAAATAAAAAGGCATATCCTGACCAGGCTCACATGAGCATTTCTAGATAGTAGAGCGCCATCTAGTGGAACAAAATTAAACTAAATGTTTATTTAACTTGTTCCGTGATATTTGGCCAACCCATTTTCTTGATAAATCAAGAAAAGTCAACCACAAACGTGTTTCTAAGAATGCTAATGTGAGCATGGTCAGGATATGCCTTTTTTAATTTTAATATCAACACCTGACCTTTTTTATATTTTAATTGTTTTTTAACATATATAATAATTTGTGTTGGCGCGATAAGGGCTGTCTGCCTTAGACGCCCTTAAAATCAGATAATGAGGGGGCAGTCTCCCACGTGGAGACAATTTCAAGCTGTAACGGAAGTTCAGTAAGACGCCGAGACAACCTTACTTTCACACTCTGATCTTTATTAATCAATCTTTCCTTTTATCCTAACCTATTTTACATATCTATTTTACATATATATCATATATTACACAAAATCAACAAAAATACGTACAATAAATTCACATAATACCTACAATTTAGATGAGTCTGATATTTGCATACAAAGAATACGATTATAATCTTATACAATTTGAAATAGTAAATAGTATTGTGTACCATAAGGTTAGGTAAAGAATAGTTATCCTATCGTAATAAGAATTCGATGAGATTAAGATAATCAAGAAGAATGGATTACCGATATAATGTCTATTGTTTTATCTGTCTTACCTCCAACAACTAATTTATTGTTTTCTCTTCTGCTACATTATAGAGGGTCTTCCTTTCTATTATATAATAGAAATACTGAGGAATATAGAGCCTTGACAATTTAAAACATAATCATCTACAAGAATACTATAATCCTGAAATTCTTATATGAATTTATGAAAAGAATGCAAATATCTAATGGATATAAAAAATATATAAAAGGTTGTCCCAAAAGTTCGTGTTTTTCTTAAAACGTTGTTTTTCTTATTACTTTGAGAATAATATTTTTATTCTCATATATACACTTATATATATAATACACTATATAATACACTTATTTTATACAAATACGAAGACATTATATACATAACGGTAAATAATATTATGGCAAATAATATTGGTATTTCAATTTTTTTTGCATGTGTTTACGAAAATTAGGGACAACCTTGTATTTGCTCCTTTAAATATATTATTGAATATATTACAACAATATGTGCATTAATAAATGAATAAAGAAGTTAAATTTAGAACTTATGTTTGTGTTGTAAAAATAAAATTGAACCATTGAGACTTTTTTAATGGGCTGAGGAGCAAAAAGGTATAATGAGCGTCGAACATCTAAGCGACTGGTATTTTATAATAGAAACGATTTGTCCTGTAATAATCCAATATAATATGAATAGCTACCTATATGAGACCTAGAAAATTTATGGCCTTAGGCCATGGTTTTTCCATTAGAGGATCTGCTCTATACGCTTTTGAACAAAACTTAAGAAAGTGGAATATCTTTGATGTCGCTTCTCGTCTGTATTTGTGAAAGAGCCAGAGGCGATTTTGTTTACACTTTGTTATCTCGTGTGTCTTCAATAATGGGCACTGTGTATCAAATATTTTTCTGAATTATTGTATGAATCCCGGTATAAATGTTTAAAGGTACAATTTCCTTAAGTATTGTCCATAAGTGTATAGTGTATATTTCGACCTTGTAAAATATAAAATAATTAGTTATTTTAAAGGAGCAATTCTTCGAATTTATCAAATATATATGTATGGATATTTTATATTTTGGCGATTGTGTATTATTTAATAAAAAATATTCCCACACACATAACTCAACAAAATATATCTTTCTGTAAAACTATTATTCAAAACATGCAGTAACACCGGTATAAATTATATGGTAGAATATAGATATCGAGAAATAAATATTGGTCAAGCTTTCCAGTTTGATAGTCTCTTGTCAAAACTCCTGATCCAGAGACATTGGAGAAGTAGCGTCTGTAGTCCAAGTTTAGAGCGGTTGCATTTGTTCCTCATGTTAGAGATGACTATTCAATATTGGAGCTAAGTCGGCTGCTGCTAAAGAGAACTTGTAGTCTTAACTCCTGAATAAGATGTAATTTGTTTCTCTCTGTCGAGATCCACAGAATTTTCTGACATCTTCATATAATTGAGAAGACATTTTTAAAAGAAGTAGAAGAAGAAAGACAAATATGTTAGAATGTTATCATAGATTGAAAAAAAAATGTACGTTCAGATAGTTTGTTGAAACTATATTATTGATAATGATGTGCTCTTAGTGTATTGTGAAAAATAGTACAAAAGTGAATTTGTACTTGGATCAGGTGGATACATTGAGAAAAAGAATATTTCCTGATTGTGCAACTAAAAGTTGCTGATGGTTTGCGCAATCTATCGGAATAAATATGAACTAATCGTTGATTTTTTTCATTTTTCCGCGTACGTGGTTAGCTTTTCTTGATTAATCAAGAAACAGTATTTGGCCAATTCTGGAATAATAATTTAAAAAAAAACGATTATTTGATATGTATTCAGATAGATGGCGAGGCAAGCCATCAGCAATTTTTATTTACATGATCAGGAAATGCTTCTTTCTCTCTATGTATATATATGTGGCGACCGCACTTTGCTTCAGCGAACTGGGACAAAGCTTCAAAACACATACGGGCAGAAAAATGGCAGCCCCACTATGCCTCGGCAAGCACGTGTTTTGAGAACACTTCACTACGCATGCGCGGGCGTCATCCGGAACTTTCTAGCGGCTGGCTTCTTCCAACACTTGATCTGGCACTCAGGCGGTAAACAACAAGGCTAGAGCCGACGGCCGTTACTTCAACCGTTGCTTCTTTTCTCTTTATAATTTCTTGCTTTGAAAAAATTAATTTTGACGTGACAACGTCTTAAATTAGGTTGCGGCTGGGAGTCACTTATGAAAAAGTGTAACGCCCGGTAACGTTACGATGAGTCACCGAACGAGAGTGCTGCGCGCGCAGCGCTAGAGAATTAGGCGCATTGAATCGGCGCATGCTTGTCTCTGTCTTTGTCTTTCTCGAACGTTCTTGGCGTTGGAAAAACAAGAAAGCGTCATAATACAAGTTCACACGTGTGGTTAAAGTATCGTCAGCTATGTCTGTAGTGAAAATGTGGAGTGCTTAGATTCGTCATTTACAACAACTACAACAATAAAGGTAAATAATTGTACACTGATATTTCATTATCGTAAACTATGATTGATTGATTAATTGTTAGATTGACACAAAAGTTGAGAAACTGAGTTTATAGGTTATGTCATACTATTGATAAATGTTGATAGTGTTAAGTAAATTATTAGTTTAAAATTAATTAATTAATTAATTATTATTTTACAAATTTTAAATAGTTTCAAATTTATTTAGCAAAAATTTGAACCTTCGATCTGAATAAATGTTTTGATTTTCGAATTGATTCTTTAAAATTACAAATATTAAGAAAAAGTGGCAGATATAAGAAAACTTTATTTAAACTGTGTTGAGCAAGAATTTTAACATCTAATTTAAGTAAATGTTTTAATTTTCAACTTCATCATTTACAATTACAAATTTTATTTAATTTCAAATTTATTTAGCAAAAATTTGAACCTTCGATCTGAATAAGTGTTTTGATTTTCAAATACCAACGCGGCTGGTGGAGTGGCGATCTATCGTAAATTATCATCGACATCTACGGCGGAAGTGTTCCAAGTTGCGATTACAGACGTAACTCGTGTCATTAAAACCAAGGGTGACATGTGCATGACTGAAGTTACTTGCTTCGCCGCTAATACTAGCTTCAAGTTTATACTCGGTGCTGTATATATTCATCCAGGAGCTAGTATGCAGGATATTGGAATGTTACTATGGCAAGGACTCGGTCCGTACATTCACAACAGCCAGTACGTGCCACCGTTCGTGCAAGTTGATTCTAGTATACCGATTCTTCTGTGTGGTGATTTTAACAAAAACGTAAAGCCTGACAACTCGTTTCTTAATTTCATGAAAAATACGTATAATCTTGATTGCGTATCAAACGTTTCTAAGTCAACTACGTTAAAAGGAACAACTATCGACTTGACTTTCGCAAGACACATTACAGCAGAAACACTTCCTTTCATTTCATATTTCTCCTATCATCGTCCTATCCTCAACAAAATCACTCAAATAGGAATTAGTTAAGTTTAAGTTTACATGTACAATGTTTTAGTAAACAAAATATATTTCTATAGTTAAAATTTGTGCAATTCTTATTTTCATTCAATTCCTTGTTCCTATTGTGCAATTTAATTATATTCATATCAATAAATATTCTACCGTTGTCACGTAAAATCTTCGCCCGTAAAACCGACTTTACAGGCAACCATTGTTTTTAATTATAATTTTATCAGCAGCCTTTCCACAAGCCACACCAACACTTCACGCAACAACCATCCTACATATATATATATATATATACGTATAATAAATAAAGTTTACATAAATCTCAAGATTTGTTGTTGTTGTTGTCGTCGTGTCCAATGAAGAGCCTCAGATGTCTCCATGCATCTCTATCACAGAATCAGGAATGTCCACTATCTTGGGTGTTTAAAGCTGCTGCTCTAGGTCTATGTCAATTTTCTGCAAGGCTGCGGCCATTGCTGGGCATGGGAATATATGAGTAGGTGTTAGTTCTACACCAGGACAGTTGTTGCATGCCCTATAGGTTCGTGTGCCATCTGGATGTATTGTCAATCCATTATAGTGTTTTGTTCTAAGTCTTGTTATAGTTTTTGTCCCATTTCTCTCAGAGTTTATTTCACATATTTGATCTTTTCTTATTTTTTGTTTAATTATCTTGTATTTTGCCAAAGCATCAGCGTCAAATACTGATATTTGTTCTTTCCTTTGGCTCAACTTTCTGGCTTCCTTTGCCAATTCATCTGTCATTTCATTACCCCCGATCCCAACATGGGCAGGAATCCATTGTAGAATGCAGTTCTTCTTCACTGGTTCCAGTTGGGAAGCTCAAGATTTCTGATAACTTTAAAATATGAACGGTATAAAATTGAATGCGTGATACCAAGATAATTGCTAAAGTATAATCGGATTTTCAATAATTAGGAGGATTTTCAAGCTTTCATTCTATTTGCCAAGACACGACAATTGATATTTCAGAGAATACAGTTTTACAAATCGTTTTAATTATTCACAACAATGTACCAAGTTTAATTTAAATATCCTGTGATACAGCCTATCGTTGTTTTCTTTGTGTCAATTTATAATTATTTTTCATTGTTTAGTATATGGTTAATTAATGTTGGATTTAGTTAAGAAATATATTTAATTGTATAGATCTGTGTCAGCACCAGGAGTTTCATTTCAATAGGAACATGCCAGCTAGAACATGTTGTTTTGAATATAATTAATTAGGGATTATTGAAGCAATGTGATAACTTTTTAATATGATATTCTAGAACGACATTTGAAAATTATCCCGCATGTGTTTCCTTTGAACGAAAAATCGAAATTTATTCCAAGGAGAAATAACGATTATTTCTAATCTTTGGGATGAAGTATGAAAGGATGAATTGTGAAGAGTAATGATAAACGGAAAAATGAAGTGTCCAGGAATGTGTTCAAAGGAAACACATGCGGGATAATTTTCAAATGCCGTTCTACAATCATAAGCCGCATTATATTGTATTATATAATATTCTAGTTAAACTTTTGATTACTCTTATTTTTGATTAATTATAAGATACGATAACAATATGGATATAAGCATTTGCCTTTATAAATAGTGAAAAGATAACTAAAAAGTTCAATGAAGCATTTAAAAGATTGACACTTTTCAAAATGCTCCATTTTTATTGTTGGTGATATTCTGAGATTTGTGGGAAAATCAAAATCTCATTATCCTCTTCTCCAAGTCTTTTATCTTCTTAAAACCTAAATCACAAAAGAGCTTAAGACGCAGAAACAAAATAAACTACTAGTAAAAAGAAAGTAAAAATATTGTAAAAAGGATTGCGGCGTCTTATGCGTTTTTTTGATAGTTTTTAGAAAGCCGCAATTCTGTGAAGCTAAAAACTCAAACCACTCAAATTCATTGGTAATTGGTAGGGAATATTCAGTTTTATATTCACAGCTCTTTGCCCAACTCTAGTCGAATGAGTAAATATATTCTTTAATGTTTAAAATGGAGCCTTCAAAGTTGCACTAAATATAATTTTTATGTCAAAGAAATATGAAATTATTTTGAATATAAACATTTGGAGGGCATCGCTAATACGAATTTTAATATTCTTTCTTAACTTGATTAATTCACCATTCTCTCCACAACAAAACATTTCTTTTATTTACTCTTGATAGGGTTGTGATGCCCCAACCCCCTTGTTTTAATTAAAAGTGAAGTAATCAACAATGTTATATGAATAACTAGCCGAATGACCCGGGCAACGCCCGTGTTTTACCCGAATGAATGTTTTGATTCAAATACTATTTGTTACAATTATAAATTGACGCCTTAAATAAATGCATATATTAGTTAATAACTATAGCCTATGTGCTTTATCTGTCTATGTACTGTTGGCTTCCGTAGGCGTCTCTTACTGGGAAAAAGAAAGAGAGGATTCCATTTAGTTATTAACTAATATCTGCATTTATTTAAGGAGCGACCCGCTCCAACACAATAGTTACAAAAAACAAAAAGCGAGTGGGGGGGGGGGGGGGGGGGGGGGGGGGGCAAAGTCAAAAACAAAGTGTCTCGCGTAGTGGCGGCGCCATCGTAGCCACGTGATCGTAGCCAACCAATAGGAGAGCGCCATTCCAAAAAAAAAGCAAACGGTGACAGAGATGATGACGCTCGTAACTGTATATAGAATTAGGAGCTTAAATAAAGGTAAAACGTAGAGATAGCATGCCTCTGTTAAAGAATACAAAAAAAGGGGGGGGGCGGTGTTTAGTCATACAGCGCCGCTAGGGGGTGTTGTGTGGGAATTGTTCCTGTCTTATCTGGTCTATCTCGACGGTGAGATCCTCAATACACCACAGTTATACACTTAAGATGGTGGAAAGTCTTTGTTGTCACCAGTCTTCTATTTTTTTTTTCTTCAGACAAAAGTATTGATTCATAAGTACTATAAATCAAAAGTACTCTTGTCTGAAGATGGTAACAATACTGTTACCAAAATGTCATAAACTATTTGGATTTGGTTTTATTACCTTGTGTTTCTAGTGGGTATATGTTTCTTTTTAAATAATATTTTCTTCTATCATCACTGCAATGATAAAAAATGCTTAAATTATGCTTAAAATACTTTTATTAATTGTAAAGGAGCAATGCTGCAATGAACAAAACTTAAAGAAGTGGAAAGTCTTGGAAGTTGCCGCCGGTCGTCTTTTTTTTTTTTTTTTTTAATGAAGGAGAAAGAGGCAATTTTGTTTACACTTGGTTGGGTCGACCTTTCATATTAAATCTTACTTTTCCTTATTACTAATAATTGTATATAGTTGCGGAACTACTGGTTTACTGTGCTGCTCTTTTCCTGATATTGCACCTTGTACGGAGAATCTGTATAAGACTAATGTCTTAATAAAGGCTTTGTGTGTGTGTGTGTGTTTACACTCGTGTCTTCAATAAAGGTCACTGTAATATCTTTCAAGGTTATTGTCTGAATCCCGATATACATGCTAAAAGGTACAATTTCCTTAAGTTTTGTCCATGAAAGTGCATTGATTTGAAGATGGGAATACCCAAAAGATTATCTAACTATAAAGAAAAACTCACAGTTTATTTTTAATATTAGAATGTCGTTTTTCCCCTCAAGTTATAAGAAAGATTAAAGAACACCAAGGTTTTATAAGGAAAAATTGAAACATGATCTTAATATGAAAAAAGAGAGGTGGTGTGTTATTTTTAATTATTTCTAAAAAGTAGTGAATTTAATTAATATATTTTCTCATAATAGAGAATTAATTGTAGGATAAAAACGTAATTAAAGTCTCTATCAAACTTTTTGTTTGTTTTTCATAATTATCATTATCGATCTAAGGATGATTAGAATTTGAATGACCGTCGTTATGTTGAATTCTTCCCTTTATAGGAATGTCTTGGGGTTCACACAGATGTAAACTATATTTATAAACTATTAAAAAACACTAGATAACTTAGCGACATTTATATATAAAATTAATTTAAAAAATTAAAAGGTCAGGTGTTGATATTAAAAATAAAAAAGGCATATCTAGGAGCACATGTTGGCCAAATATCAGGGAACAGGCTAAATCAATGTTTAGTTGATTTCTGTTCCACCAGATGGGGCTCTGCCTTCTGAAAAACTCATGTTCTCCTGGTCAAGATATGCCTTTTTTCTTTTATTGTATATATTTATTATGATACATTAGCGCGCCATCTGTTATCAAAATTGGGAACTATTATAGACGCGTATGATTCTTTTTAAAAATAAACAATTTCTACTGCCCATACTGCAATGGAAAGTCTATAAAAGTTTCCAATTTTGATATATATTTATGTATGTTTGTGAAAAAAATAATAGGAAAAAATAAAAAGGTCAGGCGTTGATATTAAAAACAAAGAAGGCGTATCCTGACCACGAGCACATGAGCTTTTTAGATGGCAGAGAGAGAGAGAGAGAGAGAGAGCGCCATCTAGTGGAAAATAAATCAACTAAAGGTTGATTTAACCTGTTCCCTGATATTTGGCCAATCCATTTCTTGATAAATCAAGAAATCCATCCATGAATGGTGCTCTGCCATCTAAAAAGCTCATGTGCTCATGGTCAGGAAATGCCTTCTTTGTGTTTAATATATACAAAGAAAAATGCTTCTAGGTGACAATTTTAATATTTAATGAACTAACAGAAAAATATTTTTTTTTTGAAACATTTCGTCTTACATAGAAATGTACCTAAGTCGAAGAAAACAATTGTAGTTATTAAAGGTAAAGACTATTCTAGTAAGGTATATCAATTAAGGAGGATCAGAAGATGAGTTTCTTTTATTGTATGATGCTACAAGCTTTCGGGCAAAAGCCCTTCGACAGGCAAAAATATAATTATACAAAGAAAGATAACGATTTATATATGTTAATCTTAACTTAAAACCGATTTTTGAATAAAGTAAATATTAAATCTGCTGTCTGAGACCACGAGACGGCGCATGGTTTGGGCTATTGAAATAAACATGTGGGGGGTTTAAATGTAGTTTGTGTAGGCTGCGGGGATGTCTATTTTTCTATTTATGCTGTGTAGCCTGGATGAAACTATGGATTCTAGAACCAATCTCTGGTGTAGGTTGGAGATATTTTTGTAGTGAATGGTTGGGTTAGCAGTGTCAAAGGAATGGCCAGAAGATGCTATGTGTTGGAAAATAAGGGAACGGGTATCTCGGTTGGTGATGTTGCGTGTGTGTTCGGTCATTCTGATGGCGATGGTTCTACCGGTCTCCCCCACATAGGTGGCAGGACACTGTTGGCACGAGACCGAGTAGACTGCTCCAGAAGATGTTAGAGGATCAGTGGAGGAGTCTGTTTTTGTGATGGGATGCCTAAGGAGTGAGTGGAGGTTAGGTGTGTTAGTAAAAAAGGTACGGATGCCAAAGGGTTTGAGGAAACGGGAGAGGTTAACTGAGAGGGGAGAGAATGGGATCACACATGTGGATTTGTAAGTTGCAGGAGGGTTGAGAGGAACAGGTGAATAGGTGTGTTTTTCTATGAAGGATAGAGGGAAACCTGAAATTGTAAGATGGGAGATGATGCGGTTCTTTTCAATAGTTTTGAAGATGGGGAGTGAGCAGTGGGTTAATAGGCGGCGGGTGAGGGCTTTAACTATATTGATTTTGTGGGAGGTTGGACAGTGCGACCTATAATGGGAGTATCTGGGGGGGTGGTTTTTCTTGTAGTAGACTGTGGTATGGTAGGTGTTTGGGGTGCGTATGACTAGGACGTCCAGGAAAGGAATAACAAGCTCATGTTCTCTCTCAAGAGTGAATGTGATGTTGGGATTGTAAGTGTGGAGGTCGGTGAAAATGGTATTCTCGCTGTCGGTTTTGCATACGCAAAAAATATCGTCAACAAAAAATTATATTATATAGTTTCTTGATAAAATTTGAAAGAAATGTTTTCTGGCATTGTGTTTCTTTTCATACATATTATAAAATATTATCTCTACAGACCTTACTGCATTGATAAAAGTTATTGATTGAGAGAGCGCATGGCTTATCAGTAGTCAATTCTCTCAGCGGTTTGGCCAAATTAATCTCAAGACTGCTCTACTATTGCGGTACTAGAGTGGTCTGGAAATTAATTTGGGGAAACCGCTGAGAGAGTTTACCACTGATGAGACAAGCCCTCTGAATATTTATTTTATCATTGTATATATATAAGGTCTGTAGAGAGATAATATTTGATAATATTTGTGACAAATAAATTCACTGGCAATGATTTTATTTGTCATTAATATTATCAAATATTACCTCTAGAAAAGATGGCTATTGAATTTATAAATTTTATAATATGTATGAAAGGAAACACATTGCCAAAACTATTTGTTACAAATTTTATCGATAGATAGCAATTTAATTTATCTAGCTTCATGGTGTCGGGGCATAACAAGCACCGTGATTCTCTTTCAGCCATCTTCTTATTCATTCACCAATGATATTCTCAACTTCCATGCCGAACTATAGAACTGATGTAATAAGTAGGAGAAGCTCTAATTGATCAAGAACTTGAGATCAGAAAGTTCATAAGCAAGCATGATACACCTAGAGATACACAAGAAATGAATGTAAGCTAAATGTTTTGTTCGTAAGAAACAATGGGCCACCTAGTGATCCATGGGAAATGAAAGTAGGGAAAACTCTTTGTTCAAAACCAACAATGGGCTAGCCTAGTGATTCACAAAATTAAAATAGGCAAAACGCTCTGTTCATAAACAACAATGGACCAATCTAGTGATCCATAGGAAATGAAAGAAGTTGAAACTCTTTGCTCGTAAGAAACAATGGGCCAACCTAGTGAAAACACAAAATGAAAGTAAGCAAAACCTTTTGTTCATAAGCAACAATGGGCCAACCTAGTGATCCACAAAATAAAAGTAGGCAAAACCTTTTGTTCGTAAGCCACAATGGGCCAACCTTGTGATCCACAAAATAAATGTAGGCAAAATTATCTTTTAATAGGCAACAATGAGCCAACCTAGTGATCCATAGGTAATAAAAGAAGTTAAAAACTCTTTGTTCCAAAGCAACAATGGCCCAACCTAGTGATCCACAAAATAAAAGTAGGCAAAACATTCAATTCATAAACAACAATGGGCCAACCTAGTGATCCACAAAATAAAAGAAGGCAAAACGCTCATTCATAAACAACAATGGGCCAACCTAGTGATCCACAAAATAAAAGTAGGCAAAACGCTCAATTCATAAACAACAATGGGCTAACCTAGTGATCCACAAAAATAAAAGTAGGCAAAACGCTCAATTCATAAACAACAATGGGCCAACCTAGTGATCCACAAAATAAAAGAAGGCAAAACGCTCAATTCATAAACAACAATGGGCCAACCTAGTGATCCACAAAAATAAAAGTAGGCAAAACGCTCAATTCATAAACAACAATGGGCCAACCTAGTGATCCACAAAATAAAAGTAGGCAAAACGCTCAATTCATAAACAACAATGGGCCAACCTAGTGATCCACAAAATAAAAGAAGGCAAAACGCTCAATTCATAAACAACAATGGGCCAACCTAGTGATCCACAAAATAAAAGTAGGCAAAACGCTCAATTCATAAACAACAATGGGCTAACCTAGTGATCCACAAAAATAAAAGTAGGCAAAACGCTCAATTCATAAACAACAATGGGCCAACCTAGTGATCCACAAAATAAAAGAAGGCAAAACGCTCAATTCATAAACAACAATGGGCCAACCTAGTGATCCACAAAAATAAAAGTAGGCAAAACGCTCAATTCATAAACAACAATGGGCCAACCTAGTGATCCACAAAATAAAAGTAGGCAAAACGCTCAATTCATAAACAACAATGGGCCAACCTAGTGATCCACAAAATAAAAGTAGGCAAAACGCTCAATTCATAAACAACAATGGGCCAACCTAGTGATCCACAAAATAAAAGTAGGCAAAACGCTCAATTCATAAACAACAATGGGCCAACCTAGTGATCCACAAAATAAAAGTAGGCAAAACGCTCAATGCATAAACAACAATGGGCCAACCTAGTGATCCACAAAATAAAAGTAGGCAAAACGCTCAATTCATAAACAACAATGGGCCAACCTAGTGATCCACAAAATAAAAGTAGGCAAAACGCTCAATTCATAAACAACAATGGGTCAACCTAGTGATCCACAAAATAAAAGTAGGCAAAACGCTCAATTCATAAACAACAATGGGCCAACCTAGTGATCCACAAAATAAAAGTAGGCAAAACGCTCAATGCATAAACAACAATGGGCCAACCTAGTGATCCACAAAATAAAAGTAGGCAAAACGCTCAATTCATAAACAACAATGGGCCAACCTAGTGATCCACAAAATAAAAGTAGGCAAAACGCTCAATTCATAAACAACAATGGGCCAACCTAGTGATCCAAAAATAAAAAAAGGCAAAACGCTCAATTCATAAACAACAATGGGCCAACCTAGTGATCCACAAAATAAAAGTAGGCAAAACGCTCAATTCATAAACAACAATGGGCCAACCTAGTGATCCACAAAATAAAAGTAGGCAAAACGCTCAATTCATAAACAACAATGGGCCAACCTAGTGATCCACAAAATAAAAGTAGGCAAAACGCTCAATTCATAAACAACAATGGGCCAACCTAGTGGTTCATAGAAAATGAAAGTAGGCAAAACGCTCAATTCATAAACAACAATGGGCCAACTTAGTTTTCCACGAAAATAATGTAGACAAAACACTGTTGATAAACAACAATAGGCCACCCTAGTCACCCACAGGAAATGAAAGTAGGAAAAACCTTCTGTTCATAGGCATCAATGAGTATATCTTGGATTTATACGAAATTATATTTATTTTGATATATCGGCTAGTTGCAGGATCCTTTAACGATTCTAGGTAGCAAAATTGTTCTAAATAATTAGCTAAATTAAGAGAGAACATATATATCAATATATCCATTTAATCCACGTTGTCTTTCACCTCATATCTGCCGTTCTCACGTCAAGCCTTCCGAGTGATGTGAGGATATGAATGTGTTGCCGAAAATGTAAACAGTAAAACTCTATTAATAATATACCAGAGAGAAATATTATATAAAACAATATTTACAATAACAAAACCCATTGATTTATAGGGGAGGTTGTTTTCAAATAAAATATGTACATGTTGAACAATGAGCAGAAGAATAAAGACAAAGCGATTTAGCGAATAAGAGTAACAGTAAAGTAACAAATATATATGTTAAGGAAAGAAAAAATGGCTTCTCTTTATCGGGAAACTGAAAGTTACTGATGGCTTGTGCCATTTATCGAAATAAATGTTAACTATTCGTTGATTTTTAATTATTCCATAATTGGTCAAATGCCCATTCTTGATTAATCAAGAAAGGTTAACCACGTACGCGATTGATGGCGCAAGCCATCAGCAACTTTCAGATGCACGATAAGAAGATGTATTTTTTCTTTTATTAATATATGAACCTTATCCTAGAACAATATCACATTTGTACTATTTTTAAAAACATATGTGTATTTACTAATTTTAATATTATTTTAAAAGAATTTACATTCGCGCATATGTATTATAATCAGCATGAAATATGCGCTTCTAAAATTATCGCTAAAAACTCTTTAATATTTTATTATCCTTTAGTATCCTCCTGATTATAAATATAATAACCTATTTTTTTTTAAGAATTATGTTTTCTCTGTTTTTAAGTTTTATCCTTCAATGTTTATTACATAATTATATAATATATTATGTGCGCAACTACAAAAAAAAAAGAAATATATAAATAAATATTTTATTAATGAAATATATATAAATGTTATATAAAAAACTATTTTAATTTTAATTAAAATTTCTATAGAACTAAACTCTGTGAAATTAGCCTCAAAATTGCGTGCTTCGTACAATATAATTTATTGTTGTTTCCCGTTGGCCGGCTCAAATCTTTCTGTAGATATGTAAATACGTAATCCTTCATTGTATTTATTCTACTCGCCTTAAGCCAGGTATTTCTTCCTTAATTATTTTAATCAGATCTATCAAAGCAAATTGTAATTAAAATTGTGTTTATTTTTCCCTACGACTGCAACACCATATATAAAACTAAAATAGTTTATCAATCAAATCAGGAAAATACTCGTGATTATCAATCGAAAAACAAGTTAATAATATACATATTTCCAATTTTATTATAAAAGGTATATTATAAAAATATCTATTCAAAACTGCAGGACCAAAGAGGCCTCACCAGACCACCTCTTGGAATGTATAAGAGCATCAAGACAGGACCTATATCCCAAACCTACCAAGATTGTGAATTTTATCAATGAATATAGTCACCATGACATTGTATAATTATACAATGGGATAATAATAATTAAAAAAACTCTTGAATGACGTTGCTTTAGATATGCAGAAGTCTCTATCATCGGTTATTTTCTTTTAATCCATCTATTACCATTTGTATCAGGCTATAATAAAAGAAAGTCCTCCATTCATTTCTCTCTGAAAATGATATCTAAGATATCCTCTCCTTCCAGTTGGGTTGTAGAAGGAAATTGCTTGGAAATGTGGAAGGGAATTATGTTGATTGACCAACCACCCAGGCTGAATTGTTCTGATAATAACGATGATGTTTATTTCCTTTCTGATTGGCCAGTCCAGGGGTATATAGGTATGTTTTAGTAATAGGCGGAAGAATATATATATATGAAAAAATTTGAAAAAAAAGTTTTTCCTTATCGTTCAACTGAAAGTTGCTTATGGCTTGCGTCATCTATTGGTCTATCAGAAAATTTAAGTTACATGATAAGGAGATGCCTTTTTCTTTCTTGATTTATGTTCTAAATCAAGTACGATATCATATTTGTATTATTTTTTACATATAAATATATGTTTTCAAAATAGAGTAATCAATAAATAGATATTTATTTGAAAAGGCATATTTAGGTTTTAAAAAATTATTTTGAACCAATATATGCCTTTTTAAATAAATATAAATATATATAACATAAAGTTGCTGGAAAATGATATTCATGAATAGCAGATGCGAACAAAAGTAACGTTTCATAAAGCTGTTGAAGAGATTTGGCGTGGAAGTTTTAAAGATATTGTGAAATCCCCAATTAAAGCTGAGAGGGTTTTAATGTCTTTAGAAGTTGAGCGAAACTCTTCGTGCATTCTGCAAATGATCTTTCGTTCTATAATCCTGGTGTGAGAAGGTGCTATTAGAAAGAAATCACTTCGGACCAAGGAAATATGCTGGAAAAATAAAAGGACTTTGGCAAACGTATCCAGTATTGGGTAACTCTAGGTATCTGAGTTTAAAAACCATTGCTATCACATAAAAAAATAATTTGATATTATTTTAGGCTTTCCTGAATTGGTTGAATAAAACTTCTTACACTAAGAAATTAGAAAAATCTATTTTAGTTCCTTTTAAGAAAAAATATTCGTTCTATCGTTTGGAGATGAAATATATAATATATATTTTAAAAATGCTTGTTTTGGATCATATATTTTTTATTTTCCAATATTTCGTATGGCAACAAGCGAAACTTCTTCGGGGAACAAGATTGTTTTGAGATGCTCGTGTATCAATTCATGAGTATTTGCAACTGCTGTAAAATTTAAAAATATCTATAACTTACAATAATAAAAAAAATAAAACACTAAAAATATTAATCTATATCTACATATATATTTGCCTTATTCTGTCTGTTAGTCTGTATGTCTGAAGCTCACGGATAGAATGCGCGCCCATTGGCTGCCAGCGAACACGTGGCCTCCCTGCCCCCCTCTAGACAACCCTGTTATCAGCTGTGTGATACATCCACCTGTCTATACAGACCACCCTGTCTATAGCGGTCATTCTAGACAACCCTGTTATCTGCTGTGTGATACATACACCTGTCTATAGCGGCCACTCTAGACAACCCTGTTATCATCAGTGTGTTACATTCACCTGTCTATACAGACCACCCTGTCTTTAGCGGTCACTCTAGGCAACCCTGTTAACAGCAGTGTGATACATACACCTGTCTATACAGACCACCCTGACTATAGCGACCACTCTAGACAACCCTGTTATCAGCTGCCTGTCTATACAGACCACCCTGTCTATAGCGGTCACCTTAGGCAACCCTGTTATCATCAGTGTGTTACATTCACCTGTCTATACAGACCACCCTGTCTATAGCGGTCACCTTAGGCAACCCTGTTATCAGCAGTGTGATACATCCACCTGTCTATACAGACCACCCTGTCTATAGCGACCACTCTAGACAACCCTGTTATCAGCTGTGTGATACATCCACCTGTCTATACAGACCACCCTGTCAATAGCGACCACCCAAGACAACGTTTTTAAAACATATTCGCACTCGGGTAAACCCCGGGCGTTGCCCGGGCCATTCGTCTAGTAAATAATAAAGGCGTATCCTGACCAAAACCACATGTACCTTTTAGATGGCAGAGCACCTTCTAGTGGAGAAAAAAAATAAACTAAACGTTTATTTAACTTGCTCCGTGATATTTGGCCAACCCAATTTCTTGATAAATCAAGAAAAGTCATCCGCGAACGCTTTTTGGGCTGTTTTCCTTCGTCAGCGTGGTGCAGACTGTACATCTACGACCTAAATTGGGTTGGCCAAATATCACGGAGCAAAATAAAATAAACGTTTAGTTTATTTTTTCTCCACTAGATGGCGCTCTGCCATCTAAAAAGGCTAATGTGAGCTTGGCCAGGATATTCCTCTTTTGTTTTTAATATCAACACCTGACCAATTTTATATATATATAATTGTTTTTTCATACATATTAATATATGTATGTGGTAGATTATATCAGAGTGGCCTTAGGAAGTGTTCACCATTGATAAACTAGAGGACCTTCAATATTTGAATATTTCAGTAAGGACAGCTTGGTATGGTGTATTTTCGAAAAATGCTCGCATAAATAGTTCATAAATTTTAAGTATTTATATCATCACGAATAGAAAATGTGTACCTATATATTAACCCATTTCTTGGTTTTTCAGGAAGCCTCTGGGACCAAAAATCTTTTTGGTCGCAGTGGTACAGCCTACTCCACGCTGACGAGCGCCAACAGTGCGAAACGCGTTCGTGGATGGCTTTTCTTGATTTATCAAGAACTTGGGTTGGCCAAATATCAGGAAACAGGTTAAATCAATGAATAGTTGATTTCTGTTCCACCAGATGGCGCTCTGTTTTCTGAAAAGCACATGTGATCCTAGTCAGGATATGCCTTTTTTATTTTTAATATATTAATATATAAGGAACAATATAATCATATAAGATGTGATGAATATTTAAATCTAATATATACTTTATATTTATTACCTGAAAAATGTATATATTGTTTGAATAATATGCAAATCAAAAGGTAAACGTTGCATATTCATTGAGGCCTCTCAATATTTACAATTCGATACTAAAAGAAGGGAAATGGAGCCTAATTTATTACATCGCGCTCCTTAGGAATTTGTTCCGGACACCTCACCGGGGTATAATGGTTAATCAATATTTTTAGAGCGGAGAATGGATGAGCAATCCTTCAGGCCCCATTCTTCTTCTATTGGTGGGACACTTGGCTATTCTCTTAGTTATCCTCTCTATAAACCTGTCTCTATTACTGACTACCTCTCTCATTCTCTTTATAAACCTGTCTCTATTACTGACAGCCTCTCTGGTTCTCTTTATAAACCTGTCTCTATTACTGACTGCCTCTCTGGTTCTCTCTATAAACCTGTCTCTATTACTGACTGCCTCTCTGGTTCTCTTTATAAACCTGTCTCTATTACTGACTGTCTCTCTCGTTCTCTCTATAAACCTGTCTCTATTACTGACTGACTCTCTCGTTCTCTTCCTAAACCTGTCTCTATTACTGACTGCCTCTCTCGTTCTCTTTATAAACCTGTCTCTATTACTGACTGCCTCTCTCGTTCTCTTTATAAACCTGTCTCTATTACTGACTGCCTCTCTGGTTCTCTTTATAAACCTGTCTCTATTACTGACTGTCTCTCTCGTTCTCTCTATAAACCTGTCTCTATTACTGACTGACTCTCTCGTTCTCTTTATAAACCTGTCTCTATTACTGACTGCCTCTCTCGTTCTCTTTATAAACCTGTCTCTATTACTGACTGCCTCTCTCGTTCTCTTTATAAACCTGTCTCTATTACTGACTGCCTCTCTGGTTCTCTTTATAAACCTGTCTCTATTACTGACTGCCTCTCTCGTTCTCTCTATAAACCTGTCTCTATTACTGACTGACTCTCTCGTTCTCTTTATAAACCTGTCTCTATTACTGACTGCCTCTCTCGTTCTCTTTATAAACCTGTCTCTATTACTGACTGCCTCTCTGGTTCTCTTTATAAACCTGTCTCTATTACTGACTGCCTCTCTCGTTCTCTTTATAAACCTGTCTCTATTACTGACTATCTTGTTCTCTCTATAAACCTGTCTCTATTACTGACTGCCTCTCTCGTTCTCTCTATAAACCTGTCTCTATTACTGACTGCCTCTCTCGTTCTCTTCCTAAACCTGTCTCTATTACTGACTGCCTCTCTCGTTCTCTTCCTAAACCTGTCTCTATTACTGACTGCCTCTCTCGTTCTCTTTATAAACCTGTCTCTATTACTGACTGCCTCTCTCGTTCTCTTTATAAACCTGTCTCTATTACTGACTGTCTCTCTCGTTCTCTCTATAAACCTGTCTCTATTACTGACTGCCTCTCTCGTTCTCTCTATAAACCTGTCTCTATTACTGACTGCCTCTCTCGTTCTCTTCCTAAACCTGTCTCTATTACTGACTGCCTCTCTCGTTCTCTTTATAAACCTGTCTCTATTACTGACTGCCTCTCTGGTTCTCTTTATAAACCTGTCTCTATTACTGACTGTCTCTCTCGTTCTCTCTATAAACCTGTCTCTATTACTGACTGACTCTCTCGTTCTCTTTATAAACCTGTCTCTATTACTGACTGCCTCTCTCGTTCTCTTTATAAACCTGTCTCTATTACTGACTGCCTCTCTCGTTCTCTTTATAAACCTGTCTCTATTACTGACTGCCTCTCTGGTTCTCTTTATAAACCTGTCTCTATTACTGACTGCCTCTCTCGTTCTCTCTATAAACCTGTCTCTATTACTGACTGACTCTCTTGTTCTCTTTATAAACCTGTCTCTATTACTGACTGCCTCTCTCGTTCTCTTTATAAACCTGTCTCTATTACTGACTGCCTCTCTGGTTCTCTTTATAAACCTGTCTCTATTACTGACTGCCTCTCTCGTTCTCTTTATAAACCTGTCTCTATTACTGACTATCTTGTTCTCTCTATAAACCTGTCTCTATTACTGACTGCCTCTCTCGTTCTCTCTATAAACCTGTCTCTATTACTGACTGCCTCTCTCGTTCTCTTCCTAAACCTGTCTCTATTACTGACTGCCTCTCTCGTTCTCTTCCTAAACCTGTCTCTATTACTGACTGCCTCTCTCGTTCTCTTTATAAACCTGTCTCTATTACTGACTGCCTCTCTCGTTCTCTTTATAAACCTGTCTCTATTACTGACTGTCTCTCTCGTTCTCTCTATAAACCTGTCTCTATTACTGACTGCCTCTCTCGTTCTCTCTATAAACCTGTCTCTATTACTGACTGCCTCTCTCGTTCTCTTCCTAAACCTGTCTCTATTACTGACTGCCTCTCTCGTTCTCTTTATAAACCTGTCTCTATTACTGACTGCCTCTCTCGTTCTCTTTATAAACCTGTCTCTATTACTGACTGCCTCTCTCGTTCTCTTTATAAACCTGTCTCTATTACTGAATGCCTCACTCGTTCTCTTCCTAAACCTGTCTCTATTACTGACTGCCTCTCTCGTTTTCTCTATAAACCCTATTCTTATCTCAATTATCTTTTACCCCTTCTCCATAAACCTGTCTATATTATTGACTGCCTTGTTCTTTCTATAAACCTTTTTCTTCTCTCAATTTTCTTTTACTCTCCATATACCTGTCTCTATATATAGCTTCCTTGTTCTCTTTATAAACCTTCTTTTGCCAACAAATTGTAAATAGTAACAGGTATATTGGTTCAATATCTCTTTGATATTTATAACAATTGACAAAAAGTGTCAATAAAATATATTTAATTGTCAATTCATGAACCTTCTTCTTTTCTCAGTTATATTTCACTCTCCATAAACCTGTCTATTACTGACTGCCTTTTTTGTTCTCTCTCTGAACCTTCTTCTTCCCTAAAATATCTTTCACTCTCAATAAACCTGACTTTATTATTGACTGCCTTCTCTCTATACCTTCATTTCTCTCAATTATCTTTCACTCTCCAAAAATCGTTTTCTATATCTGAATGCCTTGTTCTCTCTCTCTCTGGGTCCCCTTCACCCGCGGCCTCTCCTTAGTCGGTCGAGCCAGAGCCGCCAACTCGCTGGTGTTGTCCGCCGTGGTGCACCATCTTCACGGCTACCTGCCCACAGACTCCACCATCGCCAAGCTGCAAGCCCGACTGGTGCGCTTTGTCTGGGGACCTCGGCGTACTACCTGGTTGCCGGGCGGCGTTCTTGCAAGGCCAGTCTCCGTGGGCGGCTTCGGACTTCTCGACATTGGGACGCAGCTTCGCCTGGCGTGCTTGAGGGGCGTGCAGACCGCGCTGCGCGGAGGCCTCAACGCCTACTCTTGGCTCGCTGTGAGTAGGACGTGGCTGACACCTCCAACATCTGGGACATGGCATCCACCTCGGCGCCGCAGGCTCCTCAAGCTCTGGGAGGCCGTCTCGGAGATGTTGGAGCTGAACCACCGGGTGCTGCCGCCACTTCAGCTTCAGGAGCTCCATATCATCGGGGACTCCAAGTTCCTTCGGCCTCCAGATCTTTTGGTCGCATCGCGGTGGGCGGGAATGTGCGTTGGTGATCTCACCAGCTCTTCATCTCCCCCTCTGCGCACCACCCGCGCCGCCCTCGCTGACATCGCGGCACTCACCACCTTCTGCAGCCGGATTGTGGTAGAGAACCGGAACCACACCCACCGGGTTGACAACATCAAGGACGCCATCGTGCTGCGCGAGACGGCCACTGCGTTCCAGCGCCTAACCACCCGCACTGCCCGCCGCATGCTAGAACGTCCACGCCTGGCTGCACTGCCCATCACCCAGCTGCTAGCCCGTTGGCTTCCCCACGTCAGCATCCCCATCTCCATCAGCTGGCCTTCTCTCCGGCGAGGTGCCTTCTCGGGGCACAATGCCGACGTTGCCGTGCGGCTGGCCCTTCACGCCCTTCCCCATCCAGCGCATCCGGCCTCAGCCCGGGATTCCTGCATCGCCTGTGGGTCCGAAGACCTGTCACTGGCCCACCGCTACTGGTCCTGTAAGCGGATCAGGCCTGTCATCCTGGAGGCCTTCACTATCATCCAGCGGCCCCCTGACCTGCAGGGATGGATCTTCGGGCATGACCTGGAGGACGACGCCCTGGCCATCCTGGCGTCTGCCAAGACCCGTATCTACAAGCACTTCCTGGGCCTGGAGATACAGGGCGTCCAAGAAGACCCTCTCATCGTCTGGAGGAGGACTCTAGCAAGATGGTGGAGCCTTCCTCAATCATAATTTCATTGTTTTATTCCCATTATTTTTCATTCATAATTGACTAGTAGTCAATAAAGTATGTTTAACCGTCTCTCTCTGAATCTTCTTCTTCCCTAAATTACCTTTCACTCTCTATAAACCTTTCTTTAAAATTGTCTGTCTTCTCTCTTATAAACCTTCTTCTTCTATAAATTATCTTTCACTCTCCATATACCTGTTTCTATATCTCAATGCCTTGTTCTCTCTCTGAACCTTATTCTTCTATCAATTATATTACACTCTCAATAAACCTGTCCTTTTCAATAATTTCTTGTATACCCTATGAACTTGATCCTGTTTACTTAAGACTATATTTTCTTTCTCAATGCACATTTCACTATTTCTAATGATTCTAGGAAATGATTGCGAGCTATTTCTCTAATTGATATTCCCTCCTCGTCTATGAAAATATCGATCAACATGTTTTTCTCCTCGTCAACAAGTTTCTTTCTAGCCAATTTAGTTCTATAAAATGTATTTTTACGTTCTCTAAATTCATATCCTATTGTTATCAATCATTTTAACAAATGTTTGCTCACACCAGGTATTTAGTGTTTATAGCGGCATTGTTTAGTAACTAGGAAACATATGTAAATTGATGAGTTTAATTGCTTGGTCATTATTTATAAATTTATAAACAATACTTAAAGTTTTACCGCATAAGTTTCTTTTTTATGAAAAATCAATATTTATTTCAAAGAGAAATATTTACTATTTCTAAATTTTTGAATGAAGTATGAAAGGGTTCCCGCCCCTGGACAATTTTATTTTTCCCGTTCGCCATTACTCTTCATATTTTCACCCTTTCATACTTCATTCAAAAAGTTAGAAATAGTAAATATTTCTCTTTGAAATAAATATTGATTTTTCATAAAAAAGAAACTTATGCGGAAAACTTTAAGTATTGTTTATAATTACACGCCGCAGTCCTTTATAATGTATTTATAAATTTGTTTATAATACAGGTGAATACTTCATTTTAAAATTTGATCCCTCTAAATGAATAATTTGAGATCTACGGATAGTGCAACAGAATCTTAGAATTCATTTCTAACTAATTCTGTGTTATAGCAAATAACTAAGTATTGATAAAATGTAACACAACTAGTATGATGTTACAAGAGGGAAAATAAGTATCGTATAAACTCTAATAATAAAAACTAGAATTTTTTAAACTTTCAGCGAGTAAATAGTTTATATAAGTTCTAAGGCTGAAGTTAATTCAAGTAGAGTATTAGTTAAAATACCTCTCCATATTGGATGTTATACTTCTTTTATTTCCCTCCCTTGTCCTCACTTTGAAACATTTCCGATAAAGAAATAGCAGAACGACTTAAAAGTTTCTAATATGTTCTTTTAATTAAACTTCTCGGAATTAATATTTGCGCTCGTTGAAGGACGTGGAGTTAATTGAAATCGTAAAAAGATGTCCTCTCTTATTACACCAGAATTGGGCGCCTTAATTCTTGTCTGGGATTACTCTTTTGTAATTTTATTTTTATATTGGTCTAGATACTGAACATCGCAATAACATGCATGTATAATATATACAAATTTATATGTTTAATCTCCGTGTTATTCTCTCCCGCTCGCGCCCCCTTCGATACGTTGAAAAGCGCTTATCGTTGGGGCCGACAGCACGTTGGTGGGCCCGGTTGGCTTTCATCGGTTGATCGGATTCTCCGGTAATTTTACTTTTAAAAAATTAAGGTGTTATTTTCTCCCTCGCTTATTGGCTCTTTATGATTTCAACGCATGCGGGATTCATTACATTATTTTAATTGCCGTTGAGGCTATACAGTGGTCCAATAACACCGGTCGTTTTCTTGGCGGCTTTTTCAGGTTATTATTTTTGTGTGTTTTGAAAAAAGCAGATTATAACAAAGGTTGGCAAATAGGTTTAGTTCTAAATGATAGACCGCCAGGGGTCACGCTTCCACTATATAAACTCATTGTTGTTTTATCCCCGTTGGCCGGCACAAAACATTTGTACATTATGTAAATAATCTTTTGTTTTTCTTATTCTACTCGCCTTAAGCCAGGCAGTACCTTTATCAAATTGTATTTTTATGCATATTTTAATTTGAAAAATTTTACTTTGGTCATTTTGAAAAGATAAACAGGTTAAAACATTTAAATGTTTTAGGAATACGAATATTGCATCTCTTGTAATTTTGGGTGGATATTATCCCAGAACATTATATATATGAAAAATAATAGAAAAAAATAATAAAAAAGGCAGGTGTTGATATTAAAAAAAAGGCTTATATCCTGACCACGAGCACATGTACTCATGGTCAGGATATGCTTTCTTTATTTTTAATATACACTGCGTGACATTGGAAATGGAACACCAAGAAATAGTGGCCAGAAAGTGATGAAACTCGGCAGACAGAGAGAGACAGGGACGAACAATAAGTGATCTTCATTTCAAAATGATAGTCATAATACAGAGCGAGAACGGCGTCGGCTTAGTAGCAAGTAGGACCACCGCGGACGGCGATGCACGCAGCAACACGTCTAGGTAGAGAGTCAATCAGAGTACGGATGGCGTCCTGAGGGATCGCTCTCCATTCCCTCTCAACCATTTGCCACAGTTCGTCTTCTGAACGCGGCTGTGGCAAGGCATGCAAACGGCGTCCAATAATGTCCCAGACGAGCTCGATTGGTGAGAGATCAGGAGAGTACGGTGGCCAGGGAAGCATCTGTACATCTTGCAGAGCTTGTTGGCTAATGCGAGTAGTGTGCGGTCGGGCGTTATCCTGCTGATAAAGGGCATTGGGTACCCCCTGAAGGTAGGGGAGTGTCACCGGTCGCAGCACATCATCAACGTATCGTTGGGCCGTCATAGTGCCCTGAATACGAAGTAAAGGTGACCTGGATTGCGCCCCAAACCATGATTCCACGTTGTCGCACGGTGGGGCGTTCCACAATTGCTGCCGGATTGGACCTTTCTCCACGTCGACGCCACACGCGTACACGGCGACTATCACTGGACAAGCAGAAACGCGACTCATCTGAGAACACGACCCTGTGCCATTCCGTCATCCACGTCGATCTAGCCCGGCACCATTCCAAACGTTGGCGCCTATTCGGTGGGGTCAATGGCAGTCTTCTTAGCGGACGGCATGAGTGCAAGCCATTAGCAACCAATCGACTGGAAATGGTTCTGGTCAAGATGGAATGATCTAGGGTGTCTTGCACATGTTGCAGGATGGCGGTACAAGTGGCTTGTGGGGCCGCCACTGCTTGTCGAAGGATACGCCGATCCACACGTGCTGACGTCACTCTGGTTGCACCGACATTCCTATAAATTGCCACATTTCCTTGTTCCAACCATCTTCTCCACAGTCGGTGCACCGTGAACGCACCAAGGTGTGTATCAGCTGCGATTTGACGTATGGACCAACCTGCCCTTTTCAGTCCGATCACCATGCCCCTCGTAAAAGCGTCTGTCTGCTTGAACTGCCTCCGTTTACGATGACCTGGCATTCTCTGTTATTACACGTGTCTTTTGACACAAGAACAAAATTTCTACAATGATTTTCCTTGAAGAAATAACGACACGAATACTGTCCTTTCTGCAAGTTCCTTCCCTTATATCTTACTCCATGTGCGCACGAGAGCTGCGCATTTTACATCATTTGCATAACTCGGTTAGGCGCGTCTACCCTGAAATTTACATAATTTTCTGGCCACTATTTCTTGGTGTTCCATTTTCAATGTCACGCAGTGTATATCAATATATAACTTCAAATTCGAATACATCCAAAGCCTATATTTTTATTCTATTCACATTATTTCACACTTTACTCGATGAAAATAAATGCCAATCAACGAGACCAACCCTGCTAACGAGATAAGCAAGTATGAAGAAAATCGCCTCTGTCTCCTTACAAAAAAAAAAAAAAAATACGATCGTGGACATAGAAAAACTTTCAACATACTCAAGTTTTATGAATGAGTGTATTTCTACTGTCTTCAAATCTTATATCCATAGTTTCCCAAAATACTCTCACCATGAATTATTTTAAGATGCCGTCTTCAAAATGAGAAAAGTCTAATACAATATTAGAGAGATCTGGGAGAAGGAACTAGTGTTGAATAAGCCAAGTCTCTCAAAAACCTTTCCATTACAGTGATGGCAGAAGGAGATTTTAGTTAGAGAAGAAAAAATGACACGCATTAAATAAATCATATTATAAAGCAAAAATATAAATGTTTGAAATAACATATTAAAAATGAAATAAATTTCAGAGAAAACGAATTGATTTCTAAGTGTTGGGTGTCATTAATTAAATAAAAAGAATCACTAACCATAAAAGAACCTAAACAAAGTTTTCAGACGATTTTTATTAGCAGCTTGTATAAATATTATCATTGATCAGTGAGGTAATTAAAAAGATGTTTTTGACCAGCGCAAGTAAATTTAAATGCTAATCTCCACCAACATGACGTAGAGCGAACACAAAGTGGAAACCTATGTTAGGAATCACCATTATAAACAACCTTTCTTTTTGGAATTCTCAAGAAAGGAAGAAAGAGAATTCATTAACATTTTACTGTGCATTTGATTACAAAAATGTTTTAAATACCTTGTTACCTTTTTTTTTTCGAAAGCATTTCAATTTATCTGTTTTTGTACAAAGTAAAAACAAGTATTCTAAGAGAAATCAAAGTCTTTCTTGAATTATAAATTAACAGTATTTATTTAACCTGTATTTTTTACATTGCCTAAAAAGAGAAGATTATTTTAAAAGTAATTTTATATATATATATATGCAGTAGAAACTCACTGTAAAGGATACCTGATTGCAGAGGCAAAGTGTCCTTTAGAAAGAGGTGTCCTCCTACCGGAAAGTTGCTAAATAGTTAAAAGGGTAATTTTGTAAATGAAAACTGTCCTTTGTAGAGAGGTGTCCTCTAGCGGGGCGTCCGCTAGAGGGAGGTTCTATTGTATATGTTATATAAAATTTATATTCAATTTGAAATTATATTTCCTAGAAATCAAACTACTTTGTAAAGTCTACCCTCAGATTATATGAACTTCAAATTATATAAACCCATTGTTGTTGTTATATATATTAATCTTTAGTTTGGCAACATCATTTATTTATCATCATCTGGTAGCCATTCTATTTAATGTATTTTCTTTTCGAAAAAAAAAAATCAATAAGTTTTGTTTACTCTATATTTTCATATATTCTAAATAATATCTTATATTTAAATAATATCATTTTTTAAGCCAAACACATAACAGTTGTTACTTCCTTTGGCCAGCTCAAATCTTACTGTAGATATGTAAATAGGTAATATTATTGTTTATTTATTCTTCACGCCTTAAGGTAGGTATTATTTTTCACTTAATTGTTTATCATAAATTAAAGCAAATTGTTATTTTACTGTTTTTATTTCTAATATTTCTACGAATGTAATAACATTAGCAAAACACTCATGTATTAAATCAATTTAAGCAAATTCTTTCTATATCTTCTCTTCTTCTTCTTTCTTATCTTCACTCAATCATATTAGGGTACTGGGTGAAGTAGAATGCGTCTGCCTTTATCATTAAGACTGAGAGCACTACTCGATGGCAGGCCGACTTAGCTCCAAAATAAATGGTCGCCTCTGACATGAGGAACAGACGCCATGTGCAGTCGCTCCTAACATGGAGTACAAACGCTGCTCATCCTGTATCAGGAGCCCTTCAGGGTACTATCACCCGGGTCCGCTGAGCCCAGATTTTTTACCGAGCTTGTTACTGCTCCCCCTCCTCCTTTTTCTTCCGGGCTTGGGACCGGCAAAGGCGGAGTTAAATCTCTATATCAAAATATTTAATATAACACAAGCCGACAAATTTTTTATCATAATCATCCCAGTATAATATCTATAACTTTAGCTGTAAACAGTCTGATTGCACGCCCGCGAGAGCACATGCCAATATAACAAAAGGGTTTCAATTACTTTGTATAAAGATTATTTAGAGATTGTAAATAGAATATCAGCCCGTTGAAGAGCAGTACATTTGCTCTAAAACTTGCAAATTCAAAATTAAAATAAACTTTTTACCTGATTTTTACTTTCCCTTTTTCAAATAATTTTGAGTAATTATTGTGCTCACATAATATAAATATAACAATAAATATATTCGTTTTGAAAATAGAGCAATCCATAAATAAATATTCAAATAAAAAGGCATATATTGAATCAAAATATCATTTATTTTACCAATATTTCAGTTGGCTGAACGCCAACCTTTATTTTATAATACCTTGATAAAGGTTGGCATTCAGCCAACTGAAATATTGATAAAATAAATGATTTTTTGATCCAATATATGGATTTTAATTTAAATGTATTCGTATATTCAAAATTATATATATTTCTGGAATTTAGATTTTTTATAGCATCAGTGATTTGTATTAAATATCAAACGATAGTAAAAATAGTAGATGAAGTCTCAGATTTGTACCCGAAGAAATCTATAGAGATTCTAAACATCAGTTTAATGTCACACACACAATATAAATAATTAAATATGGATTTGAAAGGTACGTTAGTTGGGACGGGTGAAATAGACACGTTAATATTGATATGTGAAATTTTTAATTAATGTTTATTAATATTAAATTGAAATGGAATTTTATTAATTATTTTGAAAAATTGAATAATTCCATTTTTTTGCCATTGAGGAATTACGTCAAAGGAATAAAAATAAAGTAAAATATTCAATTATGAATAGATAATTAATTTTGATATTTATATTCTGCTACTATGTAAACTCCCCTATCATTGTCTTTCTGGTATTCTATAAATGTTAATTTTTTCTTGCTTTAAATAATTGCGGTGTCATTCTGAAGTTTGTCTTTTCTAATTTTCTACGTTACATTTTGTTGGCGATGCTGGGTGGATTATAGAAGACAAACTGAAAATAGACGAGAAGAACTTGAAGCTATGGTTGGTGTGGACTTCATTTTTCAGCGACTGACTCCATTGCCTTGTCAGAGCCAAGACTTCTCTCAAAGAAGACGATGTCCTTATAGACTATAAGACGACAAAGCCGCTCTACACGCCGCAAGAAAAAGTACTCAATGTACTAGGAAAAACTTCTAAGATTCCGAGGGAATCCTTGACAAGAACACGTCAGATCCTTATAAAAGCAACAAGATTGCAAGCTCTGAGACTCAGCTCCCATAAAGAAAGAGCTATGTATCAAAATATTCAATTTTTATTGACAGATTAATAAATTTAATATTCCTATTTTGCTACTCTGATTTTCTACTCGATAGTATATTAAAAATGAAATGTAATTTCATATTTACATTTGTGGTAAACACTTATCAAAGACTGATAATTATTTTGTGAATAGTCCCTCAAGCCAGTGTGTGATGAAATTAAATTTACATATGGCACAATAACACGACTTCTATATTAATGATAGTAAACTATCAAATCGAATGGATGTGTTTCTTTTTGAAATATAAAACAAACTTCTTACTGTCCTTATTCCAATAAAAAATAATTTGGAAGGGCCTGGGGGAAATTTCAGCAATTTCGCCTGTTTCAGATATATTATATAAAGGCAGTGGCAGATATATAAGAAGAATAAGTCCCAATACCATAATTAAGTTCTGAATTTTCGGCATGGTAAATTCACTTGGAGGTTTCACCACTGTTGAACTAGGTCCTCCCAATATTTTTACATTGCGGTTAGGACAGTAGTTAGTAAGTCTCTGTCATTTGAAAATAGAAAAATTGCATTTAATAGTTTCATTCTTCCCGCCACGGGCGGGAGAAGCAGCACAAGTAAGAGACTTTCCCTGTAGGACGAAGTACGGTGTCGCGAGCCATGAGCCGCTACGGTAACCGTGAAGTCCTACAGGGAACTCTGAAATGTGGCTGACTAACGGGGCAATGGCACCCCCCCCCCCTTTTTCCATAGAGCAACAAAATCAGGAATCGACGTTCCATGATTCTGCGTCCGACGCTCTGGGGCCTGCAGTCCGGGGAACCAGTGGAAAATGTGCTGCGATGACCCTGAACATCTTACAATCTACTTATATATTTGCCTTATTCTGTCTGTTTGTCTGAAGCTCACGGATAGATTGCGCGCTCATTGGCTGACAGGGAACACTTGTCCTCCCTGCCCCCCTCTAGACAACCCTGTTATTCAAAAACCATACATCCAATCGCCATGAAATTCTGGGATATTATTAGGTATATCCCCGGAAAGGTTTTCGAAAAATAATTTCTTGAATATCTTGAATATCCTTAGAGTTATTTGCAGAATTATAGATATAACTCGCAAGCAGCGCCGCCAGACGGTGATAGGCTAAAGCTTGCTGCGCCACCCCTGTTGACCTTGGGTCATCGTGTGAGTCACAGCATGATGCAACAAAAAACACTCTTCACCCAAGTCAACGTTTTTAAAATATATTCGCACTCGGGTAAACCCCGGGCGTTGCCCGGGCCATTCGTCTAGTTAAATATAAATGGATCTCAGAAAAAAATGGGAGAACTGAGTAGATTGCTGTATGGACATCACATTGATATAACATGTCTCCAGGTCATTTGGACAAGACACCACCATTTGTCAAAAATAAATTACTTCCAAAACAGCCTATAAGGCTTTATAGCTGACCTACTCCCAATATTGTGAAATTATCCTATTATTATACAATAGTATTTCTGAAGTCTTACTATGAAGGTGACCTGGATGCAGCTCGGATCTCGATAAGATTCGATTTCCATAGCGCGATTGTTGACAATCTCAAGAGAATCTGAAATACAAAATATAAGTATTTATATTGTTTAGAACATTTTATATAATATCATATATGAAACTCGGTGGAAAAAAAAAAACGAATTAGGAACTAATTGTTGTATTTGAGAAAACTTTAGTAAAAATGTGTTAATTAAGGGTAACGCACATGTTCCAAGACCCCCCCCCCCCCCCCCCCCTACTCCATTATAAAGTCAAATTCAACCGCCATCAATAATCCAGAAGGTGAAGGCATAGAGTTTAGTGGCTCTCTGGGTGTAACCTTGTCATTATTTCTCTACACGACTTTCTCTATTCCTTAGGTCTATGATCCAAACCTATTAAATTCTTTAATAACTAATATAATCAAGAAATCTGTGCAAGATTGTCTGTGATATTTTTGATTTCGTACTATAAACTTTCCCAAAGTTCAAATCCAAGATAAACCACTCCTCAGAAACTAAAAATCCATATACACATGTCTACTTACATTACAACACCCGTTCGTTTATCGAGGTATTGTTTACTTTTTTAACATAGTTACACGAATATTTATTTTCCAAATTAAGCCAACTTTGTACTATCCTTACTGCGGTGAATAAATATAAGGAAGGTTTGGCTGATCCGCTATTCTCTTTCTCAATTGTTTTAAAAATTAAAAAATTATAAAATTTAATTAATAATCCATATTAAAAACTATAAATATGAAAATATTGGATTTTGAAAACAGTTTTATCCTATATTTTCGACCTGCGAAGGTTATTTAGCTCAAAACAAAACTTCTCTATAAAAATATATATATATCTAAAGAGACAAAGGTCGCCTCTCCCGTCAAAATAGACGTCAGAACTCGACGCCATCTATTGACCGTCGCCGTAAACTAGCGGCCTCGGGTCGGTGACAAAGCTGGTGTTGTGGCTTTGTCACCGACCCGAGGCCGCTAGTTTACGGCGACGGTCAATAGATGGCGTTGAGTTCTGACGTCTATTTTGACGGGAGAAGCGACCTTTGTCTCTTCAGATCTATATCCTCCCGGCAAAATTTCCATCTATAAAGAAAAGAGAGTTTTTCCTTTTGAAATAATAAGCGAGAATGTTATGTTATAAATAAATATCTCAATTTATTTTTTAAGACCATCAGAAACTTTGAGTTACTCTATGCAACGACAAAACAATTGTGTGTGAAGTGAATAAATCAAAATATATAATACATTTATATAAAAATAAACAAATTATGAAGTTTTCCATGACCTAACTGATGTTCAGAGAAAGTCGTGTAGAGAAATAATGACAAGGTTTCACCCAGAGAGCCACTAAACTCTATGCCTTTACCTTCAGGATTATTGATGGCGGTTAAATTTGACTTTATAATGGAGTAGGGGGGGGGGGATGTCTTGGAACATGCGTTATCCTTAATTAACAAATTTTCACTAAAGTTTTCTCAAATACAAGAGGGATTTGATGTAGGAATTAGTTTTTTAAATAAATTTTCATATATGATATAATATAAAATGTTCTAAAAAATAAATACTTATTATAAAATAAATGAAGCTTCCAGGGTTAAGTTTCTTGTACAACTTTTTATTTTCAAGCTTTCGGACTTGTCAGTCCTTCAACAGGATTATCACTTTAACAATTTAATAATAAATACATTTTTATATACTCGTTATTACATATTTTAAATACCTACTATATAATGAGAGAAAAATATACTACATTATTTCTGTTTGAATTTTTTTTTTTTAAATAAGCGTGCGTGGTGGATAGATGATACGTGCTAGTTTAATGATGTCTCGAGACTTCAAATTTAATTTTATAAATTTGTGAAATATTTTGTTATATATAGAAGAGTGCCTACATCTATGGGATAGTATTTGTCCATATTGTTTCGTATGTTTCTGATATTTCAATGCATCTGTTTATGCTTATATAATTTTAGGTAAATATATATAGATATTAAAATAATAAAAGGCACATCCTGACCGCTTACATTAGCATTTTAGATGGCAGAGCGCCATCTAGCGGGAAAAAAAACCGATGAACGTTGATTGAAGCTTGTTTCGTAATATTTGGCCAACCCATTTTATTGAAATATCAAGAAAAGCCAACAACGAACGCGCTTTGGGCTGCTGGTCCTCGTCAGCGTGGTACAGGCTGTACCTCAACGACAAAAAAAAATTGATTTCTCAGGAAGCCTATTTGAACAAATCAACCAGGTGGACTGGAGGCAACGGTCTTCCTGATGAAGATCGAGCTGTCCAGTACTGCAAGTGATTCGGACATCCTTAAATTTCCCAGAGAAGTATCTTAACGATGCTACCTGAAGCCAGATCAAAGACCTCTTTACTTGTCAAAGTTGTTAATCAGTCCGGAGGCCTTTCAGACTCTTAAACCCCGACCTTCCTCACCCTGTTGAGAATTAAGAAGGTCTTGATGTGGAAATCTTCAAACCATATGGTTATGTATGCTTCTTTGTAGAGGATCCAGTTCTAATCGAAGTACTCAAAATAAGCCTAGCTTCTTCATTAGGGTTAACACGTAGTTCCTATTTAGGCTGATAAATTAAGTTTTCGGGTCCAGGGTGATGACAGCCAGCGGTGTATCATGCTTTGTGTCTTCACACGACACTTTTGTCATGGTCTTGGAGGAATATCGTCCCTGAACAGCGTGCATCTGACATTCGGGTATGAGACCTGACAAACGACTGAAAACCACAACGATTAGGATCATGTAGTTGGGAAGCTAATAGAAAGGAATGTCTAAAGACCAACACCTCCGTATAATTTAGGTAGTAGGATTGCTTTGGAGGCAAGACACAAAAGAGTGAAGAAGTCTTGAAGATTAAAAAAAAACATTGACTAAGAAATTACCACAAGCCTTAACAAACTCAAATGGCAATTCATTCAAATCCGAAGAACGATCTATTGCGAGCGCTAGATAGCTACCGCAACTTGCCGAGAAAGATCTAAGCCCACTCGTCTATCTCCACAAAGATCTCTTCATTTAGGAAGTCGGCGTTAGCTTCGATCGATATGGGCGCCAAGGAGAAGCGACTACTCAAGTTTTTAATGCGAAGCGCCTTAATTAGCACTGGAGAAAATTTTTGTCAGTAAATGTTTCAAAGGAAAACGAAGTGTGGCTTCAATAGGACGCTTGAAGTCCGTCTAGGAAAGTAAAGTAGAAACGGTTAGTGTCGTCCTCAATTCTGCGTCTCAATAAATTACTGGCTTTTTAATTAATTTCGTTTTTAGCAGGAGCGATGAACAGATCGATTTATAATCTAATTCCACGGTACACCACATATAAGGTGGGAGATCTGTTCGGTCTTTTTGTGATTTCAACGATGAACATTTCTATTCGATAGATGAACAGGTTTGATCTTAGCAATTTGCCGATCCGAGGAAATCTTGTAATAAGAATCTCTCCCAATTGTTTGAGACGGCACGGTGACTAGAGTAGGCATAATGTGACCTTTGGTATTGGGTAACGCGGTCGCGAAGTCGGATGGAAGTAGAATTCTGTACAAGCGACGTACGTTAACCCTGCTTCTGAAAGTGGCAAATATGATTTTCTCCAGCGCAGCTTAGAAGAAGGTGACGACATTGATGAGATAGGCGTGATCCATCAAGAACTTCAACTGAACCGAATATAAAATCCGTACGACTTCACGGAGATGTTCAGGTTACCAATGATCCTCGTGCCTTTTTCAAATACCAGGTCTGCGATTATGTGAAGCTGTCAACATCACTGTTTGGAAACATGAAAGACCTGGGCGTTGCAGCCCGTCGTGAAGATTTCCCGGATGGTAAGAGCGACGATGGCAAATTTTACCGGCCAATAGATCTTCTGCCGATGATAAATGAAGGTCAGATCCCACGGCGGTCGTTGAGGGTGTAACGTATTCGCTTGTAGCCGCGTCAAAAATCTACATTGTCTACCGACATGGCGTTAGACTTCATCAGGAGGTAAATAGCGTCATCGTGCTCATAGGAATAAACAAAAAGCTTTCGGGGCTTCAAAACAAATGATCATTTTAGTTGTCGATCAGAATTCGTGTACAAGGTAGTTCCTGTTACCCCTGTTAGATCCATTAATGCGCTGACCTTGAGGACAAAGGCGTTTCTCTGCTAATCATTTGATAGAGCGAGGAGTTCAATTGGGCTATGGTGCGCCGATCTTAAGATGACGGAAATATGTGGGATTCGCTTAACGTCTCGGGTGGAGAAGGAGCCGAAATGATTACCACTTCTGATTCCTCTGCATGTCTGAGAGGAGTTTCTTCGACGACATGAGCCGCCGACATTGGCATTGCAATAGATGGAGACTTTATCAAGGCCTTCGGGCGACAATGGGTGTATCCATGGAAGCAGCGGGTTGTCCTTCCGCAGACTGGGGTCCCGAGGTGTTTGATGATTACACTTGATTAGATGTTTTAATAGAATACACATTTTAGGTTACTTTTATTAATATATCATATTGTATCCCTAGGGGGTCGGTGAAAGGGTGGTCTAAACCGTTGGTTTTCGACCACTACGACCCGGGTTCGATTCCCGCATTGGGCACTTTTTTCTGATAAAAAAAATGCTCCAATGACCCCAATTATTGCAAAAGTCCAACCCTACCAGCGAGTGCAAGTGAACAAACAGAGTTCTGGCACATTTGTAAGTGCAGAGTAGAACTGCGTTTCACGTGTGTAGATATGTGGTGCACTTACAGTAAAAGCAGTCGCCTACTTCTAACCACCATGATTATCATGGCTTGTACCACGTGTACTAGGGATAAGCAATATACACTTATCCCCCGATTTACACGGTACTTGTTTTACACGTTTTCGCTTTTACACGGTTTTCCAAATACGTTTTTTTTTGTTTTTATCGCACTATACAAAATGCTACTGTGATTGAACACATGCGCTGTGTACACATCTCACGAGGAATCCCGAGCTTATGAGCTGACTACATATTAAAACCTGTCAATGCATTTTATTTTTATTTCTGTGTACATCTATCCCCCGATTTACACGTTTTTCTCAGGAACGTATCTACCGTGTAAATCGGGGGATAGGTGTACATATATATATATATATATATATATATATATATACATTATATATATTGTATCCCCCTCTTTTTCGCAACTAGATTGTAATCAGTATATAGAAAATCTCCCAAGAAAGAAATCTGCCTGGCGACACCTCATTAATTGGACTTCCACTGGCATTGTATATAAATCCAAGAAGACTTAGGTCAGAAGGACATCCCGGGTAGTTGGCGACTTCTGTACGCTCCAGGAACCTGGGTTACTTAAATAAATAATAATAATATAGACTTAAAGAATCACAAAATTCAGTTTAAAAATTTGAAAACAATTTATAATATCTATTCAAGAGAGAAGATATTTTTCCTTTCTTTCTTCACCTTAGCTTCTATAAACCTCTCTCTTCATCTATTCATTTTTCAACCCAACATATACGCGAAAAGGCCGAAGCTTCGAAAAGTTATTTTATCTATAATATTAATTTATTATAAATATATTCTAAAAGCAAACATCTTATGTTTTAAATTTTCTAACAAAATTTATAGCTTGAACTTATCTTAATGGTATTATATTTATATATTGCTGCATCACACACAATTGATTTTTGAATATTTTATTCAGTGGTTTCTAAAATATATAACATTTTTACTGCTATATTTTACAGATTATGATTGTTATTAAAATAATGGCTTATATTTGTGTGTGACAAAATCATCGTTTTCGAATTTTCTAATAATAGTTGATGAACGAGTGGGTAACACCCTCGATTCCCGACAGCCATGAACCGGGATTGAATCGCGCGTTAACATGTTTGTTTAATATGTGAATAACCTTCACATATTATTCATTGTTGCAATTATCATAAACTAGGTTGTTCTTTTTGAGCGGTACCTAATAAAGTGATTTTGGAACAAGAACAATAATTTTGTCACGAGGAGAATGATGGAGGAAGGGGGGCACGGATATTTGAATCATCGCCAACGAAAGAGAATAAATAAATAAACTACATTAAAAGATAAATGTCTTATTATTTACTTATCAACCTTTATTTTTATAATGTAAATTCTTTCGAGAAAGGTAGAAACATAAATGAGGTTCAAACTAATATTGAAAAACCGCCACTTGGTATAACATTATTAAAAAGAAATAGGAAACCTCGGATAGATTAAATTCTTTGTTTTAACCACATTTCGGTAATTTTACTCATCAGTACGTCTATATTATTAATTCCTAAAGTAATATTGTCTATTTGACACCGTACACATTTTCTATATTTCTAAAATACTCAAATATAAAAATAAAATAAATCTGCAAACACTAACAATTGCAGAAATTCAATAACACAGTCATTTTTATTCCTAAAAAATGAAGCAAGACACGTCGAACATAAATTTCAGATATTTTCTCAAGGAAATAATTAGTTAAATAAAAGAATAAAACAACTGCTTATATACCAAACGATGCAGAAGGAAGTTTGTTAAGAGAAAATATAAAAAATCTGGTGGGAAATGGTTCAATAACGACATTGATTGGTGAGTTTTTCCTTGTAAGAAGTATTTACTTTACATTTTTACAATTCCTATATTAAATTCACCAACTGTCCAATACTTGTTGACAGCTTTTTGACAGTTTCTACCACCATATTAGTTTAGCTTTTGCAGCAAATTGATTAGATTATATATTATTGGATATGTATTCTTAAAATGATGGCTATTTGAAAGGGATAAAAGATATATATATGATCACATTTCTTTATCTCATTAAAATTGCCATCATTTTAAGAAAACACAACCAATAATATATAATCTAATCAATATATATATATATATATGAAAAAACAATAGAAAAAAATAAAAGATAAGTGGGTCAGGTGTTGATATTAAAAATAAAGAAGGCATCTCCTGACCACGAGCACATGTGCTTTTTGATGGCAGAGCGTCATCTAGTGGAGCAAAAATAAACTAAACGTTTATTTAGCTTGCTCCGTGATATTTGGCCAACCCAATTTCTTGATAAATCAAGAAAAGCCATCCACGAACGCGTTTCGCGCTGTTGGCGCTCGTCAGCGTGGAGTTGGCTGTAAACACTGCGACCAAAAATATTTTTTGGTCCCAATGGCTTCCCGAGAAATCAAGAAATGGGTATTTAAGGCCAAATATGCGTAAAGACGCTTTACAAATGAAAAAAACAACAGAAAAAGATAAGTGGGTCAGGTGTTGATATTAAAAATAAATAAGGCATCTCCTGACCACGAGCACATGTGCTTTTTTAGATGGCAGAGCGCCATCTAGTGGAGCAAAAATAAACTAAACGTTTATTTAGCTTGCTCCGTGATATTTGGCCAACCCAATTTCTTGATAAATCAAGGAAAGCCATCCACGAACGCGTTTGGCCAAATATCACGGACCAAGCTAAATAAACGTTTAGTTTATTTTTGCTCCACTAGATGGCGCTCTGCCATCTAAAAAGCACATGTGCTCGTGGTCAGGAGATGCCTTCTTTATTTTTAATATATATATTGTTGCAGATTTGTTTTATTTTTATATTTGAGTATTTTAAAAATATAGGAAATGTGTACGGTGTCAAATAGACAATATTACTTTAGTAGTTAATAATATAGACGTACTGATGAGTAAATTTACCGAAACCTGGTTAAAACAAAGAAATCAATCTATTCGAGGTTTCTATTTTCTATTGAATAATGTTATACCAAATGGCGGTTTCTCGTTATTAGTGTCAGCCTCACCTATGTTTACTACCTTTCCAGAACGAATTTCTAACATAAAAACAAAGTTTAATATATATAAAGAATAAAGTACATATATCTGAATTTTATATTTTAAACCAATTATAGATATGCTCTTTCCAATCAGGATTATGCTATTTCTGGTAACGTGATGGTCATCTAATTGTATTGTTTACATACGATACTGGAGGTTTGGAGAAATGTCCAACGTATCTCCATGGCTACAAGATTCAAGTTAACCATTAGCAAAAGTAGAGAGAAATATTGACACTACTTTTATTGTATCGTTCATATAAGATTATAAAGGGTTTGAATAATATATGTATTAATATATGTAAATATGTAATATATGTAAATAATATATGTATAAAAACAATAAAATCATTGTATTAATCGATAAATGCATTTTTTTTCATAATATTGTATATACACATAAGGTACACGATCGACATGTAAAAATATGCCTCAAACTCTGATTTGTCAAATTCGAATATATTTCAACAAAGTTTAAATTATGAATTCAGGGCATATGAATACAGAGGCGATTTCATACACTTACACCGCATGGAATAAGTGTCTTGTAATTCCGCATATTAATTCTCTTACAATATCTTGAGTTTAAGAGGATTGCAATCTCAATGTGCTGATCTTTAGTAATATTGGTGGATTAAGAATAAGATATTGAAAAATGACAAATATTTTTGCAACAGATCTGACGGTTGTTTGAAACTGTTAAACCAAAACTGGTGATAACTGGATTTAGAAAACACATGTAAACCTCATTGTTCACAGACATACTTATGTATCCTCAAAACAAGAAAATATTTCATTCTATATCAAACAATTTTATCATAACATATATAAGTCTAGAGTTTTTATGGAAGAATTACGTTGTATAGATGGATACTGTCATCCATCATAAATAAATATCAACTAATCGCTTGAATTTTCAGTTTCGGAACAAATATTGGCCAAAGAACCTTTATAGGAATAGATACGAAAAACAACCAGCTACGATTTATTGGTCTTTTGAGCGTCGCTTTTGAGTGTAACTTGACGAGGCACCAAATCAAATGTGTAAATATTCTTTCTTCACATTTCAATTTCATCTTATTTTGTTGTTTTTGACATATATAGTTGACGTTGTGGCTTATTGATTGATCTAAAATTGAGATAATATTTTTAAAAGATGGACAAAACGGAATTTATTTTTGTGTTTATTTGTTTTAAAAACTCTTTAAAAAGTGGATATACGGGTAATGTGTGATGTGTGTGTGCTTACAATGTGATTTGTATGTGGCGGTGTCATCTGAAAAAAGTTGAACGTCGACTCTTGATAATTAATCTTTAAAAAAAATTATGAAACCTATCTACCACGTATCTATGGAGTATTAGACAGTACTGGAATGAATAATGAGAGTAATATCAAGAAAACTTAGTCTCAAACTTCACTTTTCTTGAAAACGAAGGAAATTTACCAAGAATTTCCTTCAACAAGTCGATCTGTAAATATAAGAAACTTTTTAAGCTCATTCTCCTTTCTACCTTTGTAAACAGTAACTTTTGGTAGTCCTGTAAGAAATAAATTGGATTTAGAACCTCGATGAACAAATATGTTAGACAAATATTTAGTTAGCCTTTTAAAACATCTCTCTCTTTCTCTCTAAATCAACAAATATAAAATATACTTAACTCTTGAATAACATTATTTATAAGTCACATACACAGATTTGAGATTCGTTATTGCTGTTCTAGAATAGTACTTTTTTATCAGATAAAATATTTTATTCATTTATTTTTAAATATATTTTGGTAGTTCCTGAAGAAAATTTAAGTAAACTTGCACATTACATGAAGATTTATTCCTTTATTTATCACTATAATAATGAAATATTGATTCTGTGAAAATAAATATCTATATTAAAATTTAGATTTAGAAGGGGAAGGAGAAAAACAGAAGAGTTTTCCCAATGAAATATACAATGAATATATCAACTCGACCAAGATATTATACCTTCAATCGTCTATGTGGAGCTTGATTGTAAACTCAAACCAGTCTTATACCTGGTTCATTTGAAATAATAATTAATAAAAATTGATATTTCCAATTCTGGGTAATAATACAGGTGAAAATTAAGATGTTTGAAACATATTTTGAGAACCAAATATATGTCACATATAAAATTATTTGATTACAATATTTAAAATATAGTATTGAATGAATAAATATAAATTATTCCATAAATCAATTTAGAGCATAATATGTTTTAAAGAAAACCAATAATTATAGAACACATCGAGGATGTCAGCTGTGCGTATATACAGGGTGATCCAAAAGTCCCGCACAACTTTAAAAATTAATAACTCCGCGAATATTTGCGCTAGAGCAATGCGCTAAACACCATTGTGTTCAGGATGCAATGGGATTTTTTATGGCAAATAAGGAAAAATTCGAAATTGATTTTAGTTACAACTTTATTCGCTAGATGGCGCTCTACCAGAATCAGAGATTCAGCGGCCAAATTGTTTGATAAATTGAAAAATATAACTGAACGACACGTATTTTTCCTTTTTGAATACCAGGAAAGAACCCTAATAATATCAAATGATAAATCAATAAAACACCATTTCGCCAAAAGTTAGAAGAATTGGTTGACGATTTTTAAATACAATCTGAGATATGTAAAATAGGTATATGCAAATTAAAACATGTATCAAAAAATATATTTTAGATGGAGTTTTGTGAAATAAATTGAATGTTTAAAAATAACTACTGATATCAATACACGATTTTTAAAATGTTAATATAGTACCAAAAATTATGATGGCACTACTAATAGGATTTCGTGCTATAAGGAATGTATATTTTCTTGGCTAATTGTCGACACTTGACTATTTAACTGGATATTTGTCATGATCCAAAAATGAAATATAGAGGGGAGTGACAAAATATATTTGTCGTACTTTATTCCAAATATCCTATGGGTTTGTCAAATGTTATCATTGTTTATTATACTGTACATAATTTAGAAAATGTATCCCCTCAAAAAAAAAAAAACATTTTTAAATCGACCTTTTGCGTTGAAAAACGTGGTAGTAAAATCATTTTGTATTATTTTTTGCGCAAAATATCTAAAGTTGGGGGGAAAGAGAGATTATTCCTTATGCTATTTCTTCTAATGAGCGAAAAGCGATAAACTAAACATAAGAGATAAAATTGTGTATACCAGTGTTATTCGAGAAGTTATAACACATTGGCCTGTACATCATAATATAAAATGTGGGCAAATGACAAACAAAAAAAATTAATGTTCACAGAAAAAAAAAGAGTCAAGATGTGAGGAGAGCATTTATTATTCCCATAACCCAAAACAAAGTGCTGCAAAATATAACACATGAGGTAACTGCCTTCTCTCTTGTATTAGGTCACAATCCTTGCTCAATGTGGCGCCCTTCATTCTCAAACACCGCCTGCAGATGATAGATGACAGTATGGTCACAATTAAATAGTTGAAATTTATAAAACGTGCCATCTGATAGAAGCCTTCAACATGGCCAATGTGGTAGGCCGGCATCGATAAAAACGCGACTTAATGTACCCCCATAACCGAAATTGTAAGGCGTCAAGTCTGGTGATATTGGAGGCCACTGGTATATAAAGTGGCGACTTATCAACGAATTCCACCGAACGTATCCTTCAGCAATTGTTTGGCACCGCGGGAGATATGAGGAAGTCCATAATCTTGCATGAATGTTATTTCGCTTAGTGCTTGTCTGTGCTGCAATATGGGAATAACCTTTTCTCTCAAAAGTTGAACATAACGTTCACCGGTTACGAAAACGGTTTTAAAAGTTCTTCTATTGATTTTTTCAAATAAAAATGGCCCAATAATAAAAGAAGAAGTGAACCCACACAAAACTGTAACTCTGTGCTGATGAAGTGGTATTTCTGTAAAAATCCTAGGGTTTTCTGTTGCCAAAATGAGGCAGTTTTGAATGTTAAATTCTCCCTTCAGATAAAAGTGAGTATTATCTGTTCTTAGAACTTTTGACAGCCAGTTTTCATCAATATCAATTTGCCGGAAAACTCATGCAGCGAATTCTTGACGCTTCTCAAAATCGCTGACTTTCAACTCTTGAAAATTTGAATTTTGTTAGGATATTTTTATAGAAAAATTCTAAATGTGTGTTCTCTCCAAACTGTTCCATACGAAATCCCCGTTTGTCGAGAAACTTGTCTAGCACCTACTTCTCCATACGGGAATAACGTTTCAATAGCTTCAGCATTCTGCAAAACCGTAACAGCCACTGACTTGCATGTCGATGGTCTTCCACTCCGAGGTTTTGCTTCCAGAGATCCAGTTTCCTCAAAACTTTTAATCAATCGCTTTAGAGAGTAGCAACTCATTGGTCCTTTACCGCTTCGAATATCTTTAAAGGAACAAAACGCTCGTAAAGCTTCAGTGGCAGATTCTGAATCACAATTTAAAAAATTCACCAAGAGTGCTTTATCCTGTAGTGACGGCATTCCAAGTGGAAGGGGAGAAGTTCGACCACATCTCCTTGCGGTCCTCTCTGGACCCTTGGAATATTTGACCAAATTCTGGTTCGTTTCCAAGATGACTAACGTTGCAACGGCACCCATTTTCAAATGAAGAGCAAAACTGATATCTCCAGTAATGCTACCGCGTCCGGGGTAACCGCCGCGTCAGGAGCTGCAGCTGAGCTCATGATGAGAAATCTACTACGAGGACACAATTCAATCTACTACAACACAATATAAATGGTACCCAGAGGAAAATAAAGAGCTGACTTGTCTTCTCTGTGACAACAATGTACATATTAATTGTCCTCAGGAGACAAAATTGAATCAGAATCTGAGATTCAATATCAAAGATTATACAACACTACGAATGGACAGACCGGGAAAATTCGGAGGAGGACTTGCCGTTTTGATTAAAACTCTAGAAATCAAATTTAAGGAAATCGCCTATAATCAGAGTAAGCCTAGAGAAGGCACGACAGAAGCTCAGGCAATAGAAATCTATCTTACAGATAAAACATTTCCAATCATAAATGTTTATCACCACGATAATACTAGAATCAATACAGGCCTGATAGAGACATTAAGTGAAGCGTCTTCGGATATCGCAATCATACTTGGTGATTTTAACGCCGAAAGACCAACTTGGGGATCACCTGTCCAGGATAACAAAGGTCAGCAGGTTGAGGACATGCTAACCGACCTCGACCTTACGCCGTTAAATAACGAAAAGAACACCTATCTATCCAAGTCCACAGGCACAGAATCCGCAATAGACATCACAGCGATAAATTACAACATCGCACCCATAACACAATGGGAAATTCTGAAAAGTGCAATCAGTGACCACAGACCAATTTTAACAACCCTAAAATTCAAAATTGAGAATTTCCAACAGAATAGAAGAACACTGGGAAAAAAATTACAGAAAAGCTTGAAGAACTGTGCAACGAAGAATTAAATCACAGAACGATTGACAAAAATTGGAAAAATTCTCTTTGAACACATCCAAAGCTGCAAAAGTATCGATACCTAGAGGTAGACGTAAAGACCTGTGAATACTTTACTTGAAGGATCACAATATCGAGGCAATGATTGCAGAGAGAGACAATAAAAATGAACTTCTTAAAACAAATAAAACAGAAGAAATCATAAAGGAACTCATTGAAATTAGTCACAAAATAGAACAATAAATTTGGATATTTAAACAAGAAAAATGGGCAGAATTCTGCGAAAAAAATGGATCCAAAAAAGGAAAGCCATCACTGGAATATAATTAGTGTTATAAAACAATCAAAACCAACACTAATCTTCCAATACTCTAACCGATATGAACAGCGAGAACGAACAAACAGATGGCTGACATAATTGCTGAATATCTTTCAAGCACTTCCAGACTCAGCTATACGAATGAAGGCAGGACTCTAAAAAATAATATAAACAAGTTAGTTAAACAAGCAAGAAATTACCATCAACAAGATATTTACTCGAGAGACTTCACACTGAATGAGCTAAATTCATCAATAGGAAAGTTAAATCCAAGATGTCACCTGGAGTTGCTCTAATCTTTGGTCTAATTATTATTATTTATTTAAGTAACCCAGGTTCCTGGAGCGTACAGAAGTCGCCAACTACCCGGGATGTCCTTCTGACCTAAGTCTTCTTGGATTTATATACAATGCCAGTGGAAGTCCAATTAATGAGGTGTCGCCAGGCAGATTTCTTTCTTGGGAGATTTTCTAGGGATGCTGGACATATGTTGGTGATACCTAGGAGAGTGGCTGTCTGGAATCTTTGGTATTGGAAGGTTGGGCAAGTGAAGAGGAGGTGGTCTACGGTTTGGTCTTCATCTTGGCAGTGGGGGCAAGTTATGTCTCCTTTCGATACCGTTGCAAGGTCTGCCTGAATGTAAATTATTAAAACCTTTGAAGACGAAGCTAAAAATCAACTCCTACGAATACTGAACATTTCATGGAAAACTGGTAAACTACCAAAGAATTGGAAGATATCAATTATAGTGCCAATACTGAAACCAAACAAAGATGCTAAGGAATGCAAGAACTATCGGCCAATTGCTCTTACCAGCATACTTTGTAAAATAACAGAATGAATTATCCACTCTAGGCTCATAGTCTGGCTCACTAACAATAATAAAATAAACTTCTACCAAACTCTCTAAAGATCCAGACACTGTACAACTGATAAACGGTTCTACTTCTGTCAATCAATAATAGATTTCTAGGAAAAACCGCCAAAGAAGACAACGGCCGTATTCCTGGATATGACCTCAGCTTTTGATCGAGTGTAGAAATTATTTGAAAGGCTGCACAACATCGGAGTAAGAGGAAAAACCTTAATCTGGATTGCAGACTTCTTAAGGGGAAGAAGGATAAAGGTTCGGGTCAATGGAACATTTTCCAAGGACCGAAGAACATGGGCTGGTGTACCTCAGGGATCTGTGCTCAGTCCTCTACTCTTCTCGCTATATATTAACCGTTGTTTATGTAAATAGATGAATATTATTTGTAATATTTAAAGCCTCATTATGTAAAAAAATATGTATATATAAATTGGACATTTGTTGTTGGCCATGGTCAAGTTTGAGCTCTTGTACGTCTAATTACGACACAACAAAAGTGGCGACGAGGATGCGCGATCTACAGAGCCAGAAAAAGCTGAGGAAAACGGCGTCTATGCAAGTATAACAACTACATATTTTAAACAAATCTGACTCTCGGATTATGGAGAGGAAAAATAGGAAAATGGGTTAAGATTACATCTTTTAAACTATCTGGATCAAGAAAACAAAGAGTAGAAAAGATCAGCATGACAAGTTCAAAGTTAATAGTGCCTTTTAGATGCTATAGCCCAGTGGAGGACACTTCGATCTTTTTGTACAAAAATTTGAGGCTTTCTTTTTGGCATCTGAAGGAGGAGATTAAAGTGCTGATTTTTACCTCGCTACCAGATTCTGAAACTTTGAAGCAGGGAAACGATATTTTCTTCCTGGTCTAATGAAAGATCAACCCTATGATACTATCATTCAAAGAATTAAGTTGCATTTGGATCCAAAGAAAAAAGTGATACCACAGCGATGCCGATTTTTAAAGAGAATTCAACAGGAAGGAGAATCAATTTCGGAATATTTTAGAGAATTGAAACATTTGGCAATAAATTGTAATTTCGTCGATATGTTGGGAACCATGATGCGTGACCGTTTTGTGGCTGGAATCAAGTCGGAAATCCTGCAAAAGAAGCTACTACAAAAGGACGACGATGTCACCCTGGATAAAGTTTTTGCAGTGGCGATCTCGTTCAAATTGGCTGAGATAAATACAAGAGAATTACAAGATGAATTAGTGGCCAAGATATCCCCTGTGAATTGAAAGGATAAAAAGGGTGAGTACAATAATAGTACGGCGCAGTATAGGCCTTTCAGGCAAAGTGGCAAAGGCAAAATAGTGTGTTATAGATGTGGTGAAAGACATTCACACGTGGCATCTGTTTTACCTCATTAAACAAAGACTTGTTTTAAAATGTAATAAACTGGGTCATTTAAGTAGGGTCTGCAAAGCTAGTAAAAGAATGTGGGGATGTAAATTTGTAGAATTATTGGCAAGGTAAAAGATTATTTCCAACAAATTTAAGATTAAAATCCTTTTGTGGTAAATCAATAGAGATTATAGATCAAAGAAATGTTTTTGTAAAAGAAGCCAACCAATATTTACGATTAATAGTTGTAAATGAAAAAATCCAGGTAATTTTTTCAGGAAGAGAATGGCTTAAACAGTTGAAACTTGATTATTCTATATTGTTTAGCATTACAATTTTAAATAATGAATATAATAGAAATATATTTAAATATATAAAAATTTGATGGATAGGTATGCAGATTTGTTTAACAAAGATTTGGGCTGTCTAAAGGACGTTAGAATACATTTTAATTTAAAAAAGGATGTGACTCCTGTGTTTTGTAAGGCCAGAAGTTTACCTTTCTCTCTAAAAAACAAAGTAGAGAATGAAATTGATCGTTTAGTGAATTCTTGCATTTTATAACCTATAGTTCATGCATATTGGACCGCTCCAATAGTACCGGCATCAAAAAAGGATGGTAGTGTAAGGATATGTGGTGATTTTAGATGTACAGCTAATAAAGCAATAGAATTAGATAGGTATCCCCTTCCATCGATCGATGAGATATTTTCAAAATTATCTACAAGCACCGTACTTTCGACTCTAGATCTATCACAGGCTTACTTACAAGTAATGTTAGCTGAAGAAGCCAAAGCTGTTGTTGATATAAACACAACAAAGAGGTTGTTTTCTTATAAAAGACTACCATATGACGTAGCGGTAGCACCAAATAAATTTCAGAGGATTATGGAAGGCCTATTTTCTGATTTGCCAGGTGTGGCCTGCTACATAGATGATATTTTGGTTGCAGGAAAAGACTTTGAAGATCATGAACAAAAGTTGGATCTAGTGTTTAGATGATTGCTAGAAAAAGGTTTAAAGTTAAACAGATATAAATGTAAATTTAAAAAGAAATCGGTGGATTATTTAGGGTTTAAAATGGATAAATATGGACTGCATCCCTTAGAAAATAAAATTAAAGCAGTGATAGAGGCGCCTGAACCTAAAGAATGTTTCGCAATTGAGATCTTTCATAGGACTCTTAATTTATTATTATAGATTCCTAAAGAATATAGCAAACATTTTAGCGCTATTCGATCAACTTTTGAATAAAAATTGTAGAAGGAATTGGACGAAAGAATATCGAATGTTATTTAAAAAAAGTAAATTTTTATTAATGGACTATGGACTAGGCGTAATTCTGAGTCATAAAAATGATAGAAAAGAAGAATGCCCTATAGCTTTTGCTTCTAGAACATTAACTGAAGCGGAAAAACGTTTCTCTCAACTAGAAAAGAAAGCGTTGAGCATAACTTTTGGCGTTGATAAATTCAGACAATACTTACTGGGACGAAAAATTGTATTGGTCACAGACAACCGACCCTTAATTCATATATTTTCACCTCATAAACCAATTCCCATATGTGCATCATCCAGAATTAAAAGATGGTCCTTAAAATTAGCTGCATTTAATTATACTGTGGAATTTCGAAACACTAGTAATAATTCCAATGTTGACGCATTGTCACGTCTTCCTTTAGAATCGAGTGTCAGGGAGTCTCTTGATGAAGACCAGGTACTTCTTCTTAGGAAGTCAAATGAGGTACCGTTCTCTTTTATGGAGGTGGCTAATGAGACGCCCCAAGATAAAATACTGTCTATAGTATTAAGGAATGTTAGAGAAGGCAACTGGAAATTCACAAGGGTACCGAGAGAAAACCCACTAGCTCTTCATTATAAGATCAATGAGGAATTAAGTTTGGAGTTTGGTTGTCTTCAATGGCGTGTAAGAGTGATATTTCCCCAAAAATTAAGATCTTTAATTTTAAATGACTTGCATGAAATACACACGGGGATTGTTAAAATGAAGATGATTGCCAGACGGTATTTTCTGGTGGCCAGGCATAGACAGTGACATCGAGGAGTTAACTAGAGAATGTAGAGTATGCCAAGAATCGGCAAGCATGCCCCCGGCTACCATCTCGGAATGGACTTGGCCCGAAAAACCGTGGCATCGACTTTATCTTGATCTAGCGGGTCCGTTCATGGGAAGAATGTTTTTGGTTCTCGTGGACGCATACTCAAAGTGGATAGAAATTTTTATCATCAAAGATATTACCAGAAAAACGATTAAAAGTAATCTTAGAGAAATTCTCGCCAGAATTGGATTGCTCTAATTTTTTGTTACAGATAACGGATGACAGTTTGTCTCCGGTGAATTCGAGCAATTTACCAAAATGAATGGTATACGGCACACTAAGACCAGTCCGTATAATCCTAGTGCAAATGGTTTAGCTGAGAGATATGTAAGAGAGTTTAAAAACCTTTTGAGAAAGAATAATGGGAAGGATGATTTAGAGACGAATCTACAAAGTTTCCTATTTGCTCATAGAGCATTCCCCCAAACTGTATTAAAGGAATTCCCCGGCGGAACTGCTAATGAAGAGAAGTTTAAGATCAAGATTCTCGAATTTAATACCAAGATGGGAAATCCTCGAGAGGTATTTCATGAGGCCGTAAGAAGGCAGGAGCAGTTTACTACAGATTGCGAGGTTTATTTCCCGTCACTACCTTATAAGTTGCGAGGGCGTCGTGTATAAGAGGCATATCAATCAATTGCGACCTGTGAGAAAGAAACAAGTGGAGACAAAAATTTTATACTTCCTCGAACATCAGGAGAGAAGCCTGTAGGTGGAAGTCAGAAATAAAGTGAAGAGGAGGTTCCAGAGGTTACATCAGGAAACAAGGAGGAGACTGCTTCTGTGCACGTACCCTCTTGCACTCCTATACCAGGGCCTGTTGCTGTGCACGTACCCTCTTGCACTCCTAAACTGGAGGCTGCCGCTGTGCAAGTGCCCGTCCGCAGTTCTAGACCTCAGAGAGCCAGGAAACCCCTAGACCGGCTGGAGTATTATTAAGGGGGGAGATATGTTGTGTATGTAAATAGATGAAGATTATTTGCATTATTTAAAGTCTCATTATTTAAGAATATATGTGTATATAAATTGGACATTTTTTGTTGGCCAAACGAAAAGAATCTGAGGCTCTTTATTGGACACGACAAAAACAAAAACGGCATTCCAGAGTAAAAGAAATAATCAGAGATAGATAAATATTTTTCAAATGAATTAAAATAAATATAATCGATACTGAGAGAGAGTTGAATTTAAAAAAATAGAAAATTATTTTTTTTGAAATATAAATATCTGAGAGGATTCCAGCAAACCGCATCTAAAATATCAGGTTTTTTTTGCTACATGTTTTAATTTGCATATACATATTTTACATATCTCAGATTGTATTAAAAAATCGTTAACCATTTCTTCTAACTTTTGGCGAAATGGTGTTTTATTAATTTATCATTTGATATTATTAAGGTTCTTTCCTGGTATTCAAAAAGTAAAAATACGTGTCGTTCAGTTATATTTTTCAATTTATCAAACAATTTGGCCGCTGAATCGCTGATTCTGGTAGGGCGCCATCTAGCGAATAAAGTTGTAACTAAAATCAATTTCGAATTTTTCATTATTTGCCATAAAAAATCCCATTGCATACTGAACACAATGGTGTTTACCGCATTGCTCTAGCGCAAATATTCGCGGAGTTATTAATTTTTAAAGTTGTGCGGGACTTTTGGATCACCCTGTATACAGGGTGATCCAAAAGTCCCGCACAACTTTAAAAATTAATAACTCCGCGAATATTTGCGCTAGAGCAATGCGGTAAACACCATTGTGTTCAGGTTGCAATGGGATTTTTTATGGCAAATAATGAAAAATTCGAAATTGATTTTAGTTACAACTTTATTCGCTAGATGGCGCTCTACCAGAATCAGATATTCAGCGTCAAATTGTTTGATAAATTGAAAAATATAACTGAACGACACGTATTTTTCCTTTTTGAATACCAGGAAAGAACTCTAATAATATCAAATGATAAATTAATAAAACACCATTTCGCCAAAAGTTAGAAGAATTGGTTGACGATTTTTAAATACAATCTGAGATATGTAAAATAGGTATATGCAAATTAAAACATGTAGCAAAAAATATTTATAAAATATTTAGATGGAGTTTTGTGAAAAAAATTGAATGTTTGAAAATAACTACTGATATCAATACACGATTTTTGAAATGTTAATATAGTACCAATAATTATGATGGCACTACTAATAGGATTTCGTGCTATAAGGAATGTATAGTTTCTTGACTAATTGTCGACACTTGACTATTTAACTGGATATATGTCATGATCCAATAAATGAAATATAGAGGGGAGTGACAAAATATATTTGTCGTACTTTATTCCAAATATCCTATGGGTTTGTCAAATGTTATCATTGTTTATTATACTGCACATAATTTTGAAAATGAATCCCCTAAAAAAATCATTTTTAAATCGACCTTTTGCGTTGAAAAACGTGGTAGTAAAATCATTTTGTAATATTTTTTGCGCAAAACATCTAAATTTGGGGGTGGGAGATACAGAGATTATTCCTTATGCTATTTCTTCTAATGAGCAAAAAGCGATAAACTAAACATAAGGGGTAAAATTGTGTATACCAGTGTTATTCGAGAAGTTATAACACTTTGGCCTGCACGACATAATATAAGATGTGGGCAAATGGCAAACAAAAAAAATACTGTTTACAGAAAAAAAGAGTCAAGTTGTGAGGACAGAATTTATTATTCCCATAACCCAAAACAAAGAGCTGCAAAATATAACACATGAGGTAACTGCCTTCTCTCTTGTATTAGGTCACAATCCTTGCTCAATGTGGCGCCCTTCATTCTCAAACACCGCCTGCAGACGATAGATGACAGAATGGTCACAATTAAATAGTTGAAATTTATAAAAACGTGCCATCTGATAGAAGCCTTCAACATGGCCAATGTGGTAGGCCAGCATCGATAAAAACGCGAGTTAATGTACCCCCATAACCGAAATTGTAAGGCGTCAAATCTGGTGATATTGGGGGCCTCTGGTATATAAAGTGGCGACTTATCAACGAATTCCACCGAACGTATCCTTCAGCAATTGTTTGCCACCGCGGGAGATATGAGGAGGTCCTCCATCTTGCATGAATGTTATTTCGCTTAGTGCTTGTCTGTCCTGCAATATGGGAATAACCTTTTCTCTCAAAGTTGAACATAACGTTCACCAGTTACAAAAACGGTTTTGAAAGTTCTTCCATTGATTTTTTAAAAGAAAAATGGCCCAATAATAAAAGAAGAAGTGAACCCACACAAAACTGTAACTCTGTGCTGATGAAGTGGTATTTCTGTAAAAATCCTAGGGTTTTCTGTTACCAAAATGAGGCAGTTTTGAATGTTAAATTCCTCCTTTAGATAAAAGTGAGCATCATCTGTTCTTAGAACATTTGACAGCCAGTTTTCATCAATATCAATTTGCCGGAAAACCCATGCAGCGAATTCTTGACGCTTCTCAAAATCGCTGACTTTCAACTCGTGAAAACTTTGAATTTTGTTAGGATATTTTTATAGAAAAATTCTAAATGTGTGTTCTCTCCAAACTGTTCCATACGAAATCCCCGTTTGTCGAGAAACTTGTTTAGCACTTACTTCTCCATACGTGGATAACGTTTCAATAGCTTCAGCATTCTGCAAAACCGTAACAGCCACTGACTTGCATATCGATGGTCTTCCACTCCGAGGTTTTGCTTCCAGATATCCAGTTTCCTCAAAACTTTTAATCAATCGCTTTAGAGAGTAGCAACTCATTGGTCCTTTACCACTTCGAATATCTTTAAAGGAACGAAACGCTCGTAAAGCTTCAGTGGCAGATTCTGAATCACAATTTAAAAAATTCACCAAGAGTGCTTTATCCTGTAGTGACGGCATTCCAGGGGGAAGGGGAGAAGTTCGACCACACCTCCTTGCGGTCCCCCCTGGACCCTTGGAATATTTTACCAAATTCTGGTTCGTTTCCAAGATGACTAACGTTGCAACGGCACCCATTTTCAAATGAAGAACAAAACTGATATCTCCAGTAATGCTACCGCGTCCGGGGTAACCGCCGCGTCAGGAGCTGCAGCTCGAGCTCATGATGAGAAATCTACTACGAGGACACATTTCAATCTACTACAACTCAATATAAATGGTACCCAGAGGAAAATAAAGAGCTGACTTGTCTTCTCTGTGACAACAATGTACATATTAATTGTCCTCAGGAGACAAAATTGAATCAGAATCTGAGATTCAATATCAAAGATTATACAAAACTACGAATGGACAGACCGGGAAAATTCGGAGGAGGACTTGCCGTTTTGATAAGGAAATTAAGGAAATCGCCTATAATCAGAGTAAGCCTAGAGAAAGCACGACAGAAGCTCAGGCAATAGAAATCTATATTACAGATAAACAATTCCAATCATAAATGTTTATCACCACGATAATACTAGCATCAATACAGGCCTGATAGAGACATTAAGTGAAGCGTCTTCGGATATCGCAATCATACTTGGTGATTTTAACGCTGAAAGACCAACTTGGGGATCACCTATCCAGGATAACAAAGGTCTGCAGGTTGAGGACATGCTAACCGACCTCGACCTTACACCGTTAAATAACAAAAAGAACACCAATCTCTTCAAGTCCACAGGCACAGAATCCGCAATAGACATCACAGCGATAAATTACAACATCGCACCCACAACACAATGGAAAATTCTGAAAAGTGCAATCAGTGACCACAGTCCAATTTTAACAACCCTAAAATTCAAAATTGAGAATTTCCAACAGAATAAAAAACACTGGAAAAAAATTCACAGAAAAGCTTGAAGAACTGTGCAACGATGAATTAAATCACTGAACGATTGACAAAAACTTGGAAAAATTATCTTTGAACATATCCAAAGCTGCAAAAGTATCGATACCTAGAGGTGACGTAAAGACCTGTGAATACTTTACTGGAAGGACCACAATATCGAGGCAATGATTGCAGAGAGAGACAATAAAAATGAACTTCTTGAAACAAATAAAACAGAAGAAATCATAAAGAACTCATTGAATTTGTCACAAAATAGAACAAGAAATTTGGATATTCAAACAAGAAAAATGGGCAGAATTCTGCGAAGAAAATGGATCCAAAAAAAGAAAGCCATCACTGGAATATAATTAGTGTTATTAAACTCAAAAAACCAACACTAATCCTTCAATACACTAACCGATATGAACAGCGAGAACGAACAAACAGATGGCTGAAATAATTGATGAATATCTTTAAGCACTTCCAGACTCAGCTATACGAATGAAGGCAGGACTCTAAAAAATAATATAAACAAGTTAGTTAAACAAGCAAGAAATTACCATCAACAAGATATTTACTCGAGAGACTTCACACTGAATGAGCTAAATTCATCAATAGGAAAGTTAAATCCAAGATGTCACCTGGAGATGCTCTAATCTTTGGTCAAATGATTAAACACTTTGGAGACGAAGCTAAAAATCAACTCCTACGAATACTGAACATTTCATCGCAAACTGGTAAACTACCAAAGAATTGGAAGATATCAATTGTAGTGCCAATACTGAAACCAAACAAAGATGCTAAGGAATGCAAGAACTATCGGCCAATTGCTCTTACCAGCATACTTTGTGAAATAAGAGAATGAATTATCCACTCTAGGCTCATAGTCTGGCTCACTAAAAATAATAAAATAAACTTCTACCAAACTGCCTAAAGATCCAGACACTGTACAACTGATAAACTGTTCTACTTCTGTCAATCAATAATAGATTTCTAGGAAAAACCGCCAAAGAAGACAACGGCCGTATTCCTGGATATGACCTCAGCTTTTGTTCGAGTGTAGAATTATTTGAAAGGCTTCACAACATCGGAGTAAGAGGAAAAACCTTAATCTGGATTGCAGACTTCTTAAGGGGAAGAAGGATAAAGGTTCGAGTCAATAGAACATTTTCCAAGGACCGAAGAACATGGGCTGGTGTACCTCAGGGATCTGTGCTCAGTCCTCTACTCTTCTCGCTATATATTAACTGTTGTTTATGTAAATAGATGAATATTATTTGTATTATTTAAAGCCTCATTATGTAAAAATATATGTGTATATAAATTGGATATTTGTTGTTGGCCATGGTCAAGTTTGAGCTCTTGTATGTCTAATTACGACACAACAAAAGTGGCGACGAGGATGCGCGATCTACAGAGCCAGTAAAAAGCTGAGGAAAACGGTGTCTATGCAAGTATAACAGCTACATCTTTTAAACAAATCTGACTCTCGGATTATGGAGAGGAAAAATAGGAAAATGGGTTAAGATTACATCTTTTTAACTATCTGAATCAAGAAAACAAAGGAGTAGAAAAGATCAGCTTGACAAGTTCAAAGTTAATAATACCTTTTAGATGCTATAGCCCAGTGGAGGACACTTCGATCTTTTTGTACAAAAATTTGAGGCTTTCTTTTTGGCATCTGAAGGAGGAGATTAAAGTGCTGATTTTTACCTCGCTACCAGATTCTGAAACTTTGAAGCAGGGAAACGTCATTTTCTTCCTGGTCCAATGAATGATCAACCCTATGATACTATCATTCAAAGAATTAAGCTGCATTTAGATCCAAAGAAGAAAGTGATACCACAGCAATGCAGATTTTTAAAGAGAATTCAACAGGAAGGAGAATCAATTTCGGAATATCTTAGAGAATTGAAACATTTGGCAATAAATTGTAATTTCGTCGATATGTTGGGAACCATGATTGCGAGACCGTTTTGTGGCTGGAATCAAGTCGGAAATCCTGCAAAAGAAGCTACTACAAGAGGACGACGATGTCATCCCGGATAAAGTTTTTTGCAGTGGCGATCTCGTTGAATTGGCGGAGATAAATACAAGATAATTACAAGATAAATTAGTGGCCAAGATATCCCCTGTGAATTGAAAGGATAAAAAGGGCGAGTACAATAATAGTACGGCGCAGTATAGGCCTTTCAGGCAAAGTGGCAAAGGCAAAATAGTGTGTTATAGATGTGGTGAAAGACATTCACACGTGGCATCTGTTTTACCTCATAGAACAAAGACTTGTTTCAAAATGTAATAAACTGGGTCATTTAAGTAGGATCTGCAAAGCTAGTAAAAGAATGTGGGGATGTAAATTTGTACAAGAGGACTCTATATATTCTGTACAGGACAAAACTGATGCCACAATAAATTTAACAGTAGATGATTATTCTTTGTGCTTTACAATAGATACAGGAAGTCCAGTTACGTTAATACCCAAAGATATTTATAAGAATTATTGGCAGGGTAAAAATTATTTCCAACAAATATAAGATTAAAATCATTTTGTGGTAAATCAATAGAGATTATAGATCAAAGAAATGTTTTTGTAAAAGAAGCCAACCAATATTTACGATTAATAGTTGTAAATGAAAAAATCCAGGTAATTTTATTAGGAAGAGAATGGCTTAAACAGTTGAAACTTGATTATTCTATATTGTTTAGCATTAAAATTTTAAATAATGAATATAATAGAAATATATTTAAATATATAAAAATTTGATGGTAGGTATGCAGATTTGTTTAACAAAGATTTGGGCTGTCTAAAGGACGTTGGAATAAATTTTAATTTAAAAAAGGATGTGACTCCTGTGTTTTGTAAGGCCAGAAGTTTACCTTTCTCTCCAAAAAAACAAAGTAGAGAATGAAATTGATCGTTTAATGAATTCTTGCATTTTATAACCTATAGTTGATGCATATTGGACCGCTCCAATAGTACCGGCATCAAAAAAGGATGGTAGTGTAAGGATATGTGGTGATTCTAGATGTACAGCTAATAAAGCAATAGAATTAGATAGGTATTCCATTCCATCAAAATCTTTTCAAAATTATCTACAAGCACCGTACTTTCGACTCTAGACCTATCACAGGCTTACTTACAAGTAATGTTAGCGGAAGAAGCCAAAGCTGTTGTTGATATAAACACAAAAAAGAGGTTGTTTTCTTATAAAAGACTACCATATGACGTAGCGGTAGCACCAAATAAATTTCAGAGGATTATGGAAGGCCTATTTTCTGATTTGCCAGGTGTGGCCTGCTACATAGATGATATTTTGGTTGCAGGAAAAGTTTTTGAAGATCATGAACAAAAGTTGGATCTAGTGTTTAGATGATTGCTAGAAAAAGGTTTAAAGTTAAACAGATATAAATGTAAATTTAAAAAGTAATCGGTGGAATTTTTAGGGTTTAAAATGGATAAATATGGACTGCATCCCTTATAAAATAAAATTAAAGCAGTGATAGAGGCGCCTGAACCTAAAGAATGTTTCGCAATTGAGATCTTTCATAGGACACTTAATTTATTATTATAGATTCATAAAGAATATAGCAAACATTTTAGCGCTATTCTATCAACTTTTGAATAAAAATTGTAGATTGAATTGGACGAAAGAATATCGTATGTTATTTAAAAAATGTAAATCATTATTAATGGACTATGGACTATTATGGACTAGGCGTAATTCTGAGTCATAGAAATGATAGAAAGGAAGAATGCCCTATAGCTTTTGCTTCTAGAACATTAACTGAAGCGAAAAAACGTTTCTCTCAACTAGAAAAGAAAGCGTTGAGCATAACTTATTGCGTTGAGAAATTCAGACAATACTTACTGGAACGAAAATTTGTATTGGTCACAGACAACCGACCCTTAATTCATATATTTTCACCTCAGAAACCAATTCCCATATGTGCATCATCCAGAATTAAAAGATGGTCCTTGAAATTAGCTGCATTTAATTATACTGTGGAATTTCCAAAAAAACTAGTGATAATTCCAATGTTGACGCATTGTCACGTCTTCCTTTAGATTCGAGTGTCAGGGAGTCTCTTGATGAAGACCAGGAACTTCTTCTCAGGAAGTTGAATGAGGTACCGTTCTCTTTCAGGGAGGTGGCATATGAGACGTCCCGAGATAAAATACTGTCTATAGTATTAAGGAATGTTAGAGAAGGCAACTGTGTGTGTGGAAATTCACAAGGGTACTGAGGGAAAACCCACTAGCTCATTATTATAAGATCAATGAGGAATTAAGTTTGGAGTTTGATTGTTTTCAATGGCGTGAAAGAGTGGTAATTCCCCCAAAATTAAGATCTTTAATTTTAAATGACCTGCATGAAATACACATGGGGATTGTTAAAATGAAGATGATTGCCAGACGGTATTTTCTGGTGGCCAGGCATAGACAGTAACATCGAGGAGTTAACTAGAGAATGTAGAGTATGCCAAGAATCGGCAAGCATGCCCCCGGCTACCATCTCGGAATGGACTTGGCCCGAAAAACCGTGGTATCGACTTCATCTTGATCTAGCGGGTTCGTTCATGGGAAGAATGTTTTTGGTTCTCGTGGACGTATACTCAAAGTGGATAGAAATTTTTATCATCAAAGATATTACCAGAAAAACGATTATAAGTCATCTTAGAGAAATTCTCGCCAGAATTGGAATTCCCTAATATTTTATTACAGATAACGGAAGACAGTTTGTCTCCGGTGAATTCGAGCAATTTACCAAAATGAATGGTAAACGGCACACTAAGACCAGCCGGAATAATCCTAGTTACAAATGGTTTAGCTGAGAGATATGTAAGAGAGTTTAAAAACCTTTTGAGAAAGAATAATGGGAAGGAAGATTTAGAGACGAATCTACAAAGTTTCCTATTTGCTCATAGAGCATTCCCCCAAACTGTAATAAAGGAATTCCTCGGCGGAACTGCTAATGTAGAGAAGTTTAAGATCAAGATTCTCGAATTTAATACCAATATGAGAAATCCGCGAGAGGTATTTTATGAGGCCGTAAGAAGGCAGGAGCAGTTTACTACAGGTTGCGAGGTTTATTTCCGCAACTATGCAACTGGACCTAAACGGTAAAAATGTACCATTTTGGAATTATTGAGCTACCGTCACTACCTTATAAGTTGCGAGGGCGTCGTGTATAAGAGGCATATCAATCAATTGCGACCTGTGAGAAAGAAACAAGTGGAGACAAGAAATTTGATACTTCCTCGAACATCAGGAGAGAAGCCTGTAGGTGGAAGTCAGAAATAAAGTGAAGAGGAGGTTCCAGAGGTTACATCAGGAAACAAGGAGGAGTCTGCTTCTGTGCACGTACCCTCTTGCACTCCTATACCAGGGCCTGTTGCTGTGCACGTGCCCTCTTGCACTCCTAAACCGGAGGCTGCCGCTGTGCAAGTGCCCATCCGCAGTCCTAGACCTCAGAGAGCCAGGAAACCCCTAGACCGACTGGAGTATTATTAAGAGGGGAGATGTGTTGTGTATGTAAATAGATGAAGATTATTTGCATTCTTTAAAGTCTCATTATGTAAGAATATATGTGTATATAAATTGGACATTTTTTGTTGGCCAAACGAAAAGAATCTGAGGCTCTTTATTGGACACGACAAATACAACAACGGCATTCCAGAGTAAAATAAATCATCAGAGATAGATAAATATTTTTCAAGTGAATTAAAATAAATATAATCGATACTGAGAGAAAGTTGAATTTAAAAAAAATAGAAAATTATTATTTTCGAAATTTAAAAAGCTGAGAGGATTCCAGCAAACCGCATCTAAAATATCTTTTTTTTTTTTTTTTGCTACATGTTTAAATATGCATATACCTATTTTACATATCTCAGATTGTATTTAAAAATCGTTAACCATTTCTTCTAACTTTTGGCGAAATGGTGTTTTATTAATTTATCATTTGATATTATTAGGGTTCTTTCCTGGTATTCAAAAAGTAAAAATACGTGTCGTTCAGTTATATTTTTCAATTTATCAAACAATTTGGCCGCTGAATCGCTGATTCTGGTAGGGCGCCATCTAGCGAATAAAGTTGTAACTAAAATCAATTTCGAATTTTTCATTATTTGCCATAAAAAATCCCATTGCATCCTGAACACAATGGTGTTTACCGCATTGCTCTAGCGCAAATATTCGCGGAGTTATTAATTTTTAAAGTTGTGCGGGACTTTTGGATCACCCTGTATATTAGATAATAAAAAGGCATATATTAGATTTAATGAAAGATTTATTTGCCAATATTTCGGTTGGCTGAACGCCAAACCTTTATCAAGGTATTACATTTTTGTATACACTACATACAAAATTCTAATGCCTTGATAGAGGTTTGGCGTTTAGCCAACCGAAATATTGGCAAATAAATGTTTCATTAAATCTAATATATGCTTTTTTATTATCTAATGACTTAAATATGGATTGCCCTATTTTCAAAAAATATATATATATATATATTAAAAATAAAGAAGGCATCTCCTGACCACGAGCACATGTGCTTTTTAGATGGTAAAGCGCCATCTAGTGGAGCAAGAATAAACTAAACGTTTATTTAGCTTGCTCCGTGATATTTGGCCAACCCAATTTCTTGATAAATCAAGAAAAGCCATCCACGAACGCGTTTCGCGCTGTTGGCGCTCGTCAGCGTGGGACCAAAAAATATTTTTGGTCGCAGTGGTTACAGCCTACTCCACGCTGACGAGCGCCAACAGCGCGAAACGCGTTCGTGGATGGCTTTTCTTGATTTATCAAGAAATTCGGTTGGCCAAATATCACGGAGCAAGCTAAATAAACGTTTAGTTTATTCTTGCTCCACTAGATGGCGCTCTGCCATCTAAAAAGCACATGTGCTCGTGGTCAGGAGATGCCTTCTTTATTTTTAATATCAACACCTGACCCACTTATCTTTTATTTTTTCTATTGTTTTCTCATATATATATAAATATATATATTCTGAAAAACCTTTTATTTTTCTTTGAATGGAAATATCCATTCCGTTATACCATATTCTGGTATAAAATCAATATTAGAAGTAAAATAATCAGTAAATAAAATATGAATGGGATTTTTTTGCAATTTCATTTTTCATCATTCGCTGTAAACAAAGTAGGTAGTTTGTTTGCTCTATAACATACATATACACCCTGTCATAAAGGTACTAAGTTAAAATATTGGAATCTCATTGAGTTATCATACATAATAGAGAAATGTTTATATATCTCTCTCAATATATTACATACCAAATCTATCGTTTTAAGATCCTATCATAATACTCCTATATTTATATACTTCACATAATAATACATATATAGCGCGATGAGATATGATTGCATTACATAAATAATACTAATATTACAATATCAAGGGGGTCGGTGGAAGGCTGGTTAAACCGTTTGGTTTTCGACCACTACGACCCGGGTTCGATTCCCGCATTGGACACTTTTTCTGTTAAAAAAAAAATGCTCCAATGGTCCCCAATTCTTGAAAAAGTCCAACCCCACCAGCGAGTGCAAGTAACCAAACGGGGCTCTGGCACATTTGTAAGTGCAAAGTCGAACTGCTTTTCACATGTGTAGACATGTGGTGCGCTTACAGTAAAAGCAGTCGCTAACTACCCACCATGATTATTATGGCCTGTACCACGTGTACTAGGGATAAGCAAAAAAAAAAAAAAAAAAACAATATCAATATTAAAAAAAAACAGAGAATAAAATTTGCGTAACATCAATTTAACACAAAGAGAGTGTGATATTAAAGATATATAAGGAAATGATGTGAAATAACTAGAAATAGAACATCATTAAGAGCAGACAAGCAGACTGGAAGAATAGACCTCGAGGGAGATTCCGAAGAGAACCTAAAAAGCCGCTGAGATGGAGCTAATTCCTGGGGTGAATATCCATTAGCACAGCATTCAGGATACAACACATTCAATGAACTTTCTTTTTATCGTCACAGAATAATCTGCATTCACACACACACACACAAAGCTTTATTAAGACCATCGGTCTTATACAGATTCACCACAGGAAGAAATAATAGATGGAGCTCCTATATTCCAGGCAGCGCAGCACCCAACAACAGCCTCCTGGTCTGATGCATGTCCAATGGCCACACGTTCCTTTGCGCATACGGATTTTTAATAATCTGTATTCATGATAAAATTGTGAAAACATTTAAAATTACAAAATATTTTATCACAATGAGTTCCTTTTTATTTTGAAATGCTAGTCTTCAACGGACTTAATAAAAATATTGACTATATCTTACGAGAAATATTTACAAATATCTGTGTTGGTTTACTCTATGGGTAATCATCAATGTCGCCTCATCATAGTGCACAGTAAGCATTTTATTTATATATAGGTTGTTTATATCTCTCTCGGTTGTTCTAGTGATTTCTGGTGAAATTGGAGAATACTTTTGTTGTTAAAATAAAATTATTTTATGACTACACGCTCAGGTCTTGTTTACAATACAGCATGGATAAGTCTACAGTCAAAACAGTGGTACAGGAAGATGTAACAATATATAGAACATAAAATTACACTGAACGCATTTTTCATGAAATATTCAATTTCATATTGATGATTACAAGATCTCTTCATTAATTTACTTGTTCATAAATGTGTTGTTTGAATTCCTTTACTCTATCTACAGTTCCAAATGTCCATATATATACTGTAAATCATCTATATATCTTCATCTTACTTTCATTCAGATTCACATTTATTCTTAATTCATATTTAATATTTATATAAAAGAGCGTACCTGGATCTATAAAGGAAAAAAAAAATTTTTTTTCTCGAAATATTTAGAGAGATTGCTCCCTCTTTATTAATTTATTGCACAATGTGTATTCATTGTGAAATAAATTAATAAAGAGGGAGCAATCTCTCGAAATATTTTGAGAAAAATTGTTTTTTTTTCTTTACAGATCCAGGTACGCCCTTATATGTAAACTTAAATGATGGATCGCCTTTTGACTCAAATCATATTTAATATGTTCTTTGAATTAATAATTTTCAAACTCAAAATTTCGCTCTCCAATGAGTAGTCATACTTACGATGGATATCAGTAAGTATATACAACTTGTAAAATTATTATAAAATCATTATTCGACAGTATCTTGATATACTGACACTATATTTTTAACTCACACAATCTCAAATTATTCTAAAGCTTTCATTAAGATCAGTATAAAATATATTTATGTTATAGAAAAATATTATTACATTTTGGAATTAAAATTAATAGAAAAAATTACTCTGTTAGATCGACCGCCAGAGGTCACGCTTCCCCTATAAAAACTCATTGTTGTTGTTTCTCGATGGCCGACTAAAACCTTTGTAATTATGTAAATAATATTTTTTCCTTGTTCTACTCGCCTTAAGACAGGCAGTACTTTTATCAAATTATTGTTTTTATATATTCTATTATTATAAATATCAACTAAACGGTTGATATTTATTTTCAGGAAAAAAATCCATTGTTATTGTCCCTATCTTCTTCACTTCCCTAATCATCTCAAACCTACATTCAATCCATATACAAATAGGTGAATGGCGACTGTGTAAGTCCATTACAATTCTAACGATTTGAACATCCATCTCTATATATTTAAATAAAAACTATTTAATTTCTTATTCTATAACAAATAAAACAACGTCCTACAGTCATTACTGCGATGAAAAATACAAGGTTGTCCCAAAATTTCGTGAACACAATATTATTCGCCGTTATGTACAATGTCTTTGTATTATGTAAAAAATAATTGTATTATGTATTATATTTATTCGCCGTAATAATATTATTAGCCAAGTAATAAGAAAAACAACGTTTTAAAAAAACAATAACTTTTGGGACAACTTTATATATAGAGGAATATAATTTACATCATATTCAATATTTATAATTTAACAAGAGAGAAAATAATCATTTAGAGTTAAAAAAATATATATATAGAAAAACCTCTTATTAAACAATAACCAAAACAAATCAAAGAAAGCGTAGTATTCCTTTTTTCAATGGAGCTCACCTATTGTTACTCTGTGACTATAATTTTAAATTCAAATGCATATTTTCATATTTGTGGGGAGACGTGTGAGAAGAATAAATTGTCCCGTTGCAAGTTTTGAATAAAGTTCTGTCGTTGTATCAACATGGAATAAGCTCAAGCTATTCAAGACTTCCTACCAAGTTGTGGCTTTAATTATAACCACAATATTGATTGATTATTTAATTGGATCTTCCTCAATTTATCTCTCAGCCAAGATTGATTAATGGAGTAAAAAGTGACGCCTGCGTTCATCTTTCACCTCGTCGATGGAGTCAATGATGTGTGTGAGACATTCTCAATCTGGAGAAACTTTAACACCTAAACTATGGACAAAACTCACTTTAAAATATAGAAAATATATAGGTTCGGTTTATTGCTTTTTTGATTTATAAATAAAATGGGTTGGCGAAATATCAGGGAACTTAAGTCTGGCGCCTTAGACTACTCGGCCAATCTGACGATTGACGATTTTTTGATCGTTCTGCTTGGTACAGCCCGTTGGTAGGACTAGACGACCATTCTATAATGGCCAATTAATCGAGAAAAAGAGTGAGCAAATATCAGGGAACAGGCTAAATCAATGTTTAGTTGCTTTCTGTTCCATTAAATGGTGCTCTGCCATCTAAAAAACGCATGTGCTCCTGGTCAGTATATGCCTTCTTTGTTTTTGGACGGATACGAAAATTTAATAATTTTTGATGGCAATCTATAGAGATGAAGTGTCAAACCTTTTTGACAATCGAGTTCCAAATTTATAAATAAGCAAAACTCCCTCTGTATATCTTACTCTGTATTGATAGGAAATATTAGAGGACCTGGGACATCAGTGGTGAACTCTCTCATCTAATAGCATCGCAGGAAGGTCTGCAGAGTGGTTTGAATGATTTATAACAATTATATACGGCAACAGGTCTTTCTTGAGATGAGTTTATTTTTATTGTAATCTCAAGCCTTAAGGCATTACCGCTCTTCTACAGGATTACAAAATGAACAATAATGAAACGGCGTATTCTTTCTCCTCTATTGCTGTCACTCTTCTCAGGGAATGATGATAGACTTTTTATTTGAAATATGACAGTGTATCATTTGGTATTTGCCCCTCCTGATAGAAATAAGCCTGTTCAATAAAACAATTCGATTAAAGATCCTTATTTTTCAAATTGACGCTTAAAACCACCAAAATGCCAGATCCTATAAAATTGGAACCCGAATTGAAAGCAAAAATATCTCTGAAATTTTTAAAATTCAAAATAATTTTATTATTGTTTTAACAATTATACATTCATTTGAAATTTTGCTATGTAATCTGGTTCCTTTATTTACTATTAGTTTATAATCTATTGCTATTTTACAGAAGGTATAAATTCTCACAGAGGTAATCCGATTGAATTCTAAGTTAATTGCTGGGAATAGGTCTTATCTTCACTCAGGAACTGATCACCCTTCTTTTGTTACTGAAACCCGACGCTCATTTAGCTGTCCTACTTAATGAGTGGCTGCCAGAATAATTAGGCAAGTTGATTAATTAGCTACTTAACGATCTTGTATTGATCTTTGTATTGGATTTAAAGATCAAAGTCTTCATGGTATATCGCTATGTGAATCTCAACCACAGCAAGAACAAAACAGCCTTGTCATTTTGATGGCTAATATAAAGAAGAATAAGAGCAATAGCGTTTGATTTGACGTTTATCAAATTTTCATTTTTATTCCAATCTCAAGATTTCAGGCATTACCGCTCTTCTACATGAATACAAAAATGAAAAATAATGAAACGGTGTATTCTTTCTCCTCTATTGCTGTCACTCTTCTCTGGGGAATCATGATAGACTTTCATAGTCCATATTATTTTAAATTCCATTTCAAAGTCCATTTCCCATTGCTAGCATTTTGAATTGCTATAAAAGTCTATAAAAAGTCCATTTTAAAGTCCATATTATTGACGTTTGTCAAATATTTTAATTTAAAATCGAATATTTGTTTGGATTCAGTTTGAAAACATTTATTTTTAAATATTTTCTGCCTAAAAATACTATTGAAAGGATCTGGCTATTTTAACAATACCAGTATATTAAATTTTCATATTATCGTTATATAAAAAGAATAACAAATTCTTATAAGTCAGGTTCGAAAATATTTAAGTTTGTCAAATTTCTTCGGTTTGAAGATATATACCTTTATTGGAGAATTAAATGCATATTTATTAATTGGCCAATTCTGGAATAATTAGAAATCAACGAGAATAGTTGATATTTATTCCGATAGATGGCGCAAGCCATCATCAACTTTTAGTTGCACGATAAGGAGATGCCTTTTTCATAATTATTAAAGTTTCTTTTGAAATAAATATTTAAATTCTTCTAAATATATATAGTTAATTTTTAAGATTAAATATTTTTGTATAGTCACAATTGTACCCGAATGTAATATCTGTTATTGAATCTTGTTCTATATGATATATCTTGTAGTAATTCGACCAATTAATTTTGTCAGGATTGTAGCAAGAAAAGAATAATAATTTTTAAATGATATACAGTAACTTGAACAAAATATCGTAAATAAATTATTTAATGTACAAAGTGACAAAAATGATAATTTATATTATGTCCATATTACTTGTTTCTATACTTATTTATATTTTGTAATTTTTAAAGTCAAATTTCTTCGGATATATATAAGTCTATTTCAACTTTCTAAGAACTCATGAAATTTCTGTAATCTGAAGAAGTTTTATTGCTAATAATTAAATGCTCTTTTTAAAAGAAGAGTCGCGAATTTGCAGAAAAGTTAATGATATTCATGTATTAAAAATACACCTTCCTATATCAAAAATATATATTATTTTGATGCTTTTCACGTGTTTCCTGAACAAATCTAACAGAATCATAGCAATGAATATTTCGAAAATTAGTGGTACCTTTTTTATTGAAAACTTGAATACCATATTCTAGCACCATTCTATTATAGAAGAACACACAATACATAAGATCCAATTATCAACTTGAGAATAAAGAAAAATTGATCTTACATAAGATGGAGGGAACAAACATCCGTATATATACAACATCCTTCTCCATCTCATCTGCTTAACAAAGTGGCCAGGACAGGTCTACAGTTCCATATATCATAGAAGAACCTTACTGCAATATTTTAACACGAAGATCTATCGCTGAAATTTGAATATACATTAACCTAGATGAATGTATTTTCGACCGCTACGACCCGGATTCGATTCCCGCATTGGGCACTTTTTTTTCTGATAAAAAAAATGCTTTAATGGCCCCCGATTCTTGTAAAAGTCCAACCCTACCAGCAAGTGCAAGTAGCCAAAGTGCAAGTGCCTCTGGCACATTTGTAAGTGCAAAGTCATAATGCTTTTCACATGTGTAGACATGTAGGGCACTTACAGTAAAAGAAGTCGCCTACTTCTACCCACCATAATTATCATGGCCTGTACTATTAGTACTAAGGATAAGTAAAAAAAAGTGTATATCGAAATATTTATTTATATATTTTAATTTACAGCGCTATGTCCCCCTAAGGACATTTGCGCTGTCATACATGTATGTCTTAACATTTGTCTATACATATATATGTATATTTTAAATAAAGCAATCCATATTTAAATCATTAGATAATAAAAAGGCATATATTGGATTTAATAAAATATTTATTTGTCAATATTTCGGTTGGCTGAACGCCAAACCTTTATCATGGCATTACATTTTTGTATAATTTATACAAAAATGTAATGCCTTGATAAAGGTTTGGCGTTCAGCCAACCGAAATATTGGCAAATAAATATTTTATTATAGTCCAATATATGCCTTTTTATTATCTAATACCTATATATATATACAATAATTTTAGGACGTGAATAGAATAGTCATATGAGTTAACCTACTATAACTATTATAAAACCACAGTCCAGATCAACTAATAATTTAGTTAACTCCTGACGTTTCAGAGACCTGCTGTTTCTCTCCTCAGGGAAATGTACAACAAGCCATTGAAAGGTCAGGAGTTAAATATATCATTGGTTGATGTAGCGCGCTGCTGTGTTTTTTCTTAATCAACTTTTAACCAACAAATGATATTAGGAACTACTATAACTAAGTTTAACAATTAATAGGTAATCCCATAATATTATGTTCGAATAAATGTTCGAAAGCTTGAAATAAATGTAATTAAAAGAGACTCATCCCTCAAGCTTATTTATTCGAACATATAACTAAGTTTACCTTTTTAAAATAAAATAGGATAAAGGGTGCTACATTAAGTTACAAAAATTAGAAAGAGTAATTAATAAAATTAACTTCAGCAATCTTAAAGATACTTCAGCGATTTAAAGAGTCTTAGAAATATTCTAATCGACATTATGTCCCTAGTTCATCTAAAATACCCATTCCAAGAGTCTAGCATCAGTATCACTATAAAAGAAAAATAGAAAAATGCAATATAACAGCGGTATGTTAGATTAAACTGGAGAAACCGCTGGGAGGGTTCACCACTGATGAGCCAGGCCCTCCCAATAAATTTTCCATTGCAGTAAGGGCAGTAGAAATTGTTTAATTTTCAAAAGAATCGTACACGTCTAAAATAGTTTCGAATTTTAATAATAAGTTGTAAATGTCGTCGAATGTTAGGACCTTGTAACGTACTCTAATTGTTCATTACATCCAGCAGCAAAGAAAGCTGTCTTATATAATTGGATATCAATTTCATCGTACATTCGGAGTTTTATTTTTAAAGATATGGCATATTGTGTGTGTGGTAGAATTGTATCAGTTTAATATATTTCTTTAAACCTTTGCTTCTTGTAAAGTGAATTTTCTTTTGTAACTATTAGTGTTAAAAGGCAGCTTTGAAGATGATGTCAAAGGATGGGCACCAGTAACCTTTCTATGAATGGCAGAAACTTTGGTCCAAGTGCATTAAACTCAAACCCAACTGCTATTAAAAATGATTACCATCTGGAATCTCTGTCTGTGTGTGAGATGTTAATTATTGATGGAATAAAATAATTTTTATTGTTTCTTTTGACATGCCCTTGTCTATATAGGTGTCATGTATATTATACCTATTGGATGGCTGTGCTGGAGTAAACCTCCTTTTTTGTGTCTGGATGCTATATTTATGGCGAACTAAATAACTTAGTCCCTATTTCTGCTCCGCGCTTATGGAATTGAAGACTTGGGGCGATGGCGTCGACCTTTCATATCAAATCTTACTTTTCCTTATCTATATATATAAAAATGGATGTTTGTTGGTCCGTTGGTCCGTCCGTCCGTCCGTTCGTCAGTGATAATCTTCTACATCGCTCAACCAATCGTGATGAAACTTTGGGAAGATGTTTAGTATACTACCGGGATGGTTTCTGGCTAATTACTCTTTAGAAATAACCTTTCGTTGCATTTTTATTTACAATAAAACGTAGATTCACTCGCAATCAGCGCCCCCTCGCGGCAGACGTATGGCCTGAAATAGCCTCGCATGAGCTTATTTGTAACGTCAAGCTTAGCCTATAGGTTAGGTACACAGCTTCGTACCCCCGCAACCTAGGTTCGAGGCTCAGCGTGGGTGTTTTTTTTTTTTCGTTTCTTTTATATTATTGTAGCAAATTATTAAAAATATTATTTTATTTAAAATGTAGGCCTTTTAAAATAAAAATTAACATAAACAATTTTTTAATAATATTTGTAACAAACCTAGGTTCGAGGCTCAGCGTGGGTGTCTTTTTTTATTTTCGTTTCTTTTATATTATTGTAGCAAGGTCTGTTTTTACAGCATTATTATATTTTGATTGGTTTATTTTAAATATGTTTGTTATGAAGGCTCTATGTAATACTATTTAGAGCACATTTTACATTTTAAACACCTAAGCCCCCCTCTTTTTAATATTGTAGCAAAGTATTTAAAAGTATTATTTTATTTTAGATGTTTGCCATGAAACTTTGGGAAGTTGTTTAGTATACTATCAGGACGATTTCTGGCGAATTATTTTAGAATAATATTTATAACAATAATTATGGCGAGATTAAGACATAGTGATTATATTCTGTGTTTGTGCATATATAAATATTTTACAGAAAATGTGAGAACGTTCTATTAGAATATCTCGAAAACAAAAAAAAAACAATACATATAAACGCGTTCACTGACATTTATTAATGCAGTGATTATAATCAATGATTACAATGAAGGGCTATATTATCTATATATATAAAAATCACTTTCAAATTTTAACGTAACGTTCCATTCTCAATCCCGTAGGGCTTTAGCTCGGCTAAAACATTTTTATCTTTATAAGTGAATATTAGCTTTACTGTACTGTTTAGCCACGGCATCGCGTGGCCGGGTTCGCTAGTTACTAATAATTGTATATAGTTGCGGAACTACTGGTTTCCTGTGCTGCTCTTTTCCTGATATTGCACCTTGTACGGAGAATCTGTATAAGACTAATGTCTTAATAAAGGCTTTGTGTGTGTTTATTATACCTATTGAATTCTCTAACTTAACAATAAATTGTCCATTTTTATAGTATTAAATAAAATCCTAAAATATATATTGTAGTGAGAAACTGTCAAGCTATACAATGTATTTAGAGTTTAGTTTCTCACTTCGTTAGCACATTTATAGCAGGATGCTCGTACGGTTAATAAGTCGACCTATTCTGATCCAGGAAAAGTATGGACCTAGGATAGAAGGCTCTTAGATATAGTTCGACCAGATGCAGCTCTTAAGTCACTAGGTGCCATGAGCTGAAGTTAGCAGCGTCCATTTGGGCTGATTCCTGTGACACTCTCTCTACACAATTGTGAGGATCTCCCTTTGAAACTGAAGCTTCTTTGTGTGACCTTTCATCTACCATTCCATGACTGATCATCTCAATATCTTTTACAACTATATCACTCATATAATATATATATATATATATATATATACTAGCGGACGTACCCGGCTTCGCCCGGGTTTTACCCGAGTAAAGGTTTGTCTAACGAATCTCTCGATAAAGTGAACATTTTTTTCCCGGTCCCTTGAAAAATACTCGATAAGTTGAATAAAATCAATATTAATTGGTTCCCTCGGTAATTCGAAGTTAAAGGAATAGTATCTTGCCTTGGAATTGTATCATTATTCTTGTCTCAAATAAATTGCCGTGTCATCCTGAATTTTGTCTTTCCTAATTTTCTACATTACAAAATCATCGTATCATCATGATAATATTTAGAGCAGATTTTTGAATTATAACAGATAAATTAGAATATTTATCTTGATTATTTTAAAGCGATAAGTTATTTCAAAAATTTTATTTGCTAGAAACCTTCCCAGTACTATACTAAATAACTTCCCAAAGTTTCATGGCGTTCCAATGAGTGGTTTGATCAGGAATAAAGGACAGACAGACATACATGCATTCATTTTTATATATATAGATATACCAAAGGTGGCACCTCTCCCTTCAAAAAAATGCATAAAAATACTGTATTTTGTTTTTTACTACAGTACTAAATGTAATATTAGTGATAAAGAATGAGCCCCAATACCAATTTTATAAAATGCAAACAAAAAGCTAGCGTATATACCATAATTTTAGGATTTGGCCTGACTTAGTACAAGGACAGCTTCGATTTTATAACATCCTACCAGTGGAGTTACGAATTCGATCGAATTTTCCAAAAAGTTGTTTAAGCTGGAGAAGTATCAAGGCCAAATATAACATAAATTTGGCGAAGGATGGTATTCATCTACCGAAAGTGGCACCTCTTACTATTAAAATGCGTTTAAAATTGGCTATTTGCCTGAATTTTACTGGGGTGATACACAAAATACATTGGTATAATGCATTTTAAAAGCAGGGTGCCATTTTGATACATGCGTTGTCATTCTCCCGTCATTCTCATCATGAAAAACATCGGTTAACTTAATTGTTATCAAACACAAGGTAATTAGACCAATTCCAAATAGATAAATATTTGGTCTTATTATCTTGTGTTTATAATCTACTAGACGGGTGACCCGGGCTTCGCCCCGGGATTGACCCGTGTGCATATCTATCCGAGTGATATATATTTAGATAATATTTTTTTATAATTGTTTGTTATTAGCATTATCTATTTGTTTGCATTAGCATAATTTAATCTAATCTTTGATAGAGGGCGCTGTTCGTGAGCTAAGTAGAATAATTTGAATATATAGTTTTAATAATTGATTTATATATTTTTTAAAATGGGCCTATCGTCTTCCCCGTATTTTTTACCTATGTATGGAAATTTTGGTTTGAATTAGTGAACTACTGCGAATTTGTATACCGGACATACAAACAAACAAACATACAAACATTCATTTTTATATATATAGATAATCCACAAATTGTATCTTATCATGATTTGTTATTCTTTATTCCCTAGTATGATTTAATGAGGATGAAATTCACAATTGAAGATAATCGAGACTTTTACCTGGTTCCATAGGACCTGTTGTCAACAAAGATAAAACTCTTTCTTATTGCTTCAAGACGCCGTCTATTCAGTTAATGGGACGGTACGCCTCGAGGCATCATTAGAAAGTGAACGAAGTTATCTTTAAAAATTTAGAAAAATTTCACAAGTTGGATGTTAATAACTGTATACAATTCAATCCTTTAACTTCGCCTTTAAACAACCGGAAGGTGTTTCAAGAATGGCACACAATATTGAATAATATAAAAGGTATAGAACATTGAAATTCATAAAGGTTTAAACTAAAAAAACATCACTAATGAAAAATATTTGAAAGAGAAATTGCATAAGTTGAATAAAAAAAAGAACCTTCCTTTAAGTTATGTTTCTAATATAAAAATAACTATAATAAAGAGTTCTCTCATTTATATAGTTATTATCCACTAATTAGAGATATTTTAAACTTTTAAAAATGTATTTAGGAAGCCAATTCTGTACTCAAAGAAGAATTTCTATATAAAGGCTGACTTTGATGAAAGTTTTGAAGAAATTAATTCTAGTAAGAGTTGAAGATATTTTCTGGAGATCTTCTTTCTCTCTTTGGGAATTCGTTTATCTACATATTTTTAGAATTACTCTTATACAGTTTTACCTTTTCGTCATTTAATATTTATATAATTACAAAAAATGTAGGGTATGTGTTTATATTGAACTTGTGTACCATCGTTGATAATGGTAAAAATGTTTTAGAATATTGAAATATTTTGAAGGATATTTTAAAAGAATTTATATATTTATGAACGGCAAGGAAAATTACGACAATATTTTAACAAAAAAATAATTTTTAGTTGTGGATATAATAATTATAATTTTAGCGTGAATCAGTTCTCAGACTGGAGAGCCTTCTCAATCAGACTCTTATATAGAATCGATCCTTTGGTAGCAAGCCTGTGCCAGTTAGTCCATAATGGATGATTTGCGTGGAACAATTAGACAACGTGAAAAAGAAATAGTTCCAATGCTAAATTGTACTGGAATAAGGTGAATAAACTAAGAAAAAGGAATCTTCTTATCATGAAACTGAAAGTTGTTGGTGGCTTTTACCATCTATTGGAATAAATATCAACTATTCTTTTATTATTTAATTATTACAGAATATGCTAAATACCCATTATTGATTAATCAAGAGAAGCTAACCACGTACGCGTTTCGGGCTGTTGGCTCTCGTCAGCGTGGTGCAAACTGATGGCGCAAGCCATCAGCAACTTTCATTTTCATGATAATGAAATAGATAATAATAGAGACACTTAGCGGCCAGAGATTGGATTTTGAAAAAAAAAAAGCTTTATATCCCGCATGGAAAATTTGTGCTGAGTAGAGTACAGATTATATCGTTATAAATGAAAATTCTAACTGGAGGATATTTTGAAATATAAAAAGAAAGGTGACCAATCCGTCAAAATAGACGTCGAAACTAAACACCATCTATTGACCGTCTCCCCAACTAGAGAGGACTAGAATATATCTATAAATATTATTTTTACAATAAATCTCTCTCTCAATTTCTTTATAAAAAATCGAATATTATTTACGGATTACACAAGGTAAATTAAATTTTATTGCCCTCTATCGTTAAAATTTTACACAAATAAATTTACTGGCAATGCGTTTCTTTTTTAAATCTCTACAGACCTTACTGCAATGATATGATTTAATGAATGAGAGGGCTTGGCTCATCAGTAGTGAACCCTCTCAGCGGTTTCGCCAAATTAATCTCTAGACCGCTCTACTATTGTATTGGACTGGTTTTGTTATATACCCTGCATTTTCTATGGAAGGCAGCTAAATGGTGTTTAGTGAACAATGGACATAAGCTTATAGGTCTGTAGCTTTGCTCGATGCAATACCTTGAAATTTATATGTATGTACCTCTACAGACCTATAAGCTTATGTCCATAGTTCACTAAACACCATTTAGCTGCCTTCCATAGAAAATGCAGGGTATATAACAAAACCAGTCCAATACAATAGTAGAGCGGTCTAGAGATTAATTTGGCGAAACCGCTGAGAGGGTTCACTACTGATGAGCCAAGCCCTCTCATTCATTAAATCATATCATTGCAGTAAGGTCTGTAGAGATTTAAAAAAGAAACGCATTGCCAGTAAATTTATTTGTGTAAAATTTTAACGATAGAGGGCAATAAAATTTAATTTACTAATATATAATGGTTATGAAAACATGTTTTGCGCGGAAGAGCTTTGCTCGATGCAATACCTTGAAATTTATATGTATGTACCTCTACAGACCTATAAGCTTATGTCCATAGTTCACTAAACACCATTTAGCTGCCTTCCATAGAAAATGCAGGGTATAAAACAAAACCAGTCCAATACAATAGTAGAGAGGTCTAGAGATTAATTTGGCGAAACCGCTGAGAGGGTTCACTACTGATGAGCCAAGCCCTCTCATTCATTAAATCATATCATTGCAGTAAGGTCTGTAGAGATTTAAAAAAGAAACGCATTGCCTGTAAATTTATTTGTGTAAAATTTTAATTACACAAGGTTATTACCAGTTACCAATTGCAAATAAGACACGCGATATCCGATCTGGATAATTGCGCGTGAAACTATTTACAATAATTCATATTGTAGTAGAGTAGGTAACAGAAGTGTCAAAAATAAAATAAACAATTAAGAAAAAGAGCATTCAATAAACATATACATTAAACAAAAAAGGTTAAAATATGCCGCAACTCTTCTTGTATTAATTATGTAAAGTAGCTTTCGGACAAGTCCTTTCTCAGCAAACTAAAACATAAAAAAGGTAATGGAGAAAGATTATATATCATTTTAAAGATAAACCTATGAAAATATAGGACATAAGAATATAAGAATGAAATATCTACAGATTTGAGGATATATTATAATATAATATTTGAATATTTTCAATAAGAGTAAACACGAAAGATTTGCATAAACACTAATAAACACCAAATAGAACCATAACAGAGAAGGATTAGCTGATTTTTAACGAATTTAAAAAAAAATATCTTTATAAAGGGAGTAAAACAAAAAATAAAGATTAAATATATAAAATGGTTTGTTTACAATACAAGGAATCTAATTATCAGTTCAAACAATGGCTATAAATGTAAAACACAACACAATGGAATATTTTAAACTCGTTGAGAAATTTAATTATATACTAGACGCCGACCCGGGCTTCGCCCCGGGATTGACCCGTGTGCATATCTACCCGAGTGATATATATTTAGATAAGATTTTTTTTTAAATAATTGTTTTTACTTAAGGGAATGTTTGTAGTCTAGTATGTTGATATAATCAATCTATCTGAATATTAGGAAAGGTCAGGTAATTTTTTTGTAGGGTGATGCTCTGAAAAAGAACGCTATACCACTTTATCACTAAACAAATTGGCGAGTCAAAAATAAGCAACCTAAACAATCCATTAGCATTGCAAGATAAGAACAGAAATAGAGAAATGCATGCAAAATTTTAAACACAAATCAAAATCTTTAATCCTCATTATTTTTTATTTTTATTTTTTTTTTGCTTATCCCTAGTACACGTGGTACAGGCCATGATAAGCATGGTGGGTAGTTAGCGACTGCTTTTTACTGTAAGCGCACCACATGTCTACACATGTGAAAGCAGTTCGACTTTGCACTTACAAATGTGCCAGAGCCCCGTTTGGTTACTTGCACTCGCTGGTGGGGTTGGACTTTTGCAAGAATCGGGGGGGGCCATTGGAGCATTTTTTTTTTTAACAGAAAAAAGTGTCCAATGCGGGGATCGAACCCGGGACGTAGTGGTCGTATTTTGTTTCTATTACATTACATGGAATAGTTTTTTTTTTCTAATAAAATTTACTGACCTCTTTGTTCACTGAAACCGAAACAATTTGATGAAACTATTGATATAATCAATCTATCTGAATATTAGGAAAGGTCAGGTAATTTTTTTGTAGGGTGAAGCTCTGAAAAAGAACGCTATACCACTTTATCACTAAACAAATTGGCGAGTCAAAAATAAGCAACCTAAACAATCCATTAGCTTTGCAAGATAAGAACAGAAATAGAGAAATGCATGCAAAATTTTCAACACAAATCAAAATCTTTAATCCTCATTATTATTTTTTTTTTGCTTATCCCTAGTACACGTGGTACAGGCCATGATAAGCATGGTGGGTAGTTAGCGACTGCTTTTTACTGTAAGCGCACCACATGTCTACACATGTGAAAGCAGTTCGACTTTGCACTTACAAATGTGCCAGAGCCCCGTTTGGTTACTTGCACTCGCTGGTGGGGTTGGACTTTTGCAAGAATCGGGGGGGCTATTGGAGCATTTTTTTTTTAAACAGAAAAAAGTGTCCAATGCGGGGATCGAACCCGGGTCGTAGTGGTCGTATTTTGTTTCTATTACATTACATGGAATAGTTTTTTTTTTTTCTAATAAAATTTACTGACCTCTTTGTTCACTGAAACCGAAACAATGTGTATGTTAGACCACTCTTTGTTCAACCTTACACATTGTTTAGGTCTCTTATTAGGTGCAAGATGTATACTTATGCTAAAATGGTAATATGGGTAAACATAGGTAAATTCATGTTGGGCAGTATTGTTCAGCAAGCCAACACATATATAACATTACGGTATGAAGCAAGTTGTGCTAAAACTAATATTTCCAATCAAATTATCAAAAAATAACACATACTATGTAATATAAACACATGTATGTAAAATAAACACAATAAAATAACCAATAATTAAAAACCATAAATTTTTCTAACACAGTATACTTCTTAAGTAAGAATACCTTACCATGAAGGTTGAAAACCCAACACATTGAAACATGTGAAAAATGTAGCATGTGTGGTGTATGATGGGCTTGAAGAGAAAATATTTAAAAAAGATATTTATTGAAACTTTTGTAATACCACACAAAATATGCATATTTACAGTTGCAACTTGTCTAGCACCAAAAGATGTCATTTGGAATATAGAGTTATATCTACGGATATGCAGCAAGAAGGACTTCGATAGAGGATGTAGGCCAGAGAGCAAAGAGAAAATAGGTTCTGGAGGGGACTCAATAGCAAGTAGAGAAACTCTACCTTGTTTACAACAGAGGCCAAAGGGTTCATCTCTAAATCTCAAAGCAGAGCAAAACTGGCATACCCGAGACATTTGGCCTATATCGACAGATGAATCAGCTGTATAATCAATATGGGTATTATACTGCAAACCTGAAAACGGCTTATGAGTCCAAAGCTGAATACGCTGAACAGGAACTTGCATAGTTTTTGCAGCTGCGACGCGGGCTTCAGAATACCTAAGACGGCGAAGCACACGACGCGTCTCACTTTGAAGTGGTGTCTCAATAGCTATAGCATTCCTATATCTCCTGGAAGCAGCCGTATTCCTACCAATTAAAGGTCGGCTGCGGCGAGGCATATTCTGAAAAAAAATATTGAGATTAATAACAAAAGCTTAAAAACCAGCAATTTATAAACAAAGCATAAAAAATACCTGTCTTTTTGAGGTAAAAATCAAAATTCCTAAATTTTTTCTTCAAAATAACCTTCCAGATATGTTAAAAAGATTATAAAAAACTAAAAGCATAATATTAAAGCTAAAAAATTAATGTACAAAACCATTTATCATTAAAAAGCCTCAAAAATAGACCAACCGCAGGACACGGCAATGAAAAAGCATGCTTTTTTGAGGAAAAAAATAGAAATAAGAAAAATAAGAAATAAGAAAAAAGCATGCTTTTTCTTCAAAATAACCTTCCAGATATGTTAAAAAGATAATAAAAAACTAAAAGCATAATATTAAAAAAAAAAGCTAAAAAATTAATGTACAAAACCATTTATCATTAAAAAGCCTCAAAAATAGACCAACCGCAGGACACGGCAATGAAAAAGCATGCTTTTTTGAGGAAAAAAATAGAAATAAGAAAAATAACAAATAAGAAAAAAGTATGCTTTTTCTTCAAAATAACCTTCCAGATATGTTAAAAAGATTATAAAAAACTCAAAGCATAATATTAAAAAGCTAAAAAATTAATGTACAAAACCAGTTATCATTAAAAAGCCTCAAAAATAGACCAACCGCAGGACACGGCAATTAAAAAGCATGCTTTTTCTGAGGAAAAAAATAGAAATAATTTTCTAAAATACAAAATACAACCCCTATATGTTAAAAAAAACTATAAATAATCTAAATATAAAATACTTAATCAAATAAACTAAAATATCTTAAATAAAATTTTGAAAAAGGACCTCAAAAAGACAAATAAATGAATCTGTTAAAGAAATCCCTCGCTTATTTAAAAATATAAATAACCTATTTTTTAGATACAACCCATATATGTAGAAAATATAATAAATAAACTGTATTTAAAAGATAAAAGCAATAATTAAAAAACTCCATAAGAAAATTTAAAAAAGGACTTCAATAAATAAATACCAAATATTTCGAATTAGAGCAGTTATTTTAAACGGCGAATTAGATCAGTTAAATCTAAAAATGAAAATATATATATAAATAAATAAAACATACAAAATATTTCAAGAGCAGTTATTAAGCTACGCTTGGCATCATAATGTTCGCATGTAAAGCTATTTCAGGCCTTACATATTTCTAACAACCTTTTTGAAATAGTTTTTTGAAACATGGAAATGAAAATATATATATAAATAAATAAAACATACAAAATATTTCAAGAGCAGTTATTAAGCTACGCTTGGCATCATAATGTTCGCATGTAAAGCTATTTCAGGCCTTACATATTTCTAACAACCTTTTTGAAATAGGTTTTTGAAACATGGAAATTATAATACTTCAAATAAATAGAAATAGAGTGAACACAAATAAAACATACCAAATATTTCGAATTAGAGCAGTTATTTTAAACGGCGAAGTAGCGGAAAGTAGCGGAAAGTAAACACTTTTGAAAGTATAAATACTTTTACTCTGTTGAATTTTTTTGTATTTTATCGATAACAGCAAAGTTATGTATTTTAAAGTTAGGAAAAATATTTTGATGTTAAGCAAAACCTGCTCCATCTCGTTTTACATAAATGTTGAAAATTTGGTTGAAATTGATGCATTGTAACGAAAGTTTATAGTGATGTACTCTTATGAAATTTGCATTTTATTAATATAGATAGGCCGCGGGAAATATGTTTAAAACAAATGGATTGAAATGTTTAAAGCTGCTCGATCTTTGTTTTTTCATTGTTACAGAGCCTCTATTGGTTACTTGCATTCATTGATGGCGTTGGAGATGTGAAAGAAGCGAACATTAAAGCAGAAAAAAAGTGCTTGATACAGGATTCGATCCCGGGTCATGTTTGTCAATAATTGACGATGTCACAGACTCCATGTATTGTATGCAAATACAGTCGACTCTCGATAATTTGAAACTCAAGGGACCAGAGAAAATTTTCGATTTTTCAAGAGTTCAAAATAACAGGAATTTAAACAAACAAGAGAGAGGGAGGAGGAAAAATCAAGTAAACAAGAGTTTGATCTAAAAAATATTCGTGATTTTATTATTTTAAACATTTTAACAGCTCTTCACAAATGTTCATTTGTGGCAAGATACTATTCCTTCAGCTTCAAATTACCGAGGGGACCAATTAATATTGATTTTATTCAAATTATCGAATGTTTTTGAAGGGACCGGGAAAAATTTTGAAATTATCGAGATATTCAAATTATCGAGAGTCGACTGTAACTAAAACAGGGTGTAGAATGAAATAAAAACAGACAAACATTTACATTTCTCAAATATATATATGAAATATATATAAAACACAAAATCTGTATAAATATTATTCTCTGAGAAAATAAATCATGTTTTTCTTAAATGTTTATTAAATCAGTATTGATGGAAATATGCCGGGGCCTACTTTAAACCGACATTGAATAAATGTTTTATTGATGGTTCATAGAAGGGGGATCACTGCACGATTTGATAAATTAATATCTGGAAAAGATGGTTTTCATAAATATGAAATATCATACAGCCGCTTGTTCTGTTAACCTTATAAAATATTTCACGGAAAGCGTTCTTATGATATTAACAATTAATACAAAGCAATAACGCACCATCTATATATAACACATGAAAACATTAATACGTGAATGTTTTTTTTTTCACAAATAAATCAAATTTCTTCTATCCTTACTGCGATGAAAAAATATTGGAAGGGCTTGGCTCATCAGTGGTGAACCTTCCCAGTGGTTTCACCAATTATCTCAATCTACCAGACCGCTTCTTTAGAGCTCTAATACTGTATTGGATCATTCTGCTTATATATACTACACAGAAGGGTGGAATATTAGAAACGGTATTTAAGCAAACTATGGACATATGCTTTTAGGACAGTATAATTACATTCAAAGAGTTTGATTTATTTGTGAAAAGAAACATTCGCGTCTTAATGTTTTCATTTGTTAAATATTAACAATATTGTGGTGGAGACGCCGGGTAACGAGACAGTCACCAGACGAAGTCGTCGCCTTCAAGGATTGCAACCAGAGCTATCTACTGTGCTTGCCTTTCCTGCTCGGAAGAAAATGGAAAGAGAAGAAAACCGACCATTCTGCCATCGGTGGAGAGATCCCACTGTCTTCTCGGGGGACCGTGGGGAAGATTCGCAGCGTTGGCTGAGTGACTTCCAGCGTGTGGCACGTTACAACAAGTGGGATGACTCCATGTGTCTGGCCAACGTCATCTTCTACCTCACTGGCACAGCGAAGTGCTGGTTCGAAAACTTCGAGGAAATCTTGAATTCGTGGGAGGAATTTAAGATAAAATTTTGTGAAATATTTGGGAACAAGGAAGACACGGCTAGAAAAGCCGAGAACATTCTTCGAACTAGAGCGCAGACGAGTGGGGAAAACGTCGAGAGCTACATACAAGAAGTCCTCCTTCTTTGTAAACAGAGCAACCCCAGAATGTCGGAAGGAGAAAAGGTGAGCCACCTGATTAAAGGCGTAGCGGAGGAAGTGTATCAGGCACTTGTTGGGAAGGACATCAGCACGGTGGATCAATTTGTTGCGTTCTGCCGCCGATTCGAGGCATTCAAGAGGATGCGTGTTGCACCGCCCAGGTTCAACCGACTGCCCAATGTTACCACCATCTCGACCGCTGAACCTGAGAACCTAGAAGCCCTGATTAGAAGAATAGTAAGAGAGGAGGTTCAGAAGTTTATGGCTCCTACTTCTACATTTGCCGCCCAGAATATCGACACTCCACCTCCCGACCTACGGGATGTCATCCGTAGTGAAATCCAGCAAACATTGGCTCCTATCTCTGCCCCTCGTCAGCCCGAGAGCTTCCGCCCTCGGCGACAATACCTCCCCCAGAACGATCAAGGTTACCGACGAAGAACCGAAGGGCCACCAAATAATCAAAGGACTCAGTGGCGTACTGAAGATGACAGACCGATCTGCTTCCACTGTGGGCGCCCTGGCCACGTTGCACGTTATTGCAGAGACAGACGTCAAGCTTTTGCGGATGCCAGACTTGGAAGAGAAACAGTCGATTTCGGAAGACCAAGAACGGAAAATTACACCATGGGCGAATCAGGAAGCGAACGATCCCAAGGAAGATTTAGAAACCCGTCGCCATATCCCCACCGCGGAAGATTCCAAGCTCCCAGAAGAACCTCACAATCCCCTGCTCGCCGTCCCAGCCGCTCACCCAGTCGCCGCAGTGAGGAAAACTAGATGGCGCGCCCTCTGGAGGTGTGGCCGCCACAGACGAAAATCCTCCCTGCCGTATAGCCGCTACAATGGAAAAGAACTGGATATCTGTCAACATACAAGGACGAAATGTACAAGCTCTTGTGGACTCCGGCGCTGATTACTCAGTAATTTCCGAAGCTTTCAGACGTTCTATAAAGGCTCCAGTTTTTAAAGAAAATGGACCACTTCTAAGAGCCGCGGACAAGAAGCCTATCGTGACCCTTGGTAAGTGCTCTTTAGAAGTTCAAATCAAAGGACTCGATATTATTTTTTATTTTGTAGTAGCCGCTGAATGTAGCCACGATGTTATACTGGGCTGTGATTTCTTCAGAGCCACAGATGCCATTATAGATTGTGGGAAAAACAAATTGTATTTAAGCGAAGCTTAAAAATCCTACGAATGGAAAGACCTGAAACTTTGTGCTGCTATGGACTGTGTCCTACCGCCGAAATCTTTTGGCAAGATAGTTGTCACCAACCAGGATGTATTTGGCAGCAGAGATGTAGTCGTTACAGGTTCCAAACGCCTGCAGTTGGAAAAATGACTTTTTATTCCCACTTCCCTCGTTAGGTTCTTACATGGCAGAGCGGTGTTGTGGGTGACTAACAGTACTCACCAGTCTCAAGTGATACCTTCGGACATGAAGATAGGAACAATGCAAGATCTAGAAGTAGGGAGCATATCTAATCTTGACGCTTGTTCTGAAATAGCTGGAAAAGACGAAGTAACTTCCCCAGATGTGAGAGAATGTTTAATTTCAATGATTTCTACTGATTTGGAGGAAACAAAGAAAAACAGATTACTCACGTGCCTAAATGAGTTTTCTGATATATTCGACTTTGAGAAAAAGAGCTTCCCTGTCTCTGGCGAAATAAAACATAAAATCGATAAGAGTGATTATCCGCCTGTCAGACAGCGTCCTTATAGAGTGTCTCCCGCCGAAAGACGTGTCATTCAGAGTGAAGTAGAGAAAATGATGGAGACTAAAATCATCCGGCCATCATCAAGTCCATGGGCCTCTCCCGTTATATTAGTGAGGAAGAAGGACGGCCCGTTGAGATTCTGTGTCGACTATCGTCGTCTAAACAAAATTACAAAGAAAGATGTTTACCCTCTCCCTCGTATCGATGACGCGCTGGACACCCTCTCTGGATCCAGGTACTTCTCCACTATGGATATGAGATCGGGTTACTGGCAAATCGAAGTAGACGATAAGGACCGGGAGAAAACGGCATTTATCACTCCAGATGGGCTTTATGAATTTAATGTAATGCCATTTGGTCTATGCAATGCACCAGCAACTTTCGAGCGAATGATAGACAACGTCCTACGGGGATTGAAATGGGACATGTGTTTATGCTACTTAGACGACATTGTAGTCTATGGATCGACCTTTAAAGAACATTTAACACGTTTATACAAAGTTTTGAGATGCATTCAGCAGGCCGGAGACTGTGCCTGAATTATAAAAAGTGTCATTTCGCCTCGAGACAAATAACTATCCTCGGGCAAGTCGTTAATGAATTTGGAACGCAGCCAGACCCAGAAAAAGTGAAAGCCATTGTCCACTTTCCAAAACCCCGTAATATCAGTGAGACCAGAAGTTTTCTTGGGTTAAGTTCATACTATAGACGCTTCATCAAAAGTTATGCTAACAAGTCTCGACCCTTGAATAGCCTTTTAAAGAAAGATGAAAAATTCATTTGGGGCGAAGAACAAGATGAATCTTTCCGGATTCTCAAACAGGAATTGGGATCTTCGCCTGTGTTAGGACATTTCATAGAAGGTGCGGAAACTCATGTCCATACTGATGCAAGCGGTTATGGTTTAGGGGCAGTTCTTGTTCAAATCCAGAATGACGCGGAGAGACCTATAGCCTATGCCTCACGAACACTAACCAAAGCGGAAAAGAATTATTCCACTACAGAAAAGGAATGCCTCGCAGTTGTTTGGGCCCTTGGTAAATTCCGCCCGTACCTATATGGCAGACCCTTTATGGTGGTTACCGACCATCACTCGCTATGTTGGCTGGTAGGCTTGAAAGATCCATCCGGCCGCTTAGCCCGTTGGGCCCTCAAACTACAAGAATACGACATAAACATCGTTTACAAAAGCGGACGCAAGCATAAAGACGCTGACTGTTTGTCAAGAAGCCCCTTGGCTGACACCGCAGAGTTAGAAGGGCACATTACTTCCATCCAAGACATTGCAGAAGAACAAAGTAAAGACCCTCATTTGGTTGGGATCCGTGAAAAACTTGCAAATGAAAATTTAAAAGGGTATCAGATGATTGGAGGCGTTCTCCATAAGAAAAATTACGACCCTGAGGGCAAACCATGGCTGCTAGTAGTCCCAAAACAAATGAGGCACGAAATTCTTAAAGATGTCCACGACACTCCAATGGCCGGTCATTTGGGATTTGCCAAGACCTATGACCGCGTTAGAAAGAGATTCTATTGGCCTGGACTTTATAGGACAGTTTCCCAATACATTGCTCATTGTAAAGAATGCCAGCGAAGGAAGGGCGTGCCTCAGAAACCTCCTGGACTACTAGTCCCAATACCTCCAACGACCTCGCCTTTTCAAAAGATAGGAATTGATTATCTGGGAAGATTTCCCATATCTCACACGGGAAATAGATGGATAATAGTCGCGACTGATTATCTCACCAGGTTTGCGATAAGAAAGGCCGCGGCAACAGCGGAAGCTACTGAATTAGCAACCTTCCTTATTGAAGACGTCATACTCAAGCACGGCCCTCCTCGGGAAATCATCACGGACAGAGGAAGAAATTTCATGTCTCAGACCATACGAGAAATAAATAATCTAAACGGAACAATTCACAGATTCACCACGGCATACCACCCTCAAACGAATGGTTTGACAGAAAGACTCAACAAGACCCTGACTGACATGATCTCGATGTATGTTGACGTTGATCAGAAAAATTGGGACAACATCCTACCATATGTGACCTTCGCCTACAATACCGCTCGACAAGAGACAACAGGATACAGCCCGTTCTTCCTCGTCCACGGCCGAGAAGTTGAAACACCGCTGGATTCTATACTGCCGTACCAGCCGGCAGGAACTGCAGAAGATTATGTGGGCCATCTTGTGACCAACGCTGAGGACGCACGAATGTTAGCCCGTCTTAACATCCTGCAGGCTCAGAGCAAAGACAAAGAACGCTACGACAAGAAGCATCAGGAGGTGGCGTACAAGGAAGGTGATTTGGTGTGGGTTTTCACCCCAGTCCGTACCGTTGGCTTATCGGAGAAGTTATTGAAGAGATATTTCGGACCCTATCGAGTGATCAGAAAAATATCGAGTGTAAATTATCAAGTAGAAGGCGTGACGAATACTAGGAGAAGACGAAAAACCCAAGATATCGTCCATGTAGTGAGAATGAAGCCCTACCACGACCCTGAAGTCCAAGAACAGATTGCCCAGGGTCATGTGACCGACTAGTAAACAGCGGGACGCTGTTTCTCTTGTGGAGGGAGTGATGTCAGGAGGACAGAGTTTCCTGGTATTCCCTCTTATCTTGACCGACCGGTCGGGGTAAACAGTGGCGTCACGTGGAAGGAGGAAATATCTTAGTTCTCCCCTCTTGCTCTAACGGCTGGGTCGATTTGGCTCATGTAAATAGTAACTCTTATTTTATATTTAAAATCTCTCATATAACTCATTAAATAAATATTTAAAGTAATTCTAAGGCCTAGTTAATTATTTTTCATCGCGACAATATAACCCATGTCATGCATCCTTAGTTTCTTATACAATATAAACATTTTTTATAATTTTATAAATAAGCATCTCTCTTGATAATGCAACTGAAGTTTCTGAATATTTTCGCCATCTGTCTAAATACACCATCAGTGTAGCATATATAATCAGAATGATCCAATACACTATCAGAGTTCTAAGAAGTGGTCTGGTAGATTGAATTAGTGAAACCGCCAGGACAGTTCACCCTTGATGAGTCAAGCTCTCCAAAAATATTTTCATCTGAGTAAGGACAGTATAGGTTTGTTTTGTGTGTAAAAAAATAACATTCGTGCTTAAATGCTTCAATTTTCTTGTATATAGATAAGACGCGTTATTGCTTTATATTAACTAATTTCTGATATTTAATTTCATAGAATATTCGTCCCATATTTATTCTTGATTAATGAAATATAACATAGACAACGAATGAAACCTTGTGCCATATATTTCCATTTTTAATTTAATATAACCTAGAAAACAAATATATGACTACTTGTTGATGCAATAATGCTGATATATTATCCTAAATTACATTGAGATGATCATCAGTAGTGAACTCTCTCAATATATTTTTCTCAATGCAGTATTAGCATTATCTCAATCAATGTCAATTCAATCATAAAATCATTAAAAGTAAGATAAACTATGAAGAAAGTAATTTAAAAACGACACTCTAATTAAAAAAATAAATTTACGTTAAAATAATCTGTAAGCTGAACTGTTAATCAATCTCCAAAGAAATATTTCAATTAGAAATTAAAGTTTAAATAATAGCTGGGGATCAGACAAGTGGATTTATCAGAGAAAGTTAATAAATTGAAGTAACTAAATATCTTTATTTCTCGTTTTTTTCAAGATCCTTTCAAATATTTTTATTTGGAATTAGAAAAATAAATATTAAACGGAATAAATTCATTGAAGCAGAAGTTGTTTAAAATTTATTTCAATCTTAATTTTGGTTAAAAATCACGATCCGTTTTTTTTTTTATGAGTTAAATCTCTTGGTATCAGATTTAAATTATTCAAGTTATTTTTAACAATTTGACTTTTTTATTTTGGAATTTGATTTATTATATTAATTGATATATAGTTCTGTTTGTGTGTAAACCTTTTTTTTCTTTAATTATATGTATCGTAATTTATTATCAGATTTTCCAATTGTCAATATTGTCACGTAAAGCTTGAGGAAAGACTAGTGTGCAGACAACAAAGCAGTTTGAATAGAACAAAAAAAATCCAAATTATTTTCACGAAAGAACAGAGAGGTAATGAGAAGTCTGGATATAATAGAATAATAATATTGATGAGACAAAGGCGGGGATATGATACTCAGATGGTTTATTTGGTGCTGTACTGGGCTCGTGGTCCAGTCCAGGAAAGTCATGATGTTCGGGGTCCGGGCCGGTTGTAGGAGGGGATGGAGCTATAACTGTACATTCTAATCGCCGGGTCAAAATCCAAACAGGATTAAGATTAATTTATTACTGACACTTTGTATTTAACACATTGACGCGAAACGGTGGTCAATTATCAAATAAAATTTATCCCCGTCATATCTGTGGTGCCGTTTCTCTAATAAGAATAATTAATTAAAAAATAAACAAAAATTGAAATAATCTTTCATTTTCACGTGTACCATCGGTCGGCTACTGGTTGACAGACAACAATGTGTTGGTTAAATTTAGAAAATAAATACTCTGCCAACAATTTATAGAAAGGATATTGACTTTTCTTAGATTTTTTTAAAGAAACTCATTCCAATAATTATTAATTAAACATTATATTTATTGATTTACAAGAGAGAACAAAATATAAAAGAGAAACTTATATTAAACAAGAAAATAAGACCCAATCCAAATAATTTATTAGTGTGTGACGTTTCGGTAACAGCATTGCTACCATTATCTGACAAATGAATAAAATTTTATCTGATGATGGTAATGCTGTTACCGAAACGTCACACACTATTAAATTATTTTGATTAGGACTTATTTTATTGTATCTATAATCTATAATCCAAATTGTGCTCATCATTAAACAAAGGAACTTTTCTTCTTACGGTTAGCGCCTATTTACTTGTGTTCTTACACACATACTCTGTGGGAATAATTAATCAAATAAAATATATATAAAAAAAGATAAGAGCGACGTCAACCTGGATAGTTAGCAACTTTAGAACGTGGATCCAGGAATCAGAGTTAACTCAAGAGAGAGAGAATAAATAAATGTCTACATGTTCAATTATAATGAACCTAATTTTACTTCACAACAATGTATAGGCTACCAAATTCCCAAATACAGCCTCTTACACTTAATAAACCTCTCTAATATATAATACTAGCCGAATGACCCGGGCAACGCCCGTGTTTTACCCAATTGAATGTTTTGATTCAAATACTATTTGTTACAATTATAAATTGGCGCCTTAATTAATTGCATATGTTAGTTAATAACTATAGCCTATGTGCTTTATCTGTCTATGTACTGTTTGCTTCCGTAGCGGTCTCTTACTGGGAAAAAGAAAGAGAGGATTCCATTTGGTTATTATATAATATATGCATTTGTTTAGGGAGCGACCCGCTCCAACACAATAGTTAAATGGCGAGTGGGGGGGGGCAAAGGTGGCGTGACCGTAGCCAACCAATAGGAGGGCGCCATTACAAAAAAAAAGCAAACGGTGACAGAGTTGGTTGATTTATTAGGAGATTAGGAGATGAGGAATGACGCTCGTAACTGTATATAGAATATTTTTATGATCTCTGTCTAATAATACATGTAAGTTAAATAAGCAATTCTAAGTTCTAATTTGTTGGTTTCCTCTGTAATAGGCGCAAATATTTCAATATCACACCTGGTTGGTTAATAATATACAGGGTGATCCAAAAGTCCCGCACAACTTTAAAAATTAATAACTCCGCGAATATTTGCGCTAGAGCAATGCGGTAAACACCATTGTGTTCAGGATGCAATGGGATTTTTTATGGCAAATAATGAAAAAATTGATATTGATTTTAGTTACAACTTTATTCGCTAGATGGCGCTCTACCAGAATCTGCGATTCAGCGGCCAAATTGTTTGATAAATTGAAAAATATAACTGAACGACACGTATTTTTTATTTTTGAACACCAGGAAAGAACCCTAATAATATCAAATGATAAATTAATAAAACACCATTTCGCCAAAAGTTAGAAGAAATGGTTAACGATTTTTAAATACAATCTGAGATATGTAAAATAGGTATATGCAAATTAAAACATGTAGCAAAAAGAAAAAACTGATATTTTAGATGCGGTTTGCTGGAATCCTCTCAGCTATTTATATTTCGAAAATAATAATTTTCTATTTTTTTAAATTCAACTCTCTCTCAGTATCGATTATATTTATTTTAATTCATTTCAAAAATATTTATCTCTCTCTGATGATTTATTTTACTCTGGAATGCCGTTGTTGTTTTTGTCGTGTCCAATAAAGAGCGTCAGATTCTTTTCGTTTGGCCAACAAAAAATGTCCACTTTATATACACATATATTCTTACATAATGAGACTTTAAAGAATGCAAATAATCTTCATCTATTTACATACACAACACATCTCCCCCCTTAATAATACTCCAGTCGGTCTAGGGGTTTCCTGGCTCTCTGAGGTCTAGGACTGCGGACGGGCACTTGCACAGCGGCAGCCTCCGGTTTAGGAGTGCAAGAGGGCACGTGCACAGCAACAGGCCCTGGTATAGGAGTGCAAGAGGGTACATGCACAGAAGCAGACTCCTCCTTGTTTCCTGATGTAACCTCTGGAACCTCCTCTTCACTTTATTTCTGACTTCCACCTACAGGCTTCTCTCCTGATGTTCGAGGAAGTATCAAATTTCTTGTCTACACTTGTTTCTTTCTCACAGGTTGCAATTGATTGATATGCCTCTTATACACGACGCCCTCGCAACTTATAAGGTAGTAAAGGTAGCTCAATAATTCCAAAATGGTACCTTTTTACCGTTTAGCTCCAGTTGCATAGTTGCGGAAATAAACCTCGCAACCTGTAGTAAACTGCTCCTGCCTTCTTACGGTCTCATGAAATACCTCTCGCGGATTTCTCATCTCGGTATTAAATTCGAGAATCTTGATCTTAAACTTCTCTTCATTAGCAGTTCCTCCGGGGAATTCCTTTATTACAGTTTGGGGGAATGCTCTATGAGCAAATAGGAAACTTTGTAGATTCGTCTCTAAATCATCCCTACCATTATTCTTTCTCAAAAGGTTTTTAAACTCTCCTACATATCTCTCAGCTAAACCATTTGTACTAGGATTATACGGACTGGTCTTAGTGTGCCGTATACCATTCATTTCGGTAAATTGCTCGAATTCACCGGAGACAAACTGTCTTCCGTTATCTGTAACAAAATATTAGGGCAATCCAATTCTGGCGAGAATTTCTCTAAGATGACTTATAATCGTTTTTCTGGTAATATCTTTGATGATAAAAATTTCTATCCACTTTGAGTATGCGTCCACGAGAACCAAAAACATTCTTCTCATGAACGGGCCCGCTAGATCAAGATGAAGTCGATGCCACGGTTTTTCGGGCCAAGTCCATTCCGAGATGGTAGCCGGGGGCATGCTTGCCGATTCTTGGCATACTCTACATTCTCTAGTTAACTCTTTGATGTTACTGTCTATGCCTGGCCACCATAAAATACCGTCTGGCAATCATCTTCATTTTAACAATCCCCATATGTATTTCATGCAAAAGTCATTTAAAATTAAAGATCTTAATTTTTGGGGAATTACCACTCTTTCACGCCATTGAAAACAATCAAACTCCAAACTTAATTCCTCATTGATCTTATAATAAGGAGCTAGTGGGTTTTCCCTCAGTACCCTTGTGAATTTCCACACACACACAGTTGCCTTCTCTAACATTCCTTAATAATATAGACAGTATTTTATCTCGGGACGTCATATATGCCACCTCCCTAAAAGAGAACGGTACCTCATTCAACTTCCTGAGAAGAAGTACCTGGTCTTCATCAAGAGACTCCCTGACACTCGATTCTAAAGGAAGACGTGACAATGCGTCAACATTGGAATTATCACTACCTTTTCGAAACTCCTCAGTATAATTAAATGCAGCTAATTTTAAGTACCATCTTTTAATTCTGGATGCTGCACATATGGGAATTCGTTTCTGAGGTGAAAATATATGAATTAAGGGTCGGTTGTCTGTGACTAATACGAATTTTCGTCCCAGTAAGTATTGTCTTGATTTCTCATCGCCATAAGTTATGCTCAACGCTTCCTTTTCTAGTTGAGAGTACCGTTTTTCCGCTTCAGTTAATGTTCTAGAAGCAAAAGCTATAGGGCATTCTTCCTTTCTATCATTTCTATGACTCAGAATTACGCCTAGTCCATAGTCCATTAATAATGATTTACATTTTTTAAATAACATTCGATATTTTTCGTCCAATTCCATCTACAATTTTTATTCAAAAGTTGATAGAATAGCGCTAAAATGTTTGCTATATTCTTTATGAATCTATAATAATAAATTAAGAGTCCTATGAAAGATCTCAATTGCGAAACATTCTTTAGGTTCAGGCGCCTCTATCACTGCTTTAATTTTATTTTCTAAGGAATGCAGTCCATATTTATCCATTTTAAACCATAAAAATTCCACCGATTTCTTTTTAAATTTAAATTTATATCTGTTTAACTTTAAACCTTTTTCTAGCAATCATCTAAACACTAGATCCAACTTTTGTTTATCATCTTCAAAGTATTTTCCTGCAACCAAAATATCACTATGTAGCAGGCCACACCTGGCAAATCAGAAAATAGGCCTTCCATAATCCTCTTAAATTTATTTGGTGCTACCGCTAGGTCATATGGTAGTCTTTTTTAAGAAAACAACCTCTTTGTTGTGTTTATATCAACAACAGCTTTGGCTTCTTTCGCTAACATTACTTGTAAGTAAGCCTGTGAGAGGTCTAGAGTCGAAAGTACGGTGCTTGTAGATAATTTTGAAAAGATCTCATCGATCGATGGAATGGGATACCTATCTAATTCTATTGCTTTATTAGCTGTACATCTAAAATCACCACATATCCTTACACTACCATCCTTTTTTGATGCCGGTACTATTAAAGCGGTCCAATATGCATGAACTATAGGTTATAAAATGCAAGAATTCACTAAACGATCAATTTCATTCTCTACTTTGTTTTTTGGAGAGAAAGGTAAACTTCTGGCCTTACAAAACACAGGAGTCACATCCTTTTTTGAATTAAAATTTATTCTAACGTCCTTTAGCCAGCCCAAATCTTTGTTAAACAAATCTGCATACCTATCCATCAAATTTTTATATATTTAAATATATTTCTATTATATTCATTATTTAAAATTTTAATGCTAAACAATATAGAATAATCAAGTTTCAACTGTTTAAGCCATTCTCTTCCTAATAAAATTACCTGGATTTTTTCATTTACAACTATTAATCGTAAATATTGGTTGGCTTCTTTTACAAAAACATTTCTTTGATCTATAATCTCTATTGAATTACCACAAAAGAATTTTAATCTTAAATTTGTTGGAAATAATCTTTTACCTTGCCAATAATTCTTATAAATATCTTTAGGTATTAACGTAACTGGACTTCCTGTATTTATTGTAAAGCACAAAGAATAATCATCTACTGTTAAATTTATTGTGGCATTAGTTTCGCCCTGTACAGAATATATAGAGTCCTCTTGTACAAATTTACATCCCCACATTCTTTTACTAGCTTTGCAGACCCTACTTAAATGACCCAGTTTATTACATTTTAAAACAAGGCTTTGTTCTATGAGGTAAAACAGATGCCACGTGTGAATGTCTTTCACCACATCTATAACACACTATTTTTGCCTTTGCCACTTTGCCTGAAAGGCCTATACTGCGCCGTTCTATTATTGTACTCGCCCTTTTTATCCTTTCAATTCACAGGGGATATCTTGGCCACTAATTTATCTTGTAATTCTCTTGTATTTATCTACGCCAATTCGAACGAGATCGCCACTGCAAAAACTTTATCCATGGTGACATCGTCGTCCTCTTGTAGTAGCTTCTTTTGCAGGATTTCCGACTTGATTCCAGCCACAAAACGGTCTCGCATCATGGTTCCCAACATATCGACGAAATTACAATTTATTGCCAAATGTTTCAATTCTCTAAGATATTCCGAAATTGATTCTCCTTCCTGTTGAATTCTCTTTAAAAATCTGCATCGCTGTGGTATCACTTTCTTCTTTGGATCCAAATGCAGCTTAATTCTTTGAATGATAGTATCATAGGGTTGATCTTTCATTAGACCAGGAAGAAAATGTAGTTTCCCTGCTTCAAAGTTTCAGAATCTGGTAGCGAGGTAAAAATCAGCACTTTAATCTCCTTCTTCAGATGCCAAAAAGAAAGCCTCAAATTTTTGTACAAAAAGATCGAAGTGTCCTCCACTGGGCTATAGCATCTAAAAGGTATTATTAACTTTGAACTTGTCATGCTGATCTTTTCTACTCCTTTGTTTTCTTGATTCAGATAGTTTAAAAGATGTAATCTTAACCCATTTTCTTATTTTTCCTCTCCATAATCCGAGAGTCAGATTTGTTTAAAAGATGTAGTTGTTATACTTGCATAGACGCCGTCACAGCTTTTTACTGGCTCTGTAGATCGCGCATCCTCGTCGCCACTTTTGTTGTGTCGTAATTAGACGTACAAGAGCTCAAACTTGACCATGGCCAACAACAAATGTCCAATTTATATATACATATATTTTTACATAATGAGGCTTTAAATAATACAAATAATATTAATCTATTTACATAAACAACAGTTAATATATAGCGAGAAGTGTAGAGGACTGAGCACAGATCCCTGAGGTACACCAGCCCATGTTCTTCGGTCCTTGGAAAATGTTCCATTGACCCGAACCTTTATCCTTAAGAAGTCTGCAATCCAGATTAAGGTTTTTCCTCTTACTCCGATGTTGTTCAGCCTTTCAAATAATTTCTACACTCGAACAAAAGCTGAGGTCATATCCAGGAATACGGCCGTTGTCATCTTTTGCGGTTTTTCCTAGAAATCTATTTTTGATTGACAGAAGTAGAACAGTTTATCAGTTGTACAGTGTCTGGATCTTTAGGCAGTTTGGTAGAAGTTAATTTTATTATTGTTAGTGAGCCAGACTATGAGCCTAGAGTGGATAATTTATTCTGTTATTTTACAAAGTATGCTGGTAAGAGCAATTGGCCGATAGTTATTGCATTCCTTAGCATCTTTGTTTGGTTTCAGTATTGGCACTATAATTGATATCTTCCAATTCTTTGGTAGTTTACCAGTTTGCTATGAAATGTTCAGCATTCGTAGGAGTTTATTTTTAGCTTTGTCTCCAAAGTGTTTAATCATTTGACCAAAGATTAGAGCATCTCCAGGTGACATCTTGGATTTAACTTTCCTATTGATGAATTTAGCTCATTCAGTGTGAAGTCTCTCGAGTAAATATCTTGTTGGTGGTAATTTCTTGCTTGTTTAACTAACTTGTTTGTATTATTTTTTAGAGTCCTGCCTTCATTCGTATAGCTGAGTCTGGAAGTGCTTGAAAGATATTCAGAAATTATGTCAGCCATCTGTTTGTTCGTTCTCGCTGTTCATATCGGTTAGAGTATTGGAGGATTAGTGTTGGTTTTGAGTTTTATAACACTAATTATATTCCAGTGATGGCTTTTCTTTTTTGGATCTATTTTCTTCGCAGAATTCTGCCCATTTTTCTTCTTTGAATATCCAAATTTCTTGTTCTATTTTGTGACTAATTTCAATGAGTTCCTTTATGATTTCTTCTGTTTTATTTGTTCAAGAAGTTAATTTTTATTGTCTCTCTCTGCAATCATTGCCTCGATATTGTGGTCCTTCCAGTAAAGTATTCACAGGTCTTTACGTCTACCTCTACGATACTTTTGCAGCTTTGGATATGTTCAAAGAGAATTTTTCCAAGTTTTTGTCAATCGTTCTGTGATTTAATTCTTCGTTGCACAGTTCTTCAAGCTTTTCTGTAAATTTTTTTCCAGTGTTCTTTTATTCTGTTGAAAATTCTCAATTTTGAATTTTAGGGTTGTTAAAATTGGTCTGTGGTCACTGATTGCACTTTTCAGAATTTTCTATTGTGTTGTGGGTGCAATGTTGTAATTTATCGCTGTGATGTCTATTGCGGATTCTGTGCCTGTGGACTTGGATATATAGATGTTCTTTTCGTTATTTAACGGCGTAAGGTCGAGGTCGGTTAGCATGTCCTCAACTTGCTGACCTTTGTTATCCTGGACAGGTGATCCCCAAGTTGGTCTTTCGGCGTTAAAATCACCAAGTATGATTGCGATATCCGAAGACGCTTCACTTAATGTCTTTATCAGGCCTGTATTGATGCTAGTATTATCGTGGTGATAAACATTTATGATTGGAATTGTTTTATCTGTAAGCTAGATTTCTATTGCCTGAGCTTCTGTCGTGCTTTCTCTAGGCTTACTCTGATTATAGGCGATTTCCTTAAATTTGATTTCTAGAGTTTTAATCAAAACGGCAAGTCCTCCTCCGAATTTCCCCGGTCTGTCCATTCGTAGTTTTGTATAATCTTTGATATTGAATCTCAAATTCTGATTCGATTTTGTCTCCTGAGGACAATTAATATGTACATTGTTGTCACAGAGAAGACAAATCAGCTCTTTATTTTCCTCTGGGTACAATTTATATTGAGTTGTAGTAGATTGAATTGTGTCCTCGTAGTAGATTTCTCATCATGAGCTCGAGCTGCAGCTACTGACGCGGCGGTTACTTCGGACGCGGTAGCATTACTGGAGATATCAGTTTTGCTCTTCATTTGAAAATGGGTGCCGTTGCAACGTTAGTCATCTTGGAAACGAACCAGAATTTGGTCAAATATTCCAAGGGTCCAGGGGGGACCGCAAGGAGGTGTGGTCGGACTTCTCCCCTTCCCCCTGGAATGCCGTCACTACAGGATAAAGCACTCTTGATGAATTTTTTAAATTGTGATTCAGAATCTGCCACTGAAGCTTTACGAGCGTTTCGTTCCTTTAAAGGTATTCGAAGCGGCAAAGGACCAATGAGTTGCTACTCTCTAAAGCGATTGATTAAAAGTTTTGAGGAAACTGGATCTCTGGAAGCAAAACCTCGGAGTGGAAGACCATCGACATGCAAGTCAGTGGCTGTTACGGTTTTGCAGAATGCTGAAGCTATTGAAACGTTATCCACGTATGGAGAAGTAAGTGCTAGACAAGTTTCTCGACAAACGGGGATTTCGTATGGAACAGTTTGGAGAAAACACACATTTAGAATTTTTCTTTAAAAATACCCTAACAAAATTCAAAGTTTTCACGAGTTGTAAGTCAGCGATTTTGAGAAGCGTCAAGAATTCGCTGCATGGGTTTTCCGTCAAATTGATATTGATGAAAACTGGCTGTCAAATGTTCTAAGAACAGATGATGCTCACTTTTATCTAAAGGGAGAATTTAACATTCAAAACTGCCTCATTTAGGCAACAGAAAACCCTAGGATTTTTACAGAGATACCACTTCATCAGCCCAGAGTAACAGTTTTGTGTGGGTTCACTTCTTCTTTTATTATTGGGCCATTTTTCTTTTTAAAAATTCAATGGAAGTACTTTTAAAACCGTTTTTGTAACTGGTGAACGTTATATTCAACTTTTGAGAGAAAAGAATATTCCCATATTGCAGGACAGACAAGCACTAAGCGAATAACATTTATACAAGATGGAAGACCTCCTTATATCTCCCGCGGTGCCGAACAATTGCTGAAGGATACGTTCGGTGAAATTCGTTGATAAGTCGCCACTTTATATACCAGTGGCCTCCAATATCACCAGACTTACGCCTTACAATTTCGGTTATGGGGGTACATTAAGTCGCGTTTTTATCGATGCCGGCCTGCCACATTGGCCATGTTGAAGGCTTCTATCAGATGACACGTTATATAAATTTCAACTATTTAATTGTTACCATTCTGTCATCTATCGTCTGCAGGCGGTGTTTGAGAATGAAGGGCGCCACATTGAGCAAGGATTGTGACCTAATACAAGAGAGAAGGCAGTTACCTCATGTGTTATATAATCTGCCATGTATTATATTATTTACCAATATTTTGAAGCTCTTTGTTTTGGGTTATGGGAATAATAAATGCTGTCCTCACATCTTGACTCTTTTTTTTTCTGTGAAAAGTATTTTTTTTTGTTTGTCATTTGCCCACATCTTATATTATGTCGTGCAGGCCAAAGTGTTATAACTTCTCGAATAACACTGGTATACACAATTTTACCCCTTATGTTTAGTTTATCGCTTTTCGCTCATTAGAAGAAATAGCATAAGGAATATTCTCTGTATCACCCCCACCCCCAACTTTAGAAATTTTGCGCAAAAAATAATACAAAATGATTTTACTACCACGTTTTTCAACGTAAAAGGTCGATTTAAAATGATTTTTTTTAGCGAATACATTTTCAAAATTATGTACAGTATAATAAACAATGATAACATTTGACGAACTCATAGGATATTTGGAATAAAATACGGCAAATATATTTTGTCACTCCCCTCTATATTTCATTTTTGGATCATGACAAATATCCAGTTAATAGTCAAGTGTCGCCAATCAGTCAAGAAATTATACATTCCTTATAGCACGAAATCCTATTAGTAGTGCCATCATAATTTTTGGTACTTTATTAACATTTAAAAATCGTGTATTGATATCAGTAGTTATTTTCAAACATTCAATCTATTTCACAAAACTCCATCTAAAATATAAATATTTTTTTCTACATGTTTTAATTTGCATATACCTATTTTACATATCTCAGATTGTATTTAAAAATCGTCAACCAATTCTTCTAACTTTTGGCTAAACGGTGTTTTATTAATTTATCATTTGATATTATTAGGGTTCTTTCCTGGTATTCAAAAAGGAAAAATACGTGTCGTTCAGTTATATTTTTCAATTTATCAAACAATTTGGCCGCTGAATCTCTGATTCTGGTAGAGCGCCATCTAGCGAATAAAGTTGTAACTAAAATCAATTTCGAATTTTTCATTATTTGCCATAAAAAATCCCATTGCATCCTGAACACAATGGTGTTTACCGCATTTCTCTAGCGCAAATATTCGCGGAGTTATTAATTTTTAAAGTTGTGCGGGACTTTTGGATCACCCTGTATATATGAAAAAAAACAATAGAAAAATAAAAGGGTCAGGTGTTGATATTAGAATTAATGAAGGCATATCCTGACACAGCGCATGTGCTCCTGGTCAGGATATGCCTTCATTATTTTAAATAAATGTAAATATAATATATATACACAATAGTAGTATGGTGAAGATTAAACTTGCAAAACCGCTGAGAGGATTCACCACTGATAAGCCAGGCCCTTCCATTAATTTATCATTACAATAAGGCAGTAGAAATTTGTTTTATTCTTAAAATATGAATCATACGCGTCACACAAAAAGAAAATAGTTTAAATTTTAGACAATAGATATTATTACTAAACAAATTAAAGACCTTTACAAACCTATAAAATAAAAAAAGCTCCCAAGTCTCTAAGAAAGCAAACTATAAGATTGAATGTTGAATAAAAATAGTTTCCACAATAACAAAGTAATCACTAACCACAGCAGCTTCATTATAACGTAATTACGGCCATCTTTCAGCAATAATCTTTCTTTTATTAAGGAACTAGAAGAATACAACCTGGCGTTGCCCTGGGATTTTCTTAGAAGATTGTTTAGTCATGTACATATTTGTATCAAACAATACATATTCAACATACGTATAGACAATATACACTAACAGGGCTTTCAATTGTGAGGTTACGAGCTATCTCCTCCGAAGATATGTAGCGTTCTTTATACCAATATTTCCCTTATAATTTCATTCATTGGATAAACTTGTTATTCAATATATATACGTATATTGGATTGAAATTTACTATCTAATGATTTGGGTATGGATTGCTCTATTTTCAGAACTAAATATATGTCACATTCTGCTTATAAATTATTAATAGATGTAAATTTTTACGCTGTCAGGAATTATGTAAATATTTGTAACTATAAATAAAAAGCGCGTGATTGGAATAAAGTTAGTTAGTCAGACGGTTGATGTTCTCTTTTCTCTCTCCAGTTCCGCGGCCTATAGCCCTGTCCTCCATGCCAGGAAGTAGACGGTCGTCGGCGTCGGGCAGGATAACCTAACTCCATTCTTGAGGCTGCACTTGTGATTCGGCAGAGATACTTCTAAGGCCTCGGCAATCTCAAGCCAGCGTTCCAAACTTGTCGGTGAGGCAGCAATTAATAAGCGCTCAAACTCCGAATCAATGCCAGAAGTTAATCCCTCCAAGATCAATTCCTGTGACAGTCCCAATTTGGTAGCGATCTTTATCTTTGCAAAGTAGTATTCCTTTACAGATTGTTCTCGTCCTTTTCTTAATTGCCAGAATTTTCGATGTAACCCATGTTTAGACTCGTGAAAAAAAAATGTCATTCTAGAATGAAGTTCTTCTAATGTGGATATATCCTTGCAAATTAAAGCATACATTTCCAGAGCTTTACCTTTAAATAACATTGGTATCATAGACAGGGATTCCTTGTTTTCTGAAAACACTAAAATATCATCAAAATAAGATGTTACATTATCAAGTTTATATTACTGCAGAATGGCAGAAAGCTTTCTATTAAATTTTGCAGGGGCGGTCTTTAATCCAAACTGCAATCTACATCAGACATAAGAGCCCTCAGAAGTTGAGAAACATGTCACCTCCCGATCTTTTGGATGAAGAGGGATTGTCCAGAAAGCGCTCAAGATATCTTAGCATGAAAATACTCTGGCGCCCTGTACCTTCCTGTTTAGGAGTCTATAGTCGATACAAAGCCTAACCCTTCCCTCGCCCTTCTTGGGTGCGAGCGTCACAAGTGCGCTGTATGGGGAAGACGCAGGTTTGATTAAGCCGTACTTTAACAATTGTTCATTTGTTGTTTTATTAAATCCCGATCTCTCAAGTTATGACGATACGGTCGAACACAGACAGGCTTTTTGTCACTCAGGTTCAGTCTTGGAGGCTGGATGTTCAATGGTTTTATATTAAATTTGTTTTCCCCAAAGATCTCTGAATAATTATCTAATAATATTTTTACCATAGTTAAAAGTTCTATTTTATCATGTAAATAACAATCATTCGTGTCAGACAGTGGCAGAGGTTTTGCATCTGGTTGATACACTGGCTTAGATTTTAATACATAAGGAACTGCTCCATTGTCTGGCACGAAACAAACAAAATTACAAACATCTTCAAGCAAGTTTCCCAAATTTCTATAGAATAAAAAATATCTAATCCCAAGACATTTTCTATTTACCTTTAAACAATTTATAATATGATTGCAATATTCGGTTCTACTAATTTTAGCATACTAGTTTTGAATTTTATAAAATTTCTGTATGGCTTCTAATTCTCTGTCTGAAAAACTGTAATTAAACTGGCCTAATTTTATATTATTCTGTTTAATGTAACTATTATTAAAATCTATTTTTACCTTAAAATAGGGTAAGTATTTGGCAGTAAAAATACCAAAAATAAGACTTCCACTTTGAACTATATGAAACAAAAGATTGAGCGACTTAGCTCCTATGGTAGTAATCAACTCAATCTCGCCAACAATGTCTATACAATGTCTAACCGATTTTAAAGATTTAAGTTTGGGTTCCTCAATTAATGTCATAATTTCCGCTGGCAATAGATGCCTGGATGTCCTAAAGATTCATGGACTTTCTGAATCAGGTTATCTTGGAGCTCCAGGGGAACAACTATCCTAACCTTGTTATTAAGTATTATATAAGTAATACCATCCACCATAGAGTATAATTTTGAAGGTGGTATCGATAAATCACCCTGGTTTTGTTTCAAGGCTTGAGCTGACAAAAAATAAAAGTATGGAAGTCTGGAGAGCATTTCGGCTTCATGATTTTCACAACCCTTGTTATAATTAAAATTCAAGTCATATTCGGACAACCTCAAGGACCAACGGAACAGTCTCCCATTGGTGTGTTTGAAGCTATTCAGCCATATCAGCGCCTTATGATCCGTGTGAACTATGACGTGACTGCCGGATATGTAAGGGTGGTAGCACTTACAAGTCTCGAGCAATTCTAGTTCTGTTATTGTATATTTAGACTCGGCACCTCGCAAAGCCCTACTGAAATAGGCGAACGGCTTTTGCGTGCCATCAGGATATTCCTGTTTAAGCACCGCTCCTATACCCGAGATACTGGCATCACAATAAATATATGTAGCCAAAGAAGGGTTAAAAAGTTGAAGTATTGGTTTGGAGCATAGCGCTTCCTTTAAATCCTCAAAGCTTCTCTGACATTCCTCCGTCCAGATAAACGGGAGTTTTTCTTAAGAAGCTCATTTAAAGGGGCTCTTAGGTTGTTAAAATTCTTTATAAATTTTGCGTAATGTGTCACGCTTCCCAAAAAGGATCTTAAACATCGCAAATCATGAGGTGGGGGCAATGATTTGATGCCATCGACATTAACGCCCGAAGGCAAGATCTGGTTCTCCGAAATTTCATAGCCGAGGTAAGTTATCCTTTTCATAAATAGTAGACATTTATCTCTCCTCAACTGTATGCCTTCTTTTTTTAAAATCTCGAATATTTTTGGAGGTGTTTTATTTATAGTTACAACGCCAACGCCTACGTTACATAAGATTAAAAAACACACAATGAGTAATATAAGTTTATGTTAATATTAATGTGTGTGTGATTTAACAATGGAACCAAGCATATAAATCGGCTTTGACACGTCATGAGCTTGTCAAAAAATATATATATAAATAAGGGTAACGAACCAGATATTCTTTAAAAAAATAATAAAGTAATCTTAAAAGTAAACTTTTTTTTCAATTTTTTTTTATTAAGTTTTTAAAATTTTAAAATATATGTTTGTTGTTTTGCTATTTTTATATAAATTTATTTGTAAAATACGAATATACTTCTTATAAAATGGAAGAGACCATATTATAAAAACAAAATTATATTTAATTAAAAAGGCATATATTGAATCAAAATATGATTTAGTTTAACAATATTTCAGTGGATATTTTGATCCAATATATGCCTTTTTAATTAAAGATTTATTTATGAATTGCTCTATTTTCAAATTTATTGTAAGGGTTTTAAGCGATTTAAAAATATATTTATTATTTATATTCTTTACTAAATTATCTCAAATACCATAACATATATATATAACTATGAATTATAATATATAACTATATATATATTCTGGTCCAGACAGTATTCACCCCGAGTGGAAGTTTCCCTAACGAACATTTGTTGAAGCAATATGTTCGGGGCAAACATCCACTCCCAACTGAATATATTTATGTCAAGATAAATTGATGTTTTTTACACTTTTCCACTAAAACTATTGAATAAACCATTGAAGATTTTGGAAAGCTGAAAGCTGGAAATATGGAATAACATATACACTATTCAACGAATAAAATTATACGTTAGACATACCATTTTCTATATTTTAGAGTTATAAATTGATAATAATTTTCATATACTGACTCTCTCTGAATGGCTCATCTTAACCCGGCTTCTCACCTAGTGAATGTTTGACAGGCGATGTTTGCCATTACATATGTCCTATTTATTTTTATAATCATATCATTAACAAACACTCTTTCTTATTTGAAACTTTTTTAAATTAAAAATGCTCCAAAGGCCCCTGATTCTTTCAAAAGCACAACCCCACCAGAGATGGCAAGTACTAAAACGGGACTCGGGCACACTTGTAAATGAAAGAAGTCAAACTGCTTTTCCCATGTGGTGCACTTACAGTAAAAGCAGTCGCAACTTCTACCCGCCATGATTATATAGTTTCCCAGAAATTATTTTAAAAAGGAAAAATAAAAATCAGGTAAAAAGTTTCTTTTAATTTTGAATTTGCAAGATCTCGAGTATTACTACTCTTCAACGGGCTAATACTCTGTATATCTACAATCTCTGAATATTCTTTATACAAAATAATTGGAAACTTTTGTTATTATGAACATTAAAGCCAATAACAAAAGTTCTCCAATTATTTTGTATAAAGATTAATAAGATATTGTACATAGAGTATAAGCCCGTTGAAGAGCAGCATATTTACTCGAAAGCTTGCAAATTCAAAATTAAAAGAAACTTTTTACCTGATTTTTATTTTTACTTTTTCCACCATGATTAACATGACCTGTACCACGTGTACTAAAGATATAATAAAAAACACTCCATATATAAGATCTTATATGGATATTGTAATGAAGTAGTTTCAATCTCTTTCTCTCTTTAAATATTAGTCATGAGGATTTCTATAAAGGTACTTTTATTTATGTTATATTAACATTTTTGTGTCTCATTCACAATATATTATATTCAAATAATATTACTTTTTGAATGATAATAAGAATCAATCATAATAAATAATATTCGTTAAATTATTCGTTGGGTGAAATTCACTCGAGGGCAACCCTGACAAAGTAGGGTTATAATATATAATTATAAAACTATATTAAATTTTAAAAACATCATTTTATTTTATACGCATCCTCTCGATTAAACGTCTACCCACCATGATTATCATGGCCTGTACCACGTGTACTAAGGATACTCGAAAAAACACTTTATAAATATATTGAATGCTTATTAACTGTGTGTTCCCTTACTATATATGTACCTAAAAATTAATTGAACTATTTAGAATGATTTTATTTTCAAATAAAAAAACTTGCAACTGCTCTCACTGAAATATAAATATAATACAAATAAATTAACACACTATATAAACTTTTGAAATATTTGAAGATACGATTTTTGATAGCTTTTAATTATGATGTCGACTTTAATTTTCATCTGGAAATCGCTTTTTTTTTTCGCCAATTACGCACCAGAAACCGCTACGCCATTTAACGTCCGTTTTAAAAGAAATATTCGTTTATTACCAGACTAATTAGAACATTTAGAGATCGAAACTATGGCAGCAACTCTTTCCAGACCAACCTCTATCTGGGTCCAACATTTTATCCAGATAGGTCAAATTTCGTGGGGTTTGTATATGGAACAAACACATTTTTCCTCTTCAACTATATTCATGGATAAAAGGTAAGGATGTAGAATATCTTTGAAGTCACCAGTCGCTTTTTTAAGGAGGCAGGGGCTATTTTGTTCACACTTGGCTATCTCAATAAAGGTCACTGTAGTAGATAGGCCTGGAGATTAATTCGGCGAAACCGATGAGAGGCTGATGAGCTAAGCCCTCTCATTGAACAACTTTTAACATTGTAGGTCTGTAGAGATATTTGGTTATATATGTGAAAATAAACGTATTGTTAAAAAGTATTGATACAAATTTTACCGATATATGGCGATTAAATTTATAAAGGTCACTGTGTATTAAATTTATTTCATAGTTATTGTCTGAATTCCGATAGACATGCTGAAAGGTACAATTTCCTTAAGTTCTGTCCCTAGCTATATATATATCGGCGCTAATCAAAGTAGTATCGTTTGCTCTTACAGTGTAGCTGCTTATCGTCAGAGATTTAGAGAACAAAACGATGCTATATTCGAACATCAATATTTTGACATTTCTTTAATTGAAGAATTAATATTGTCCAAGTTGAGCTTTAATTACTTTGTAGTAAAAGAAACGGGAAATATAATTTAAAAAACGATATAATAATTGGGGAACCCCTTTAAATTACATTTTCCTATAGAAGAAATGGGCATAATCACTGCGACAGTTACAACTAAAGCAACTTCAATTAGATTTAAATATCAGTTCTAAATGAGTTTAAAAGTTGTAAATACATTGGATAATTCTCGTAAAATGTATTTAAAGTTCCTGGAAGTTTTGAAGAGTTCCCTGAAGCGCATTAAGATTTGTTCACCGTTAAGAATTCCCAAAATGTGCAGCTATCTGCGGGTGTCTATGTGAATGGTCAAATTCCAGCTTTTCCAAGATCTCATAATCTAAATGATCTTTGACTCATAGTATATATACGTCAAATACTTAATTAAGCCATTTAAAACATGATAAAAATGGAAATTTCATGAGATTAGGCGGTAAATTAAAAATATTGCATCTACTGACTCTACAACTGGAAATTGCTGATTATCTAATTCCGATAGAAGGCGCTAGCTATCAACAACTTCCAATTTCTGCTTGTTCATAATGACCTTTAAAAAGATATTCCATTTAGAAAGTTTCAATATATAGTTTTTCTCAATATATTACCTGTTTTTGCTACTATAACTTCACTAAGGCCTCGTAGTACGAAAACCTTATAACTTCAAAGCCAAACAACTTGATTTAAAAATCAATTTAATAAGTGTCACATTTCCATTATTTGGTCCTGTACGAATGAAGATAAAGTTGTAACGTTGATGTGTGATACGAAAATAACTTGTGGATATATAAAACTAGCCGAATGACCCGGGCAACGCCCGTGTTTTACCCGATTGTGTGAATGTTTTGATTCAAATACTATTTGTTACAATTACAAATTGGCGCCTTATATAAATACATATGTTAGTCAATAACTATAGCCTATGTGCTTTATCTGTCTATGTACTGTTGGCTTCCGAAGGCGTCTCTTACTGGGAAAAAGAAAGAGAGGATTCCACTTAGTTATTAACTAATATATGCATTTATTTAAGGAGCGACCCGCTCCAACACAATGGTTACAAAAACGAAAAAGCGAGTGGGGGGGGGGGGGCAAAGGTGGCGTGATCGTAGCCGACCAATAGGAGGGCGCCATTCCAAAAAAAAAAGCAAACGGTGACAGAGATGACTGATGAAGAATGACGCTCGTAACTGTATATAGAATATTTTGCAACTTTAAATTAGGGGTCGTGTGTGTTCTAAAGATGAGGGGAAGGCTGTGCTATCGTCGAGTTCGTTATATCACATTGTGGTCACAAATTTCTTGCACGGCCATATTGTGTTCGATAGTGGTGACTTTACCACTGTGGGTGTATTAAAGGAAGTTTTGGAAAATTCTTAACGCGCTGATTCTGAATTGGCTTGTGTATGTCTGCTAAGATTTCTTTTAATTTTTATTTCTTGTGGATTTCTAACTATTGGAAGATTCGTGAAATTACATATTTTGACTTTTTAACTGGTGAATGGTTTCTAAAAATGTTTTTTATTATTATTATCCCTAGTACACGTGGTACAGGCCATGATATTATGCAGGGTAGAAGTTGGCGACTGCTTTTACTGTAAGTGCACCACATATATACACATGTGAAAAGCAGTTCGACATTACACTTACAAATGTACCCGACCCCCGTTTGGTTACTTGTACTCGCTAGTGGAGTTGGACGAATGATTTATCTAGGTATTCTAACTGATGAACGGTGTCTGAAAATTATTTGTATAGGTATTCTAACTGATGGATACTTTCTGAAAATTATTTATTTTGTAATTGTAGATATCATCACACCTTATCCTCTTAGTGTTTTCTATCGCTGAGAGTTGAAGCAAATTGTGGATCCAGGTAATGGATCCTTTCAAACTGATTCTAATTTCCAAGGATCTGCTGGAAGACGCGTAATATAAATAGCAAATGTCAATTGATTAATTACAATATTTACTAGTTATTCTGAAGAACAGCCATGAGCTACTTCGACTAAAGAGAAATGAAAACTACTTTGATGTAAGCCTCAGCACTCGCGTCTTGAAAGTTGCATAAGAGGCTAAACTATTCCCGAATTTTCCCTAAGAGAGATTAATTTGGACTTTATTTTTGGGTATGAAATATATTTAGAAACCTGAAAGTCAATGAGAATATATCTATACGTTTTGTTCAATTCTCAACATAATATATTTATAGATAAATGTTTAAATCGACACTTTCATCGCTACAATATAAAGTTACGAGAGGATGGTATTCATGTTACAAATGTGGTACCTCACTATTTAAAATGTTTTAAAACAATAAATTAGGTTCATCATCTCTCAGTACAAAGTTTTAGTGATAAAGAATGAGTCATAACTATTATTTTTGACAAATTCAGATAAAAGGCTAATCTGCATATCACAGTTTTGACCTACTGGGTGAGTATGGGGTGATGAAAAAATCGTTTAAATATATTTTAATATAGAGGTGTGTGCCAACTCTGTATATGGATATTGAATTGAGCAAAAAAGGCCTTTCAGATTCAATTAGATTAATTAAGTTATAATAAGGATTATTTGAAATCCCGTCGATACATTTAAAAACTATTAAAATCCAATTAAAATGATCTTTAAAAAGGCAAAAAAGTTTATAGCGCCTCAAGCTAGAATTTCTTATGTTAATTAAAGAGACTAAAGTCAGGTCTTTGCTTGTTAGTGAGAATCTATCGCATGTCACAGCGGTATATTCTTTGGTGGGAAATATTCCTACAGGTCGATATCGCTCTGAATCCAACCATATCCTTGCGAGATTTCTTATTTTGGGGGATCTCTTATGGATGTGAAGCTATTTGACTGGTTAATTTGATAAGAAACACAACTTCCTACCTAAGATAATTAGACCCAATCCAAATGAATAAATAGTTTGTGACTTTTCGGTAACAGCGTTATTACCATCTTCAGACTTGAACAACTTTTTATTTTCAAGCTTTCGGACTTGTCAGTCCTTCAACAGGATTATCACGTTAACAAATTAATGCTAAATACTATTTTTATATACATATTTATATTTACATATTTTGAATATTTATGATATATTGAGAGAAAAATATATTACATTATTTTTGTGTGAACAACATTTTGAAAATATAAGTGCATGGTGAATGATGCGTGCTGATTAAACGATATCTCGAGACTTCAAATCAAATTAATATATTATCAGAAAAAACTTCTAATTGATCAATCAAGAAAACTCAGCCACATATGCCTTGCGGGCTGTTGGTTCTGGTCTGTGTGATGCAGAGTGGAGTTTAACGACTAAACAAAGTGGCCCTAGGGGCTTGCTAACTAATAGGAAAACAGCATTTTAGGCCAAAATACCTGAGAGAACGTAAAAATATATATAAAATAAAACATATGCAGAAAACATTAACACTCTTCACTTATATATACAATATCCGTATATATTTTCTCTAAAATCTATATTTAGTAAATTAAACAGATGGGTTTCTGCTTGAATTTTCCAAAGTTGGTTTTATTGCTAATTACTTTAGCTGACTCGGAGCGTTCTGCTGTGAGAAGATAGGAAACATGCGTTGTTTTAATGTCTTTTAATGTGAATTTATTCTATGGATTTAGTAAAATAGGGATATGAAGATAATTTTTCTTTATAATTTATTTTCTCAAAAATATTTACATACGTGAGAAATATTAATCTATTGGCACTTTCTTAAAATAAAATTATATATAGGCAAAGAGGCGAGTATAAAAATACTATTCTAACTATTATACATAAAATATAGAGAGAGAAATAATATTAATATAGGATTTAGAACGAAATTTTGTGATAAAATGAAATAAATACAAAATTAAAAGGTTTTGTCATATAACAGCATTGTTGCCATTTTTTTAAGACTACTAGAATAGTCAACATTGTTTATGTAAATAGTTTTGTAAATAAAAAACGAAAGGAGAAAAAAAAACGTGTGAATTTCTTTTTGACCAATGACTATGTGTCTTGAGCTGTATAAATTGACCATGTTGTTCAATAAAAAGAGTTTTGAATAAGTGATAGTCGTTCTTTATTACGAGCATTAGAGCTACGTACATTAGAGCTTCTTCCTTGGAGTCACCGAGCTGGAAAGTGGCTGGACCTAGTCGGAAGGTACCTCCGCCAGCCAAAACCTGAACACTAGGTCAAGCTCGTTGTTGTTGCTGTCGTGTCCAATGAAGAGCCTCAAATGTGTCCATACATCTCTATCACAGCAGTTGCAATATCCACTAGAACTCACCTTAATGTTGTTGTTGTCGTGTCCAATGAAGAGCCTCAGATGTCTCCATGTATCTCTATCACAGCAGCAGCAATGTCCATCTGGTCAACTCGTCTTTTAAGGGAAAGAGGAAGTAAAACAAGCCATCGTGTCCATTTTTCACCTGAGGCTGCTCTTGGACAAGCTCAGCACAGAACAGAAGCTGGTCTTGTACCTACTCAACGAACGACTCATAAAGGGACTTGGAAGCTCCAAGTCAGCTCTTTACAAACGGCTCTCTGACATCAGAGCAAAGACAAGGAGCGCTCAAGAGCTTCCGTCTTATGTGCCTTAATGTGTGCGGCATTGCTACTCGACACAGGAGCATTGAACTGTGCTGTTTCCTGGTGGCGGAGTCTTTCCCACGGTGGTCCCCACCACTGAAGACTGTATAATTATATATATTAGGAAAATAATATTTTCTGTTGATTTTGATTATATTGAGGATTATGCTTTGGTAATGCAGTCGTGGTTAAAATCTTGAAAGTATAAAAATAGTAAAGATTATAAATGGCTTTAATTGAGCTTAAGGAATATATAAAAACATAATTTTAGAAAGGTATGCCTGACTTAAGGCGTAAGAATAATAAACTTATTTACATAATTTACAAAAGATTTAAGCCGACCTACAGGAAACAACAACAATAGGCTATATAAAGGGAAGTCACGACAGCTGGTGGTATACTCAACAGAATATTTGAATCTATGAAATATTTTAATATTTTTACATAAAATATATGTATTTATATATTTTATAACTATATTTCTTCATATTTAATTTTTTTATTCACATTTATTTTGTATTTAACCATATATAACCTTATATGGACATTAAAATAAATCAGTTTAAATCTCAAGGGAAAGATAGACAGCTTTAATATTTAGAAAAAAAGAGTAACTCCCCTCAATTCCATTGTTAGGAGATGTAAACTTAAAATCCAGCCTAGACATTTATGAGTTTTTATTTTTTATTTTTTTGTTTATAAATTAATATCTTTTGCGATATATATGTTAATATCGAGTATATATCTTATAGCATTGTCTCTTTCTTTCATTAGTTGTTTCATCGATCTTTTATACAAATATTATATGATTGTTTTGATGGCTATAATATATGTTTGTCATATCTTGACATAATATTACTATCATTTATAACATGATATATAATATAAAATAAAATGATTTAAAAGCGCGAATGTTTCTTTTATACATAAAACAAACTTCTACTGTCCTTACTGCGATGAAAAAATATATTGGGAGGGCTTGGCTCATCAGTGGTGAACCTTCCCAGCGGTTTCGCCAATTTAATCCACCAGACCGCTTCTCAGAGCTCTAATATTGTATTGGATCATTCTGCTTTTATATGCTACACTGAAGGATGGAATCTTAGAAATGGGTTTCAAGTAAACTATGGACATAAGCTTATAGGACAGTAGAATTACATGCAAATATTTGCTTCGAGCAATGCTCTTCAGCAAACTATAAAGACAAGCCAGTTAGGCATAAAATAAACATTCGCGCTTTTAAATCATTTTATTTTATATGTATAGATGGCGCGTTATTGCTTTATGATATATAATCTTGAACTTTTGAATATTTATTAGTTTGCAATATAAAGTTGCGAGAGGATGATATTCATGCATCAAAAGTGGCATCTCTCCCTTGTGCATCAGAACGACGGCACGTTGCAGTACCCTAGTAAAACACTTTACTGGTGATGACAAAGAATGAGCCACAACACCGGTTTTGGCAAATTAAGACAAAAGCCAACCTGTATACCATGGATTCGGGCTATGGTTCAATCGGTACAGGGGCGACTTCAATTTCATAACATACTACAAGAGGTGTTATGAAATCGGTCGAATTTACCTAACAGGTGTTTAAACTGATGAAGTGGCAAGGGCCGAATTTCAGGAAAGATTACAACATAATATTTTTACTAGGGTGATACAAAGTGCTGTCGTTCTGATACAGAATTGAAGGGATAGTTGCTACTTCAACAGCTTAAATACCTGTTTGGTAAATTTGACCGATTTCATAACCCTTTTCGTAGGGTGCTATGGAGCCGCCTCTGTACTGCTGAGAGCCAAAGTCCCAAACCATGGTATATAGGTTGGCTTTTTGTTTGTATTTGCCAAAAATATTGTTGTGACTCATTATTTATGATCACTACTAAAGTCTTTTACTAGGATGATACAAAGTGCTATCGTTCTGAAGCACAATTAAAGAAAAAAGTGCCTCTTTTGGTACATCTATAAATTTTTAGAATGGTCCAACCAACCTTCTATGTTCTACACATCATTTCCAGAAACACTGTTATAAATTTTATTTTCTCTCTCCCGAAGTCATGTAACTAAATATTCGAATCGTTATTAGACATATTATATAAAATCGACCTATCCATATATGGCTGGCAGTATTCCTGTCTTCTCAGAAATTCCTTTCTATGGCTAGTCTATTCTATATTCTACTCTAGGCTTTCCTCCTCACAGTTTTCCCTCCACATATTTCTTCATCAATACTGTTATCGTTATTTTATACTAGCCGAATGACCCGGGCAACGCCCGTGTTTTACCCGATTGAATGTTTTGATTCAAATACTATTTGTTGCAATTCTAAATTGGCGCCTTAATTAATTGCATATGTTAGTTAATAACTATAGCCTACCGCCCGCCATGCGCGCGCACAGGGAAGTCACGTGCTCGCCGGCAGCCAACGGGCGCGGCAATAAAAGCAAACGGTGACAGAGAGAGAGAGATGACTGATTAGGAGATGAGGAAAGACGCTCGTAACTGTATATAGAATGGTTACACCAGGTTGGTGCTTAACAAGATACTCACTCATAGTTTTCTCTTCACACTTATTAATTAGCTTTCCCGAGCGAGTTTCCATTATCAAGTACAAGTAAAATAGGATAATAAACTGCCTTGCAAAATATTTAATCTATTTATTTTATTTGAAGGTACAATCTGGTTCAGAGGTATTCGCTTCCGTTACTCCTGTCAACCATTGTTCTCAACGCGCGCAAACTTTCAAAGGGAGGTAAAGTCGTGACACAGAGGGTTGCCGAATATAAATAATAATAATAATATACTCTGTCAAAAATATATATCAGTGTAAATATTTTCCAACTAATTTATATACAATGACTAAATATTATTTTAAATTATAAGATAAATTATTGTTGTATTATGTCAATCAAACATTATGCAGCACTTCCCCCTATCAAGACGTTGTCACGTTCCCGTGAATGACCTCCACCTCAATTCTCTCAAAATAAGGCTTGAATCGAGAAACATGCACTGTTAATAGGTCAGGTTTGTACCTTGTTTACATTTGACAATTTTTTTTTAAATCTCTACGGGCCGAATTATTTCCTCAGTAACTTTTCACATTTTCTTATTTTCTTGATCGGGGTCCAAACTGAAACTAATTGTCCTACTTTGTAACTTCTTTCTTGGTAGGTCTTATCATATAGTTTATTTTCATTCTTTCTTGAGTCTTTATTGTGCTGTTTATAACTAATTTTCTTGTCCTGTCTATTTATCTAATATTATAAAATAAAAGAAGTTTCCAGGGTTAAATAATTAAATAATTATGTAAATATTTACAATGCGTTGGCAGAGCGTGTTTTAAATGTGCTATTTGTATAAGTTAGGTTTTATATATTCGTCGTAATTATTTTTGTCGATGTCCACCGAAATAGTACTTTCGTCCAAGAGGGACATAGGTTCTCTTCCAAACAGCAAAAACAATGAAAAGTATCCTGTTTTTTCTTCTGAATTGTAGTATTTCTTTCCAATTCTTCTGATCCGTGTTCACATACATACTCAGCATGTTGATTAATGTTCTATTTAACCGTTTTGTCAATCTATTAGTCATGGGATGGTAGCTCGTTGTGAACCAATGTTTTATCTTGCACACTTGCATCACATCTTTCATTAAATTACTTGTAAATTGAGATCTTCTGTCACTAATAAGATACTGAAGAGCTCTGTCGAAAAATACCCTCTACTAGAAATAGGGAAACTTACTTTACTGTTACTTCCGAGACTGCCATTGTATCTACATACCTAGTGTAATAGTCCCTCATCACAATTATCCATTTCTTCCTGTTTTTCGTAGAAATACTAGAAATAGGGAAACTTACTTTACTGTTACTTCCGAGACTGCCATTGTCTCTACATACCTAGTGTAATAGTCCCTCATCACAATTATCCATTTCTTCCTGTTTTTCGTAGATGTTGAAGTACCAAAAAAGTCAATTCCGATTCTTTCGAAAGAAAAGTTGGTTAGGGGAATAGGCTGAAGTATTTCAGAAGGTGTTGGTTTGAGCCTTTTCTACTTTGGCAAAGGTGGCATGTCTTTAAGTATTCTGAAACATACATTAACATGGAAGGCCAAATTTATTTATTCATAGTGGCTATTCAAAATATGATTGTGATCTTCTTTAATAATATTCCCCTTTTATTCTCTGGGATTACAATGCCCTGCCTTCAGGGTTCGGAATTTTCTTAAAGAGTCATCCATCTTCTTCTTTAAAGTTCTGTGCAATCGATCGCCTGCTTCAATTAAGGTTTTTCTTAACACTTTCGACAAATTTATTATCTCTTCGTCGATTATTTGATATAAAAATTGTTTTTCATAATCCTTTTTCCAATCAGTTTCTGGTAAGGGTCCTCTATATAAGCCATCAGCGTTCAAATGCTTCTTTCCCGATTTATATATTACATCGAAGTCGTATTCTTAAATTTTCAATGCCCATCTAGCCAATCGACCTGTTGGATCCTTCAAGTGGCGCGACCTTCAGTTTAAATTTTCCAAAACTGAATATTTGTTCCATGTTGGGATGTTTGGGCTATTATATATACAATCGGCATAAACACAAGGCCTTAACCTTTCCGTGACTTCATCCATTTGAATCGTCTCCTCAATCTTTTCATATTTAAATTTGGAACCCTTTTTCACTATTCTTACAAATTTGCCTCTACAGTAACCCGCCACGTGTCCTGGCTTGTTACACTTAAAACAAATGGGTCTTCCATCTTCTGTTTTACTTTTGTATGTTTCTGGGTTCGTATTGTGGGATTAACTCAGGTAGTTTGTTTTTGGCACAAAATTCTGATTTTAAGAACGTCTAAGTGTAGAAGGCTGGAGCAGGGAATTGTACTGATACTGTATGGGAGAAGTAAAACGAAGCGGGCTGTTGGTCTGATAGTGACTGGAAACAGGCGTCTGAGGCTTGGACGTGTTCTGGTAGTTTCGTGTTAGAACATTCTTTCTTTGATTTTTTTGCTGGAGTCTAGAATAGCTTGGACCATCATTTAGACTTTTAGATTTTTGCACACGTTGAATTAGTGTTCTCTTATTAAATCAAAAATCTCGTAAAATACACACATAAAATACCTGAACATAAAAATAAGGTGTATCCTTGATTGGATTTAACCGAATAAAGTTTATTTTTATCAAACAACAAACAACAAAACAGCTTTATTAGGGCATCTTGCCCTGTACAGATTCGCCTTTGAATTACTGACAATATTCAACACAAGAGAAAAAGGAGAGATGGAGTATTTACAATTAAAGTATGGCAAATATTTTTTTTTATTGTGCCCCTGTTCTTCTCTCTTCCACGAGTGCAATTTTATTACAACCGATTTTTGGTAGTTGAACAGTTCTATTGCCCAACTTTTCTTATCTGAAACAGTTTTTATTGTCTTTAATGAGTTCAAATGTGGTCTAGGAAGACTTTTCAGGATCTTTTTTCTCTCACCTTCCAGATCTCCGCACTCGGCAGTAAAATGGTATATCTAATCGGTTATCTGACCTCAGCATAACTTACAGTACAAATCTTCTTTCTTAATTACGTAGATATGATTTTCTTTGATCAATGTTGATATTATCCTGATCTGTGCAATAAAACTCACTAAAGCTGAGGACAGATTGCATGAAAAATAATGTTCTGGAATGAATGAATCATAAAGTAACCTATAGTTTGAGTATGTTTTCGTAAGAGATAATTTTGCCAGATCTTGCTGCAATAGCTGTTCAATTTTTATTTTTAGTATATTCCGTAGTTCGATCTGTATGTCATCATAATTTAACCTAAGGTTTAGCCGTGTGAGTCCACAATGATTGATGATATCCATGATATTTTTACAGAATCCTATAGGGTTTATTTTTATCATGAAATAAACTTTTTTTGTTAATTGAAACTATAAGCCTTATTACACAGGTCTACAAAAAAAACTTTTTTTTTGCACAAGAGAACCTGATGGTGTTTCTAGTGTAACTTTTCATGCTGAACTCAAAAATCTAATCAGAAAATTCCCATCACCCATGGTTTTTGCCTGATGGTCTTTTTTTAGTATTGGGATAAATACAGTAATAAATGCTTGTATATATGAATATATATGCCATAATAAATGAAACTGCTTTTGAAAAAGATAGAATATGAAAGATACGGTTGGAAAATATGCAGCGATTTGAAAGTCGTTGCTCTCTTGCGTGGATTACAGCTTGGATATACAAAATTTTGTTGTTTTCTGTGTGAGTGGGATAGCAGAGATAGGGAAAGGCATTACATTAAAAAAATCTGGCCAAACCGTGAAATCTTCACTCCAGGACATAAAAATATTGTAAATCCTCCCCTGATCGTTTCAGAAAATATTTACTTACCACCTGACATATTAAACTGGGATTAATGAAGAACTTTGTCAAGGCAATGGATCGAAATGCCAGTGGATTTGCCTACCTAAAACAAAAATGTTCTAGTATAAGTGAAGCGAAGATTAAAGAAGGCATTTTCGTTGGACCTCAGATTCGAGAATTGCAGCAGGATGGAAATTTTCAAAATAGTTTGAATGAAGTTGAAGCAGCAGCATGGAATTCTTTTAGAAAGGTTTGCAAAATCTTCTTAGGAAATGTCAAGGTTGAAAATTACCGAGACATAGTTAATGATCTGTTGCTTTCCTACAAGGCACTGGGATGTAACATGTCCCTCAAGATCCATTTCCTGCATTCACATCTAGATTTCTTTCCAGACAATCTTGGCGCAGTTAGCGATGAGCATGGTGAGAGGTTTCATCAAGATATATCAAGCATGGAGAAGCGGTACCAAGGTAAATGGAGTCCCGCTATGCTTGCCGACTACTGCTGGACACTCAAGAGGGATCTACCACAAGCAAAGTATAGAAGAAAATCCACTGTCACTGCTTTTCAATAAATAAATATGTTTCGTTCATATATGCCTATATATTAACAATATTTCCAAATTTCAAGTAGGTGTATCTCAGAAATATTGCGTAATAGAAAAAAACTAATGGTATATTTGGATTCAGGACATGTAGATAAGATGCTATTTCTTTGTGGACAAAGAAAAATATTTTTTGATATACCAGTGTAATGTAATAAGGGTTGTGCAAAACTGTATTTATCCCAATACTAAAAAAAGACCGTCACGGAAAAACCATAGGTGATGGGAAATTTCTGATTAGATTTTTGAGTTCAGCAAGAAAAGTTACACTATAAACATAATCAGGTTCTCTTGTGCAAAAATCTTGTTGACCAGTGTTATTGATCAAATAATATTTATGTATGGCATTCTATTTGGAAACATATAAATAAGTGAAAAACATCACGATATCTTTCCTTGTTTCCCTAACAGAAATCGCTGTTCTAAATGAAGAGTTGCCAAATTTCTATATTGGTACCTATTTTTGAATTTTGAGTATAATAAGAGGGGCTTAGTTATCCGTTCCACAAGGTCCTGACAGCAGTTTGTTTGAAAATTAACCAGGGATTTTATATTTATAAAAGGTAACGTACCGCTAGAGAAAATTAGTATAACATAAAAATGCATCGTTTAGATGCATAAATAACGGAGAGGTGCCTCTTCAAGCATATGAATACCATCTTCATCGCAATTTTAAGTTGTATTCTCCATCAATACCGTTTTCGCTATTTTATATGGTTACACCAGGCTGCTGCTAAATAAGATCTTCACTCAATAGTTTTCTCTTCACACTTATTAATTTCTCTTCACCCGAGGCCTTGACCTTTCCGTGACTTCATCCATTTAAAACTTTTCCTCAAATTTGTCTTGTTTAAATTTGGAATCCTCTTTCACTATTCTTATAAATTTGACTCTACAGCAACGCACCACGTGGTCTGAAAATCGGCCCTTGCAAATTCATCAGCTTGAACACCTTTTTGGTGAATTCCTCTCTCGTGGGACGTTATAAAATCGAAACCGCCCCTGTTCTAATGAGAGCCTTATCCCGAAACCATGGTATAAGGTTGAATTTTGGTCTGAATTTGAAGAAACTGGTGACCCATTACTTATCACTACTAGTGAAGGTTTTTACTAGAGTGATAAACATAAGGCATTTTCTTATACATAATTAAAGAGAGATGTGTCTTTTTAGTACATAAATATCATCCTCCTGCAAATTTATGCTGTAATTATCTATTTTGTCAGCAATTAAACAATACTATCGGTCTTATTTAGTTGAATAGGAGTCTGCCACAAGTATTATATATATTGGTTCGTTAGGAGGAAATTCTTGAAATTAATTCTGAAGTTTTTCTAATATATTGCGGTCCATCTTTCTATGAAGTTCCTTACCCAGATGTCTCAGTTTTTACAAATAATTAGATAAATAGATATATATTCGAATGTCTATTTCTAAAAACTATTCTATTACAATATTTTTGAACAGAGATAATATTCTTTATATCCAATTCTTAAAAATATAAATCAAATATCCAACATTGAATACTTGTATTTAAACTTAATATCATTCGTTTTGTGTACTCCTATAGAAGAGCAGATACGCCCGAAATCGTTAATAAAAATGAAATTAAACTTTGATACATAAACCTGTTGCATTTATTAATTAATATTTAAACTTCAATTAATCTCGAAATTCAGTATTTGAAATAAACGTGCGAAATAACGTGTCATCATTGAAATTAATTTCTTTTAGAGAATATTATAGTCTACATAATTTTCTAATACGTTAATCTCTCTCACAAAGGCGCCATCAAATAATTAATGTCGAACATCCTCTAATGTGTATAAATAAATGTAGCAAATATTATTTAAGAATTATCATTTTAAAAAATTTTTGAGGTATTTCTCAAATATACTCTGACGCTCAAAATTGAGTAAACACAAAAAAATAATAAAAAGTATGAAATTTGGTTAACACACCGTAAATAGTTTATATTCTATGGATAATCACACAATCTAACCTTTAAAAAATACGATAGTTTCTAATTATTTCTTATAGACACAAAAATAAGAAAGCATATGTACAAAATAGAATGGTAAGATAGGAAGAATGGGTAATTATACCAGATGTAGGGTCTCATAGCGAACTAACTAATAAGCTTAGAAGGAGATGTCTTGAAGCGATAAATCCACTCCTCCTAAAGATTAGATTTTAATTCGCAGAAAGAAAGGTTTTGGGAGTAGATTGTTGAGCCCCAATACACCTATTTAAGGTATCCGAGACATGTTCTATTGTATACATGTCCGGGTATATAGCTGGTCAGTTCATCCTCTGAACACTCACACTATCGAAAAAAATCACTGACTACCATTGCCCTATGTGGATTAACATAATAATCAAAAATGGTTGCCTGTAAAGTCGGTTTTACGGGCGAAGATTTTACGTGACAACGGTAGAATATTTATTGATATGAATATAATTAAATTGCACAATAGGAACAAGGAATTGAATGAAAATAAGAATTGCACAAATTTTAACTATAGAAATATATTTTGTTTACTAAAACATTGTACATGTAAACTTAAACTTAACTAATTCCTATTTGAGTGATTTTGTTGAGGATAGGACGATGATAGGAGAAATATGAAATGAAAGGAAGTGTTTCTGCTGTAATGTGTCTTGCGAAAGTCAAGTCGATAGTTGTTCCTTTTAACGTAGTTGACTTAGAAACGTTTGATACGCAATCAAGATTATACGTATTTTTCATTAATTTAAGAAACGAGTTGTCAGGCTTTACGTTTTTGTTAAAATCACCACACAGAAGAATCGGTATACTAGAATCAACTTGCACGAACGGTGGCACGTACTGGCTGTTGTGAATGTACGGACCGAGTCCTTGCCATAGTAACATTCCAATATCCTGCATACTAGCTCCTGGATGAATATATACAGCACCGAGTATAAACTTGAAGCTAGTATTAGCGGCGAAGCAAGTAACTTCAGTCATGCACATGTCACCCTTGGTTTTAATGACACGAGTTACGTCTGTAATCGCAACTTGGAACACTTCCGCCGTAGATGTCGATGATAATTTACGATAGATCGCCACTCCACCAGCCGCGTTGGTATTTGAAAATCAAAACACTTATTCAGATCGAAGGTTCAAATTTTTGCTAAATAAATTTGAAATTAAATAAAATTTGTAATTGTAAATGATGAAGTTGAAAATTAAAACATTTACTTAAATTAGATGTTAAAATTCTTGCTCAACACAGTTTAAATAAAGTTTTCTTATATCTGCCACTTTTTCTCAATATTTGTAATTTTAAAGAATCAATTCGAAAATCAAAACATTTATTCAGATCGAAGGTTCAAATTTTTGCTAAATAAATTTGAAACTATTTAAAATTTGTAAAATAATAATTAATTAATTAATTAATTTTAAACTAATAATTTACTTAACACTATCAACATTTATCAATAGTATGACATAACCTATAAACTCAGTTTCTCAACTTTTGTGTCAATCTAACAATTAATCAATCAATCATAGTTTACGATAATGAAATATCAGTGTACAATTATTTACCTTTATTGTTGTAGTTGTTGTAAATGACGAATCTAAGCACTCCACATTTTCACTACAGACACAGCTGACGATACTTTAACCACACGTGTGAACTTGTATTATGACGCTTTTTCTTGTTTTTCCAACGCCAAGAACGTTCGAGAAAGACAAAGACAGAGACAAGCATGCGCCGATTCAATGCGCCTAATTCTCTAGCGCTGCGCGCGCAGCTGCGCGCGCAGCACTCTCGTTCGATGACTCATCGTAACGTTACCGGGCGTTACACTTTTTCATAAGTGACTCCCAGCCGCAACCTAATTTAAGACGTTGTCACGTCAAAAAAAGAACAATTTGGACCAATGGCATTATGTAAGATCTTACATAGGGAATGTCTTTCCATTAACTTTTAACAGTTGAAGCGGTTCCCTCAAGCAGGTGGAAAGGTCTTGTCAAAATGAAGTAGCTTCAATAGTGAGATCCTTCTTCCCCAAAATGGTGGGAATGAAGCGGGTCTTAAATCAATTCCAGATAAAATCTCACCAAGATTCAGTTAATCCTAAGTTAATACTGAAGAGACCATGGAACCTCATATCTTGGATTCAGGAAGAATGTCTACTTGACACCAAACGGGATATTTTGAGAGAAGATAGATAAATATCACCTTCCTGAAAGCCTTCGATAAACAGATTATTTTGAAACTGTCCTTCCAGAAGCTCGCGTGGGAGGTTATATGAGAACTTATTAGTGGTCATCCTCATATTACAATTAGTAGAGTTATATATAGGAATCCTTGGTTCGTGGGGGATCTTTTCAGCTTTTCCCTGGTCTTCTGGGAATAGTTCAAATTTCACATTTCTGTTAACATTGAAACATTTGGCAACTTCAGTCTGGGAATGGACTGTCTCTTCGTCCAATTCCTTCAATAGTTTTCCATCGTAAAACATCCAATAAATGATTACGTAGAACCTTTATCCCATATTTATTTTGAAATATACAAAATATATATATTTTTAAATACAGTCAAGATGTAATAAAAAAGAAAGCACTTTATCAAGAAGGATCAGCCCTATTTATTTCTAAGTTTGGGGATCGGTGGAAGGATGGTCTAAACCGTTCATTTTCGACAGCTACGGCCCGGGTTCGATTCCTGTATTGGACACTTTTTCTCTGATAAAAAAATGCTCCAATGGCCCCCGATTCTTACAAAAGTCCAACCCCACCAGCAAGTGCAAGTAATCAAACGGGATTCTGGCACATTTGCAAGTGCAAATTCGAATTGCTTTTCACATGTGTAGACATGTGGTGCACTTACAGTAAAAGCAGTCGCCTACCTATACCCGCCATGGTTATCATGACCTGGACTACGTGTACTAGGGATAATAAAAAATTCCAAGTTTAAAACATTAAATTATTATAACATGTAAATATAACAGATAATATTTTGCATAGGTTTACCAATTTCGGTTTTATTAACTTCAAAGAAATATAGAATTTTATTTAAAAAGCTTCTGTTAATTTGGTTACCCCCTTGTAAATTTCCAAGAATCAAATTACCTAATATAAACACTGATGGATACAAAAGTTATATAAGAAATTAAACGATTTCAAAGATTTTAAAAAGATTGATAAATCGACTTTTTAAATATTAATTATGCTAAACTCATATATAAATATTTGTATAAACCCCATCGTATACATTCAAAATATGCAATGCGAGAGAGAGAGTGTTTGGCTTTACATATTACTAGATTAATATTTATTATTCAGGCAAATTATTTATAATAATATTTCAAAATTTTTCAAAATATGAAATTTTGTTTGTTCTTCAAGTTTTTTTTCACATACACATATACACTAGTATACACGCACATTGCATAAATAAAGAGATTATCTCAATAAAAATTCTCTTTCCTTTTTATACACTTTTACCTTGAATTTTGTATCTTGAATATAGATGTTGCCTGGCCGGAATTCATAGTTCTTTAAAGTAAAAGACACTTCGGCAAGAATATAAAAAAAAAAAATTCTGGCCGAAATATCTTTTATTAAATTTAGTAGTTGTTCATATGTTATTGATAAATAATACATATGGAAAAATCTTAAATATCCTATAATAAATATATTATTAATGTAGCTCTAATTTTCAGTAACTATTCAATATCCCTTATATATCTGGATAAACTTCTTCAATAAATCCATACCAAATCTTGTTCATTCTTACTCTTATTAAGCTTGATCAAAGCTTTAGTTCGAATTTTATTTGAAATATTTGTTTATTGTCATATATACGAGAGAGAGAGATTTATTTATCAAAACCTCAAATAAAGTTTGAAGAGAAAGAGAGATAACTAATTATTTATATAAAAAAATGAAGTGCTCTTGAAATTAATTTCTCTTAACATGCAATTAATGGAAGTGTCTCGTGTAGGTAAGTAATGAAAGAATTTGTTTCTACATCATTATTTCCGAAAATGTAGTAGACACAGGAAGAGTAGTGTGTGTATATGTATAAATTGAAATTTATTAAAAAGGTAAACAGAAGTAACAATATAATTTACAAATAATTTAATGAGATGAATCTTCCCAATATTTTAATTAATAATTAAATATGTGAGAAACAAGATTTAACACTGGAACCAAACTAAAACCTGGCTTTTAGAGCGTCATACACTTGTTCAGAAAACAAGAACAACTGGGATAACGATCCTGGTATTATCTATATATATTGTCGCGGAGATAAATTAAGCAAGGGCAAATTTGGGAATAATTGATTTATTATAAAGTGTATTTACCTTTTAGTTCTCCAATGAAGTTATTTACAAGAGGTATTTATAGGAAGAGAGATAACAACTTATCCCAAGGTGAAGATAATAATAATGAGAGTTAACACAAAGCAATAACGCGCCATCTATACATATAAAATAAAAGGATTTAAAAGCGCGTATGTTTCTTTTATACATAAAACGAACTTCTACTCTCCTTACTGCGATGAAAAAATATAATGGGAGGGCTTGGCTCATCAGTGGTGAACCCTCCCAGCGGTTTCGCCAATTTAATCCACCAGACCGCTTCTCAGAGCTCTAATACTGTATTGGATCATTCTGCTTTTATATGCTACACTGAAGGATGGAATCTTAGAAAAGGTTTTCAAGTAAACTATGGACATAAGCTTATAGGACAGTAGATTTACATTCAAATATTTGCTTCGAGCAATGTTCTTCAGCAAACTACAAAGACAAGGCCAACTAGGAATAAATTAACACAAAGCAATAACGCGCCATCTATACATATAAAATAAAAGGATTTAAAAGCGCGTATGTTTCTTTTATACATAAAACGAACTTCTACTGTCCTTACTGCGATGAAAAAATATATTGGGAGGGCTTGGCTCATCAGTGGTGAACCCTCCCAGCGGTTTCGCCAATTTAATCCACCAGACCGCTTCTCAGAGCTCTAATACTGTATTGGATCATTCTGCTTTTATATGCTACACTGAAGGATGGAATCTTAGAAAAGGTTTTCAAGTAAACTATGGACATGAGCTTATAGGACAGTAGATTTACATTCAAATATTTGCTTCGAGCAATGCTCTTCAGCAAACTACAAAGACAAGGCCAACTAGGAATAAATTAACACAAAGCAATAACGCGCCATCTATACATATAAAATAAAAGGATTTAAAAGCGCGTATGTTTCTTTTATACATAAAACGAACTTCTACTGTTTTAAATCCTTTTATTTTATATGTATAGATGGCGCGTTATTGCTTTGTGTTAATTTATTCCTAGTTGGCCTTGTCTTTGTTGTTTGCTGAAGAGCATTGCTCGAAGCAAATATTTGAATGTAAATCTACTGTCCTATAAGCTTATGTCCATAGTTGAAACCGCTGGGAGGGTTCACCACTAATGAGCCAAGCCCTCCCAATATATTTTTTCATCGCAGTAAGGACAGTAGAAGTTCGTTTTATGTATAAAAGAAACATGCGCGCTTTTAAATCCTTTTATTTTATATGTATAGATGGCGCGTTATTGCTTTGTGTTAATTTATTCCTAGTTGGCCTTGTCTTTGTAGTTTGCTGAAGAACATTGCTCGAAGCAAATATTTGAATGTAAATCTACTGTCCTATAAGCTTATGTCCATAGTTTACTTGAAAACCTTTTCTAAGATTCCATCCTTCAGTGTAGCATATAAAAGCAGAATGATCCAATACAGTATTAGAGCTCTGAGAAGCGGTCTGGTGGATTAAATTGGCGAAACCGCTGGGAGGGTTCATCACTGATGAGCCAAGCCCTCCCAATATATTTTTTCATCGCAGTAAGGACAGTAGAAGTTCGTTTTATGTATAAAAGAAACATACGCGCTTTTAAATTCTTTTATTTTATATGTATAGATGGCGCGTTATTGCTTTGTGTTAATTTATTCCTAGTTGGCCTTGTCTTTGTAGTTTGCTGAAGAGCATTGCTCGAAGCAAATATTTGAATGTAAATCTACTGTCCTATAAGCTTATGTCCATAGTTTACTTGAAAACCTTTTCTAAGATTCCATCCTTCAGTGTAGCATATAAAAGCAGAATGATCCAATACAGTATTAGAGCTCTGAGAAGCGGTCTGGTGGATTAAATTGGCGAAACCGCTGGGAGGGTTCACCACTGATGAGCCAAGCCCTCCCATTATATTTTTTCATCGCAGTAAGGACAGTAGAAGTTCGTTTTATGTATAAAAGAAACATACGCGCTTTTAAATCCTTTTATTTTATATGTATAGATGGCGCGTTATTGCTTCGTGTTAATTTATTCCTAGTTGGCCTTGTCTTTGTAGTTTGCAGAAGAGCATTGCTCGAAGCAAATATTTGAATGTAAATCTACTGTCCTATAAGCTTATGTCCATAGTTTACTTGAAAACCTTTTCTAAGATTCCATCCTTCAGTGTAGCATATAAAAGCAGAATGATCCAATACAGTATTAGAGCTCTGAGAAGCGGTCTGGTGGATTAAATTGGCGAAACCGCTGGGAGGGTTCACCACTGATGAGCCAAGCCCTCCCAATATATTTTTTCATCGCAGTAAGGACAGTAGAAGTTCGTTTTATGTATAAAAGAAACATACGCGCTTTTAAATCCTTTTATTTTATATAATAATGAGAGTGTTCAGCCACCGAGGCGTCCCGTTTTCCTTATTTGCCGATAAGATTCCGAGAACCCCTTACACTTGTGGTCGTCCCTCCCGGGGTCCAGGGATGATTGAAAGGTGTCCCATGCTGCTTCTTGTGACCGGAGTTGCGGAGCAACTTGACAATATAATCAAATATTCTGTGCCGTTATTGCGAATGTATTTTCTCAAAGGTCAACAAGGTAGGCATATTAATATTATTTGGCAATATTAACACAAGGTCTCACGCAATTCTGGCCTTAACTACTCGTTTGATGATTTTTCAGGATGCGTGAATGACTAGTTTTTTGGTCGTTGAGGTACAGCTTGCACCACACTGATGAGGGCCAACAGCCCGAAACGCGTACATGGTTAACTTTTCTTGATTAATCAAGAATAGGTATTTGGCCATTATTCTGGAATAATTAAAAATCAACGAGAATAGTTTATATTTATTCCGATAGATGGCGCACGCAATCAGCAACTTTCAGTTGCACGATAAGAAAATGCTTTTTTTTTCATAATTAACACAATAGCTGTTTGGTGAACAAAAAACAAAATAAAGCATATTTATAAATCTATTTAAAAAGAGGTATTTTATGAATTGACTTTCTACATTTCATTTCAAAGTATCAAAATTATGCATATCTGGAATGCATATAGAATACGACAAAGAAAATTTGAATGAAGAAAATATGTATTCTTCCTATCAATGATAAGTTGTGGTAGTAAAGGATCCATTTAAAAATGCGTTTGGCCAAAAAAAATGGATGTAAACAGGAGGTCAGTATTCTACCTTTCTTATGACCTAGTTCATGGATGACAACTATATCTTCAGGGCGAGTATTTGTCAAGATTTCTTCAAATTCTCTGTGTTTAAATGTCTAAAATTTGTATTTAAACTACACTAAACATTTACTTGGTAAAATAACAATATGTATTGAATATAGTTGACGTACTCCTCTAAAAAAACACGGTAGATTATAGAAACTATGAAAGCTTTACTTCTAAAGTTGTATAAATTAAATATAATTTAAAGAAAACATGTGTGTGTGGCATCACATTTTCCACGTGAAAATATAGATGGCTGAAAATATTATATAAAAATATTTTACTTCTAGGAATTAAACTAATAAAAATATATATCGGTTTGAAATAGCTGCCTATTGTGCGTTAAAAATTATTGTTGAAAATTTCCTAGAGAGATAGTGTGAGAACCTTTTTGTATTTTTTACAAATAATATTCCTGCCCAGAAGTCCAACCCCTCCTCTACGTGGCGGGCGGGAGAAGCAGCACAAGTAAGGGACTGCCCTGTAGTAGGGTGTCGTGAGCCCCGAGCCGCTACGGTAACCGTGAACAGGGAACTCTGAAATGTGGCTGACTAACGGAGCATGGTACCCTCCTTTCCATGTAGCAACAAATGATCAGGGTGCATGGACCGATTTAATCTGCTCCATGGACAAGACACCACCATCACAAATAATATTATGAATGCATATACTGAATATATATATGTCTCAATTCGATTGCTAAAACCATATTCCTCTGATATTCACTCTTTCCCTTTAAGTTAGGAAAGCATTGCTGCTTAATAACAAACCTTGATATTTAGATCTGTATATATTGATTATATTGTCACGGCAGTGATGACGAGGAGTCGTATAATTCAGAAAAACAAAATGTTTATGTATCAATAAGGTAATACGAATTATACAACAGACCAGATAGAAAATCATCTACAATAATAAACAAGGTACATGAAACAGAAGTTGAGGAAATTAATTTCACAGGCATTTTAATTTCTTTAACCAATAATAATTTATTATTTAAATAAATTATTCACTGACAATATCACACACAACTTTATTAAGACCACCGGTCTTATACTGATTCACTACAGGAAGAAAGGAATCATAGATGGAGCTCCTGTACTCCAGGCAGCGCAGCACCCAACAACAGTCTCCAGGAATTCGCTGATAATATATTAATGCAAATACGTTGTAAATCTCAACGTCTTGTGATTCCATCTGTCGGTTGAAGACTCGTAGATAAGACGAAAGGTCTTAATAACAACGTAGAATAATTGTTGTTACTATACATTGTTGGGGATTGGATTCAGCACCTTCCATCCCAGGCGGCACGTTATTGTAGCAGATGTTAGCCGTCAGTATTTAACTCTTAGTTGAAGACTTAGTCACGTCTCTTGCTATCTAGAATTCACTTTGAAGTCACCCTGAGGCGTTCACACCTAACCAAGTTATCTGTTAGCTAGACAAAGATGTCTGTGTAACTATTTATCTATATTTCTTGAAGTATATCGAAGAATCTTTCAGCTAACTATCACACACAAACAAGAAATTTAAATAAAAGTACATAAAAATCAAATACTTGATGCAATTACATCTAAAAATACCTATACACACTATAGCATACCTATAAGCTCATGTCTATCGATTCCCTGTATGGCCCTTATAAGTCTTCTATAAAAATATTTCATAGATTCTAAAAGAAAACAATCCAATACAATAATATGTTATAAGGTGATAATGTGCCATCTATATATAAGAAATGGAAGCATTATAAAGCTTGAATGTTTATTTTTTTCAACCACATAACGAACTTCTACTGTCCTTACTGCGATGAAAAAATATATTGGAAGGGTTTGTCTCATCAGTGGTGAACCTTCCCAGCGGTGTCGCAAATTCAATCCACCAGACCGCTTCTATTAGAACTCTAATACTGTATTGAACGATTCTGCTTATATACGCTGCAATTGAAGGTTGAATCTTAAAATAGTATTTAAGCAAACTATGGGTATTGTTCTAGAATATTATGTCTATAGCTTGCCTAAAAACCATTTCTAAGATTCCACCCTTAATTGTAGCGTATATACGTAGAAATGTCCAATAAAGTATTAGAGCTCTAAGAAAAGCAGTCTGGTAGATTAAATTTGCGAAACCGCTGGGAGGGTTCATCACTGATGAGTCAAGTTCTCCCAATATTTTTTCATTACAGTAAGGACAGTAGAAGTTTGTTAAGTGTTTGAAAAAAGAAACATTTATGCTTTATAATGCTTCTATTTCTTATATAATAATTTATCTCTACTCCATTATTATACTTATTCATCGATTTTTTAAAATATTCTTTTCTGATTTATTATTTTATCAAGTGTGGGGGGTTATTAAACGATATATAGACGAGAGATTCAAATATTTACCATATATAGAATATATGTTTATATATTGAATATTACGTATCCTTAGCTCGATTGTACATTCCATTCTACAAATAATATTGAATCGTCCATCTGTTAACCGTTGTCACTTTGGATTACTTTTATATTGTCGCGGAGATAAATAAAGCAAGGGCAAATTTGGGAATAATTAATTTATTATAAAGGTGGGTATTTACCTTTTAGTTCTCCAATAAAATTATATACAAGAGGTATTTATAGGGAGAGAGATAACAACTTATCCCAAGGTAATAATAATAACTTTATTTTTCGAAAAGGTTACAAGTTTTTCTCTAAAAGGTGTAGCGAATGGTCAGTCTATTTACATATTTTTATTTACAACTTCAATAAGTACCAATAGTAAAAGTGAACAAAGATATTTACATTCGCTATCTTGACTCCTGGTCAGTGCTGTGACCCTTGCCGTTATGGTCCTCTGATGTCCTGCAGCTCTCCAGCAGTCTTTCTATGGCCTCTCCTAGTGGTTCCTCGATAAGATGATCCCCTGGCCTTGATCCATTCTTGTCTGTCAGGTCTCGTGTCATATGCTCTAGGTCGTTCTCCTGGATCTCTTCTATGGTCGTTGTATCCCTGTGCTCCATGTCCGGTGTTCCACCTTCCTCGTCATCACATGCCAGCTCCCTACATCGTTCCAACAATCTATCCATGGCTTCCATTTCTTTATTTCTCTGTAACTTATCGTAAGGTTCATTCTTCTTTTCTGTTAAGATAATTTCCATCGTCTTTTTTAGCACCAGGGATTGGATATATGCAAAGTCCCTTTTTCTTATGTTTATTTCCTTCCTGTATTGTTTGTTAAATTTGGTTACTATTCCATCCCATGTTAAGACTATCGGCACTACTTTTACGCCAAGGTAAGAATAATAATAATGATAATAATATTAAGAGTAAATATAGAGGCTGCCTGGCCGGAATTCATAGTTCTTCAAATTAAAGATACTTCGGCCAGTAAATCTTCTCTATTGATCGCTCCTGACGAGGACAAAAGATTTTTGTCGAGACAATAAAAAAATATTTACTGGCCGAGGTATCTTTAATTTGAAGAATAATAAAAGTGTTAAGCCAGCGAGGCGTCTCGTTTTTTTTTTATTTGCCGATAAGATTCCGAGAACCCCTCACACCTGTGGTCCCCCCGGAGTCCAGTGATGATTGACAGGGGTCCCATGCTTCTTATGGCCGGGGTTGTAGAACTACTTGACAATATTTATGAGAGTTTGATCATTTTCTTTCATGCCTTTCTTCCAGAAGTACTTTTCATTCGCTTTATTTTCTGAAATTTAAAGGTATTCTGATATGTTTTATCAGATTTACTAAATATCGACCTCAAACACGGGTGGAATTCAACTTAAATATAAACTGGCACTTTGTAAGATATAACTTTCTATTTACATGTGTCTATATATATACATACATGGTATATATATATATTTAAATATAAAAAAGCATATCCTGATCAGAAGCACATGTGCTTTTCAGATGGCAGAGCGCCATCTGGTGAAACAGAAATAAACTAAACATTAATTTAACCTGTTCCCTGATATTCAGCCAACCCTTTTTCTTGGTAAATCAAGAGAAGCAATCCACGAACGCGTTTCGGGCTGTTGGCCCTCGTTTTATTTTTACACACATATTAACATAAGTATGTGAAAAAAATAGCACAAATATGCTGGGATTTTCTTAATATAAAACATGTGTTCATTATAAGGGTTTTTTTTCAAATAATATTTGATATTATTAAAAAGAAACATATCACCATTAAATTTATTTGTTACAAATTTTATCGATATATTGAACGATTCTGCTTATATACGCTGCAATGAAAGGTGGAATCTTAGAATAGTATTCAAGCAAACTATGGATGTTGTCTTAAAAGCTTATCTCCATAGTTTGTTTGAATACCAATATTCCACCCTTAATTGTAGCGTATATAAGTAGAAACGTCCATTGGCGATTAGCAATAAAATTTATTTATTATTTATAATATATCAAAACATTTTTTTTTAATATTAGTAAAAATTAATTTATTTATTTTGATTATTCAGGCCCAAATCTATTATGGACGCCTTTATTATATTCTATTAGTGCGTATTTTTTAGACTTTTTAGTTTATATGTATTTTTAGTAATATTGTAGCGTAGAAATCAAGTATATTTTAAGATGTCAAAGTATTTATTGATGACGTCAGTATGACTAGTCGACAATTATCAACAACTCTGTCTACAGCTAGAGAATATTGAACAAGCAAGCTAAGGAAAGTTTATAATGAGATTTTACAAATATAAAGTGATAATCTCTTTTAAATATTTTCATTTAATAATTAAATTAAATAATAAAATATAAATTATTTCTTCGCCACAATATTTTATTTTATTCTGGTTTGAAATTGGGAAATCTTCTTTGCCCCTTATCAAATATTTTTCATTTTTGAAAATGGAGCAAAATCCATATTCAATTCCTTATTTAAAATAGGAGCATATCTATTGGATCAGGAATTATTTACCAATAATTCGATTGGGGCATCATACCAATATTTATTAAGGTACGCTAAGGTATTTCTAATTGTATTTATATATATATAAAGCAAAAATTGATATACAATAGATATAACTAGATATACCTAGTGGAAATATTAGGAATCAATGAAATAAATTGAACAGAATGGCACAAAAATATTTCAATATTGAGTTTAAATTATACTCTGTAAATATATTTATTGGAAAAAGGAAATCAGATCAGCAACCCTACACAAGTATTACTTATCTTGGGGAATTTGGTGGCAAATCATTTCGAGGAAATAACATACAAGTCAGTATTCTCTTTTCCAAATACCCCAATCTTCTTCAATTGCCGTTTGATTAAAATTTTCTATTGAATCACCATTGAATGAGGGTAGGTACATATTTTTATTTTTGAGACAGATGATTCTGCTTAAATCAACCATCTGCTGGCTTCTAAGCTGACGTCTAGCTCTAGAGTCTAAGCTCACGTCTAGCCCTAGAGTTTATTCTCACGTCTATCTCTAGTCTAGCTCTAGAGTCTAAGCTCACGTCTAGCCCTAGAGTCTAATCTCACGTCTATCTCTAGTCTAGATCTAGAGTCTAAGCTCACGTCTAGCCCTAGAGTTTAACCTCGCGTCTAGCTCTAAAGTCTAAGCTTACGTCTATCTCTGGCATCTAAGCTCAAGTCTAGATCTAGAGTATAAGCTTACGTCTAGCTCTGGCGTCTAAGCTCACGTCTAGCTCTAGAGTCTAAGCTCACGTCTAGCTCTAGCGCCTCAGCCTTATTCAATTTTGTAAATATATATATATACAACTATTTTTTAAACAAGCCTGATGTCGTTTATGAGAATTCTTCATCCATCCATAACTAGAGTTCGATGCTGGTTTGGCGGTGGTTGAACATCGGTATTTTATTAGGATCGCCCAGTAGATATTGCAACCGGGAAAGTAATAGAGAAAATTTACGACATGGTTCTATCAGAAGGACGCAGGCATGAGTGAAGTAACAGAGTACACGGGGAACGAATACCACGATACAATACAGAAGAGCGTTCGTGCCCGAAAGTTAGAGATTAAAAATGTTGAAAAGATCATTTTCCCTGGAAGCCTGATGTTTTATTCAATATTGATACAAGGGACTATTTATTGAATACCAAGAGTACCATGCCAAAAAAGATCCTTCCATCCGGATTCGAACCTAGGACCTTGTGTATTAGAACCCACGACATTATCCACTACACCACCCACCCACACTAAGAAGAGAGGTGTTGAAGGTATATAAAGGAACCATCAAATCCACTAGAAATTGACGAGCGAAAGTTGAGTGAAAAGCCATGTTGAACTTATTAGCACCACCTCTCGAGAGAACTTTCAGATTTTCCATTCTTCACTTTTATATCCCAAAACTCTCATTAATTATTGTCGTTCGAGAAATTTACTTTTTTCTTATTTAAAAGTGTTTTTTTACTTATCCCAAGTACACGTAGTATAGGCCATGACAATCATGATGAGTAGTTAGCGTCTGCCTTTAAGTGCACAATGTGTTGTTTTTTTATACACGAAATAAAGCAGTTTGCTTTTTGCGTTGACAAGTATTCCGTTTGTTATTTTCACTCACTGATGGGGCTGGAGTTTTTAAATAAACGTGAGCCATTACAGCATTTTTCGTCATAAAAAAAGTTCCCGAAGCGGGATTGGATACCGGATCGTGGTTGCCGAACACCAACGGTGTATTCTATATTGTTCCCATATTTTTTACTCCCAATGAAAAGGGGTCGGTGGAAGGATGGTCAAAACCGTTGGTTGTCGACCGCTACGACCCGGGATCGAATCCCGCATTGGACTCTTTTTCTAATTAAAATAAAAATGCTCCAATGGCCCCCGATTCTTGAAAAAGTCCAACATCACCCACCAGCGAGTGCAATTAACCAAACGGGGCTCTGGCAGATTTGTAAGTGCAAAAGTCGAACTGCTTTTCACATGTGTAGACAGGTGGTGCACTTACAGTAAAAGCAGTTGCCAACTTCTACCCACCATGATAATCATGGCCTATACCACGTTTACTATGGATAATAATAAAAAATATATATATTAGCCCTCCCCATCCCTTGTGTACTGGCGAATCCTGTATAGGGCGAGAGGCCCTAAATAAAGGCTTTGTTGTTGTTGTATATATCAGCCTGGTACATGTTTCTTTAAATGATTAACTATCAGAACGTTATCAATGATCGACCCTACCAGCAGTTCCGCCATTTTTAACTACCAAACAATTATAACCGTCGCTTATTCTTATATAATAGTTATTTTGGAACTATATAGTTAGATATTTTGAAGGTGGAAACATGGTCCTAGAAAAAAAAAGTCAAGTCTTCAGTCAAAATAAGCAATTTATTGCCATCTCTTAAATCTAGAAGACTTGGGTCTCTCATCGCCTACTTTGGCGAATTCGAGTAATGCTCTTCCACAAACAATAAGGAGAAAGACAGTTATGTATTAATTGAACTTAAGACAACGCAATATTGATATACTGTATAAGAAATGAAACTATAAGAAACGATTGGTTTTATACACAAGTTTTCAAGTTACATTAGTCTACAGGCATCTTCGTCTTTCAGTTTACTGTATAAATATAAATTTATCAAAATTTTAATATATTTATATTGTATGTACTCTCTCTTTAAGCATCCTAACTTATACATATACACAACCTCTAAAATAGAATAGAAATATAAGTATATAGGTTTCACATACTTGTACAAACTAATTTGACCTATCAGAATAAATTTGAATAAATATAGAATTAAATCTGGAAGAATCTGTCAATATTCCAACCCTGAAACATAACCTAATTATTGAGATAACGGGCTAAAAAAAAAAACTTCCATGGAATTTATTCTCTGAAAATGTTCTCCTTTACTAAATCAATATTGATGTGTTTTGTTTTCTTTTTAAATGACTAGGAAGATGAATTTATAGCATTTATTCACTTAGAATTATTATGCCTAACCGAAGATGGTCGGTGGAAGGATGGTCTAAACCGTTTGTTTTCGACCGTTACGTCCCGGGTTCGATTCCCGCATTAGACACCTTTTTTTCTGTTTAAAAAAATGCTTCAATGGCCCACGATTCTTGCAAAAGTCCAACCCCACCAGCGAGTGCAAGTATATATATAACCATACAAGAATCTAGCACATTTGTAAGTGCAAAGTCAAACTGCTGTTCACATGTGTAGACATGTGGTGCACTCACAGTAAAAGAAGTCGCCTACTTCTACCCACCATGATTATCATGGCCTGTACCACGTGTACTAGGGATAAGCAAAAAAAGAAATACCTAACCGAAGAAATCTCCTTACCTATATATTCCACCCTGAAAAAAAAAACAACAATGCAGATAGCCTTGGTAATCAAAAGATTATAATCAAACAAATGATCCATGTTTCTAGAGATGAGTTTCTTTATCTTCATTAAACGTAATCTAGAGCTTTCGGGTATCTCTGCGTTTCTACAGGAGAACTCTATGTACTCATAGAGGGCAGGCAGTACATAAAGTTCTCCTGTAGAAGGACAGAGATACCTGAAAGCTCGAGATTACGTTTAATGAAGATGAAGAAACTCATCTCTAGAAACATGTAGTATTTATTTGATTAATATCCAGGATATTTAAATCAATTGAAAATATTATAGTACTTATAATATGACATTCAATATCAAACACTGCTCTGTATATATATATATATATATATATATATATATATATATATTAGATAATAAAAGGCATATATTGGATTTAATAAAATATTTATTTTGCCAATATTTCGGCTGGCTGAACGCCAACCTTTATCGAGGCATTACATTTTTGTATACACAAACTCATATATATATATATATAGTGGTGGTTCTACATTATCAAAGGTAACAGTGCCCTGGTTACAAGGAACGATACTAAAATGTATATACATTATCAAGTTTGAGATTAGTCCTGTGTTGAAATATCTTATTAAGGGGTTCGCTTTAAGAGTGGTCTAAACCGTTGGTTTTCGACCGCTACGACCCGGGTTCGATTCACGCATTGGGCACTTTTTTATGTTTAAAAAAGAAAGAAAAAGAAAATTCTCCAATGGCCCCCGATTCTTGCAAAAGTCCAACCCCACCAGCGAGTGCAAGTAATGGGGCTCGGACACATTTTTAAGTACAAAGTCGAACTGCTTTTCACATGTGTAGACATGTGGTGTACTTACAGTAAAAGCAGTCGCCAAATTCTACCCACTATGATTATCAAGGCCTGTACCACGTGTACTAGGGATAAGCGAAAATAAATCTTATTAAAATCATATATTCCATTTTTTGCTTTCATGTATGGTTGCGTGCCCACAAATATTATGACCAATTTTAAATACAATTCTCCAGACCACTTTGAGAATTCACAAACTTGTTCAATCCCGATGACGATTTAATTTTACAAATACTCATATTTCTAGATAATCGAGAAGTATGTTAAGCATAAATAAAATACAGAATATTATATTTTGAAAAGTTCTAAATATTGTTTTTTTGTGTTATCGTGAGTGTAAAAAGTGGTTTAAAGATATAGAAAAATTTATAAAAATAAATATATTTCAATAAAATTAAGGTAGCATATAGAAAAGGTTATAGAAAAAATATAGTTCAATAAAATTAGGATAGCATATTTTAATATTGCACTGAAAGGGGGAGAACATAACTCTTTCAGCTTCACCATCCTCACAGAATGAGATTCAAATGAATAGTAATATAATGGTATAATGTGACATTATTTTATTTGACATATTGGACGCGATAGCCCAACTTGGGATACTTGCGCCTAAATACATTTTATCATTCTATATACAATTCAACAACAGTACTTTTTAGTTAAAACTGAAGGGTTAGTTTTCTCAAACAGAAAAGAAAATATTAAATTAATTTACAAAAATTATTGAATTTTACATAAGTGTTTTTGTTATATACAAATTCGCACATTGCTTCGATGGGATAAAAATGATTACTTCTGTAGTTGTGGAAGATTGGACATTCTAATAATAAATGTATTGAGTCTTGGTTTTATTTTCTACAGAAGCAGCTAGGATCATCCGTTGCCCCGATTTTCGGTAGAAAAATTTGACATCTGGCTTCCCTCTTCACAAGAGCAAAGACGACGTGGGTGGTAGTCAAAAGGAAGTACTACTGGCCCAGGGTGGAATTAAGAAGAAATCAGTTGCCGAAGAATCAGGTGGGAGAAAAGACAGTCTGGTGACATCGGAGGTGCAAGAGGAACCTGCAAGTTGTCTCTGCGAGTGTGAGCGTGTGGATGATCCTGGAAGAGAATGTCAGAGAAGCTTGCCCGACCTGGACGGAAGACGGCTGTAGGCGAGCAGGCTGCCCTTCTGGGGGCGGACATTGGAGACATCTAATCTTTAATTCGACTAGCAGCTACTGGTGATAAAGGACGTCGCTATATCTACATAGAACCCCCCTTGTTTATAAGCTGTGTACGCAAACAATAACGGCTGAAAAGCGTCGTAACAATATATATATAGAAGGTGCGGTGGGCGATCATCATATAATGAGTGAACAGGTAAAATATTTAGTAGAAATGTCGGGTGCTTCACGTTAATTCACATTAAGGTCTAAATTAAAGACGAGCACCCACGCAGCTTTTAATATCTCAGGTATGAATAAATATAAATGTTTAATGGCTATTTGTGACAGGGAGGATATATCTTAATTTACTGCATATTTAGTCTCTTTATTTATTTACACAATTCTTTAAACCTAATTGTTTAATGGCTATAATTGAGAAAATTGTTTTAACATTATATAATGTGTATTTTAAATAATTATTTTTACATAAATAAAAGGTTTACAAAAGAAAGGAAAATATGCTCACTCAGGGAAAGAGTACTTGTAGTCAAAGGCCAGGATTTATGTCGGTAAACGAATACAAAAGTATTTCAGTCGAGAGCCTACGGTGATTTTTCAGTAGAATTAAAATTTATTATTCTGAACTTCGTGAGATGGCGCGCGTTTCAGGGAACGAGTTTATACAGTTTGAGACCAGAAATCGGGAATTTCATTGAACACAATAGTACACAGCCTAAGACCAGTAAGCGAGAATTTCAGTGAACACGATAGTACACAGCCTAAGACAATTAAGCGAGAATTTCAGTGAACACGATAGTACACAGCCTAAGACAATTAAGCGAGAATTTCAGTGAACACGATAGTACACAGCCTAAGACCAGTAAGCGAGAATTTCAGTGAACACGATAGTACACAGCCTAAGACAATTAAGCGAGAATTTCAGTGAACACGATAGTACACAGCCTAAGACCAGTAAGCGAGAATTTCAGTGAACACGATAGTACACAGCCTAAGACAATTAAGCGAGAATTTCAGTGAACACAATAGTACACAGCCTAAGACAATTAAGCGAGAATTTCAGTGAACACGATAGTAAACAGCCTAAGACAATTAAGCGAGAATTTCAGTGAACACGATAGTACACAGCCTAAGACCAGTAAGCGAGAATTTCAGTGAACACGATAGTACACAGCCTAAGACCAGTAAGCAAGAATTTCATTGAACACGATAGTACACAGCCTAAGACCAGTAAGCGAGAATTTCATTGAACACGATAGTACACAGCCTAAGCCCAGTAAGCGAGTATTTCATTGAACACGATAGTACACAGCCTAAGACCAGTAAGCGAGAATGTCATTGAACACAATAGTACACAGCCTAAGACCAGTAAGCGAGAATTTAATTGAACACGATAGTACACAGCCTAAGACCAGTAAGCGAGAATTTCATTGAACACGATAGTACACAGCCTAAGACAATTAAGCGAGAATTTCAGTGAACACGATAGTACACAGCCTAAGACCAGTAAGCGAGAATTTAATTGAACACGATAGTACACAGCCTAAGACCAGTAAGCGAGAATTTCATTGAACACGATAGTACACAGCCTAAGACAATTAAGCGAGAATTTCAGTGAACACAATAGTACACAGCCTAAGACAATTAAGCGAGAATTTCAGTGAACACGATAGTAAACAGCCTAAGACAATTAAGCGAGAATTTCAGTGAACACGATAGTACACAGCCTAAGACCAGTAAGCGAGAATTTCAGTGAACACGATAGTACACAGCCTAAGACCAGTAAGCAAGAATTTCATTGAACACGATAGTACACAGCCTAAGACCAGTAAGCGAGAATTTCATTGAACACGATAGTACACAGCCTAAGCCCAGTAAGCGAGTATTTCATTGAACACGATAGTACACAGCCTAAGACCAGTAAGCGAGAATGTCATTGAACACAATAGTACACAGCCTAAGACCAGTAAGCGAGAATTTAATTGAACACGATAGTACACAGCCTAAGACCAGTAAGCGAGAATTTCATTGAACACGATAGTACACAGCCTAAGACAATTAAGCGAGAATTTCAGTGAACACGATAGTACACAGCCTAAGACCAGTAAGCGAGAATTTCAGTGAACACGATAGTACACAGCCTAAGACAATTAAGCGAGAATTTCAGTGAACACGATATAACAGCCTAAGACCAGTAAGCGAGAATTTCATTGAACACGATATAACAGCCTAAGACCAGTAAGCGAGAATTTCATTGAACACGATATAACAGCCTAAGATCAGTAATCGAGAATTTGATTGAACACGATATCACATAGTTTGAGGCCAAAAATAGTAAATTTCAGTGAACAAGATCACAGAGTCTAAGGCCAGAAGGTGGTAATTTAGCTGAAGACAAGTTTAAACAGCCTGAGGTATGATCGCAGACATTTTAGTGAACATCAAATCGCAGCGCTCGAAGGAAGTAGGCCAGATTTTTAATCCGTTTCACGTGAAACGCAGGGTGGTTTAGTTGACATCTTATATCACTTGATTTCTTCACTAATTAAGTTCTCAACGGAAATTAAATTTTATTTTAAACAGTTCGTATTCAAAACCAAAATGGGTCTATTTTGATATTGTCTGTAGTATTTAAATAATTACAACTCTCTTTAAAGCAACAAAATAATTATTTATTGCATTTAGCAAGGCAAGAAGAAAACAAAAACCAACACGGAATGCCAAAACCAAACCTTTTAGGTTAGTTCCTATTCAAAATCTAGCTTTCACACAGAATATTCAAAAATAAAATACGACATTGTCTCTATATTTATATTTAATATCTTAATAAAAATTATTTATATGAGAAAAATAAATATATAGGAACAAATGAACAATATCTGCCGATTTCTTCAATATAGAGACTTGACGCTCTTCTTGGAAAGTTGAGATCACGGATAGCTGATTTTATCATGTATAGTATATATGGTTTCCGCTAGGAGGCGGCACGAATAGGCTGCAAGCAACGTCGCTCTCGATAAGTGAACTGTCTTACTAAAATATTTCCTCTATTTTTGCTAAAGTTCAAACTCAATATATCTGAAATGAAACCTTCATATCCAATATATCTTACCATCATAATTTTATGTCTATTAGACAAGAATTCTGAGTTAAATTTACATACTTTCAAGCCGGATACATACGGCGGCAAAAAGATTTGCTTATCACGCGTCAATATTTCACTTTCAAAATATTTCCGAAACTTTCTCCTTATATGTGTAGTTTTAATGCTCTTGGTATTAGCTGGTATTGAACAAAATCCAGGCCCTAGGATGTCCAAACAAACGACGTTGGAAACAAGCTTAGATAGGGATAAAGAGATCAAAGATCTGATAAATGCACTCACCAAAAGGCTGGATAACTGGGGTGAGAGGCTGGAATCCCGTCTTTCGGCAATCGACGATAGAGTAGAAAATATAAATCAAAGACTGCAACAATTAGAGGAATCTTCTGCCGTTACAAAGGCAGCGCTCTCTCAAAACTCCAAAAAAATAAAAGACTTAGAAGACCAGCTTGAATACTTGGATGCAAAGAGCAGAGAAAGGAACCTTATTTTTTACGGAATAGAACAAGACATTAACGAGGACTGCCGAGAACGGATACGGAGGGTTATCGAAGAAAATATGCGGACAACGGAGAAGATAAACATCACGCGATGCCACCGAGTATCCAGAAAACCTGGTGCACCGATCCTGGTTGAAGTCCCAGAACAAAACGATAGAACAACTCTATTCAAAGCTGCTTTCAATCTAAGAGGAACTAAGATTTCACTATCGAAGGACTATAGTATGAAGATGAGAGAACAACGACGCGTTCTGAATGTCAAAAGAAGAGAACTCGTCGAAAAAGGTACTCTAGCTAAGCTAAGGGACAATAAGTTAATAATTAATGGCATAGCATATAAGGTCTGTGATGGACAAATTGTAGATGCCAATGGACATTCATTGTAGCAGGCAGATAGGAAACAATCACTTGTAAATAGTCAACCCATTGATAAACTGATCTCTAATACAATGTCCATACAGCCACTTTATGATAAAACACTCACGGCTAAAACTTCTAAAATTAAAAACTCAAAGGCTATGGATAATATATCAGATAGAAATACAACTAAAATTAGGTATACACATACGAAAAACTGTGAATCGGCAATAAAAGACAAACAAGTAACTCAGGCCAAACATATAGATACTAAAATTAAAATATTACAATGGAATATAAATGGATTCAATAGAATAACATCAATATTTCCACTCGTTGATTACCTAAAAAAATACGAACTTTTTGCACTAAATGAAACATGGATCACTGGTGTTATTGAATTGTTAACTGATGAATATTACATAATTCAAAGCCCAGCAATGAAGACAGAACTAAAGGGAAGGGGCTCGGGGGGAATTCTGATTGGAATAAAAAAAAACTTCCAACATACGGTTAGAAAAATCGAAACAAACCCTTACTGGATATCTGTCTTGACACACAAATTTCTAGACAAAACCACCGAGAGTATATGTTTGCTGTTTGCTTATTTACCTCCTAATGCATTACAAGAACAAAATTTAACAAATTTACTTAGGCATATTGATTATCACATGAGTGAAGGTAACGAAGTACTAATAGCTGGTGACATCAATATTAGAATAGGCAATGCTGGAGGCTTCCATAACCCACTGAAACTAAATTCACCCCTCAACAAATATAGGAAATCTAAAGACCTAATATCTTCGAAACTATCTGAAAAACTAATTTCCTTCACTGATTCAAATTCTATAACAATAGCTAATGGAAGAACTAAGGGTGACACGCACGGCTCATTCACTTTTATTTCAGAAAGAGGTTCATCGGTTTTGGATTATTTCATGTACACACACGGTTTAACACAGATCATATCGGATATGTGGATCGAAGAACTTTCATATTCAGACCACTTACCAATTGTTTTACAAATTAATACTGGGTATGAAGCTATTAAATCCTCGTACAAAAATGAAATACTAACACGAAAATTCATTTGGACGAAAGAAAATGTGGAGATGCTAAAACATAATTTAAGTGATATTGAAGTTGGAAATGAAACCGATATTAACACAGAAACAGCAAATTTTACTAAACAGATCTACACGGCAATGGAATCGGCAAATATAATTAAATTTGCTAAACGACGACACCAACTTTCAAAACCTTGGTATGACAAAGATTGCTATATTATGAAAAAAACGACCAAAGTAAGTTTACAAAGATGTAGGAACTCAAATAACATACACGACCGCCAAAAATATATTGAGGCTAGGAGGGAATATTTTAAGCTCCTGCAAAGAAAAAGAGATGAATTCAATAAGGACAAGAATGAAAGGATAAAGAACGCCAAAGATCCCAAATCCTTCTGGAATGCCATTGCATCCTTCAGAAAAAAACCAATAATACAAGGTGAGATTGATATAAAAGAATGGTTTTTATTTTATAAAAATTTACTGAACAAAGAAAATAAAGAAGCTACTTTTACGGTAAACCAGATGATCGGTTGGAAAGATCCAGATTTAGACGCGGAAATAACCCTTGAAGAGATCCATGATGTAGTAAAAAAACTAGCGAACGGCAAAGCAGTGGGACTCGATGGTATACCAAATGAGTTGCTAAAGAATTTACCAATACCGACTTTAAATAAATTGAAAAACCTATTCAACAAAATAATGTCCACAGAAAAATACCCGCAACTCTGGACGAACTCAATAGTACACCCTATATATAAAAGCGGTGATAAGAATAACCCAACAAATTACAGAGGGATTGCCCTCTGCAGTAATATATCTAAATTATTTACTACAATACTAAGAAACAGATTAAACAACTGGATAGAAAAAAGAATGATTATTTTAGAAAACCAAGCAGGTTTCCGTAAGAACCGATCATGCACTGACCACATAATACTACTGAATTCACTCATCCAATTATCTCTGAGAAGAAAACGAGGCAAGCTATATGTCTTCTTCGTCGATTTGACTAAAGCTTTCGACACAGTCTCACATGATTTACTTTGGCAAAAATTGCATAAAATGGGCATTAGCAATAAATTTGTAATGCTGATAAAAAACTTTTACCAAGAAGCTAAGATCACTATCCGATGGAAAGGACAATATTCAAATAATGTGAAAATTAATTCTGGAGTGTTGCAGGGAGAATCACTTTCCCCACTTTTATTTATACTATATATGGCCGACCTAATAGAACTTTATAATAACTCAGCACTTACAGGATTTCATCTCCCTGATTTTGGCGTTTTACACCTACTTATGTATGCGGATGACATAGCCATAATTGGAGAATCGAAAATTAATCTTCAAATTAAAATCAATTTACTAAAGTCTTACCTGGATAAGAACAAATTAGTTTTAAATGAAAATAAGTCCAAAATAATAGTATTCAGAAATGGAGGAAGACCGGCAAGACACGAAAACTGGTACTGGGGTGACACCCCACTGACTGTTGTGTCCAATATTACATATCTGGGATATCCATTCACTTCCACTATTAATAGTAAAAAGGTAGCCCTCTTTTATAAAGCCAAAGCAAATACGGCAATAAATGCAACTATTAGACTGATAAAAAAAGAAAAAATTAACTCATTAAAAGTTGCTCTGAATCTATTTGACTCAGTTATTAAATCAATACTGCTCTATGCGGCCCCTGTGTGGGCTTGGGACAATACGGATATTATAGACCAATTACAGAATACGTTTATCAAAAATTTTCTGAATCTACCAAGATATATACCAGGGTACATTGTAAGGCTGGAAACAGGCAGAATATCTTTGACTTTTACAACGATCAAATTAATTTTGAAATATTTCATTAGATTACAAAAAATGGAAGACAATAGACTACCTAAGCTATGCTGGAATAGATTGAAGGAAATTTCCTTAATGACAAAAAAACCTATAGGATTCTGTAAGAATATTATGGATATCATCAATCATTGTGGACTCACATGGCTAAACTATAGGTTAAATTATGATGACATACAGATCGAACTTCCGAATATACTAAAAATAAAAATTGAACAGCTATTGCAGCAAGATCTGGCAAAATTATCTCTTACGAAAACATACTCAAACTATAGGTTACTTTATGATTCATTTATTCCAGAAAATTACTTTTCATGCTATCTGTCTTCAGCTTTAGTGAGTTTTATTGCACAGATCAGATTAATGTCAACAATGATCAAAGAAAATCATATTTACGCAATTAAGAAAGAAGATTTGTACTGTGGGTTATGTGGAAGTCAGATAACTGATGAAATATACCATTTTATTGCCGAATGCGGGGATCTGGAAGGAGAGAGAAAAAAGATCCTGAAAAGTCTTCCTAGACCGCATTTGAACTCAATAAAGCTAATAAAAACTGTTTCAGATAAGAAAAGTTGGGCAATTGAACTGTTCAACTTTCAAAAAGCGGTTGGGAATAAAATTGCACTCATGGAAGAGAGAAGAACAGGGGCACAATAAAAAGTCACCCTGTTTGACATACCTTGACTGTAAATACTATATTTTCACCTGTTCTCTTATGGTTAATATTGTCTGTAACTCCACGGAGAATCCGTACAGGGCAAGATGCCCTAATAAAGCTGTTTTGTTGTTGTTGTTGTTGTATATATGGTGGTGCTTGTTGATGGTAAATATAAAAGACTGAATTTGAAATCTCATCAGATTTAAGACCATAAAACTTTGCTTTTGTTTTAAGGTCTTAAATAGAAAACAGATTTATATTTATTTGATATTAGAGTTACATTTCGAAATATTTATTTATATAGACGCAACAACGCACTCAATTTCCTAAACGAATGAAATAGAATGAATATTTTCAAACCTATATTTTTGAAATACATATTTTAACAATTCAAGTTAAATATTTAATGTTAACGAAGGCAGATATATCTAAACAATCAATGTCAGATTTCTTCCATTTTATCTCCACATCTAAGCTCATATATATTTTCTCATTGTTTTCACTATCCCTTTTTTTACAAAAGAATAAATATATTTAAATAAATACATTTGCAAATACATTAAGGAAATAAGTTGAAAATGTAGATAAAATAGGGATATTTATATATTGATTTACCATTTTCATCGAATTTAAAGAGAATCTAACATAGTAAAGGCCTCACAAAAGACCCTAATGTATATATTCACTTCGACTATACGAAATCTATTTAAAGAAATATTTAAAACAAAGTCAATTATACCATCATATAATTGTAATATTTATTCCTTTTTCATAGTAATTATGAAACAAAATCTGAAACAATATTTTTTGTATTGGTTATATATGTGGGTGTGTGTTAAAAATAAGAAAAATATACAAAAGGTCAGTTATTGATTCATTAAAAACAACATTGGCATATCCTCACCGCTCACAATAGCATTTAAGATAGCAGAGCGACATCTAGTGGAACAAAAATAAACTAAACGTTGATTTAGAGTTTTCCATAATCAAGAAAAGCCAATGTTATGTATTCATAAAGTAAATATTATTAATTTAATTGTGTAAATAAGCAGAGTAGCATCATCACTGATTATATTATTTGTGGCGAACGCACTTTGCTTCAGCGAGCGCGGACAAAGCTTCACTACACATACGGGCAGTAGTGTGGCGGCCTCACTACGCCTCGGCAAGCGCAAACTGGGACAAAGCTTCACTACACATACGGGCAGTAGTGTGGCGGCCTCACTACGCCTCGACAAGCGCGAACTGGGAGAACACCACCAGTAATAACTAAAGAAATTGTAGTTACTCTTCGGATTTCACAGAAGTTGTAAATTTATTTATCTGAGACTGTACGAATTCTTTAGATCAGAAATATGCCTTGAATTTATGGATTATTTTAAAGGAGACGTTCCTATTTAGACTTTATATTTGCTAAAACTACACCATTATATCCATGTAAATTCCCTGTAGAGGTGTAACTTCTGTGTGACATTGTCTATCCCTATATACATACAGGGTGATCCAAAAGTCCCGCACTATTTTAAAAATTAATAACTCCGCGAATATTTGCGCTAGAGCAATGCGGTAAACACCATTGTATTCAGGATGCAATGGGATTTTTTATGGCAAATAATGAAAAATTCGAAATTGATTTTAGTTACAATTTTATTCGCCAGATTGCGCTCTACCAGAATCAGAGATTCAGCGGCCAAATTGTTTGATAAATTGAAAAATATAACTGATCGACACGTATTTTTCCTTTTTGAATACCAGGAAAGAACCCTAATAATATCAAATAACAAATTAATAAAACACCACTTCGCCAAAAGTATGAAGAATTGTTTAACGATTTTAAATACAATCAGAGATATGTAAAATAGGTAAATGCAAATTAAAACATGTAGCAAAATATTTATTTTTATATGAGGTTTTGTGAAATAGATTGAATGTTTGAAAAACACTGCTGATATCAATACACGAATTTTTGAAATGTTAATATAGTACTAAAAATTATGATGGCACTATTAATAGGATTTCTTGCTATAAGAAATGTGTAGTTTCTTGACTGATTGGCGACCCTTGACTATTTAACTGGATATTTGTCATGATCCAACAAATGAAATATAGAGGGGAGTGACAAAATATATTTGTCGTACTTTATTCCAAATATCCTATGGGCTTGTCAAATGTTATCATTGTTTATTATACTGTACACAATTTTAAAAATGTGTCCCCTCAAATAAAAATAAATTTTAAATCGACCTTTTGCGTTGAAAAACGTGGTAGTAAAATCATTTTGTATTATTTTTTTCACAAAATTTCTAAAGTTATTGGTGTACAGGAAATATTCCTTATGCTACATGTATTTCTTATGTATGTATTTCTATGTTATCTATTATCTATGTATTTCTTCTAATGAGCGAAAAGCGAAAAACTAAACATAAGGGGTAAAATTGTGTGTACCAGTGTTATTCGAGAAGTTATAACACTCTGGTTTGCACGACATAATATGTGAGCAAATGACAAACAAAATATTACTGTTCACAAAAAAAAAAGAGTCAAGATGTGAGGGCAGCATTTATTTTCCCCATATCCCAACACAAAGAGCTGCAAAATATTGGTAGATATATAATACATGGCGGCTTATATAACACATGAGGTAACTGCCTTCTCTCTTGTATTAGGTCACAATTCTTGCTCAATGTGGCACCCTTCATTCTCAATCACCGCCTGCAGACGATAAATCACAGAATGGACAGCATTAAATAACATATCTGCTGAAATTGATAAAACGTGCCATCTGATAGAAGCCTTCAACATGGCCAATGTGGTAGGCCAGCATCGATAAGCACACGATTTAATGTAGCCCCATAGACAAAAATCGCAAGGCGTCAAGTCTGGTGATCTTGGAGGCCACTGGTATATAAAGTGGCGACTTATCACACGATTTTCACCGAACGTATCCTTCAGCAATTGTTTGGCACCTCGGGAGATATGAGGAGGTCCTCCATCTTTCATGAATGTTATTTCGTTCAGTGCTTTTGCCCTGCAATATGGGAAATACCCTTTTCTCTCAAAAGTTGAACATAACGTTCACCAGTTACAAAAACGGTTTTAAAAGTTCTTCCATTGATTTTTCAAAGAAAAATGACCCAATAATAAAAGAAGTGAACCCACACAAAACTTTAACTCTAGGCTGGTAAAGTGGCATTTCTGTGAAAATCCTAGGGTTTTCTGTAGCCCAAATGCGGCTGTTTTGAATGTTAAATTCTCCGTTTAGAGAAAAGTGAGCATCATCTGTCCACAGAACATTCGACAGCCAGTTTTCATCAATATCAATTTGCCGGAAAACCCATGCAGCGAATTCTTGACGCATCTCAAAATCGCCAACTTTCAGCTCGTGAAATCTTTGCATTTTGTATGGGCACACACAATAGAGACATTAAGTGATGCGTCTTCGGATATCACAATCATACTTCGGCGAATTTAACGCCAAAAGTTCAATTCGGGGATCACCTGTCCAGGATAACAAAAGTCGGTAGGTTGAGGACATGCTAACCGACCTCGACCTTACACCGTTAAATAACGGAGAGAACACCTATCTATCTAAGTCCACAGGCACAGAATCCGCAATAGACATCACAGCGATAAATTACAACATCGCACCCACAACACAATGGAAAATCCTTAGAGGTGCAATCAGTGACCACAGACCAATTTTAACAACCCTAAACTTCAAAATTGAGAATGTCCATTAGAATAAAAGAACATGGAACTTTAGGAAAGCCGACTTGAAAAAAATTCACAGAAAAGCTTGAAGAACTGTGCAACGAAAAATTGAATTACAGAACGCTTGACAAAAGCTTGGAAAAATTCTCTTCGAACATTTAAAAAGCTGCAAAAGAGCATCGATAACTAGAGGTAGACGTAAAGACCTGTGGATATCTTACTGGAAGGACCACAACATCGAGACAATGATTTCAGAGAGAGAGACAATATCAATGGACTTCTTAAAACAAATAAAACAGAAAGGAACTCATTGAAATTATTCACAAAATATAACAAGAAATTTGGATATTCAAACAAGAAAAATGGCAGAATTCTGCGAAAAAAATGGATCCAAGAAAGGACAGCCAGCACTGGAATATAATTAGAGTGTTAGAGAACAATCAAAACCAACACCAATCCTCCAATACTCTAACCGATATGAATAGAACAGCGAGAACGAGAACAAACAGATGGCTGACATAATTGCTGAATATCTTTCAAGCACTTCCATACTCAACTATACGAATGAAGACAGGACTCTGAAAATAATATAAACCAGTTAGTTAAACAAGCAAGAAACTTCCATCAACAAGATATTTTCTCGAGAGACTTCACACTGAATGAGCTAAACTCATCAATAAAAAAATCCAAGAGATAATCTAATCTTTGGTCAAATGATTAAACACTTTGAAGTCAAAGCTAATAATCAACTCCTACGAATACTGAACATTTCATGGCAAACTGGTAAACTACCAAAGAATTGGAAGATATCAATTATAGTGCCAATACTGAAGCCAAACAAAGATGCCAAGGAATACAAGAACTATCGGCCAATTGCTCTCGCCAGCATACTTTGTAAAATACCAGAACGAATTATCCACTCTAGGCTCATAGTCTGGCTCACAAAAAATAATAAAATAAACCTCTACCAAACGGCCTATAGATCCCAGCATTGTACAACTGATCAACTGTTCTACTTCTGTCAATCAATAATAGATTCTTTCCGGGAAAAACCGCCAAAGAAGACCACGGCTATATTCCTTGATATGACCTCAGCTTTTGATCGAGTGTGGAGGGAGAAATTACGTGAAAAGCTGCACAACATCGGAGTAAGAGAAAAAACCTTAATCTGGAATGCAGACTTCTTAAGGGGAAGAAGGTTAAAGGTTCGGGTCAATGGAGAATTTTCCAAGGAAGGAAGAACATGGGCTGGTGTACCTCAGGGATCTGTGCTCAGTCCTCTACTCTATCTGCTATATATTAACGACATACATCCTTATCTCACTGAAGACACAAAGGTTGCCTGTTATGCAGATGATAAAGCCATATGGCACACAAGTAGCAGCATAGACAAATCGTAAAAGATACTGAAGACATCAATGAGAGGACTGGAGAAGTGGGCAATGGAACTCCAAATGACCATAAACCCAATAAAACCAAACCTATGCGTCTTCTCCACTCCCAGGGAAAAAGGCATAAATATAACCACAAAATAAGCATAAACAAACAAATAATTGATAAAATTAGAAATCCATAATACCTAGGTGTGATACTGCAGTCCTGGATCTTTCCAGTTGGTCTCGAGGACCACGCCATCACCATCTCCTAAGCGGCGAAGTACGCGATCTACGTATTCATCGTAGATCGCAAAATGCGTGGTGTCGCTGGAGACCCACTGGCGATTCTCCACCAAACTCTGCAGCGCTGGCAGAGGCGCCATATTCATTGTACATAGTGTATATAATGCATATTATCTTTTTTAATAGTGCAGACTGTGTATGTATTGACAAGATGTCAACAAAATTATTTTAATTATTATTTATGAGGAATTTTAATTTTCATAGCACATAATTAGCACCTCAAATAGAGCTATCAGAAAACTAAACATTCTGAGAAGGCTATGTGGCACAAATTGGGGAGCAAAACCCAGATTTCTCAGAACAACATATACCACCTTAATAAAACCGATAATGGAATAGGCAACACCGGTCTGGGCTCCCTCAAGCTCATCACTAAAAGTAAGACTAGACAGTGTTCAAGCAAAAGCGGCCAAAATAATCACTGGTGCTGTTTCATCCACCAACAATGAGAAAATTCAGAGAGAATGTGTTCTAGACATACTCGCTCGAAAGCAGAAGATAAAATAAAAACAACTTGGATCGGCACTTCGGAAACGAGGAACCAGAGGACGAGATCTCTCTGACCACTTGTGGTTTGGTGGATCCGCCCTTTTCTGAGAATGAGGTGAAACTGACGGCTTTCAAGTTCGGGAAAAGGAAATCTTCTGGTCCCGAAGGGATCGATAACACGGTCGTGAAAGCCCTGGTAAGGATGCACCCAACGCTTCTTTCCAGGTTATTCAATAAGTGCCTGGACACTGGTACATTTCCTGAGGCATGGAAGGTTGCCCGAGTAGTGCTTCTCGAAAAGTCTGGTAGAAAGGGTAATTCTCCTAATGATTATCGTCCGCTTTCTTTACTAGTTTGTCTAGGTAAGGTCCTGGATAGCCTACTAGCTCAGCGACTGAAGCACTGGCTAGAGAGTAATGAGCTCCTTTCCTCTTTCCAACATGGTTTTAGGGAAGGGAAGTCCACAACCACAGCTCTAAACGAGGGGTTAGAGGGGGTTGAGATGGGCTTAAATAAGGGTGCTTGGGTTCTTTTCGTGGCCATGGACATTGATGGCGCGTTCAACTCCATGAGCTGGAACAAGTTGATGAGAAATTTGATGGACATGGGTTGTCCTGATAATTTGTGCAGCTTGATTCGTGACTTCCTGAGGGATAGACGGATTAGCCTCAGTTTTGGTGGGCGGAAGTTGGAAAGAAACTGTGCTAGGGGTTGCCCCCAGGGCTCTTGCTGCGGACCTATTCTGTGGAATATCCTGGTAAACACCGTTTTCCAGGAGGAGCTCCATGAGGGAGACAGGCTGGTTCTCTATGCTGACGACCAGTTCCTCATCATTGAGGCTGCTTCGAGAGCGAAGGCTGAGAAGTGTGTTTAAACTTCTCTCCAAATTTTCTCGATCTGGGCCCATGACTCTGGCCTTAAGTTCAATGTCTCCAAAACTAAAGCCCTCAGCTTTAAGCCTAGGGACATAAGAACTAAAAGAAACACAAGCCGGCTATCCAGATGGAAGGACGGAGGGTAGCGTTGGTCAATAGGATGACCATCCTGGGGGTGGTCATTGATGACAAGATGGGTTGGCGCAATACCAGGCGGAGGAGATGGTGGCGAGAGGCAGGGAGGCGTTGTGCAGGCCTGTCCTGGTTGGCCCTCAACAGGGGGGGGGAGAGAAGGAGGGTACTATTTCTAGGAACCTCTGCCTCTCCTGTGTCGAGCCAATCTTGCTATATGCTTTCGGGGCTTGGTAGCGCCGAAACAGGGATCAGAAGGTGGCAACAACTCTAGAGAGAGTGCAGAGGACAGCGGCATTCAGAATCACAGGGGGATATCGCACTACCAGCAGTGAGGCCTTTTTGATCCTCGCTGGGCTTATTCCCCTGGGATTGAAACTAGAGGAGGAGACCATCAGACAGAAGATCTGGGAGAAAAGGGAAGATGCCCTGGGACTTTAAGCGGGGGCCATGGAATAGAAGAGGGACACAAGGAAGCCTCCGCAGTGGTTGCCAAAGTGGAATTGGAGTCCTGGAGGGCCGACAGGGATTGGCACGGAGGTTTTCACTGATGGTAGTAAGTCTGGAACCAATACTGGAGCTGAAGTAGTGATTTTCACTAATGGAGAGCTGATCTTCCAAGAAAGCTTAACACTCAGAGTGGACGAATTGGTCTTTTCAGCTGAGCTGGTTGCGATCAGGGTAGCCCTCAGAGTGTGTGCCGAGAAGAACTTCAGCCCGGACCGCCTCTATTCAGATTGTATGTCGGCCCTCGTCGTTATCAATCTGGAGAAAGGGCAACTCGCGCATCAAATAATCCAGGAGCTGGAGATGATGACGCGGGCTCCGGAGCTCCCTTGGTTTAGGAGACACAGCCTCATCGAAGGTAATGAGTTCGCAGACAGGATCGCTAAGGCAGGATGCTTTAGAGGTAGATCACTGAGGACCCCATGACCAAGAAAGAAGTTTATAGGAGGATCAGGGGTCACGTCCAGGACTTATGGTTGGACAGATGGAGGAACAGTGTGAAGGGGAGAGAGGTATTCAATGGGGTAACAACACCCAAGTAACTCTGTAAGGTAATGTCCCACAAACTCATTAGGGTAGTTAGGGACATGGGCTCTCTTCCCCAAGTCTCCACAGATTTAAAATTAAGAGAAACCCTGATTGCGTCTATGGAGAAAGGGATGTGAATGCACGCCACTACGTCTTGGATTGTCCAAGGGTAGTGGGTGTGCAGGAAGAGAGAAGGAGGGCGAGGGGCGCGATCGAGAGTAAGCTGCTGAGAAATCACAGCAAGCTTCTTGAGAAAGCCCACGACGTGGCAGCTGAGCTTTTCCTCAGCTGTGAGTGAACAGAGTCGACCGGGGGCTGCCTCCCCGCGGTCCCTGCTGGACACAGTAGATAGTTTCCTATTTTGCTGTGATTAAAGGCCACCGGTATAGAAATCCTTCCAGACACGTTGTCTGGGAGGTGGTGTTTCCAGGTATAATGTCCAAGCTCTAGCTTGGTTACCGTTACTTGGCTTATGAGTTGAACAGAATAGCAGCGAAGGGCATGCTTCGCATGCCGGCTTGTGGACTGAAAGGTCTGGGTGGCCATCTGCTTCTAGGGTGTACCAACTGTGCTTAGGTGGGATCCTCCAGTTCTTGTTTATTTTGGCTACTGTTTCTATTTCTTTAAAAGTAAGTTTATTTTTCTGTAACAAGGGTTCTTTTGTGCCTTTTTTCGCTAGCGCATCAGCAGCTTCATTGCCTTCAATGCTAACATGTAAGGGTATCCATTGAAGGTGATTTTTGAGGTATTGAGAGTTTTTGGAGATAACCAATTATGTTCCTGCTTACTTTGTCTCTAAGTTCCCCTGTGTGACTCAAGTATTGTATGGCACATCTACTATGAGTAAGAATCCATATATCGCGATGTTTAGTATTTCTGATGGATTTTAAGACTTCACAGATGGCTATAAGTTCTGATCTGAAGATTGAGCAAAAATCTGGGTTTCTTCTGTTCATTTTCTCATTGCCATTTGTGGGTTTAATGAGAGAGCCACTGCCAGTGTGTCCCAACTCGTCTCTGCTACCATCGGTATAGATATTTATTGCATTTTTAGGAATTTTATATTAATTATTTCTAATGATAATTGTTTTAAGTATTCTGGATTTTGGTATTGTTTGTTGGTGGGTTCGTTTAAAGTGGCATTAAAAATAACATTTTGTTAGTGGTTCGCATGTAGATATTTTTTCAGCTAAATAATATTTTTCCACTTTATATTTTAAAAATCCATTTCTTTTGGCCAGGTGGAAAGGGCCTTCTTTTTTGAGTCTTATATTGGGTTCCCAAATAAGTATGTAATTGAAAGTTCTGTGTTTATTTTCATAACTCTTGATTTTGTTTATATATTTTGGCAGATTGTAGCTTATTCTATCCTTTAAGGGCATAATGTCTGCCTCGCAAAGTACAATATTATTAGGGCAGGTATTTCGAAGACCTGTAATAATTCTAGGTGCATTTAGTTGTATCCTTTCCAGTGTTTTTAGATTTGTTTCAGATGCTGTACCATAGATTTGATATCCATATTCCATGATAGGTCTCATTAGAGATGTGTAAGTTAATTTTAGTGTTGTTGCTTCAGCTCTCCACTCTTCCTGAAATATATTTCAAGATTTTTAGTCGGTCTCTTCCTTTTCTAACAACTCCTTCAATATGTTTACTGGAGTTAATTTCTGGATCCAGGGTGTAGCCGAGATATTTAGGATGTTTATTATATTGCAATTGTTGTTCTTTCAGAATAATATTTGGTCTTATTTTGTATAGTTTCTTATCGGTAGTAAAAAGACAGGTTTCAGATTTTTGGGGGTTAAATTCTAATTTATGTTTATTAGCAAATTTTTCTAGGTCGAGAATAGTCTTGTTCAAATCTCTTTCAGCTTTTTTCCAGTTAGTGTTGCTGCTCCATAGAATAATGTCATCAGCGAAAAGTCCAATATTGGTTTTATGTGAAAATTTGTCTTCTATGCCTGCAATAAATAGGGTGAAGAGAGTTGGGCTAAGGACTGATCCTTGTGGTAATCCTTGGTACAATTTGAAGGTTTTAGATAGGGTGCCATTATATTTGACCCTGATGTATCTATTTTTAAGGGAATCATTTATCCAAGTGATAGCTTTTCCATCAATTTTGAAATGTTTGTATAATTTTGTAATTAACTTGTTTTTCCATACCTTATTAAAAGCTTGTGTAAGGTCTAAAAAGCAGCTATGGTGTGGTTAGTTGGCTTTTTGTTTTGTGCATCTTTTACCTTTTGTGTGAAAAATAAGAGTTGGACTATTGTCCCATGTCCTTTCCTAAATCCATATTGTTCTTCTGGTAAGAGATTTCTTGTGTCGGGGTGGTAGGTGAGTCGTCTGAGTATAATTTTTTCCATTAATTTGCAGCAAATATTTGTGAGGGAGATAGGTCGGTAGTTTTTTGGGTCATCAGCAGATTTGTCAAGTTTTTAAATGGGAATTATTGTTGCATTTTTACAGTCTTGAGGCAATTTTCCAGTTTTCCAGGAGTTATTGAAAATATTAAGAAGTCTTTCTTTGCCAATTTTGCCCAAGATTGATATCATTCGGCCATGGATTCCATCTGGCCCAGGAGTCTTGTTTAGGTTAGTGTTTTCTAATGCATAAGCTAGCTCTTTCATATTGATTTTTTTCATGGAAAATATTATGAGTGCTGGTGACATTTTTACAGTCATGAATAATCTTTCGGGCCTTTTTTCAACCTTGATTTTACTACTTATTTGATATGAATTACCTAAAAGATTGGCAGCAATTTTGTCATTAGTTGCTGGTGTACCATCTGTATTCTCAATCATATTTGTGTTTTCAGTTTGTGGCTGGACTCTGCCAATTTGTTTTGCCAAATTCCAAGGTTTTGTATTTGGGTTTCTTGGGTTCAGGTTTTCACAAGTTTGTTTCCATTTTTCCCTTTTCACATTTACGTATAATCTTTTTATTTTTGCAATCACAATGTTCAGTTCAGTTCTACAATTTGTTTGGTTTTGGGTGCACTTTTTTTGAAGTTCATTTCTTTTAGTTATAAGTGTTTGAATATTTTTTGCCTGGTGTGTATAATTTGGAATCCATTTCTTAATATAACCTCTTGGTATTGAAACTTTGGCTGCTTCAATAATGGTAATTTCGAAAGATATCATATTAGCCTTTTTGAAGTTCCATAATTTTTCTTAATTGAGCTAGTTTTGGTCTTGGTGCTAATTTCTATCAAATTAGGCAAAGGATCACTTTCAAAACCTTTTAATATTTGCTATTTGCATTTGTGGAAAATGTCAGGATAGTAAAATCTTATATCAAGGGCTTGTGCAGTATTATAGCTGTAGGAATGATGGGTAGGATTCCCATCATTTAAGCACATGAAGGCATTGTCGTCAAATATGTTTGATAGTATTTTGCCTCTTGGGTTTGGCGTAGAACATCCCCATAGTTGATGTTTGGCATTAAGGTCACCTAAACTAATAGTGTTGTCTGTAAGAAATTGAGCCATTGTTCCATCGTCAATAAATGTATTGTTTGGAGGGTGATACATATTGTATATGTTGATGGCTTTGTTTTGATTGAGGTAGACTTTGATACCTTGGGCTATCAACCTTTGATACCTTAACGGCTATGTCCTCATAGTACAAATTATTGATTAAAAATGCTAGGCCACGCCCTTTAACAGCATATACAGATGGATCTTCAGACCTTACCCTGAGTAATGGAGGGGCCGGAATTAACATAATACTGCAAGATGGAACCAACATCAAAATCAAAGAAGGAGCAGGACAGATTTCGTCAAACTTCACTTGTGAACTGACAGCTATCTGGAAAGCCCTTGATGTATGCCTTAACCAACCATCCCTGCATCAAGCAGAAGGAATTTTAATATACAGCGACTCCATATCCGCTCTAGAAGCAATTCAGAAGGGCAATACTAAAATCACACAGAAAATACACTCGTTACTTACCCAACTGGAACCATTGGAGAATAACTGCATTCTACATTGGATCCCTGCCCATGCTGGGATCGGGGGTAATGAAATGGCATTTGAATTGGCAAAGGAAGCCAGAAGGTTGAGCCAAAGGAAAGAACAAATGTCATTATTTGACGCTGATTCTTTGTCAGAATACAAGATAATATATTAAGCAAAAAAATAAGAAAAGATCAAAATACGAAATAAACTCTGAGAGAAAAATGACAAAAACTATAACAAGACTTAGAACAAAACACTATAAAGGAATGACAATACATCCAGATAGCACAAGAACCTATAGGGCATGCAACAATTGTCCTGGTGTGGAACTTACACCTACCCACATATTCTCATGTCCAGCAATGGCCGCAGCCTTGCAGAAATTTGACATAGACCCAGAGCAGCAGCTTTACACACCCAAGATAGTGGACATTGCTGCTGATGTGATGGAGATGCATGGTACATCTGAGGCTCTTTATTGGACACGACAACAACGGCATTCCAGAGTAAAATAAATTATCAGAGATAGATACATATTTTTCAAATGAATTAAAATAAATATAATCGATACTGAGTGAGAGTTGAATTAAAAATATTAGAAATTTATTATCTTCGGAAACAAACCGTATCTAAAATATCAATTTTCTTTTTGCTACATGTTTTAATTTGCATTTACCTATTTTACATATCTCTGATTGTATTTGAAAATCGTTAACCAATTCTTCATACTTTTGGCGAAGTGGTGTTTTATTAATTTGTTATTTGATATTATTAGGGTTCTTTCCTGGTATTCAAAAAGGAAAAATACGTGTCGATCAGTTATATTTTTCAATTTATCAAACAATTTGGCCGCTGAATATCTGATTCTGGTAGAGCGCCATCTGGCGAATAAAATTGAAACTAAAATCAATTTCGAATTTTACATTATTTGCCATAAAAAATCCCATTGCATCCTGAACACAATGGTGTTTACCGCATTGCTCTAGCGCGAATATTCGCGGAGTTATTAATTTTTAAAGTTGTGCGGGACTTTTGGATCACCCTGTATATAAAAGTCAGTGTATGTATGTATGTATGTATGTACAACAAAATCGATTTTTATTAAGTCGTAAAGAACGACGTTACAATTTTAAAGGTTAGTGGGGGAGGGGGGTACAATTAAAATCTACATTGATGAAAAATTTATAAATATCGTATTTTGTTCTGTTTAAAATGCGACGTAATTCGATCTTTTCCTTTTCGAGGATGAATTTAGAAGGATTGAACCTGTATAGAGGGTCGATGTTTCGGCATTCTTTAATAGCGTTGTCGATAAATGGTTTCGTCATAGCGCATTCTGTATAGCGATGCTGGATATCTGGGGGTCCGCCGCAGGCGGTGCAGGAAGCTTTTCCATTTCTTGTAGGGTAAGGTAGAGCTCTCAGCTTCAAACGCCATGCGATGTCGTCGTATATATTAATTCTTTTGTGCCAGCAAGGCGCAGTGTCGAATGTCCATTTGGCCGTTTTTTCTTCAGCGTACTTCAAATTAAAATAGGACGATATGATTATTTGGCGTAACGCGCTGCTTCTGAACCGTGAGAAGAGGCGTGATTTGTACGTAATGGGAAGGTGAACGCAGGAGGGATGGTTGTTTGGTTTAAAATTCATAATTTTCGTTTCATTGTAGAACGTAGTGATTCTTTGAAAATCGTTCCGAATGTTTCGCGTGGCGTGGGAAAATAAATCGTTGATATCTCGTATTTCACCGTTTAAATCCAAAAAGTCTTTCAGACGTCTCAGGCCTCGTGCATTGAAGATGGCAGGATTTTGCATATAAAGGCCGTGTAAAAGGCGGCATTTTAAAAGCACGATGTGTAAAAAGTCGTTTTTTGAGAGGCTTTTAAAATCGATATGAAAGTTTGGCGCGATGTTTTTCCAGCTTGATAGAGTCTGCTTTCGTCGTGGCGATAGAAAACTGTGTAAATCGTAGTTAAACAGATTGTAGTAGTTTGTCGAATTTTTGTTTACAAAAAGAAAATCGTTTTCGTTTTTTTCCCCGTTAATAGACCTTTGTATACGTTTTAGAATAAAGAGGTCGCGCTGAGTAGCCAAGTGCAGCAGGCCGAGGCCACCCCTCTCGGCGGGCAGGCAATTTATTGACGAGGTCGTCCAGGTTGTTTCATTATAGAGCGCGTCATCTAAGTCCTTTTGTAGTTCGTTTAATGTAGAATCGCTTGGTAAGATGGCGTTTATCATGTAGGTAAATTTTGGTATAAAGTTCGCATTTAAAAATCGCGTCTTGAGGTGGAGGGGGAGCGTTAAAATGTTTTGTTTTGCAATTAGGGCTGAATGGTGGAGGTAGGAACGAAGATTTTCAGTTTGCATTTTTAAGGGCGTTTTGGAATTCTCAAAATGTATACCGAGGATATCAATTGTGTCGTTCCGCATTTCTATATCTTCTGGCCTATCGGTCCTGCTGCTCCAATTGCCGCACCACAACCCCTTACTCTTTTTAAAATTAATAGCGATGCCGGATGTTTTCTCGAAGTTTTTAAAACAGTTATAAATACGCTTAAAATCAGTTTCGTCTTTTAAAAATAAGATAAAATCGTCGGCATATGCATATATCTCGGACGTAGAGCTGAGGTTTCGACGAAGATGATGTATGAGAGACGTCGTGGCGAATGAAAAAAGCAGCGCGGACAAGCCGCAGCCCTGACGCACGCCTCTATTTACGTCGAATTCAGGAGAGCACTCGCCGTTCATGTCGATTTTTATTTTATTTCCACTAAAGACGATTTTAATCCATTTCAGGAAAATATCGGGGATATCGAGTCTTTCAAGCGTAGCGATAATAAACGGTCTGTTAATCGAATCGAACGCCTTCTGTAAGTCGAGAGTTACGATTGCGAGGGGCGTATTAAATAAATTCGATTCATAAATATTTTTCTCAATTTCGGGGATGATATCGAATATAGAACGGCCGGGAATGGCGTACTTCTGTTCTGTTGGTATCATGCGCGCAGAGTACGGCTTGATTTTTGTGAGTAAAATTTTCGATAAAATCTTATAATCCGTGTTCATAGAGGTGATCGGGCGCCAATCGTTCAGAGTTCGCGTATTAGGAGTTTTCGGTAGTAGAAACATTTTACCAGCACTCATGTGGTCAGGTAGGGAGTTTTCTAATTGCGCTTCATAAAAAATTTCGAGTAAAGAGTCGGCGGCGATGTCACAAAAATCTTTATAAAATTCGACGGGGATGCCATCATCGCCGGCCATCTTTCTATTCGGTAAGAGCTTAATCGCGTTTAAAATGTCGTTTTTAGTTATAAAATTCTCTTCGTTGAAATGAAATTCGATATCGAGGCGCGGAATAATATTTACATAATTTCTAATGTCTTCTAAAATAATCGATTCAGCTGCCTTCGTTTTATTTTGATAAAAGGCGAAAATATAGTTTAGGATAGCGTCGTTGTTGTTGAGGAATTCATTGTTGTCATTGTAAATAGCAGTAATTGCGGGTTTGAGGCGTCTAAATTTCGTAAAAGTGTATTTTTGACAGACTTCCGCAGTTTCTGAGATTAGTTTTTTCAAGCATCTCCAATGCGCCTTCGCGCCAATATAGTTAAAATTCGTAATGAAACTCTCGTGTTCGTATAAGAATATTTCTTTGAAGATATGAGAGTTAAAAATTTTCGAGTCGATGTTCCTTTTAAAAAATTGCGTATTCCTTGTTCGTAATCGCGTGATAATGGCGTTGTGGTCAGATAAGTCGTATGCAATAGTTTCGCATTTAATAAGATTAGGTGTAAAACTTGTCGAGCAATGTATATAATCTATTCTGGTTCTAAAAGGCGTGTTATGGATGAGAGCTTCATGCGTAAAACCGTTAAGTCCAGGATTAACATGTTTAAAAATATCGATAAGATTGTTTTTTTTTTTTGTTAAAATCCGAAAGTAAGTTGAATTTTCGACGAGAGTCTGTCTTGCCCGGTTTGTCGCGAATGTTAAAATCTCCCAATATGAACGTCGCGGTATCACTAGGGTAATCGTCCAAGTAGTTTTGTATTAATTGTAAATCGTTGAATGCTTCATCGGGATCGTGAGAGAGGTGTACATTAATAACAAGTACGATGCTCCTGTTCATTAAAATCTCTATTGCGCATATTTTCCCATTCTTTAGTGTTTTTAAATTTGCGCTAAAAATCGAGCGATGTATTAAAAATAGTTGTCCGCCGCCGCGAGAAATGGGTTCATTTACATAGATATCAAAAGGTGTTAAGTCTTGTCGCGTATTGAAAGTTTGTATATTCGTTTCTTGAATTGCGTATATTTCTGCTTCGTTTATCTTCAACCATTCTTTTAAAAATTCTTGTCTTTGCTTGTTCGCGATTCCACGGGCGTTCAACGTTAAAATTCTTAAAAACTCAAAATTTACAGCGTCGCAGGAAGGCTCACAAGAGTCCAACATCCTATAAACGAAAGAACAAAAAGAGATAAAATAGATAAAACAGTAAAATAATAGCATAAAGAGAGTAAAAGAGTAAAAATTTGCGTTAGTTTTAAAAGGAATGTATTTACAATAAACACGAGAGCGAGAAGATAAAAGAGAAAGTATAAAGTAAGAGATAAAAAGGACGAAGTAAAAAGAGAGAGTTCAAAAAAAGGTGAAAAAAAAAAAGCGTTTCAATCTTCCTTCATTGTTCTCAAAATTGTTCTCATTCTCTGGATGTCGTTATTGAGTCTTTTCCTGTCTTCGCTTCTCATATTCCTGATGTCTTTTTGACGTGACAACGTCTTAAATTAGGTTGCGGCTGGGAGTCACTTATGAAAAAGTGTAACGCCCGGTAACGTTACGATGAGTCATCGAACGAGAGTGTTTTTACTTGTGCAATTCTTATTTTCATTCAATTCCTTGTTCCTATTGTGCAATTTAATTATATTCATATCAATAAATATTCTACCGTTGTCACGTAAAATCTTCGCCCGTAAAACCGACTTTACAGGCAACCATTGTTCTTTTTTTTTTCTTTCTAAAAGGTCTTACAGGTGGCAGGTGACATCAGGCAAAAGATCGGGATATTTTATTATTTGTTCATTAATTTTTATTTTCCTGGAGTTACCAGATCTCCTGAAGATGGTGGCGATCGCTTTCTCAAGCTGTGGATTTGGCTTCTGCTCACACTCTATCAAATCCCTTTCATGCTGGGAGGAGGTCATAGACCAGTCTGATAGACTGGCCATCGACTCATCATCTTCATCTGTATCTTTGTTTAAAGGTTTCTCAGCTTCTGGCAAGCCCGCTATGAGGTGTTCTAAGTCGAGGATCTCATCTTCCTTTTGTGGTGCTTGTATGAGGCTCTCTTTTAGACTCGCCAAGTCACAGGGCTGATCCACAGGTTCATTCATTTTAGATCTTTTATCCTGGCCTTCTATTTTCTGTCCACTAGTCTCACTCTCCGAAGTCGCGAGGGGTCTTTTCTTGGTAGGAGGGTCCCTCGTTTCCTGGGCCGGCTGTTTTTCTGCGTTTTGCTCTTGTTCAAAGTTTTCTGGCAGTGATGGGGTGCTCAGAGCTTCAGCGAAGGACCTCGTGATATTCGCTCTAATCTGGAGGGTCGAACGGGCATTTGGTTCTCGTGTGCCCATGCCTTCTGCATGCGTTGCACACCACATCCTCACCGATGAAGACCTTAAAGGATTCCTCCATATGGGTTATAGAAATCACGGCCGGCATCGGCGTTTTTTCTTTATTTTTAAAGACAATTTCTCTTCTGAGCGAAGAGAGGTGTTTCAGAAGGGGATTGTTGGTAGGGAATGGGAGCGGGCGGATGCTCAGAACTTGGCCATAAGGTGCCAGAGCCTTCGTTATTTCCTGGTCCTGGATGAAGGCGAGGACGCCCGACAGGATGTATTTACGGGACGGTCGGAATAGTGGGGATGGGTAAACAGTTCTGTCTCTGACCTTAAATCCATTTGTCAGGAGAACTTCAGCCTGCTTCTGATCTGCTACAGAGACAATGGCTTGTCCATTAATTTTTCCCACGGAGTGGATATTATCAAATCCAATAATTTGGCCAATGCCGATCAGATGTTCTTCGGCGGATGCTTCTGAAAGGACTTCAAATTGGATCGTTGCCTTTATTTCTTTACTTCTCTTTTCGAAAGTAGTTTTTCTTTTTTCGTCAAATATCTTTTTTTATTCAGATGAAAATTGATATTTTTGCCTTTGCAAATTTTCCAGTTGATTTTCAGTCGTCGGTAGAGATGCAAATTTTTGCTTTGCGATATGCGAAAGTGATGATGTTGCAGGTGGATTATGAGCGACCAATGAGGCGATGGATGATGACGATGATGCAACGACCTTCTCGGCCATTGCCATGGTGATGGTTGCCAAGTTTCAACTTGAAACTTGGCAAATATGCTGATTTACAATGAACAAAAATTCGAAATGTGACTATGGCAGGGAAACTATATGCAGAAATGAAGAGCTGATGATGGAGAATAAGAATATGAAATTTGATTTCAGCTTAGATTCTCAGAAAAGCAGCGAAAGGCGAAAATACACGGAGCTCGCGCGACGCGTGGCCGCACGGTCGGTGTATGTATGTATGTATGTATGTGGGTATCTATGTCGGCTATACACGTCCACAATACGTAACTAACCTGACTGAAATTTTAACAGTAAATAGAGTTGAATTTGGAAAAACTTATAGTGAAAATTTTAGGTCTCTATCCCGAATATTCTTCGAGTTATTTGCAAATTGCGTTGCAAATTTGCCTTTTCGCTCGCAAGCAGCGCCTCTAGCGGTGAAGATGGGAGGTAATATCAGCTGACCTAATGTACATGTAAAACGTGTTTTGACAGGACATAGAGAAAAATCTGGAAAAGATATTTATCGGATTTTTAGCCAATAAAAAATAAAATTGACAGGTTCTGGGCAAAAATAGTTGTTTTTTTAGTCAGAAAATGATGATGACAATATTGCTGTATCATGTTTGATTATCAGATACAAAATTATATCGGGAAAAATTCCAAAAAGCTGAGACCACGGGTGAAGCCAGTTCATTTTTAGTGTGCAGGAACAAAATTCTAACAGAAAAACATTCATTCGAGCAGAAGACACAAAGCCAGATCATCTCTTTATAAAAATATCGCTTCTCTGACACAAAGTTTGGAGCGGGACGTTTCACAAGAGTGACATTCACGGCGCCAATTTATAATTGTAACGAATAGTATTTGAATAAAAACATTTAATCGGGTAAAACCTGGGCGTTGCCCGGGTCATTCGGCTAGCCAACAATAAACCAAAGGCAATAAAATTTTAACTGAATTAGAGGCCAGACTGAAGTAAAACAAATCCAAAGTCAGATGTTGTAATAAACTTCCTTACAATTCGGCGCTGTATCAGTTCTGTGGAATAATGGAGATCCAATATGGGACACGTCGGCCAGACGTCGGATCGGTGGACACCAAACAAACAAAGGCCACACCCCTCCCTTCCGTCAGCGGCGCCACCCGGCAACAAAGGATTAGCGCGCAGCATAGTCTGCTGAGCAGTTGTCTCTTCTCCTCTGTCCTCTTATATTTTTATTTTATTTCAACACACAAAACGCGATATCCCGGCTAGGGATAATTGTGTCGATTTATATTTTTAAACAGAAACACTTATAAACATATTATACAAGAAAAAAAATAAAATAAAAAAGAGAAACAATAATATATATTAGGAACCTGAACCTTTCAGGTTAGAAAGATAATCATAAATATATTCACAAAAATAGTTAAATCTGTGACAATTATCTCTAGTATTTACAAATTGATATAGATCTACAACATTATTTACTGTCTGTTGTCTAGCGATAAAGAAGAGTGGACATTCCAGCAGTAGGTGTCTCGAGTCCTGGATATTCTTGCTACAATGATAGATAGAGTCCTCAACCGCTCCAATTGCTGATAAAAATCCCTTAAAATGCTCTCTTATATGTTTGAATAAAGTTAGCTTAACGGAGATTTATACCCTATCTCTTCTGCTATTGCAACAGCCTACAGCGAAACATCACTGCGAATTTTTTATACCGAACTTCGCATCTTTGTACTGTGAAACGTTTATCAGCCTTTTCTACACAATCTATGAAGGTAGGAAGTTAAATATGTAGGATATAACGTTTGTATAGAAACCATGATGTTGCTTTTACAGTTTGTTAAGGTCAGTGACCTACCCAGATGTTATCCTTCTTTGTGTCAATTCCCTCATCTACTCCTCTGCATAATACAGTAGAATCTGTTCAATTTGTATTGAATCGGAACCGAAAAATATAAAGAGGCAATTTGAACAACTTCTAGCTAAACTAAACTAACCGTGCACGCTTTCATTAAAACTAGAGTTTATAGCAAATAGAAAAAGCAAAATTTCAGAGAAAATGCCACACATTAAAAAGCTCATCCTAAAATGATTTTTCCATAAAAATGAATATTTATAGTATTTCATATAAATATAGAATACACACTTAACCAATTTACAGATATTTATAATGTTGATCTAGATAGGATTTTTTTTTTCAAATTTTAAAAACTTTTAGCTTTTCTTTCAATCAATATTTTGAGGATTTACTGCGGACGTGATTCAAAGTTAAACGCAGCTCTCGAGAAGAAATAAATGGTTTTTAAAAGTAAATCTCAAGTGTCGACGTGAGCCAAGTTCGGAAAGATATTTATTAGAGAGATATAGAATGTAGGAAATAGTGAATAAAGACCACCATAAAACACAGATACTTCACTTCTGGTCTCTCATATATAGAGAGGTTGAAATAAATCGAGTTTTACATTTTTGTTTTTCTAGATTTGTGTGTATTTTTCTTAGGTGAGTCGCTCTTTGGAGAAATTGTCTGTATATAATTATCGTTTTAGAACCCCAAGGAGAATACTCTGTAAGACCTATGTGTCTTAATAAAGGCTTTTGTGTGTGTGTGTATGTAATTATCGTTTTAGGAGTAGCGGCCCACAGAGGATTTGGGAACAATTGAGTTCTAAACGGTTTTATCGCACGAAGACTAGCCAACTTTGCTTTATTCAAAATAAGAAATAGAAATAATTCATTCTAAGTAAATAATTTAGGCATAATTACTTTGTAACTATAAGTTTAAATGACTGAAAGCAACAAGGCTTCTATAAATGAAAGGTGAAGAGTTTGATTCAATACGACTATATTTGCACAGGCTTTCGAACCTATTCTTCTACTGGCAAAAAAATAAATGGTATCATTGTTGCATATTCGCCGTCTGCTGGGATAGGAATGCAGACGATCGGCCTCTTCCGAGGCCATCTCGTTGTAAATATAGGAAGCCTAAATAAAATAAACAGTCATCATCTGACCGCCGAATATTATGATTGTATCTAGCGTGATCTTGTCCTTACAAGGTCTTGCTACATATATTACACATTTTCTTACACTTATATTTTGTACCAGTAGAGGAACTATGAAAATATGGTCGTTTCAAAGAAACTCTCCATTGTTGATTTAGATCTCTTGCCATCAAACAACCTCGTGCGATTATCGTATATTGAAGAAGTTTTTAATAAATCAATCTACACTATTTCTTTAAAAATTCGAAAATATCGACCAAATTGAGTTTAAACAAGACAAGGATGATTCTTCATATTCTGTTAAATTTAGAGATTTTGTAAAAGAATTCTATAGTGAAAACAATTATAAACAAACTAAGAAAGTAGGAGAACTGAAAGTTTTGCAATATGTCAAGGTAACGGTTTTAGCAGCCGCTTTACTTGATTATTTAAACTTCCTCACTGGCTAATCATGCCTCTTCCTGAACCCCGCAAAGTGTTCTGTGTTCGTATACTTCGGTCTTTTAGTTATTTCTCTCTTTTATTCTCTTTAATTGAACTTTAAAATGTAGCTATTGTAAAAAAAAAGGTATTATTTTCGAACTTTAAATAAGTCAATTGAGCCATAATGCTATTAAATCATCAAAATACATAATGCACGCATCAAACATAAGTCGATATCTGGTGAAATTGTGATGGGGAAAAATCCACAACAAGTTAATTTTCAAACTGTCGAAATATTAACGGCAATATATATTCTGAACACTTAGATTTGGGATGAACAGAAAATTTTGTTATTCTACAATGATAAACCACATTCTTCTCGAATAAGACAAGAAAAATGCCAGTGCCTTGAAGAAATAGAACTGCTATCACATTCAGGATTATCATTTGTTCCGGCCAATGATCACTTCTTTCACGGGCGACACTTCAATGATTAGAATGATTCAGAAGATGGATTTAAAGAATTGTTTGTTTCGAAAGACTAGAACATGTATCGCCGAAGAATCTTAAGAATTGGTAGAAAGGCGGCTTATAAGAAAGATGCCGTGACACAATGGATTATACTTTGAATGCAAGGTAAGAGTTCGTTACAACGAATTGCAATAGCAAAATTTAGAATTTTTCAATTTTTCAAATTAAAAGGTAGCGCAATATACATACATTTTAATATTCACTAGCGCAAAGACGGCTGATATATTATAATTCATTGATTATCCTATATTTAGTTTTAATATACCTATTTCTACAAGTTTTTAAACTTAAGCATCAATGTACCGCATTCAATTTGAATTAATTTTATAGAACTTTTAAATATTTTGCATATCTTCAACTTTATGTAAATTTCAATATGCATTCACCAAAATGATGTATTGAACATGAATATCGAACAACTTCTTACCTTTATTGTGATATCCAAGAACAGAAGCAGCTTGTCAGACTTAGGAATCTTGTTCTGGAACAATAGAACAGGTAAGTTGTAGAATTAAGCAATGCTGTGAACACACATTTTGGAACAAAGTAAATTGTTATTCATTCAGAGAATAACTAAAACAATGCGGTATTGAGATCATTTAAACTAAACAAACGTATGACACTAAACTAAACATCTTGATGAAAAGCAATTAGCGCTCTAGAACAATCGAAATTTAAGAGACTTTGTAAATATATTTTCTATTGATTATAAGTTAAACTTAGTTTTAAGTTTAAATATTTATTGGTGGCATTAGACAGCTACATGAATTCATAGATGAGAAAAGAATATAAAATTCAATCAATTTTGTAGATATATATGTTATGAATATAAGGTTTTGATGTTGGAGTGATAAAGAAATGAAGGTGCAGTCTTGAAAATAGAAAAGATAACCATTTACTTATCAAGTAGTTTTTATTTTAAATTAATTGAAGCAAATTATAAATAAAATTATTTTTTCACAGTAATATAGAATTTATAAAATGAATTCAATATTCGTGATTTAAAAAAATAGGTAGGTCAACTATACATATTTACAACAAATATTTAAAGTGTTATGTTCTAAATATATGGTCAAAATGAATAGTCAATGATAAAAGTGAAATACATGTTTTTTGAAAAATAAAATATTTTCATCTTAAATTATATATATATACAACTATCTTTGAACTGGGAAAGAGAGGGAAGGAAATTTTGAGGTAATTGATTTTATATGTTTGTCTTTTTTTCTCCTTTCTCCTTGTATATAGCCAATTTGTTATGTAAAGAAATGTATTGACGCAAATATTCCCGAGTTTGGGATATCGCGTTATAGGATGTTAATAAAGGTAATATAGTGTAAATAAATATCGCATTTGTGTGTATGATTAGGTAAGCATATATTGTGATTTCAGGCAATAATATCATAATTCAATAGCATATAAATCTCAAATGAAACTTGGATTCAGTAGCCAAATTTAGCAATTGCTAAAGTTTATCACTATATAATGCAATCTATAAAGAGGATTACTTCCTATTTTCAAAAAGTCTTTATGTTGGAAATTTTGTGAAGTGTTGAAAAATAAGTTTAAAAACAAAAACACATTATAAATTGAGTAACTAAGATTACTTACATCTTCTTCAGTAGAATTGTATAGATTCGCTTCATAAAAGAAAGCCATTTGATTATATTCAAATTAACATTGAATATATATTTATATTCACTATGCAACTTTTTATTAAGCAAATTTCAGACATCCAATAAATTATGACTATCAATTATAATTCCGTAAGATATGTATATTTTAATTATATTTTCAGTTTATATTTCCAAAATTATATAAAGATACATTTATATTTTCTACCTCATAAAATATATCGGAAATAATCATATAAACATTTATCGCCTATTCCATCAACATTATTAAAAGAGACATAGTATACATTATATTTCTAAATAAGAGTAACATATATATTCACTATCACAGGTTTGCGAGTTTCGATAAATTACAAAAAGGTATAAAACGCTGCAACTCTTTTTATTATTTGTATAAACTAGCTTTCAGGCAAGTCTTTCCTCAGCAACATCAGTTTGCTGAACGACTTACCCGAAAACTACTTTATGCAGTTAATAAAAAAATAGTTTCAGGGAAAAGGTATAACTTTTTGTAACATATATATTTGAAAAAAAAAAAGTACAAATGTGATATTAGGATCAGGCATGACGTAGCCACACAATAATATTTGAAATGAAGCCGATAAAAACGTGGTGATTTTCTTTTAATTGTAAAAAAACAGCTTTCAGGCAAGAATTCCCTGTCTCGATTGCGAACAGTGTTACATCGGAGAAACCGGTCGATCTATCTGCACCAGATTATCTGAACACAGCCGCAACATACGCACCAACGACCGCAAGTCTCTCTTATGCCAACACATCACAGAATTTCGCCACTCGTTCAATTTGGACAGCGCTGTATGCGTTTACAAGGGCGTCGGGAACAAGTATCAGCGCCTAGTCCTTGAATCTTTGGTCTCGCACTGCACGCCCAGTTTCAACCGAAAAATCGACCTCCCACCCCAATACTCCGTGTTTTACCTCGCCAACCCCCCCAGCTGAACTATTTACCTACTTTATTTGGCTATCTTTCATGTCCATAGTTTTAAAATATTTCCAAGTTGTAACCTGAAGAAGGGCATTCTTGCCTGAAAGCTTGTTTTTTAAAATTAAAAGAAAATCTCCACGTTTTTATCGCCTTCATTTCAAATGTGATATTGTACAGGGATAAGGTGAATAAATTTTAAAAATCATCTCCTTATCGTCCAACTGAAAGTTACTGATGGCTTGGTATTTGACTAATTCTGGAATAACTTTAAATCAACGAATAATTGATATTTATTCCGATAGATTACGCAAACCATCAGCCAGCAACTTGCACGATAAGGATATGCCTTTTTTCTTATTATATATGATTGTCTTCACCCTACGTATTGCTTTAAAAAATATCAGCAAAATAATCTTATGCAATAGCTTACTATAAAATATTTAGATCATCATTATGTAAGGACCAGTCAACAAGTGAATGACTTTGAGACGAAGAGTAAAGCCAGTTCAATTTCTATGTAAATAACACAATATGATTATTACCTCATCCAATTGGGAGAATCTGTATGGGGCAAGTCCCTAATTTTGTGTGTGTATATATTTGTTTGTTTAAGCCTTCAGTGATAACAATTATTTAAATTTCTACGATATAGGTTTTTAGATATTTTGTAAAATATGCTTCGAGTTTCTCGTAATTCTCAGTTATTTAGTTGGAAATAGAATATATAAGTAAAAATAGAGAGCTTAAATTGGAATACTAAGAAAGTATTTCGACCTTTCTACAAATGCTTCTACATGTAGCTTTGTAAAAACTAGGGCATTAGCTTGTAGTCGCGCATGGTAGGGACATATCGTCTGATAAAAAGAGCAAATATAGAACCAAGGTACAGAGACTTTTCAATCATCTCAAGACTAGTTATCAGAGAGAAAGAGAGCAGGGTTATATGCAAAAAGGAAGTCGTAGTCTAAAGCCATTTATATATTTGCATAAACTATGGTTTTTATATTATTTCTACTTATAGCGCTATATCCCACTAGGAACATTTGCACTTTAAAGGTAAACTAAACATAGAAAAAAAGTTCATTTGAAATATGTACAAGAATAAGTATGCAATTCAGTTAGATGAAAAGAGATCAAATATCAACACAAGTGAAATATGTACAAATAGTTGGTATGCAAATTTAGGTAAATTAAATCAATTGTAAAGTAGTGTATTCGAGGAAAACAATTTACAGATGGAAGAAAGTTTTAAGGAATAGTTTAGAATGAAATTATGCATGATTTTAGATAATTATTCGCAATACAAAAATATACTAATTGATTTGTGGGTTTCCTAATGAATCATTCCTCATTCCCGCAGTAGAAATATTGAAATGTCATCATTAAACAGCGCTGTAAATTTTGTTTATATTTCCAATAAAACTAATTGCTACCATAAAAGTTTTGTTTGGAAATACCAACATTTATTAAAATAATTCCTAAAAATCTAATAAGTGTGTTTGTGAAGCGGAAGATATTGCGCTTTGTTTTCCTTGTGAATAATAATAAAGGATTTTTTTTTTAGTTCGGCAAACTTCGAGTAAACTTTGGTAATATTTTTCATCTCTGTAGATATGAATTTACAAGATATATAATCAATTTTTAATTAATATCTCTACGAACAACCTTATAGTGTCTCACAAACTTTGTGTTTTAAAGATTTTTAAAACACTCTGTGGAGAATTTTTATAGAGCAAGATGATTAATGGCAAGATGTCAACAGAAGAGAGGCCATTGTCTGTTAAGACCTGATTGAACAAACCTTGTTCTATCTGATACTTAGAAGACAAACCTTTTTTTTTTTCTATGACAAACTTTTTTTTGTACATTAGGTTTAACTCACAAAATGATCATATATATATATATATATATATATATATATATATATATATATATATTAGATAATAAAAGGCATATATTGGATTTAATAAAATATTTATTTTGCCAATATTTCGGCTGGCTGAACGCCAACCTTTATCGAGGCATTACATATGCCTATATGATATGCCTTTTATTATCTAATGAATTAAGTATGGATTGCGCTATTTTCAAAAAATACATATATGTGGCAATATAGTGGTAATGATGTGGTGAGTTGAGAAATAATGAAACAACAAGTTTGGAAGGAATTCCAGGCAATCAGCGAGAGAGAGCGGATCGACGGGCGACCGACCCGCTGAACGACCGTTTTCCCTGTGTACACAACCGGGGGGCTATCCAAAAAAGTCCCCAGGTGTTGACGGGCGGCCCCCTCAGGAATGTGGCCAAAATGGTCGTAAGTTAGTTGTCCTCTATCGACGTCTCTCTCTCGCCGACGGCAGGTCTACTTTATTATTCCTGGAAGAGCATATATTATGACATATATATATATATATATTTATTTATTTATAATACAATATAATGCGGCTTATGATTGTAAAACAACATTTGAAAATTATCCCGCATGTATTTCTTTTAAACGATAGATCGAAATTTATTTTTAAAGAGAAATAACGATTATTTCTCTTGTAGGGGTGTAGACAAGGTACTTGGTTACACTTAGGACAAGAGCCTTGCACTAACTAATTTATTAAAGCATAGGTTATATAAAGATTAAAAAGGGAAAGAGAGGAAACAAAGAGGTTACATCCTCCGTAGAAGGTAAACAAACCACAGCGTCGTTAGGCTAAACTTTACTGTCAGTTGGAGGGGGGGGGGGGTGCCGACGTCATCCTTCCGGTCACGTGTTATACTTGAGCAGCGGCGCTGGTGTCCAACATATCCCCTCCCGGAATAACTTCAGCTGGACGTTTATTCCGATAGTCCATCAGCGCTCTACAGTACTTTTCATGCTGGCTTATAGCAAGAGGCTTGGTAAGGAAGTCAGCAGGGTTCTCAGCATTCGGAGTGTAGAAAAGTTTGATTGCTTCTTCTGAGATCTTTTCTCGAACAAAATGGTACTTTACGGCAAAATGTCTAGTTTTCGATTTGTCGATGTAATTTTCCGCATGGGAAATTGCAGCTTGGTTGTCGCAGAATACTTTTGTTTCTTAACAAATCAAACTTGACATTTTCAGCTGTTCCATCAGATTCCGTACCCATGTGATGTCCTTCACAGCTGATGACAGTGCAATGTATTCCGATTCCATAGTACTCAAAGCGGTAACTGTTTGTTTGGTGCTTCTCCAAATTATTGGTGCTCCAGCTAAAATGATGAGATGTCCAGATACTCCTTTTCGGTCTACAATGTCTGAGGCCCAACTTGCATCCGAAAAGGCAATCAAAGGTTTGCCAGTGGATTTGTAAGTTATGCCAAAGTCCTTGGTGCTATTCAGATAACGCAGCACGCGTTTCCCAGCTTCCCAGTGTTTTCTTGTGTAGTTATCACAGTATCTGGATAGGATCCCGACTGCGTAGGCGATGTCGGGCCTGGTTCTCTGAGAAAGGTATGACAGTCCTCCGATCAGTTCACGGTATGGAAACCGCTCATTGGAATTTCCATTTTTCCTTACACGCAGGTCAAGATTGGTTTCCATTGGAGTCGAGACACCTTTTGCATCCTGTAGTCTGAAACGTTGAAGCAGTTCTTCTATGTAGTTACTTTGAGAAAGAGTCTGACTTCCATCTTCTGACTTCTTGAAGGATACTCCAAGCATATGAGAAATTGGTCCTAGATACTTCACTTCAAAACTGGAATTTAAGAGTTCTCTGCATTTGTTTCTCGCTGCTTGATTCTCTGAAATGGCAAAGATGTCATCCACATAGATTAAGAGAATGATCCTTCCTTCTTCAAGTTCAACTTCGTAGATGCTCGGATCAATTGGGTTACGTTGGAATCCTATTTCGTGAAGTTGTTTGTTTAATAATTTATTCCAGCATATCTTCCGCTCTGTTTTAATCCATAGATTGATTTCTTAAGCTTGCAGAACAAGTTTTCTTCTCCTGGTTTCTTGAATCATTCAGGTTGTTCCATGTAAATAGTCTCATTGAGTGTCCCATGAAGATAAGCACTCTTCACGTCGAATTGGTCAATGAACCAGTCCTTTTCTGTTGCTATCGCCGTTAATAGCCTTACAGTTTCAAAACTGGAAACAGGAGTATAGACTTCGTTGTAGTCAATTCCTCTACGTTGAGTGAAGCCTTTTGCGACTAGACGTGCTTTGTATCTAGTGGTACCATCCACTGCATTGATTTTCTTATTTAGTACCCATCTACATTTTAAAGGTTTGATACCTTTCGGCAATTCCTGCAGTTGCCATACATCATGTCTTTCGAGCGATTCCCTTTCTTCTTCAATGGCTTCTATCCAATTAGCTACCTCAGGGCTGTTCATGGCTTCTTCATAAGTGGGGTTATTGTCCTCTGCACTTGTGGCATTTATCTGTCCACCAATATTATCCTCTTCCGGAGATTCTGCCGTCTTTCCATGACTTCGGAGTGTCATTGGATGGCTTCTCAGGTTCTCTGGGAGAGTCTCAGATAGCTGATCCATTCCACCTGTAGTTCCAATCAGTTCTTCAGTTTCTCGGTCTACTGGTTGATCTGCATTACTTTCTTCTTGAAAGGAGGCCTCTTTCGAGGAGAAATGGACAGATGGTAGAGTATCCCTTTCTCTTTTGGGCTGTTTATAGAGGATTTCTTCTTTGAATACACAATTTCTAGATTCCACCACTTGGCGTTTTTCAGGAATCCAGATTCTCCAACCTCGTCCCTGTAGAGAATAACCCACGAGAATTCCTTTAGTGGCTCTTGGCTGAAGCTTCGAATTCCTTCTTTGTTTTGGAACATGAACAAAGGTTTCGCAGCCGATTGCTCTCAGATGTTGCAGAGCAGGTCTTTTTCCAAACCACAATTCAAAAGGAGTTTTCTCTTCATTGTGTCTGTTTGTAACACGATTTCTCAAGTATGCTGCTGTGTTGGTGAGCTCTGCCCAAGAGGCGGTTGGCAGATTGCAACTGTTCACAGAACTCCTCACTAAGTTCAGCAAAGTCCTATTCATGCGTTCGGCGACACCATTCTGTTCAGGTGTGTAGACCATGGTGCGTTCATGTACTATACCATGGGCCTTCGTGAAAATATCCCAAGGAGATGAACAGAACTCTAGTCCGTTATCTGTACGGATCCTCTTGAGAGAAAATCCCGTCTGATTTTCAGCTTCTTTCATCCATTCCTTGAATTTTTCTAGAGTATCGCCCTTCCTTTTGAGGAAATATACCCTTGTATATCTTGATGCGTTATCAATGATGGTCAAGACAAATCTTGATCCACCCCAGCTCTCAATGTTGAACGGTCCCATTAGATCACAGTGAACAAGGGCTAGTGTCTGAGTTTCCTTGGTAGATCTCAAATTCAGGAAAGGTCTTTTTGTCGATTTTCCAATCATACAATCAGAGCACTTATCAGGTTTTCCAGCCTGACAGTTCAAACCAATGACAACTTCAATGTCTACTATGGTGTCATAGTTGATATCCATGAGTCTCTGATGCCATAAATATAGTGGGAATTTACGAAAATTGTTGGTTTGAGCAATGGAATTTGAACATTCTCCTGATTCTGGAAATCTGGACGGAGCAGTCCTGACGAGATAGAGCCTTCCTCTCTTCTCTGCTCTGATCATCAAGTTATGATCATTGTCGTAGATATGACATCCCTTCTTGTCGAAGATAACCTCATGACCATTTTCTACAATTTGTAGAACAGAGAGTACACCATGTCTGATCCCAGGTACGAACATTGCATTCTGAGCAACTATGCTTCTAAGTTGTCCAGAATTGTTGATCAGATCTACTTGAGCATTACCTCTTCCTATGTTTGAATGTGATGTACCATCAATGGTGGTCACTTGTCCTACATTATCGTCATTCAACGTGGAACTATACCTTCTGTTCGGAGTCATATGATGCGTGGCACCTGAGTCAATTACCCACGTATTCTCTTCTGATACAACTTCTGCATTATACATCACATTCAAGTTCTTTGCTTCGTGATTTTGATGTATCGCTCCCTTTTCCTGTTGGTTACCGTTATTCTTTTTCAGTTTGAAACAGTCCCGTGCAATATGCCCTGTTTTCCCACATCCGAAACATTTTCTAACAGTTTTAGAACCTTGATGTTCATGAGGGAATTGTATCTTGTTAGAGTTCCTGACTGACAGTGCACCCATCCCTTCATTTGTTGTAGCATACCGGCGCTCTGCCTCAGCTTACAATTTACGTCTGATGTTGGCACTGGTGAACTCTGACTCTGGTAAGTTACACATTGTTGATATAACATTATCCCAGTCCTCGGGCATTCCACAAAGAATTAGCATGCTTAGACCACCGTCTTCAATTTTATCCCCTACACCTGTGAGTTCACTCACTATTAGATCTATGCTTCCCAAATAGGCATCCATGTTCGCATGTTGACAGAATTTCTGGGAGTACAACTTTCGACGCAGTTGGAGAATTCTGTGTTTGCTATCCCTGGGTGCATAAAGTCTTTGTAATTCATCCCAAACTTCTTTGGGGGAATTTAGATGTCTGATATGGTTCTGCTACTCCTCACCAATAGAGAGACATATTTTTGCTAAAGCCTTATTCTGCCTCGTATTAAATTTGTTGATTAGACCAACATCCCCTCCCTCGGGTTTGACTTCGCCTGGGTCAACAATTGACCATAAGTCATTGTCCATCAGAATGAGCTTAATTTGGAAGCTCCATGAGGAATAGTTTAATCCATTTAGCTTGGTAATTTTCGTTAAACTTTCGTTAGCTTCCATTATAAGATGGCGTCCACTGAAGGGGGGGAGAGAGAACAAAAATAGGCTTACCGTTCAATGCTTCAGGCAGCTCCAATCAGTCTCATAATCTTTTCTTGTAGGGGTGTAGACAAGGTACTTGGTTACACTTAGGACAAGAGCCTTGCACTAACTAATTTATTAAAGCATAGGTTATATAAAGATTAAAAAGGGAAAGAGAGGAAACAAAGAGGTTACATCCTCCGTAGAAGGTAAACAAACCACAGCGTCGTTAGGCTAAACTTTACTGTCAGTTGGAAGGGGGGGGGGGGGGGTGCCGACGTCATCCTTCCGGTCACGTGTTATACTTGAGCAGCGGCGCTGGTGTCCAACAATTTCTAACCTTAGGGATGAATTATGAAAAGATGAATTGTGAAGAGCAATGATAAACAGAAAAAATAAAAGTGTATATATATGTGTTTGTGTATATATATATTTGAGAAATAAATAGCACAATTTATATATATCTTTGTCAACAGGCATATATATATTGGTAAATACATTTTTTGATACAAAATATGCCTTTCTATATAATAAATGTAAATGCGTGTCTTTTTAAAATATATATACCAGGTCTATTAGTATGAAACGCGAAAATTTTCAGTGAATTCAAAAGTTCACCAATTCCATACAACAAAAGATTTTTATTCAAAGTAACTGCCCTGATTAGCTATACACTCGGACCACTTTTCAGGCAATTTTCGAATTCCTTGTCTGAAAATTTCTATTCCTTTTGAGTCGAACCAGTCAACAAGTCATTTTCGGAGTATGTCTGAGTTCGAAAATTCCTGTTTTTTTAGGGCGTGTCCTAAAGATGTGAAAAGGTGGTAGTTCGACGGCGCTAAGTCTGGTGAGTACGGCGGGTGGGGTTAGAGTTTCCAGCCCAAGTCTTTTATGGTGTTTTGACCACCGTAGCGTTGTGGGCTGGAGCGTTGTCATGCTGCCGTATCAGGTTGTTGTGCTTTTCACGCCATTCCGGTCTTTTTTCATTCAACGCCTCTCTCAAACTGTGCATTTGTTGTTCGTAGCGACTAGTATTGACCATTTTGCCAGGTTTCAGGAGCTCGAAATATACTACGCCGGTCTGGTCCCACCATATGCAAAGCATTGCCTTTTTTTCCGAAGCTATTGGGCCTAGGCGTCTGTTTTGGAAATTGGCCGGGCAGGCCCCACGACTTTTGGCGCGTAGGATTGCTGAAGTGGATCCATTTCTAATAAGAAGTTACGATTCGGTGCAAAAATGACTTCTTTTCATGCCTGGCGAGCAGCCCTTCGCAGGTTACCAGACGCCGTTATTGCTGCCTTTCGCTCAACTCGTGGGGGACCCATCTGGAAAGCTTTTGGGTCATTCCGAGGCTATTTAAACGTAGAGAAACAACACCTTGAGACACCTGGAGCTGTTTTGCGAGTTTCTCCTGCATTTGGGTACTGTCCTCATCCAACAAAGCTTGCAGTTCAGCGTCCTCGAACTTTTGGGGCGGTTTTCCATGTGGTTCATTATCAAGTTCAAAATCGCCACTTTGGAATTTTTTAAACCACCTGTAACACTGCGATTTGCTCAGAGCGTGGTCGCTGTAAACTTCCTCGAGCATTCGGTGGGCTTCAATGGCACTTTTCTTACAGTTGAAGGCGAACAACAAAACTTCCCGCAAATGGGCACTTTTTGGCTCGGAAATCGCCATTTTCCACGGGCTCCAGAAAATTTTCACGATTTGAATTTTTCTAAACCTGCACGCATACTGATGCCACGTGAGTCAAAGAACAAAACGCCTACAACAGCGCCACCGTCGGCTCAAATAAAGTTGCACAGCGGCCTCTGGCGCCCATTTTCGCGTTTCATACTAATAGACCTGGTATATGTTGAGAAAAAAAAATATATTACATCTGTACTATTTTTTCCCATATATATATGTCGAATCCTGTCGACTCTATGTCGAATGCTGTCGACTTTCTCCTTTACCTGTGGTATTCCGGTGGTCTGGTTTTTTGTATTGAGTCTTGGGGAAAGATGATGATTGCGCAGTCGTGATGGTGGTGAGGGGTAAGGCACACAGAGACGAATCGCAGGGGAAGCCGAGGCATCAGAGAGAGGGAACGGAGAGACCAGGTTGCGGCCGGTGGGCCATCCACCCCGTTCACAAAGACTTACTAACGAGCTGTCTGCTACTGATGTATGCTATCTTGCGTCTGCTGAACTCCTCTGCTGCGGGGTAAGCCCCTTTTATATGCTCAAGTGTTACGTCACCGGACGTCTGGCGCCGTGGCGACAGCGGGACGCTTGACCTTATTTGGCTGCGGGTAAGTCCTGTTACGTCATTTTATTGGCGCCGCGTTGACGGGGCGGTGGACCTCATTGTCTGCGGGGTAAGCCCTTTTGGTTTCTACGTTCCCTCCAGATGTACCTCTTTATTCAATTGAACACATAAAAACGATACATACAAAGTTAAATTGATTTAAAGGAGGATTGGGTACCATGTTTAAAAGTCCATATTAGAGTAGGGGGTGTAAGAAGAGGTGGTGAGTATTTACACAGGTGTTTATGATTCTTAAATTACCACATATATATGTTTTTAAAATAGAGCAATCCAGACTTAATTCATTAGATAATAAATGGCATATATTGGATTTAATAAAATATTTATTTTGCCAATATTTCGGCTGGCTGAACGCCAACCTTTATCGAGGCATTACATTTTTGTATACACAAACTCAGCGCCGCATAGTGTCTTAATATCACGGTTGAAATCAATTAAATACAGAGTAGGTGGGAGAAATTTGTGCATGAAAAAAATATTATAAAAATGCAATCAAAAATGTAAAATATCTTAAAATATTAACGGAAAAAATCAGTTCTATCTTATATATATATATATATATATTAAAAATAAAGAAGGCATCTCCTGACCACAAGCACATGTGCTTTTTAGATGGCAGAGCGCCATCTAGTGGAGTAAAAATAAACTAAACGTTTATTTAGCTTACTCCGAGATATTTGGCCTTCTCCACGCTGACGAGCGCCAACAGCGCGAAACGCGTTCGTGGATGGCTTTTCTTGATTTATCAAGGAATTGGGTTGGCCAAATATCTCGGAGTAAGCTAAATAAACGTTTAGTTTATTTTTAATCCACTAGATGGCGCTCTGCCATCTAAAAAGCACATGTGCTTGTGGTCAGGAGATGCCTTCTTTATTTTTAATATCAACACCTGACCCACTTATCTTTTATTTTTTTCTATTGTTTTTTCATATATATATATTTTTAATAAGTACATAAAAATAATTCATTAATAACTCATTAAGAGATAAAAATGTAAAAATATATGTATCTATTAAAACATTTGAAAATAAATTTAAAATGATTTAAACAATAAACTGTAAGAACCTTTTTAAAAAGTTTAACAAAAATATGTGTGTGTGTGGGTATTTAAAAAATTCATTTCAAAATCGAAATCGATTTATATATAAGTAAAAAATATTTATAAAAATGCATTAAAATGGAAGTTAAAACAACACAACAACAACAATAGCCTTTATTGGGCACACGTGCCATACAGGATTCTCCCGGTAGGACAAAAATAAATAAATAACAAATTAGCATCATAGTTATATACAAATATTGGGTATTGACCTCGACCAATTATCGAGTTGGATCCGGTGTCTGTGCTAAATATTTTGATTGAGCTGATTTCCAGTATTTATAAAAAGCGAATGCAAACTTTACGACTTTTGCCATTAAAACATAAGGCGAATTGCTATTATAGCCGGTCTCTTGACGAAGAATTTCTCTCTCTCTCTCTTCTTCCATTGCCGTACAGTAGAACATGTAGCGTGGAAAGTCGAGACTAAATTCACCGTTGCATAAGGTGCATTTTATGGTCTTAGTTTTCAAAAGTGAAACATGATTAATTCTCTGTGCTGCAAAAAGGCTTCTTGCTTGTGCAATGATTCTCTTTAAGGTTAGGGGAATATTGTCATTCAGATAGCATTCCATTGTAGGTGATGAATGAAAGTATTTATAGTGAGAGTAGAGTACTGATTTTCTTATTCTTACATAATCCAGCTGCAAGGACTGATCGGTTGCCGTTCTAATAATTAGGGGGATGTATCTTTGTAGAATATTGAAGTCTGTACTTCCAACAAGCCATGAGAAGCCGGTGTTGTTAAGTAGCTCTGTTATACTTTTTACCAGTCCGATATTCTGTTTTGAAGAAATTGAAATGTCCCACAAATGTGCCAAACAAATTGAAGGTAGCCTGCTGCCGTCCATTTTCAGAATTCTAGTCCAGAATTTTAAAGTTAGTTTTTTCACTGTGATATCAAGAGAGTTTCTTCCTGTTTAGGCCCTCAAATTATAGCCCGGAGTATAGCTTGGGAAGCACAGAAAACGTCTAAGAAAGGTATCCTGGATTCTATCTAAGATTAAGGCTTGATCATGTGCCCAGATTGGAGCCGCATAGAGTAGGACTGTCAAGATCATAGAATCCAACAATCTCATACTTGCATGGAAGGATTTGAGCTTGGACTTCAGAATAATCTCCCCCACAGCACCCATCGCAGCCATGGTCCTGCCTCTATAATTTAAGGCAACTTGAGTGAAAGAAATCGAAGGGGTTAGCGGGTAGCCCAAGTACGTATATTTTGATGTAACACTTAAAGGACTTTGACCCCAGTACCATCTTTCTGAACGCGCCACCTTTCCTCCATTACGGAAAACCATTATTCTTGACTTGTTTTCGTTCAGAGTTAGTAAGTTCGTTTCTAGATAGGTTTTCAGTATATTGATTTTCAATTGAAGGTTTATTTTAGAATCACCTATCAGAACAATATCGTCGGCATATAGGAGGAGGTGTATGTTTCCGAAATTGGGTAAGTATATTCCTGACAACCCCGAGTCATAAAATATTTTAATCAAATCATTAATAAAGAGTAGGAATAGGCATGGGAAAGTGGGTCACCTTGGAGCACCCCCGAACGAATTTCAATGAATTCAGTGATAGAATTGTTCCAACGAACCGCAGCGGTCATGTCTTCATAATAACATTTAATTAAGTTTACAAATCGGTGATTCAGTCCTATTTTGACTAGTTTTGTCCATAGCAATGCGTGAGGAACCGTGTCAAAAGCTTTTTTTAAGTCTACGAAGAAGGAGTAACATTTACCTCTTTTCTTCCTTAGGGCAAGTTGTATTACAGATGTCAATATGAAAATGTGATCTTGACATGAGTGAGCAGATCTAAAGCCCGCTTGATTCTATGGGATAATATCATTAGTTTCAATCCATTTGACTAGGCGGGACCTAAGTATTGCTATAAATAGTTTCGCGAAATTGCTCAGCAGTGAGATTCCGCGGTAGTTGGATGGATTATCAGAATCGCCATTTTTAAAAATCGGATGAATAATAGACTTCGAGAAAGAGGATGGGAATACAGCTGATCTTAGTATTATGTTGTATAGATCCTTGAGTAACAGAATGTAACTGTGAGGAAGGAGCTTGATTGCTTCGTTCGGTAGCTCGTCGATTCCAGCTGCTTTACAGTTCTTTAAACGCGAGATTTCTTCTGTTATCTCCCTCATTGTAATTTCCGCCAATAAGCCTGTATCCACTGAAAGCGTGTTTAGTATAGGAAGGATATATTCTGTTGATGTTTCGGATGAGAGTAGTTTGTCGTAAAATTGGTGCCATTCTTGAAGCGATATGTTTCCTTGAATGAAACTTCTTTTTTTATAAATGCTTATTGTTCTCCAAAGGTTTTTAGAGTCATGAGTATTGCTTGATAATTTTACATGCAATGATTGGTAGTATTTTTCTTTTTATCTCTAATTAATGCAGCATAGAATTTATTTTTTGAAATATAGTTAACACGGTCTGTTTCTTTTTTTGATTTCATGTAGATTTTAAGATGGGATTTAGTATTAATTTTTGTTAGATAACATTCTCGATCAAACCAGGGCTTTGAATTTGGGTTCAATGTTTTGGATCTTCTCTGCATCCCCGCTTTGCCCATAGTATCAATGATTTTATCAGTTAAAAGCCTCATTGTATTATCTATTGAGTGATTCCAATTCAGGTGTATTTCATTTAGTGCCTGCGAGAAAAACTGTGAGTTATCATGTGTCCATCTATAACTTGTTAAAGGTGTTGGATTTGTATGTCTCGAGTGATTCACCATCGACTGTAATGAAGTAATTCTGCGATCAGAACCGGGCACTATAAGGGCAGACAAGGTGATAGGGAGATGGTCCGAGTATGGAGAACAATCAACTTGGAAGTTCTCAATTAGATCCAAAAGCAAGGGGGTCACCACAAAGTAATCCAAGACCGAAGAGCCACGGTCTGAGATGTAAGTAAAATTGCCATTTTGATCTGCCATCGATCTGCCATTTAATATTGTCAGTAAATTATTGTCGAGGAACTCAACAAAATGGGTTGCATTTGGAGAGATCATCTTGTCACTGGAATTACGCAGTGAGAAAATATTTGAAGAGAGCGCAAATACATTGTGAAAACCGCCTATAGATCCCGTTCGAATGTTAAGGTCACCCGCCAGCATTATTTCATAGCCACATAATAATCTTTCCTCAATAAACCTAAATAGTTTGTTTAGGTTGAGTTTAAAAGTATCACCAGGTGGTAAATATGCGACTAGTATACATAGTTTACATATAGAGGTTTGTTTAAAATAAATTGAAATCCAGTTAGGCTCAATTTCTATTTTGTAAATATAATTTGCAAGCATTTTACTGATTCCGACCAGTATTCCACCAGACGGTCTTCCAGTCTTGCAACATCTTGTAGCCAGCGATTCATAAATAGTAAATTCATGTATGTCAACTTGTATATTGCGGTCGAGCCAGGTTTCTGCAAGTGCAAAAATATGATAATGTTTTATATAATCGAGAAGATCAAACAATGAACTAGCTCTCATGTATCCATTTATGTTCCAGTATAAAATGTCAATAGAGTTTTTATATTTAGTAGGTTTCAATTGCAGGTCTGGTGATATTACAAATTCTCTTTTGTTTGTATTTTCATCCAGTTGCTATAACTCCGCACCCTCCTTGGAGGTAATTTTACCATTGAAAACCCGATAAACTGTTCCGTTAACAATCAGTTTATCATCCCTAAGTTTTGCCGTGATTCCTTTGTTTAAGAATTCTTTCCATTTAGGAATCAACAGTCGGCGTTGTTCTCTGGTACTAGGAGAGTAGTCCTTGCTTACAAAGATCTTCAAATCCCTTAATTTAAATGAATTTTTAAATATCTTTATTCTCTCGCTGTGTTCTGGGACCTCTACCAGCATTGAGGCTTTATCCTTTTTGGATAACCTCCTGCACCTGGAAATAGAGATCTCATCCAAGATCTGCATCTTGTCTTTTATCAAACTTTTTATTTTGGCGCGGGATTCATCAGGATTTTCACTTCCATTACCTTCCATGCCGTAAAAAATCAAGTTTTTCTCTCTGTTTTTCATCTCCATAAAACTAACTCGACTCTCAAGTTCTCTAATCTTTTTGACATTCACTTCAACGGCGCTCGCAGTTAATTCCAGAGAAGAATTCAAGCTGCTGTACACGGGTGTCAAATTTTTGCATCCCTAGTTCAATCGCAGTTAGCCTAGAGTCGAGTTTTGAGCCCCAATCATCCATTTTAGAAGAAAGTGCCGCAATCAGTTCTTTTAGGTCTTTCTCCATAGGCGTTTCTAGAGTTGTTTGTCTGGTAAATTTAGGGCCTGGGTTACTCTCGATACCCGAGATCAATAACAATGCTAGTATTATAATTCTCAAATTTGATTTACTATAACGAAAACGTGTAGAGAGCCCAATTTTTTTCACTTGATCTAGAGCAGTCAGCCTTTCGCAATTTGCATCATTTTCATCGCTAAAATCAAAATTTGCATAACCCAGCAGCCAGCCAACGCGCTCATTTACATGATGAGTGATGCATAAAAACAAGATACATGTATATATTAGACCTATATTCATTTTTCCTTTTCTACACTCTTTTCTTCCGAGAAATAAAAGAGAAATATATTTCCTCTTTCCCTATACAAGAATTAGAGTAACTCAGAAGAAAGGCAAAAACTAAAAATATCAAGAAAAAATGAAATACTCAACGGGAGCTGTAGTTACCTGCTGCCTCTTCGGTTGGCCACCTAGCGGGGAATCCCAGATGGAAGTTAAAACAATTTAGGATGAATATATGAGAAAAAATAATTAAAAAGTGGAAACTAAAAAAGTTTAAATTATTGCATGTAATATGTTATATATTTAATGTATCAATACTTTTGCGTTTTGAAGCGATAAATGTAAAAATAATTAAACAAGTGGTATGTATTAATTACAGGTTATTACTAATTAGTGAAAATATAATTTAAGAAAACGCGGGTATTACAACAAAATTTAAAAATTCATTAAAGCAAAAAAAATTAAATAAAGCAAAGTTATGAAATTTAAAAAACACACCTCTCCCTTTAAAATAGTACATAATAAGTCTATTTAAAAATAAAAATTAACTAATTGATATTAAAATAATTAGACAAAAAATTTAAGTAGATCTAAATGATGTGTAGATGTCTGGTAAATCAATTTTCCTATTTATGCTTTCTTTGTCTTCAACAGAGGCCCAGCTTTCTAAGAACAATCGGCAGTGTTTTTCTTTAATGTTTTGGTATAAAATGGCTGTATTTTCGAAATCCGGAGTGTGGTTGTATTTTAGTGCATGGTCTACAAGGAGAGACAGTGGGTTGTAATTCCTTAGTCCTGATTTGTGTTAATTTATACGATCTTTGAGTGGTTTGCTGGTTTCCCCTATATAATTAGCATGGCAATTGTTACAAGGTATTTTGTAAATTACGTTGATTTTGTTTTCCATTTTGTTAATTTGCTTAGTGTCTGGATGGCGTAGGGCCTTTTTTTAAATTTAAAGATGATTGATAGGTGGTTGTGATGTTGTATCTATTTAGGACTCTGGCGATGCGTTCAGAGCCGTAGCTGTAGGGGAGGGAGCAGAAAAGCTTTTTTGATTGATCAGGGGTGTTATTTAATGGTGGAGATTTTGGTTTATAAAAATGTTTTTCGATAAATTTGCTTGTGTAATTGTTGTTTTTCTATTCACTGAATATTCTATTTCTCTCCACTAAATCATAAATTTTTGACGAGCAATGTGAATTTAATCTTTTGGAGAGAGATTTAACCACAGCGATTTTATGGTGAACTGGGCCAAAAGAATTGAAATTCAAAAATTTACCTGTGTGGGTTGATTTTCTAAAAATACTAGTTTCTATTTGGTTAAACTTTCTTTTGAGTTGTAAATCTAAAAATGCCAGAGAATTATTATTTTCAATTTCATGTGTAAATTTTAAAAATGGTTTTAAATTATTCAAAAAATTTGAAAATACTACAAAATCTGATTCTGTAATGCAAAAATATCATCTATGTACCTTTTCCAAAAAATAATTTTGAGTTGCTTTGATTCTGTGACAACTTGATCAATTTGGTCCATGAAAATGTTGACTAATGCCTATGAGATAGGGTTTCCCATCGGTAAGCCTTTTACATTTATCGCTTCAAAACGCAAAAGTATTGATACATTAAATATATAAAATATTACATGCAATAATTTAAACTTTTTTAGTTTCCACTTTTTAATTTATTTTTTCTCATATATTCATCCTAAATTGTTTTAACTTCCATTTTAATGCATTTTTATAAAATATTTTTTACTTATATATAAATCGATCTCCATAAATTTTGAAATGAATTTTTTAAATACCCACATTTTTTTGTTGAACTTTTTAAAAAGGTTCTTACAGTTTATTGTTTAAATCATTTTGCATTTATTTTCAAATGTTTTAATAGATACATATATTTTTACATTTTTATCTCTTAATGAGTTATTAATGAATTATTTTTATGTACTTATTACAATTTTTTTTTAATATAAGATAGAACTCATTTTTTCCGTTAATATTTTAAGATATTTTACATCTTTGATTGCATTTTTATAATAATCTTTTCATGCACAAATTTCTCCCACCTACTCTGTATTTTAATTGATTTCAACTGTGTTATTATGACACTATGCGGCGCTGAGTTTGTGTATACAAAATGTAATGCCTCGATAAAGGTTGGCGTTCAGCCAGCCAAAATATTGGCAAAATAAATATTTTATTAAATCCAATATATGCCTTTTATTATCTAATATATATATGTATATATATGTAATAAAACGAAAATTAAAATTATACCGCGATTGTTTCTTTTAAAAATCGAAATTTATTTTCAAAGAGAAATAGCGATATTTCTAACTTTGAGGATGAGGTATGGAAAGGTGAAACATGAAGAGTAATGGAGAACGGAAAAATAAAAAGTGTCCAGGGGCGGGAATCGAACCCACACCCTTCTGCTTACCGGGCAGGTGCCTTGTCCACTCGGCTACCCTGGACGTATTTTTCCGTTCATAACTTATATTTAAAGTAACATTTAAAATACAATATAACGCGGCTGATGATTGTAAAACGAAAATTAAAATTATACCGCGATTGTTTCTTTTAAAAATCGAAATTTATTTTCAAAGAGAAATAGCGATATTTCTAACTTTGAGGATGAGGTATGGAAAGGTGAAACATGAAGAGTAATGGAGAACGGAAAAATAAAAAGTGTCCAGGGGCGGGAATCGAACCCACACCCTTCTGCTTACCGGGCAGGTGCCTTGTCCACTCGGCTACCCTGGACGTATTTTTCCGTTCATAACTTATATTTAAAGTAACATTTAAAATACAATATAACGCGGCTGATGATTGTAAAACGAAAATTAAAATTATACCGCGATTGTTTCTTTTAAAAATCGAAATTTATTTTCAAAGAGAAATAGCGATATTTCTAACTTTGAGGATGAGGTATGGAAAGGTGAAACATGAAGAGTAATGGAGAACGGAAAAATAAAAAGTGTCCAGGGGCGGGAATCGAACCCACACCCTTCTGCTTACCGGGCAGGTGCCTTGTCCACTCGGCTACCCTGGACGTATTTTTCCGTTCATAACTTATATTTAAAGTAACATTTAAAATACAATATAACGCGGCTGATGATTGTAAAACGAAAATTAAAATTATACCGCGATTGTTTCTTTTAAAAATCGAAATTTATTTTCAAAGAGAAATAGCGATATTTCTAACTTTGAGGATGAGGTATGGAAAGGTGAAACATGAAGAGTAATGGAGAACGGAAAAATAAAAAGTGTCCAGGGGCGGGAATCGAACCCACACCCTTCTGCTTACCGGGCAGGTGCCTTGTCCACTCGGCTACCCTGGACGTATTTTTCCGTTCATAACTTATATTTAAAGTAACATTTAAAATACAATATAACGCGGCTGATGATTGTAAAACGAAAATTAAAATTATACCGCGATTGTTTCTTTTAAAAATCGAAATTTATTTTCAAAGAGAAATATATGTAATAAAAAAGGCTTATATTGGATTGAATAAAAAGAGTCGCTTGCCAATATATACCTCTTTATTATCTAAAGATTTAAATATGGATTGCTATTTTTTCAGAACGATATGATACAAGTATGTTATATTATAAAATAGGTAGTGGGTAGTTGTGGGTAAACATGATATAATTAATAAAATAATAAGAAAATCTAAAATAGCCAAAGCCTCATTATCCAATATGTTCAGTTCAAAAAGTGGTTTATCTGTTAACCAAATATTTACTTTATACAGAAGCTGTATTCTCCCTATAGTAACATACGCATTGCCTGTATGGTTCAAATACATAACCTTGACTGATAGGAAAAGAATAGATGCATTCATGAGAATTTGTTTAAGAAGTACTGTAAATGCCCCATTCAATCTATCAAATGCAATTTTAAAGCAGGACTTAAACCAGCCTAATATAGAAGAAATATACATATCCTCGACCCAGAAATTATATCTAAAACTCTCTACTTCCCAAAATCCAGTTATACAAGAATTGTTCCAATTTGATGGAGACCTCAATCCAAGACATAAAAGACCTGGACTTCACTCTACCTGAACTGTTACCTTCCAGTCAGTTCTGAAGGCCATTTTTTAGAAATTCTTGATGCCTAACATCCACGACAAAGTGACTCGTGAGCTTTATGCTCGAATGGTACACTGTAAATTTGAGAGGAAATAAATAAATATTATTTTATAGTGCAGTCGCGTAATCATCTTGAAAAAAAGTTAATCCTAAATATTTGCAAGTTTCTTTAATTTATTTAAAGCTTTATGTAATGGAGAAATAATCATATGAATAAAAGTTTATGATAACAACTATATGAACAAAATCTTATCTTTAGATATCTTAATTTAATTAAAAAGGCATATATTGGATCAAAATATCATTTATTTTACCAATATTTCAGTTGGCTAAACGCCAACCTTTATCAAGGTATTATAACATATAAATGTGTTGTTGTTGACACACACTAAAATGTTATAATACCTTGAAAAAAGTTGGTGTTCAGCCAACTGAAATATTAGTAAAATAAATGATAATTTGATCCAATATATGCCTTTTTAATTAAAGATTTATTTATAGATTGCTCTATTTTCAGAGAATATCTTAATAGTTTTCACGACAATAATAAATAATGAAGTTACCTGTGCCGAGGCGTGGATCAACTTGGAAATTTACCTATTAACAAAATGTTTTGTGCCGGCGTTTGAATATACAGAGTTGTTCTAAAACATATATTTTAAAATAAAATTTATTTTTATAACATATATTTCGAAGAGTATTTTGTATAATAGAATATTTCAATGCATTGACTCAAATCTGTGAGGAAAATTTTCTATATATATATATATAAAAATAACAAAACATCTATCAAATCATTACTAAACCTATGCGCCATTTATTGATCATCCCTACTACTAGATTATTCATATATATACTCTATAACAAAAAATCCGACGCACCAAGAAGCAGTTGTCCGAATTATATGAAAATACGTATACAAAGAGGTTTCGACCAAACATGCAAATGATTGAAATTTGGTGGCCGAATTATGCAAAGCAAGAGCTCCAGCGCATCTGAACTGCGCATCCAGCACGAGCATTCTAGACTCAATATTCGGCGCGGCACGAGCTGATTTTCAGAATTTCCGTTTAATATTTTAGCAGTACGCCTATTTTTACTGTATCAATGCCTCGCCGAAAGATTCGTGCTCATTACAAACATATGTCAGAGTTTGAAACTGGTCGTGCCATTGGATTGAAATGGTCTAATCGACTAATCGCGCGACATCTGTGTCGAAGTGATGCGGCTATTAGGCGATGTTGGCAAAAGTGGGTCAACAACGGAAGTATGCAACGTCAGGACGGCAGCGGTCGACCAAGGGCAACAACAGAACGGGAGGACAGAGCAATTGTCAGAATGGCTGTCGCAGTACCGGAATCCACGTTATTTACCATCCAACGTGTGACCGGTACACAAGTGTCCAAAATGACCATCAACAGGCGACTGAGAGAGCGGAATCTAAGAGTCGCCGACCGTTACGATGCCTACCCCTCACACCCGTGCACCGACAAGTCCGACTACAGTGGTGTCGGGAGCGATCAACTTAGAACTGCGCTGACTGGGGACGTATAGTCTTTAGTGACGAGTCCCGTTTTTAATGTGTCCTAACGACCGTCGCAAACGTGTCTGGAGACGTCCTGAGCAGCGTGTGGATCCTGGCCTTACTGTCGAACACCACACAGGTCCACAATAGGGCGTTATGGTTTGGGGTGCCATTTCATTAGATAGCAGGACCCCATTGGTATTCATTCCTGGCACCCTGACAGCACAACGGTACGTAGATGATATTCTACGGCCTGTTTTGTTGCCGTTCTTCTCACATCACCCAGGGCTTACTTTTCAACAAGATAATGCCCGGCCACACACGGCACGTGTTACTATGGATTGTCTTCAATCTTGCCGAACTCTTCCGTGGCCAGCAAGGTCGCCTGATCTCTCGCCCATAGAGAACATCTGGGACGTGATGGGAAGAGACGATTGCAACCATCCCGGAATGTTGACTATTTAGCCCGACAGTTGAAGACAATTTGACAAGAAATCCAGCAGCACACCATCCGGAATCTTTTTCAGTCCATGACACGCCGGGTGGCAGCCTGCATTCAGGCCAGTGGGGGTCCAACGACATATTGACATTCTCAATTTGTGACGATCAAACTCTGAAATAAAATAATTAATTTTACTGAAATTTTAATCGTTTTTTCCCCTATACATGTTCTACATACACCAATTTTTGTCCTAATCTGACAACTCCTTCTTGGTGCGTCGATTTTTTTTGTTATACAGTGTATATCATTAAATCACAACACTAGCTTTGAAAGTTACAGAACGCAATAACCTGAAGACTGGTTTCTGGCTATGGTATAAATGGCGAGTAGAGTTTGGGTATATTTTGAAGCGAATGGAGATAATTATTTTAAAAAAATCAATTTATAACCGGCAAACTTTTAATCTTAAAATTTTCGTATTTCTATTTATCTCTATTTTTGAACGGCAATACAATTAAAATTCGTAATTAACAAAAGGTTGCTACTATAATATAACGAACATATAGTACCACAAGATTTACTATATAAAAACAGTCGAAGGGGGTGTTGTTAACAAGTTGAATATAATTTCAATGTTCCTCTACTTAGAAAAAATCAAATTATATCAAGGAGGAAATATCTTTATTTACGTGGCTGCTAACCAAAATAAAATGATTTTTGAGCCCCAATGGCCGCGTAAAGCGAAATATATACAAACCGCTATGACCAGGCTAGGGAGGCTAGGGACAGGATCTCCGTCAGGGAAGAGGCAGGTTAGGCCGAAAAAAAAGGTTCCCCCAAGATAAAATTATATTGACCGCTCTCTGTGAGTTCAAATTCTATAAAGAATATTTTAATTAAGTCGTTTGTTCTCAAAATCACAAAATTTATATTCCAATATTTAACACAAAATGTAATTCGTCTTTAATTTTTCACTTCTAAATATTGAACTTTTGGGACAATTTTACATTGATTTTAATACAATTCTTTGCTGTCAAAAGGTTAACAATTTTTGGTTTTGATTATAAATTATTCTGACATGTATGTGACGAAACATTTTAAGACTAATTAAATGTAAACCTTATCTCACTTTAGTCGGTCACCTTTTATATAGAGAGAGATTTTATGAACCTTTCTCTTTCAAAATTGCACTAATTCCTCTTTTTATATTTTTGATGCGAATATATAATGCAGATTATATTCTATATATTCAAATAAATTTAATAATAAGGCGTTTATTTTGTATTTGATTGAATATTTTGATCAAAATGAATACGAAATTTCGCAAGGCTGTTAGTTTATTTATTCTAAGCAAATGACAAGTGAGGTGAGTATTGTTCCTGCGGAGAAACTGAACAAACTGTTCTTCACCTTATCAATGACTGTCCGAACTTTACTGAAGTGAGATATCGATTGTTCCCTGATCTAAATGATTTAACTCTCTTCATCAGCCACTTTGTCTATATAAATTTTATGAACTCTGTCGATTAATACATGTAAATTTGTAAATATTTAATTATAAGTTCTAATTTGTTTGTGTTGCTTTGTTTGTTTCCTCTGTAATAGGCGCAAATATTTCAATATCGCGTCTTGTTGGTTAATAAATAAAACAGTGAGGTGAGTGGGTCCATGTTGATGTAGCCGTGGATAGTTGTATCTCTGGGGCCGGATCTTGTAAATTGTATACAATCACTTGTGGAGGGGGGGGGGGGGGGTCGGTGGAAGGCTGGTTAAACCGTTTGGTTTACGACCACTACGACCCGGGTTCGATCCCCGCATTGGACACTTTTTTCTGTTAAAAAAAAAAAAGCTCCAATGGCCCCCCGATTCTTGCAAAAGTCCAACCCCACCAGCGAGTGCAAGTAACCAAACGGGGCTCTGGCACATTTGTAAGTGCAAAGTCGAACTGCTTTCACATGTGTAGACATGTGGTGCGCTTACAGTAAAAAGCAGTCGCTAACTACCCACCATGATTATCATGGCCTGTACCACGTGTACTAGGGATAAAAAAAAAAAAAAAAACTTGTGGAGGACCAACGTTCCATAACCTATTTTTCCTGCTTTATAGGGAGGCGCTTATCTGACTCATGATTTGTTTGAAATAGAGAAAGGAAGAGTCTCTCGAAATATTATTGTTGATTTTGCTAACAATGGAAAAGAGTCGCTATGAAGCTAATAATAGGTAGAAGGTTGCGATTGAGCTAACAATGGGAAGAGAGTCGTTATGCAGCTAACAAGTAAAATAGAGTTGCTAAGGAGGTAACAATGGGAAGAGAGTTGCCATGTAGCTACAATGGGAAGCGAGTCGCAATGAGGCTAACAATAGGAAGAGAATTGCTATGGAGCTAACAATGGAAGGAGAGTTGCTATGGAGTAAGCAATAGGAAGAGAGTCGCTATGAAGATAACAATAGGAAGAGAGTTGCTATGATTTGTTTGAAATAGAGAAAGTAAGAGTCTCTCGAAATATTATTTCCCCCCTTAATTCATTTTGTCTCCTCTCTAATTGTAAATACGCTGCTGTATCACCTCATAAGCATAAATAAAAATTCCCCCCCCCCCCCCAAAAAAACTTTTTAAAGCAATTTAAAAAGTTTCCGAAAATGATTTTATTTTTATTTTAAAACAGTCTCAAGCTTTCGAGCATCTCTGTCCTTCTACAGGAGAACTTATACAACAGATGGCTTGAGACTGTTTTAAAATAAAAAGTAACTCATCTGTGGAAACCTTTTTAATTCTTTAATTAATGTTCAAGAGATTTAAATAAATTGATGTGAAAATAAACTTTTCAATCCAATCCCAAACACGCCCTATTGTTGACTTAACTCCAATTCTAGATCGCGTTATATTCCTCGTGATATGCAAATACAGTTAAACCTGTCTATTCGAGCCCCCCTCTGAATAGCGCCTTCCTCTCTATAGCGCCCGATTTTAAACATTAAAATGCATACATTTTATATTAAAAGTGACCTGTCTATAGCACCCCCTCTCTGTAGCACACTATTTTGGTGAGTCCCAAGAGGGAGCGCCATAGACAAGTTTAACTGTATGTAAATAATAATGACCGTTCGTGCGCTGATTGATTTTCCTCTCTACTTATCTCTTTTTACTTTAAACATGTCACATAATATACATGTGGAGTATTCTGGTTTAGATCACCTGCACGACTGCCTCTAGTATAAGATATATTGGAATTGAAATAACGGTAGTCTTTTTGTTGAGTTGAATCTTGTTGACACAGACGTTAACAAATTGAGTAAAACTTGGGCTCAACTTGATCATATTTATCTCCGTATTTATATATCAATACAGATATTTAAAGGTAAATTCTCGGGACTAGATCCTTAATTTACTTTTCCTGAACTGAACATAAATATTGAGTAAAATTAATCATTCCTCCAGGGAAAAGTGTCTTTTCAAAAAATGTTTATTATTCTCTAGCTTTCGGGAACGGACGCCCTTCTACAGGAGAAAACCAAGTTTTCTGTTTTGAAAAGATACTTTTCCCTGTAGGAATGATTAATTTTACTCAATATTGTGGAAGGGATTATTTTAATATAAATGAACATAAATATAACACCTAAGCTAAATTGTGTGTGAAACTAGCCTAAACTGAACTTAAATCGAACCTAAATTAAATTGAACCTAAGCTGAACATAGTTCGAATCTAAGTTAAATTGAACCTTAATATTATTTTTATTATCAATATTATAACTAATTAGCATTATAACTACATCAAACAATAATTTAGTTAATTTTCGAAGTTTTCCCTGTTCTCAGGAGAATGAGGAGAATGACAGTAAGTCATTGAAACGTCGAGAATTTAATAAATCATTGGTTGATGTATTGTTTCTGAATCAATTTCTAACCAATCTTCAAAACTAATCAGCATTAGTAACATTGAAAACCTAGTATATTGGATCGTCATTTAACGTATTGTATCTTTTTGAATGAGGTAGATAAAAACTTAAAGCTATAAGAACTTTTGGTGCATTATACTTGTTGAAAGCCAGTGTAAATATTTGTATTTATTTTTGTATTTTTAAATGTTTGATTTTTTATATATACAAATTATATCTTTGATTTATATTTGTTGGCGGATGTAAATTTAGAAGAATTTTTGATGATTTGCATTTGTTTAGATATTCATTTTTTTAGTTTTATTTTTAAATCGGTTTAGATAGTTCAGTTGAGAATTAAAAGATGTTTTTTTGTTCAGTCGCTGTGTGGTTGTTGCTAAGTTTTGATATAGGCTTCCTTCTTGGGCAACACGTGAACCCAACCCCTGGAAATTTGCGTGGGTATTGCATTGGATCTACGCGGTCATAACAATATTCATGAGCAAATGTATTGTGAACTAAAATAATAAATTATTTTCACCAAAAATGAATCTACTTTTGAATAATTAAGTACGAAAATAGCTCCATATTTGCAAATATTTACAAATTTACTTAACGTTAGGTTTGTATATTTTGCTATAGATAATAAAAGGAAATGTATTGGATTGAATAAAAGATTTTTTTGCCAATAATTCGGTTGGATAAACGCCAACCTTTGTCAAGGCATTACATATTGGGATATATTGGCAAAAATATATTTTATTTAATTAAATATATGCCTTTTTTATTACCTAAAGATTTAAATATAAAAAAAATAAAGAAGGCATATCCTGACCAGAAGCACATGTGCTTTTTAGATGACAGAGCGCTATCTAGTGGGACAGAAATCAACTAAACGTTGGTTTAGTCTTTTCCCTGATATTTGACCAACCCAGATTTAAATATGGATTGCTCTATTTCCTGAATGAAATATATTTTTCTATCTGAAAAATAGTACAAAAGTGAATTTGTACTTGGTTCAGGTGGATAAATTAAGAAAAAAAGGCATTTTCTGATCGTGCAACTGAAAGTTGCTGATGGCTTGCGCCATCTATCGGAATAAATATCAACTAATCGTTGATTTTTAATTATTCCAGAATCGGCAAATTAGGACCAGCAACCCGAAAAGTGTACGTGGTTAGCTTTTCTTGATTAATCAAGAAACGGTATTTGGCCAAATCTGGAATAATTAAAAATCAACGATTAGTTGATATTTATTCCGATAAATGGCGCAAGCCATCAGCAACTGTTAGTTGCACGATCAGGAAATGTCTTTTTTCTTAATTTTGCTGTCACCACCGCCTCAAATATTATTATCTAAACCAGCCGGTATAACTAAAACTAGTAATGAAAAAGTGAAAGTTGTATAAGCTTATGATTTATGCTTTGTTTTAAGAATGAATCGATGTTGGTTCCATATGCTTGAATTGAATATTACAACTTAGTTTTATATAATTCATTTCTTAAAAAGGAACACAACCAAACAAAGAAAAATTACAATTGCAAAATGATTTGATAACTAACTGAAAAACAACAACAATATTAAAAATGATGACTAAAAAATTGAATATATCTGCCAGAAAAATGCTTCTATGAATTTAAAAAAAAAAAAGAATAATTACAAACTTAACATCTAAACTTCAAACACTGGTAATGAAAAAGTGTAGTCAGGACAATTAAAATTTCGAAGTTATAAAAAAAAATAGAAGTGTCGACTGCAATCCTAGTATCAATAGATGGTGACACCAACAGGATTAACTGGGATTTAGCTGTTCTTGGACACATTTTTTTATGAAGAAAAATTCTGTCAAGATATAATCTTCCCTTGAATCATTTAACAAATAACAATTTATTAATATAATAAAAAAACCTTTTTATAGATTTTTTTTAAATCGCTAATCTCTTTTGAACAAAATTTGTTATATTGCTTATCTGTGTTATTTTTATCTTTTTAAAGAGTTAAATAATTTAACTTTTCTTTTCATAATGGACTGAAAAGTTTATGTTTGAAGTTTTTTTTCTCTTGTAATACATATTATATGAATGGATTGATTCTGTGTTATTTAAAACCTCTAAATTTTGTTTTCATATTGGTGAAAATAGTTTGAGATATCTCTATTTAAATTCAATTATTTTTATATTGAAATTTTTTTATTATATCTCTCTCTTCTTTCCCGCCGTGGGCGCAACCAAAGAGGACCCTGCATATATTTATATATTAAAAATAAAGAAGGCATCTCCTGACCATGAGCACATATGCTTTTTATTATAGATGGCAGAGCGCCATCTAGTGGAGCAAAAACTTATCTTTTATTTTTTTCTATGTTTTTTTTTTTCATGTGTTAAGCGTCTTTACGCATATTTGGCCTTAAATACCCATTTCTTGATTTCTCAAGAAGCCTCTGGGACTAAAAATATTTTTGGTCGCAGTGGTTACAGCCTACTCCACGCTGACGAGCGCAAACAGCGCGAAACGCGTTCGTGGATGGCTTTTCTTGATTTATCAAGAAATTGGGTTGGCCAAATATCACGGAGCAAGCTAAATAAACGTTTAGTTTATTTTGCTCCACTAGATGGCGCTCTGCCATCTAAAAAGCACATGTGCTTGTGGTCAGGAGATGCCTTCTTTATTTTTAATATCAACACCTGACCCACTTATCTTTTATTTTTTTCTATTGTTTTTTCATATTTATATATATGTATATTACTCAATTATTTTATATATTTTTATCTATTTATTTATATATTTATCATTATATAATCTTATTTATTTATATTTCATCTGTATTTAACCTTATATAATTTTATATGAACATTGTTATAAATCAGTTTCAATCTCCATCTCTCTCTCTAAATTCAATATCGTTCTATGTAAATATAGAGGGACCATATATTACTTGCTTCATATTAGTTAACAAAAATTCATTCGTCGTCATACAATTTTGAGCTTGTATAATTTTATGAATTTAATTGCCATCTATCGTTGAAATTTGTAACATAAATTTACTGGCAATGTGTTTCTTTTAAATAATAGCATCATGTAGAGATAATATTTGATGCCATCATTTAAAAGAAACACATTGCCAGTAACTTTATATGTTACAGTTTATATAATGTTTTTATAACTAATTAGCTTCATAATAATGATCTCATCATGAAGATAGACTCTGCCTGGCCGGTATTTATAATTCTTAAAATTAAAGATACTTCGGCCAGTAAATCTTTTTATTATCTTGACGTTTCGACAAAAATCTTTTGTTCAGAAGCAAATAAATATTAAAGCATTTGGCAAGGCGTTGAAATTATTCTAAATAGAAAAATTAGCTCCTGACAAGGACAGATTTTTGTCGAAATGTCGAGATAATAATGATATTTATGAAAATTCGAAACTATTATAGACACGTATGATTCTATTGAAAAATTAAAACAATTTCTTCTGCCCTTACTGTAATGGAAAAATTAATGGGAGGGCCTGGCTGATCAGTGGTGAACACTTCCAGCGGTTTTGCCAGTTTAATCTACCAGGCCCTCCCATTAATTTTTCCATTGCAGTAACAATTGCCTTTTTTATCGAGCATGTAGGGGACAAGAATTCCGTAGTTGGCAAGGGCCTGTCTGAACTCAAGGCGGCTTGTAGCTCCTGATAGGATCCAGATTTTCCTTCGGAGAAGGCTTCGTTGGTGTAAATATTTCTCTTTATTTTTTTACTCAAATTGTAAACTCTCATTTTGCTGTTGACTAGATGTCAATAAACTTGTTTTAATTGTCAATTTTTATTGCAGTAAGGTCAATAGATATTGCTTAATTTTTAAAAAAGAATCATACGCGTCTATAATAGTTTCGAACTTTCATAACAGATGGCGCGCTAATGCATCATAATATATTTATATTGGTTGAAGTATCTGTAAAATTTTGAGAACTATGAAATTCTCATATTCTATAGTCATTATTTAATGTAACTTTTTAATTTGAGAATTGAGATGTTAAGAAGAAATTATTTCTTTATTTATGAATATTAGTTTTCCCTATTTTAAATATTGTTTTGAATCTCCAGAGACAATTGTAAATATTCACTATTATTTATCTCGATAGAATGACTTATATCTCTAACAATGGGGATGGATCCTTCTAGGTTTCTATACGCCATCAAAAGTAAATACATATTCTATCTTCATGTCCATTGTTACTTCTAGGAAGCTGATTGGTGGGATTTGAAATATCACCTTTTCATCATTCCCGCGTTCAGGTTTCCATTATTATACACAATAATAAAAATTCAACTTTTAAGATCGTCAATTAATTTTTTCGAAGTGATATCGTCCAATGTTGACTTCTAATAAAAGGTAATATTTCTGCACGCTAAGTTATAAAATGGTTTGAAGTGTCAGAGTGGCACCAAATATAAGTAAATGATAACAATATATAATACATCATTTTGTAAAAATAACATATAGAGTAATTTATTTTAAAATATTAACTTTAATTACGGAGAGAAAGAGAGAGATTTGAGATTGAAACTGATTTATTACAACGTCCATATAAGATTTTATAAGGTTAAATACAGAATAAATATAAATATGAATAAATAAGATTATATAATGATAAATATATTAATAAAAATATATATAAATAAATAAAATATTTGATAAATATACATATATATATATCAATTGAAAAAGCCCTGTACGATTTATAAGTAAATAAAACAAAGCATCAAGGGCTGCGTTTCTTTATTAAAACAAATATATACGAGCTTTCGGGCACATACGCCCTTCTACAGGAATTAATAAAACAGTAATCCAACTAGTTTGAAATAAGATTTGTTTATACATTTAACGTGCATATCCACGATACACGTGCATTTCAACTTGCAAGGTATCCCATCAGACATGTGATATCTTATACTGTGATTGAATTATTTTTATCTTATTTTATTTAAGTCTATTGAATTATATGCCAGAAGCATATAAGATAAAATAAGATAAAAATAATTCAATCACAGTATAAGATATCACATGTCTGATGGGATACCTTGCAAGTTGAAATGCACGTGTATCGTGGATATGCACGTTAAATTTATAAACAAATCTTATTTCAAACTAGTTGGATTACTGTTTTATTAATTCCTGTAGAAGGGCGTATGTGCCCGAAAGCTCGTATATATTTGTTTTAATAAAGAAACGCAGCCCTTGATGCTTTGTTTTATTTACCTATATATATATATATACAATTCGTCATTGGTGTCGCCCACACTCCAGAGAGAGTTTTTTTTTTTTTTTTTGAGATTTGAAAAACTAAAATCTAATTGATGGTGAGGTTTTGGGCTTAAGGGAGTCCAAGTTTGCTGGATAAATGTTGTTGTTGTAAATTTCGGCGAAATAAACTATAACTGCAGATCAAATTTGCTTTATAGGAGTGCGAAGGTGGAGTTTGGAAGTTGGATCTTCTAAGGCAGTTTTGAATAACCATCTTCTGAGTTGTTTCAATTTGTTTATATCAAAGAAGACATGCTCAAAGAAAGAGAGAAAGATAAATAAAAAACGTTTTAAAACAGGAGTAAAACCATGTATATTAAACACATAGATTCATACGGAAATGAGGTAGTGAGGAAAGTCTTAGAACAGATGTATAAATAAATCCCTTTTCAAACAAAGGCCCACGTGCACATGGGGGAAGGGAGGAAAAATTACTTTATTATTTTGTTTTTGTATGGCCAATCCATACAGGGCAATGGGTCCTAATAAAAGCCTTTGTTATTGTTGTTGTATATCAAACACGATGCAGTACTATATATATGCAAAGATTGTACATTTGCCTTTGTGAAAAATACACTAAAACACTCAACTTTCGATATTCTCTGAAAAACATATTTAGATCATCAAAAAAAAAAAAAGCCAACACACCAGCTCTCGGCTAATTCAGACAAAATCCAACACATGGTACCAGGGCATAGACTATGGCCCTCATAAGTAGTTATAGATACCTAACAGAAAAATATATTGAACCAACCAAATATTCAAAGAGGTAGTTTTGTATACTTTATAAAGGAAGATGTTTCTTTTAAATATAATTTTTTCTCAAAATTATAATTTGCATTCTGGCCGACAATATATCCTATTACATATCACCATCTAAACTATTTCTAGTGTGATGATTACGTCTAGTTACATCGATTTTATAATTCCTCCTATAAGGTCATACTGCCTTATTGATGAAGGTCATAGTCTAAACCCATAGTATACAGATCGGCCTTTAACGAATTTAACATAACTGCTGGCATTGTGATTCATTCGTCGAAAAGAATCTGTGTCAAAGAAAATGTAGAAAATTGCTTTGGTTGAATGTATTTTATGAAGGAAAATATTACGCACATGAATATTATTTCTTAAAAATTGAAATATTTACAGGTAAACCTGTCTATAGCGTTCCCTATAAATAGCGCGTCCCTCTCTATAGCGCCCGATTTTAAATACGTAGTACGATTCGATTTACATTAAAGGTGACCTGTCTATAGCACCCCCTCTCTATAACACCCTCTCAGACCACCGCGCCGTGCTTCTCCATATGGGAAAACCACCTGATCCCCATCCACCTTGTATCTCTGCCCTGCTACTATCGGGCCTCGTCGTTGATCGTGTGGCAGCCCTCATTGACCTAACTTCAAGGACCATCGCGGTCATGAACCCCAGAGAACTATGGAGAAGCTGGTCCCGTATCAAAGCGGATCTTATAGCGGACATTAAGTCCTTAGACTCCCCTCGTGTCACTGCTGATGACTACGTCACCAGGGCAAGGCGTTTTCTGAAAGCCAGGCTCGAGTTCACGTCGACAAACGCCGACTATCCGTCACTACAAGATCTCGGGCGAGCGCTTCGCGTCCGACGTTTCAAGCTGTCGAACATCTATGATGGGAGTGGCAACATCATCGAAGACAAAGAGGTGCTCCGCCTGGCTCACTCTACCTTTCGGGAACGCTTCTCCCGCTCGCCCTTGACCCAAGTGACATCACAAGGTTCCTTCGAGTTATGACAGCTATCATCGACCTGGAAGACAGCGATCCTTTATACTACTTCGAGATTCCGCGGAGGAAATTGTCAATACAATCCAACACCTGCCGCTCGAGAGGGCGCCCGGGTGGGATGAACTATCATGCGAAATAATTGTGGTCTTCAAGGAATTATTCACTGGGGTACTCCAGCGCGTCTTCGAGGCGTCACAGTTCTGTGGGGCCTTGCCAACTTATACCCGACGATCCACCATTTGCCTCGATCCAAAGGTCCACGGTGGTCTCGGCCTGAATAATTATCGACCTATCTCCCTCCCAACATCTGGCAATGGAGAGGTGAAAACACAAAGCTGCGTGTGAGTTGGTTGATAAGTTCAACGTCGACATTTCTATAGTTGTTGATTTTCTATGTCAAATTGGAAAGTGAAAATATTTTTAAAATAGGTTCACATGCTTATTATAACACGAAAAAGATTAATATTTTAAGTTTGAAATGAAATTGTGGGTTATAGTCTTATGGAGTTATCTACTATCGATCAGGTCACACTGTGGTGACTACTACTCTGATCAAAAGGTTTCGACACTTTGCTCATAAATCCTGAAAACTCAATATATTTTCTCCCGGTTTGTGGCAAACGCAAGTGTCGCCCTTGGCTTGGAGACCTGCCAATTTTCAAAAACCACGCGCCACAACAGCGCGAGCAGCGGCTGTTCGAAGTGAAGCCATTTTGCTCGTGCTTTGATTTCGTTAGTCAACGAAATGGAGGATCAACGAATTTGCATCAAGTTCTGTGTGAAAAACGGATTCAAGGGTGCCGAAATTTTCTGGATGTTGCAAACATACGGAGATGCCGTCATGAGCCGAAGACGAGTTTTCGAGTGGTACAAGCGCTTCAAGGAGCGTTCCGGGAGACCGTCCACATCAACCACGCCTGAAAAAGTGGACAAGGTGTTGGAACTGGTGCGTGAAGACCGACGAATAACTGTCAGGGAGGTCACCGAAGAAGCAGGATATCATTCGGGTCGACTCAATAGATAATGAAGGACATTTTGGGAGTGAGAAGACTCAACGCCGCGCGTTCTCGTTCCTAAAGATTTAACTTTTGATCAAAAGAACGGCCGGAAAGAAACGGCCAGTCTCAATCTCGAGGGTCATTACTGGAGACGAAACATGGATTTATGGCTTTGATTCGGAAACTACCCAACAGGCATCGGAGTGGCGCTTCAAAAATGAGCCGTACCAAAGAAAGCGAGGAAGGCTCCCAGCAAAGTCAAGGTCATGTTGACGGTGTTTTTCGACTACCAGGGCATCGTTCATCATGAATTTCAACAACAAGGCTCTACAATAACTGCTGAATCCCACCTAAGAGTTTTTAGGCGATTGAGGGAAGCGATCAGGCAGAAACGGCCGGAGCTGTGGAGGAGCAAGTCGTGGATCCTCCACCACGATAACGCGCCGGCGCACACAGCCCTCAAAATCTCGAAGTTCCTGCAAGACCACTCAACCTCTGTGTTCCCCCAACCCCCCTACAGTCCCGATTTGGCCCCCTGCGACTTCTTCCTTTTTGAAAAGCTAAAAAAAAAGTTAAAGGGTCGGAAATTTTAGAGCATAGAAGAGATCAAAGTGGAATCGAAGAAGGCCATGAAGGCGATCCCGAAAACAGACTACCAGAGGTGTTTTGGCGACTGGAAAAAAAGGTGGCTTAAGTGCATCGCGGCCAACGGGGACTACTTTGAAGGGGACAATTTGAATTTGATAGAATAATAAAGTTTTTTTTTTTTTTTTAACTTCTGAGCAAAGTGTCGAAACTTTTTGATCAGAGTAGTATATGACCAAAATATCACTACCTTTATATATCGTTCTGAAAATACATTAAACATTTTTAGTTTCCACTTTTTATTTAATTTTTCTCATATATTCATCCCAAATTGTTTTAACTTCTATTTTAATGCATTATTATTATTTTTTTTTACTTATAGATAAATCGATCTCCATAAAAATTTGAAACGAATTTTTTTAAATAAACACATTTTATTTTAAACTTTTAAAAAAATTTCTTAGAGTTTTGTTTAAATAATATAAAATTTATTTTCAAATGTTTTAATAGATATATTTCTACATTGACCTCTTAATGAATTATTGACGAATTATATTTTATGGACTTAATACAAATATTTTAAAATATAGGATAGACCTCATTATTTTTTTCTTTTAATATTTTAAGATATTCAACTTATTGTGATTGTAATTTTTATAATATTTTTTTCATGCACAAATTTCCCCCACCTACTTTGAAGTTTTAAAATTATTTCAACTGTGATATTATAACACAATGCGGCGCTGAGTTTGTGTATACAAAAATGTAATGCCTTGATAAAAGTTGTCGTTCAGCCAACCGAAATATTGACAAATAATCTTTTAATCAATCCAATATATGCCTTTTTACTATCAAATATAATATATATATGTTATAATAAATATTATAGAATTACTGTTATATTATATATTTATAAAATGTAAGGATTTAAAAGCACGAATGTTTCTTTTATACATAATACAAACTTCTACTGTCCTTACTGCGATGAAAAAATATATTGTTGAAATAATAAATTATTAGCTTGCTTTTGTTTCGATAAAATAATTCAGAAAGTACTATCTGACTTAAGACTTGAAGAATAAAGAAAAATAAAATATTACGTATTAACATATCTACAAAAAGATTCGAGCCGGCCAAAGTTAAAGAGAGAATTTGGCTTTACGGGTTACTAACAAAATTGTATAATTTTTGAGCTGAACAAAATAGACTAACAACAATGAATTTATATAGGAAAATCCGCGACATCTGGTGGTCGAGTTTAGGGAGTAGTTTGTATATTATATATATATATATGTTATATAAAAATTATTCTATTTTTAAAATTATAATTTCCAAAACAAACTACTCTCTAAATTCGACCACCAGATGTCGCGGATTTTCCTATATATATTCATTGTTGTTTTTAGTCTACTTTTGTCGGCTCAAAAATTATACAATTTTGTTTGTAGCCCGTAAAGCCATATTCTTTCTTTAACTTTGGCCGGCTCAAATCTTTTTGTAGATATGTGAATACGTAATATTTTATTTTCCTTTATTCTTCAAGTCTTAAGTCAGGTAGTACTTTTCATTCAGTACATAAAGCTTAAATGGCCTATATAGTAGTTATTACCTTTGCTAATATATTATAATTTCTAGAAATTCATTGAATCAATTTAGTTAATTTTGCTTATACTCTTTCATTAGTTATTTTCAATCTATCCATGCACAAGAAATTCGATACATTTTTAGAACTTTAGTGAGAAAATACGAGGATTTTAAACTTCAAAGAAGAACTCCTAGTGCAGTATGAAAGGGATTAAAGAATAAAAAAGCAGACGACCCCGAGGTAATCCCGGCCTCATCAGCTCCTGAGCTAAGCCGCCATTTTTGTCCTGCTACTAATTATTCTAGCCATGTTGTCTTGGCTAAAAACCTCCTCCTTTTTTTACAGCCCCTTCCTTTTAATTAAACCGTTTTCAAGAGTACTTCTTGAATAAACCTTTTTTCAGCATATTAAAAAATATAACGAAATATTGTTTTTATATGTTCTTATTCTCTGAAAAGAAAAAAAAGTTATTGACTTAAGCTAAAGTTAATATTAAACTAATTATATATATATGATGTATTTGCATATGTGCGCTGGTTTAAAAATATATCTAGTAATTCATTTCTAAAGTTGAGAAAGTTTTCTTTTGTGTATTGATTTATGTAAAAAGAATTCCATTTTCAAACCATAATATTCAGAATTTTCAATATTTTTTTCTGATGATATGAATAGGTCTATGTGTTTAGTGTGCGGTTCCAAACTAATAAATTATAGTTAAAACATTAAAAAACGACTGTTTCTTTTACACATAAAAACAAACCTATACTCTCCTTACTGCGTTGAAAAAATATTGAGAAGGCTTGGCACATCAGTGGTGAACCATCACAGCGGTTTTGCCAATTTAATCTACATATAAAACAAACTTCTACTGTCCTTACTGCGATGAAAAATATTTTGAGGGTTTGGATCATCAGGGCTTTTTCAATGCAGTATGGATAGTAGAAGTTTGTTTCGTGTGTAAAAAAAACATTATTGTCTTAATGTTTTCATTTCCTATATAGAGATGGTACGTTATTGCTTTATATCAATTTATGCCTGACTGACCTTGTCTTTATTGTTTGCGAAAGATCATTTCTCGATGCAAATATTTATATTCTACTGTACTTAAAGCTCATGTTCATATTTTGCTTGAATACCATTTCTAAGATTCCACTCTTCAGTGTAGCACATATAAGCTGAATGATCCAATACAGTATTAGAGCTCTAAAGAAGCTGGGAGAGTTCACCACTGATTTGCCAAGCCCTCCCAATATATTTTCATTGCAGTATGGTCAGTTGAAATTAGTTTTATGTGTAAAAGAAACATTCGTGGCTTATCTTTTTCATTTTCTATATCTATATATATATGGCGACCACACTTTGCTTCAGCGAGCGCGAACTGGGACAAAGCTTCACTACCCATACGGGCAGTAGTATGGCGGCCTCACTACGCCTCGGCAAGCGCGAGCTGGGATAACACCTCACTACGCATGCGCGAGCGGCATCCGGGACTCTTGCCACGTGCGTCGTTGAACAACAAGGCTTGCTTCCCCCCCCTCTATATAACTTTATCAGCGGCCTTTCCACAAGCCACACCAACACGCAGGCAACCATTCCACATATATATAACAAGAACTAAAGTATAACTTTATAGCTTCACTAAGTTCTATTTATTATAAAAATTGAGCGATAAAATTTCTGTGACTGTCTGATAAATTGAACTGCTGTGAAGGTTGAGTATAGATAAACCAGGATTCTCAAAGCTACTCATTTCCATTCCAAAGATTGTAGAAATTAGTGTCTTGTTTGGATTATTCAAAATTGAATTGATAAACGCCAAAATATCTCGATTCTTACAACACTACATAAATACGATGAATTAATATATAAATGGATGTAAATCTACACGATATAGCTTGTTTTAACGGATCTGACTCTAATGTTTTCACCTTCAAACTCTACATTCCTATTTTTTTATTCTTGTGTAGAAAATTTTTCAATTGTCTTTTTTTCTAGTTTTAGCCCGTCGCACATACACATACGACAGATAAAGTTGATTTTGTAGTATAGTTTTCATCCTTTTCTTAGAACAAATTTGTTTACATAGATAAAGAGAAAAGAGTTTTGTATGATAATCATTTATTTCGCTAATAAAAGTTCTAATTATGTAAATTACTGTAATAAATATTACAGAGGGTGTTCACATTTATAGGAAACAGGTTTCATTATAAAATATTAAAAATTAACACCATATTTGAAAATTTTCAAATGTTCTATTTGAAAGCCTTTTTGTTTATTTACAGAACGGCACCTGATTTTTCACGATAGCACAGACACTTTCTGATCATGGTCATACTCAAATGATCCCATTCTTCCTTTACCACTTTCCAGAGCTAATCTTACCTATTTGGACATAATTAAAATATGCAAACAAGATGATATCAACATTTCTAAAAGAGGTATTTATAATATTATTCACGACAAAAATATCAAGTTTTTATTCAAAGCACCTACGGAGAAATGGACAAAAGATTATCACCCTATATCTGTGAGAACTGCTGCAACTGTCAAAAAGTGAAAGAAATATATTACAAAAGAAAATTCTATGCCATAAAGAGATATAGCCAAATTAATAGAAATATCTGTGTCAACAATAAATAAAATAATAAATGAAGATTCAGGCCTAAAAGCTACAAAAAAACATGCGGTTCACAAATTGTTTCAGAGCCATATTCGTCAGCGACACACTATCAGCAGATATTTTTATAAAATTTTCTTGGCTGCTGATAGATGGAAATTTATTGTTACATATGACGAAGCATGGGTATATTTAACCGATTGCGACAGAAAAAGAGCTATATACTATCAATAAAGGGTGTGGAAAAATCTAGGCCAATTTGGTTGAAGGAATGTGCCGAAAGTTACCCCAAAGGATTTATGGTGGCATGCGGTATATCATATGAAGGAAAATTAAAAATAAGAAAAGTTGAAAGAAATGCCAAAATAAACTCGGAGTACTATCAAAACAACATTTTAGAACCTATATTTTTAAATGATATTCCCTCTATCTATGGAACAAAAGTCTGGTTTCACCATGATAACGCCACAAGTCATACCTAATCTTCAACCCAAGCTTATTTGGAAGATTTAAGGCAAAGAACAGGAATCAACACTATTCCAAAGAACAGAACCCCTGTAAAATCTCCTGATTCAGCCCCGATGGATTTTTGCATTTTTGGATGCCTTAAAAGATCACTTGGAAAGAGGCACCCTAGGGCAATTGAAGGTCTCTGGAAAGTGGTAAAGGAAGAATGGGATCTTTTGAGTATGACCATGATCAGAAAGTGTCTGCTATTATTTGGAAGATTTAAGGCAAAGAACAGGAATCAACACTATTCCAAAGAACAGAACCCCTGTAAAATCTCCTGATTCAGCCCCGATGGATTTTTGCATTTTTGGATGCCTTAAAAGATCACTTGGAAAGAGGCACCCTAGGGCAATTAAAGGTCTCTGGAAGTGGTAAAGAAAGAATGGGATCTTTTGAGTATGACCATGATCAGAAAGTGTCTGCTATCGTGGAAAATCAGGTGCCGTTCTGTAAATAAACAAAAAGGCTTTCAAATAGAACATTTGAAAAATTTCAAATATGGTGTTAATTTTTAATATTTTATAATAAAACTTGTTTCCTATAAGTGTGAACACCCTCTGTATCTTTCAGTTTCTTGGAAAGTTGCCTGTCGAAGGACGTCAAAGTCTGAAAGCTTGCCGAATTTACAGTATTAATAAAAGAAACTTGTCGCCGTTAACTTTTGTTCCTTCTTCAAGATGATGTCTGGTAATTTCTTCTCTTGTGAGTTGATTTTATCTAATCCAACTTATTAAACATTGTAATACTTGTATATAATGTACATCGTGTAAATTTACCGTTAAAATAGGAAGCAAGGGAGTACAAATCAGCGAACGAATAAAACGGACACTATATATACATTTAAATCGATTAAGGCTTCAAGTATAGTGATTGAAATGTATATAAAACTTATATATTTAAAAACTTGTTTACTATAGAATAAATATAAAATACTTATATATGTTTTGAAAATAGAGCAATCCATATATAAATCATTAGATAATAAAAAGGCATATATTGGATTTATATGTCAAAATAAATCTTTTAATAAATCCAATATATAACATATATATATATATATATGAAATATTGTTGAAGTCCTGGTAGCTCTTGTTGTACTGTGTTTACCGAGAGGAACAGTCAGGATGTAGAGTTTTCCAGTACCTCTCTGCACCTTGGAAGACCTTTAAAAGTTCTCACAAAATACAGGCAGTCGTGGTCGAGGCAGAGTGGAAAGCTGGGGATATCCACACAAAAAACGAAGACACAGTTGCACTAAGAAAGTTCCGTAAACAGATAAAAGTTGAGCCAGGAGCGAAAGATGGAGACATAGAAGTTTCTTACTCGTCTACATGATAGTTGAGATCGACATAAGGTACGACCGACGTGAGCTGACGCTAAGGGTGAACTAAACTCAACTGACTGAACTGTACTGAGCTGTCAAGCCACTGTTAGGTGATGATTTATAGGTTAAAGACGGGTGACCTTATGTGACAGGGGGCGTTTGAGAAAGGGCGCCTTTACCTGTCCAGGTGTTAGAGGGGTCTCTGCATTCCACCACATGTGACAGTGTGGGTGGCCTGTCGTGGGAACTGTGAATCTACCTGATTTATGACTCCCATCTTTAGACTCTGTTGTTTTGGCAACTCTATGCTCGATATCTGCTTTAGCTCAACCTTTAAATCTATTACAGATTTTATTTATTTATCCACTTGTACAAATTACATTACATAGGTGATGCAATGACACAGATTAATCATGCGCATAATTATTTATAGATGTGTCTCTATATACAACATGGCAATCTTGTTATAAGTTATCTACACAATATGAGGTTGTTGTTTTAAATTACCATAGATGTCCCCGGGAGTGAAAGGGTTTATCCGGGTTTAGGCGGGTAAAGCCTCTCTAACACAGGTAAGTAATTAAAATTTCTTTTAATTAATTTAAACTGTGAGGGTTAAAAAGGGCTATAACAAGATGATATTTGTTGGATATATAAAAGTGAAATAAAAATGACATTGTGTTTGATTAACAAAAAAGATGATTAAAATAAAATGATGACATAAAAATTCACATTCTAAGAGAATATTGGTGGGCGTTGGACAGGGTTAATAGTTAAAGAATAAGCAATTGTGAGATTTACACATGCAATCAAATACTTAGGTCCAGGTGCAAAGCGAGGATATGGACTTGAGCGTCTTCCTAGGCAATGTTTCACCTGTGATCCTGTATAGGGTAACAGTGCTTTGTCACAATTGTAGTGTTATTGGGTTGAAAAGTTGTTTAAGAATATGTAATTGTTAGAAGTGCTCATGTAAACCAAATACTCAGATCCAGGTGCAAAGCGAGGATATAGACTTGAGCTGTCTTCCTTGGCAATGTTTCACTTGCGATCCTATATAAGGGTTACAGTGTTTTGTCACAATTTTAGGATTATTGGGTTAAAAGTTGTTGAAGAAAAGTTGCTTATTAATATGATTGAGAAAGGAGTGAAATAGAGCCATGCGATAAGTAGAATTGTAGCGACAGTAGGTGATCTGACTTGACTCGAAATCAAAGGTTGAATGTGGTCCGCTAGAGCTGAGAAAAAAAGTTGAAAGTTGAAAAAAGTGAACGCTTTGTGTATGCGTTGGTGATTTGCTCTGCGGATGAAATGAAATAAACTCTTGAAGCTTGTTCAGACCAGAAGTTTGGATTTGTAAGTCTGGGGAACTGTGTTCAAGGCGTTTGTTGAATTACGAAATCAAAAAATAAATTGTCAAGCAGTGCTGTCGTTTTTTTTTTTTACGTTGATGTGACGCAATGACTGCAAAGATAGTGATGAAAAATATAGGGAATTGGTTAAAGAATATGATTGTTGAAAACGATTGTTGTAGATGCCCGATAGTGGATGATAAACCTTGTCAGATAATAAAGGTATTTAAACAAATAAAATATAGTGAATAGAAATATTGAAATATGATTGCGGGTACAAAAAGTGTAAGTGGACAAAATTAAACCTGTAATATATAAAATATATAATAAATAATAAAATAAAAATAATGTTTGAAACAATTTGATGTTTTACAATACTAAAATAATATCATGAAAAATAAAAGTAAATTTGATTAAAGGTTTTTTTTTTTTTTTTTAAATGTTGGATTAAAAAATTTGTTTATATAATTGAAAGGTAAGAATAAGAATAATTATTCAAGATTTTATACAAAATTTATAATATAATTGAAGGTTATTAATGATTGGATAAATTTTAAGTAGTGTAAAATTGAACAAAAATTGTCTCTTTTGACGAAAAGTTACAGTTGTGGTGTGTGACTAGATTATATCCCTTTGGTAACATCGGTGTTTCTATGACTCTGAAACTGGGAATATGTGAAATGATCTTTTCGTTTGTCCTCAATGCTGGTATGTAGAGAATGATTTCTCTTTCGCGTTAAAAAGTCTATATAAGACTTAACCAAATTGTTTTAATTGGTGTTATCAATTAACATGTAAATGTTTAAAGTATGTTGTGTTGTGATATCTCGTTGGTGAGATTTGTGAGATTCTCGAGGAAATCTAAATGAGTAGTGTGACACATGTGTTCAAAATGGCGTCATGAAGCTAGCGGTCAAGAAGATCTGCCTTGAGGGGGAAGAGAGGGCATGTCCAAAGATATTCTCAAAAGATAGTAGTGACCAAGGGAGTGGCGTCAAAAAGGGGGTCCACTCCTTGTTTTTCACGGTTTCGCCGTGGGTGGTCAATCATGGGGGATGTTTGAGATTTACTCGAAACTGACTTTCTCTCTCTCTCTCTTCTTTTGTTGAGTTTGGCATATTTCTTGCCTATTTAAAAATACCGGGATTTAAATGTAAAAAGGGTTGTGAGCTTGTAGGCGGTATAATTCGGACTAGTTGCGTCTCGAAGATATCTGGAGTCAAATGATTGAATTCACTGAAATATACATCTTGAGACAATCGCTGTGGGTTTTGAGCAAATCGGGTTTGTGGAGGTGTAATGTACAGAACATTCTCTGTGTAATATTTTAATTTATTGACATGTATGGTGTCACTGTCTCTATTGAGAGGCTGATTAGGGCGATCTATTCGAACGACATTGGGTGAAATTATTTCAATTATTTTGTATGGTCCAGTAAAATATGGTGCTAATTTACCTGTGTCTGGATGTCTGTAATTTTTTACCAAAACAAGATCATTCACTTCGAAATGTGGTGTTCTGTGCTGCTTATCAAATGTTTCTTTATCTCTTTTATGCTTATTTTGAGTACGAGAGTTTGCTATCTCTCGAGCTATATTTATTTCGGGGTATGGGTTAAGATGAGTTCTTAGATCTGGGGGGATAACATTGAACATTAAGTAGGTAGGTGGAAAACTTGTGACAGAATGGGGCGTGTTATTGTACGTCTGAGTGACGCGCTTAACTAGTTGAGTCCAGGAAGCTTTCGGATTTTCTAGATAAGCTAGTCTGAGATTGCCTGTAATGGTCGCATTTAAGCGTTCTATTAAACCGTTTGCCTGTGGGTTATTGCTGGTAGTTAGTAGAGGTTGTATACCATGCGTTATTAGAAATTTACGGAATTTTTCTGAGGTAAAAGCGGGCGCTCTGTCAGATAACAGACGTTTTGGAGATCCTTGCTGTAGTACCGTTTGAGGGTTTGTATGTATGTTAGGGTACTGGTGGACTTCGATGGAAAGGTCCAAGCATATCGCGTTAAATGATCCACTATTACGTGTAGATATGTCTTGGAGTGTCCATATTTCGAAAATCCAGCTATGGTATCTATAGAGATTAAGTCGAATGGTTGTTGAGGTGGTGGAATTTGTCCAAGGGCACCATAGGGTTTACCTTTGGGCCTTTTAATGATTTGGCAGGTGTGACACGACTTGACAAATTTTTCTATAGATTTAGAGATACCTTTCCAGTAGTACTGGGCAGTAATTATGCGGGTCATCTGAGAGATACCTGGGTGGTTATATTCTTGGTGAACTTTATTCATTAGAGTATGTTGCAGGGTTTCGGGAATTATTATTTTAATTACACCTTTTCGGGTAATGGTATGTAAGCCGTTTGTATCAATGTTGAAGGGGGATGCTGTTGGTTGATGCTGTTTGATAATATCGGCACTGACAAATCCTACAAAGGGGTTTCGCGATAACAAATCTGCTTCGTACTGTTGGCTGCCTTTGAGGTAGTGAATTTCGTAATTATAGGTAGATAGTCTCAGGCTCCATCTAAAGAGTCGTCCTGACGGATTTTTTTATAGTTTTAAGCCATTGTAAAGCTTGGTGATCTGTGTATATGGTGAATTTTATACCGGTGAGGTATATTCGGAATTTGTCTACACTTTCGACGATGGCGAGGCACTCGAGTTCGGAAACGGTGTAGTTTCTCTCATGTGCTCTAAGGGCGCGGCTGAAATATTGTACAGGATGTACTTGTCCGTCTGGATGTACCTGTTTGAGTATGCCTGCGATCCCTTGGGTGGATGCGTCGCAATAAAGGCGGCAGGGTAAACCGACTTGATACAAGTGTAGTACTGGTTTACTGATTAAACTCTCTTTGAGAGTGGTGAAAGCTAGTTGACAATCTGGGTCCCAATTCCATTTCACATCTTTTTTAAGTAGTTTATTTAAAGGTGCTCGTAAGCGGGCATAATCTGGTATAAACTTATTATACACGTTCACTGCTCCTAAAAATGATTGTAATGTCTTTTGATTGGTAGGTGGTTTGATGGCACTTATGGTATCAAGGTTGCGCGTCTGTGGTGCATAAGTACCTGCGGTAACAGTGTATCCTAAGAAATCTATATTTGTTTTAAAAAACGAACATTTGTTATAATTGAGTTTGATGTTTTCGTGTTGACATACCGTTAGAAATTGTTGTAGGTGTTGTAGATGATCCTCTAAGGTGTCAGAAAAAATAATGAAATCGTCGAAGTAATGGGTAACAAAATTTAGTTTATATTTTTGCATGACCTGGTTTATGGCACGATGGTATATCTGTGGCGAATTTTTAAATCCGTAAGGAAGTCTACAAAATTCGTACTGACTATCCAACGTCACGAAAGCTAGTAGATTACGTGAGTTAGGTTCTACTTCCACTTGCCAATATGCGGATGCTATATCTACAGAAGAGTAGTATTTGGCTTTCGACAATTTGTCAAGAATGGTTTCTATTAAAGGTAAAGGATGTACGTCTGGAGCGATGATTTCATTAAGTTTTCTGTAATCAATACAGAAACGTTTCGTTTTGTCACGTTTTGTGACAAGAGTTATTGGACTGGCATAAGGTGAAACTGACGGGGCAATAATTCCATGTTGGAGCATTTGCTCTATTTGGGTTTGTATTTCTTGTTGGTCGTGTAGTGGCACTCTATATGGGCGTAATGCTATTATTTTATCTGTGGTGGTATTGATTTTTACCGGTGGTATGTTCAATTTGGGCACATTGTATTTATTAGTAGAGAACACATGCGAGAATTCATATAGAATTCGGTGGAGTTCGTGTGGACAATGTTCTAACTGAGGTGTCGCATTAGAAGGTATAGAAATCACAATATCATGGGTAGGAGATATAGTGGGTGAAACAATAGTGGGGAAACATATAATTGGGGTAGGGTCCGCCACGTGTAAACAGGATTGGTTCGAGGGGAAGGTGGTAAAAATATCCGTTTTTCTCGGTTGAGTGGGACATAAATCCTGTTTGCACTTGGTGAACTTATAGACATTCGTTGGGAGAGCATCATTATTTTGATAAATTTGGAGATTATTAAAATCTATGATTAATTTAAATATTTTAAGGGTATTAATAGATAAAATACCAAAAGGTAGTGAAGCTTCTACTATAAAAAATTTTAGTTTTTGGGTGAGGTTACCTATTTTAAGTTTTAAAAATATATATCCAAGGGTATTTACATTGTGGGCTATTGCGTTTATAGTTAAACTGTACTGATGGATAATAATTTTATATGGTAACCTATTTTCTATGGTTCTTAAAATATCTAAGTTAAGTAGGTTTATAGATGCTCCCGTGTCTATTAAAAAGGGCAAATTTACATTAGGTGACAATTCAGTCCATATTATAAGCTGTTCAACGAAAATAAGTTTCAGGTTTTCCTACCGTTGAGCTGCTCGCGGGGCTTGTAGAGTCGTCTCGGCTTGCAGCTTGGACTTGGGGAACAGGGCTCCGAGATTGGACCTTGGGTCGGGTACCAGATTTTGGTACAGTGGTTGTGCGTGGTCTGGCGCTGTAGACTTGGCTTGTTCGGTCCTGTTGGAACCGTTGTTCACACTGGGAGTGCCAGTGCATAGCATTGCAATACTTGCAAGGCGAGGGTGGGGGTGCAACTTGGTACGTTACATGTGATGACCGCTGGTTGTTGTGCCGCGGTGGTGGGTTGTGGTAGGTTGGATGTGGGGCCTTGTCTACTTGGCGCTGGTACACTGCACTGGTGGCACACTGGGTTCTTCTTATTCTCGACACTAGGTCGAACCATTCTTTAATGGTGTTTGGCTGCACCGTGGCGATTAATCGCTGATCTGCGACGGGTAGTCCTTCGGTTAGAGAATCTATTAATATGTCGGCGGGTAGGTTTAATTTCATGCCCATTACCGTTTTGTTTTGGTAGTAGTCTTCTAGGGGCATTTGGGGTATCAATTTGATGGCTAGGAAGCGTGAAAACGACGCTTCTGTCGCTGTTGGAATAAATCTATCAAGGTTTGGCGGACATCAATATAAAATAACCTATCTAACCGTAGGTTTCGGAAATATTGTAGGGGTTTACCTTGCAGGTAGCAGGGTAACTTGCGTAGGCGGTCCGTGTAGGTCAGCTTAGCTCGGTCTGCTTGGGCATCGAAGTTGTCGAAAAAGCTCTGGGCTTCAAAGGTACCATCGTATGGACTCACATCTATCTCCCTCGGAGATCGGGCGACCAGCAGCTTATTCAGGGCATCGGCGATCTGTGTCAGCGGGTCTGCGGAGGTCCCTTGGGGCGGCGACGTTTCCTCCTCTTCAAATGTCGTCTCTTGTTGGGGAACAGATAGCCCGGTCGCATCGTTGGACTGTTCGGTTTGCTCTTCCATCTTTGCACTTTCTCGCTTCTATCTGGACTATCTAGCTTTCTTCGTTTGGTATCCTTCGTTTTGGTTATCCTGTCGACTACTGAAATATTGTTGAAGTCCTGGTAGCTCTTGTTGTACTGTGTTGACCGAGAGGAACAGTCAGGATGTAGAGTTTTCCAGTACCTCTCTGCACCTTGGAAGACCTTTAAAAGTTCTCACAAAATACAGGCAGTCGTGGTCGAGGCAGAGTGGAAAGCTGGGGATATCCACACAAAAAACGAAGACACAGTTGCACTAAGAAAGTTCCGTAAACAGATAAAAGTTGAGCCAGGAGCGAAAGATGGAGACATAGAAGTTTCTTACTCGTCTACATGATAGTTGAGATCGACATAAGGTACGACCGACGTGAGCTGACGCTAAGGGTGAACTAAACTCAACTGACTGAACTGTACTGAGCTGTCAAGCCACTGTAAGGTGATGATTTATAGGTTAAAGACGGGGTGACCTTATGTGACAGGGGCGTTTGAGAAAGGGCGCCTTTACCTGTCCAGGTGTGAGAGGGGTCTCTGCATTCCACCACATGTGACAGTGTGGGTGGCCTGTCGTGGGAACTGTGAATCTACCTGATTTATGACTCCCATCTTTAGACTCTGTTGTTTTGGCATTTCTATGCTCGATCTCTGCTTTAGCTCAACCTTTAAATCTATTACAGATTTTATTTATTTATCCACTTTGTACAAATTACATTACATAGGTGATGCAATGACACAGATTAATCATGCGCATAATTATTTATAGATGTGTCTCTATATACAACATGGCAATCTTGTTATAAGTTATCTACACAATATGAGGTTGTTGTTTTAAATTACCATATATATATATATGTGTGTGTTAACACGTCGAATAAGGCAGCATATAAATATATTTGACTTATTAATTAAAAATATTTTCATTATATAGAGAGATTTGTAGTTCACAACAAAAAGGACAACTTCTAAAATGTTCTGTATTTATTTTTAAGTTGAACAATCCTCTAAATGTAAGGAATGTAAACTAATTACGACTCGTATGTTTCTTTTTGAAATAAAAATTTCTACTGCCTCTACTCCAAAGATAAATTAATAGAAGGACCTGGTTTGTCCCTGCCCAGAAGTCCTCCTCTACGTGGTGGGCAAGAGAAGTAGCACAAGTAAGGGACTGCCCTGTAGGACGGTGTCATGAGCCCCGAGCCGCTACGGTAACTGTGAAGGCCTACAGGGAACTCAGAAATATGGCTGACTAAGGGGAAATGGCACCCCCCCCCCCCCCACTTTTTTTTTTTCATGGAGCAACAATTTAATGGACAAGACACCACTACAACCTGGCTTATCACTGCTGAACCATGACAGCGATTTCGCCAGATTAAATAAAATACTTAAAATAGAATTAATTTTCTTATAATAGATGTGGCGCACTAAATATTTCATATAACAAAAGGCAGGCTACTCTGTAGCATGTTAACATAGAAGTTGTTGAATCTTATTCAATTAAAGAGAGAGAAAATTATGGTCACTATATAAATAAAAGAATAAATAAAGCGCAAATTGACTTTTATATTATCAATTTTGTTAAATGAGAGAAACGTTTCAATATTTATTTTAATTCTTAATTCGTAAATTTTAAACTCTAGAAATCGTATTCCTTTCATTCCCAAACGATTTCAACTGCATCTAATTTGACTAAATAAAACATAAACATTTGTCAAGAGCATTCAATAGTTCTTTTAGACCCTGCCACGATCCTATAGTCGAGGAATATGTGAACTTCATACTTGCATATGTGCAACCTAATATATTGCCAAGTTTAATGAATCCATATGCACACGCACACACACACACAAACCTTTATTAGGGATCAAGCCCATACAGGATTCTCCCAGTATCGCAATGGTTTTAATTGAACATAAATAAAGTACTATATACAATTCAGTATTAACATGAGCCCAAAAAAGAAAACCTATTTACACATATTTCTCCTCCTTCTCGCCTTCTCACAATATTTGTATAAATCTATCTACTTTTTGGATCGCTATGCATACTTTACCTAATTAAAAAACATCAGAACTTGGTGCGAGATGGCTGTGAAAAGAATTTCTTAGATGATAAAAGAAGAAAATAAACTCAGCTTCTATCCTAATAACATCAATAATAAATGAGTCAAACGACCCTCCACAATGGCTCGTCTCTATTTTATTACATTTTAAATAAACTAGTCCCCCATATTCTCATGCCCAGCAATGGCTGAAGCCTTGCAGAAAATTGACATGGACCCAGAGCAGCAGCTTTACACACCCAAGATAGTGGATATTGCGACTGCTGTGATAGAGATGTATGGAGAGATCTGAGGCTCTTCATTGAACACGACAACAACAACAATAAACTAGTGGAAATAGAATATGCTACACCCAGAAAGAACTTGTGAGAGACAAAGCTTGACAGGATTGTATAATTACTACATAGGTCAAATGATGAAAATATGAAAATAATTCTAATATAACTATTTTTATAGAAATTTTCATCTAAAATTCAATCATTTATTCACTCAAAGAATTCAAGCAAAGGTGCATGGTTTTCCTCAAATCTTTTCTAATCTACACAAAAACTTCTTTTTGTTTTTTATATTATCGCAAAATAATAACATTTTCTATTTCCGTTAGTATATCAATGGTTCATTTTAATTTAGAAAGATTGGAGCCAATATTTGCAGATATTTTAGAATTAAGTGTCAATGATTTCATATTTAGTGAATATAATTGATTTTAGGAGTCTGAAAGTAAATGAATGATTTATCATTTTGGGAGATGTATACGATAAAAATGTGTATTTAAAAATTTTACAAAACGCGATTTTCAAAATATCTCAAAAGTATTTTGAGTTTATTAAAAAGTTTAGAATTCTTGATGGATTATTTTATAATTTATGTAAAATTAGTAAATAATATTTTTGAAAATAAATTAGATTTTGAATACATATATTGTCTTTATCTTTTTAATATGCATCCTTTATCGTGAGTCCCTTCAGAATTACATTAAAGAAAATCCCTATTCTATAAAAAAACCTGCCTTATAACAAAAAATTGTCTGAATCCCTGGGGAGGCTGATATAAAGAGAGTAGATTGTTTTACCTATTGTATTACATAGTTTTTTAATATTAAAAAGCTCGAATCAATTTGTGCTTCAGTTATAAATTCTGTATATGCAAGTTCAATTAGAAGTTTTAATACACTAATTAGAGTAATATTAAGTGTTGTGTTGTCTTGTATTTCTATTCATCAACACGACTGCGTGGGCAAAAGGGGTTTATTGCCTACACAAGATAAGTTACAAAACTGGCTTAACATGCTACTGGACTACTGTTCTAAAACTAACAACGGTATTTATATCTCACAAAGCACAATAACTATGCAAAATAGTGTAGATACAAGAACCAATTAAATATGCTAATACCCAACATTCAGACACCACGATAAATTTATACTAAGTTAACAATATATCTTAGCGAAATGGTTTGTTGTATCATATTGATTAAATAATGAAGATGCCCTTCGTAGCGCTGTATAGAATCTACCCGATTACATTGACAGAAGCTACTGTTTTAATCTCCCTGATGTGTACAAATGTAAGCATCAAAGATGTAGTATGTTATCTTGTAGAATGGTATTCCACCCTTGCCTTCACCTGGAAGTTCTGATCAGAAATGGAAGTCTCTGGTTATGGATTAGCTCTGATCCTGCGTTAATGGTTCCATACATATTCGATCAACGAAAGATTAGATGATCTCGTTAACTAGATTGACATATGTCGGATCACTGCTGCGACATGAAGACGAACGATATCATTCTGAGACTTACTGCAACGTCAATGACAACACAGAAGGTTCAATAGCCAATCTACGTAAAAATTCTGTTTTTAAATAGTGTTTATGGATAATACCCAGAAGAAAGAATTCCACGATGCCTTAATTTTAATATGTATAAGAAATGTAATAGTTATAAAGCACAAAAGTTTCTTTCTTTAACACAAAACAAACTTCTGCTGTCCTTACTGCGATGAGAAATATAAAAGCTTATTTTGTGTTGAAAAAGAAACATTCGTGTTTTTTAATGCTTCCATTTCTTATAGATGGCATGTTAACGCCTCATATTTAAATATGTCTGTAACTGAAAGTAAATATTTCTCAAAAAAATTCTTCTATTTAGATCTTCTTTAGAATAGTGTATGACCGGCACTGATATCAGATCTCATAATAAAGAGTCGGTGGACGAGTGGGTAACACCCTTGATTACAGTCGAGGTGTAAGTGGCAAGAGACTAAAGTGAGCATAAACCTATTTCTATCATCATTGCAAAATTACTTTTTATCCCTATATTTATGTTATATTAATAACATTTAATCGAGTAAAATGTATACGATATATAGTGAATAAAATTTGATATAATTAATTTTAACTATTTTAATATATTTTTTAAACTTACGCGAACTTGCTATTGTTTTGCTTTGCAGTTGAGGATTATGAGTATGTTAAAAATGACTGAAAAACTGTTAAAGATTCGCTAGAATTTCCCAATGTATTTAGAAAAAATTATTAAAATTCTCAACATATACTACATATACTACAACATATACTCGTATACTATAATTTTTAATATCAACACCTGACCCACCTTTTTTCTATTGTTTTTTCATGTGTTAAGCGTATTTACGCAAATTTGACCTTAAATACCCATTTCTTGGTGTCTCAAGAAGCCTCTGGGACCAAATTTCTTTTTGGTCGCAGTGGTACAGCCTACTCCACACTGACGAGCGCCAACAGCGCGAAACGCGTTCGTGGAAGGCTTTTCTTGATTTATCAAGAAATTGGATTGGCCCAATATTAGGGAACAGGCTAAACAATGTTCAGTTGATTTTGTTCCACCAGATGGCGCTCTGCCTTCTGTAAAGCACATGTGCTCCTGGTCAGGATATGCCTTCTTTATTTTTAATACTATGATTTATAAGGCGATAACGTGCCATCTATATACAAGAAAATGAAAGGATTGAAAGTACGAATGTTTCTTTTTAAATATAAAACACAATTCTACTGTCCTTACTGTCATGAACCGGGATTAAATTCCGCGTTAGCATTTTATTTAATATGTGAATAACCTTCACATATTAGTCATTGTTGCAATATCATAAACTAGATTGCTCTTGTTGAACGGTACCTAATAAAGTGATTTTGGAATCGAACCGAATAGATCTCATTAGAAATTTCCATTTAAAAAATTTAGTTTATTCTATTCCATTAGAAAGATTAACGAGTTACATTCATACACTAAGCTCTAGCATCATATCACTGATGAAGCTTTTTGATGTTTTCGATCAAGTAGCAATCATGCTGCCACATACCTATATGATGTGGAAATTGAATCAGTTTTCTTAAGAGGGTTTATAATAATCTAAGCTGTGTGGGAAGACAGCTAACACTAAAGCTCAAACTTCGAACTCACTTCGAACTGATAGAACAATCACAGAATACGCCAAACTTATCTAACTCCAGTAATCAGAGATTTTCATGTTTCAGAATTTCCATACAACAATTTCTACCAGCAAATGTTAAGACTTCTGTTGATAAATTCGTTTAGCACATTTCTGAAATAATTATCCACACATCCTTCTGATTACACGTTCTTAGTCAAAATTATTGTATGCCTTCCAATAATGTCACTAGTTTATTTTATGAAGAAAGATAAAAAATATGGAACACCTCACGATTTTGCGTCTCATCCTTCTGCAAGGGCCATAATGTCACTAGTTGTCGCCTTTGATTTAAAAAAATTCGTATTAAATGTTGAAAAACTAATTTACACACCTATCTTAATAGGCATATATTTTTGGATGCTAAGTTAAACGTGACCATTGACACAGATATATCCTACTATTGGTTTAAACTTAAAAATTTGATTAATTAATTCACATAAATCCTGTAGTTTATAACCAGAGAAATGATTCAACTTCATTCTCAGTGAATGTTTTATATATATACCAAAGTGGGGATAATTATTATTTTTAATCTGGTTATTTTTCATTATCTGTAAAAATGATGGTAGTCGGTGGAAGGATGTTTAAACCGTTGGTTTTCGACCGCTACGACCCGGGATTGAATCCCGCATTGGACAATTTTTTATGATTTGAAAAAAAAAAAATGTTCCAATGGCCCTCGATTCCTGAAAAAGTCCAACCCCACCAGCGATTGCAAGTAACCAAACTGGGTTCTGGCATATTTGTAAGTGCAAAAGTCGAACTGATTTCTACAGGTGTAGACATGTTGTGCACTTAGTTAAAGCAGTCGTCAACTTCTACCCACCATGATTATCATGGCCTGTACCATTTATACAAAATATAATATTCATTTTTATAATCAAATTATGAAATATAGCCAGAGATCAGGATCATTTGCATATTTCGAAGCGTTGCGATTCTGGCAGTGACTCCTTCAATACTAAGCTATCAAAGTTGTCCTAATGTTGTTTTTCCTTGTACTTTCACTTTTTGTGTGTGAATTTATAAATAGTGCATCGCGGTGTAGATACTCCTTTTTATTCATTTTCACAACTTGGAAGTTATATAAAGATATTCTCATTTGTTTTGTCTTTGAATTTATCTTTTATATTACGATGCATTAGCGCGCCATCTGTTATGAAATTTCTACTGTCCTCAAAGAGCTTTTGTCCATAGTTCATCTAAAATATCCATTACAAGAGTCAAGCATCAGTATCACTATTAAAGGAAGATCGAAAAATGCAATATAACAGCGGTATGATAGATTAAACTGTCGAAACCGCTGGGAGGGTTCACCACTGATGAGCCAGGCCCTCTCATCCCGAAGTTGGTCTTCCCTAATTTTCCACGTGGCAATATACACTGCGTGACATTGAAAATGGAACACCAAGAAATAGTGGCCAGAAAATTATGCAAATTTCTGGGTAGACGCGCCTAACCGAGTTATGCAAATGATGTAAAATGCGCAGCTCTCGTGCGCACATGGAGTAAGATATAAGGGAAGGAACTTGCATAAAGGACAGTATTCGTGTCGTTATTTCTTCAAGGAAAATCATTGTAGAAATTTTGTTCTTGTGTCAAAAGACACGTGTAATAACAGAGAATGCCAGGTCATCGTAAACGGAGGCAGTTCAAGCAGACAGACGCTTTTACGAGGGGCATGGTGATCGGACTGAAAAGGGCAGGTTGGTCCATACGTCAAATCGCAGCTGATACACACCTTGGTGCGTCCACGGTGCACCGACTGTGGAGAAGATGGTTGGAACAAGGAAATGTGGCAATTTATAGGAATGTCGGTGCAACCAGAGTGACGTCAGCACGTGTGGATCGGCGTATCCTTCGACAAGCAGTGGCGGCCCCACAAGCCACTTGTACCGCCATCCTGCAACATGTGCAAGACACCCTAGATCATTCCATCTCGACCAGAACCATTTCCCGTCGATTGGTTGCTAATGGCTTGCACTCATGCCATCCGCTAAGAAGACTGCCATTGACCCCACCGAATAGGCGCCAACGTTTGGAATGGTGCCGGGCTAGATCGACGTGGATGACGGAATGGCACAGGGTCGTGTTCTCAGATGAGTCGCGTTTCTGCTTGTCCAGTGATAGTCGCCGTGTACGCGTGTGGCGTCGACGTGGAGAAAGGTCCAATCCGGCAGCAATTGTGGAACGCCCCACCGTGCGACAACGTGGAAAAATGGTTTGGAGCGCAATCACGTATGATTCCAGGTCACCTTTACTTCGTATTCAGGGCACTATGACGGCCAACGATACGTTGATGATGTGTGCGACCGATGACACTCCCCTACCTTCAGGGGGTACCCAATGCCCTTTATCAGCAGGATAACGCCCGACCGCACACTGCTCGCATTAGCCAACAAACTCTGCAAGATGTACAGATGCTTCCCTGGCCACCGTACTCTCCTGATCTCTCACCAATCGAGCACGTCTGGGACATCATTGGACGCCGTTTGCATGCCTTGCCACAGCCGCGTTCAGAAGACGAACTGTGGCAAATGGTTGAGAGGGAATGGAGAGCCATCCCTCAGGACGCCATCCGTACTCTGATTGACTCTCTACCTAGACGTGTTGCTGCGTGCATCGCCGTCCGCGGTGGTCCTACTTGCTAGTAAGCCGACGCCGTTCTCGCCCTGTATTATGACTATCATTTTGAAATAAAGATCACTTATTGTTCGTCCCTGTCTCTCTCTGTCTGCCGAGTTTCATCACTTTCTGGCCACTATTTCTTGGTGTTCCACTTTCAATGTCACGCAGTGTATATAGAGAGGTGTAGAAGGTATTTATTGAAAAAAGTTTAACGAAAATCTCTGAAATACTTTAAATATATACTCTAAAACCTATTTACTTATAACGTTATATAATTTATAAAATATGCTTTTCTGGTCCAAAATTATTATAATTACTCGGATAACAGGCTAATTTGTGTTCTTTTGAGATCAAAACTAGGCGGCAACTCCTTCTAGACCTTATACCGAAAAATGCATCACAAGATAGGTCAAATATTTGAGCAATATATGTAAATAGAACTTACGAATGAACGTTTTAGTTACATATTTACTATTTGAAGTGAAGCATGTATTGGATATAAACATTTCTTTCATCAAATAACGATCGTCCAATGCAAAACTTAAAAAAAATAAATTATGATACAACAGCGTATTTGTAGAGTACCGTTTTTAAAACCTTGTCATTCCGCCAATCAACCTTTTTGTAAAAAATGCATTTTACAATCTAAAAAATGTCTATATATTTATATTAATACTTGATTATAGATTTTACTATATAAATATAAGTTAGATAAAAAAGGCATATATTGGATTTAATAAAAGATTTATTTTGCCAAAATTTCGGCTGGCTGAACGCCTACCTTTATCGAGGCATTACATTTTTGTATACACAAACTCAGCGCCGCATAGTGTTATAGAAAATGAAAGGTCTCTGATCGTTTTTGCAGCTACTGTAGAATTAGGGAATTATTAAATCCAATATATGTCTTTTTTATCTAATGAATTAAATATGGATTGCTCAATTTTCAAAATAAATATAAGTTTGTTCAAGTTTATTCTCCTAGTTTATTTTCTTTCAGATATCATTATCAATTAGTGAAGTGTTATATTATTCACAGATCTTATTTTACCAGATGAAAATAATTTGTGATTGTATCATATTGTTTGATATAAGGTACTTGTATAATATTGTGTTATAGTTACTAGCTCTACGATGCATATTATTAAAATTGTGATGTAATAGAGAGGAGTGATACAAGAAAGATACAAAGATTCTTGTGATAGTAGGCTAATACGTCAATTCTGGATAAGTGATATGTAAAGAAAGAAAGGTCCTACTTGGGAGAAATATTCAAAATAGGACAGTGATTGGTTAGTAATCGCCGATGATGCTAAGGGTTGAAGACAGCTCGCGGTGATGTCCGACATCACCGAAATATTTACATAAACATTTATAAAATGAAAGAATTTAAGTACGAATGTTTCTTTTATACAAAATACAAACTTCTACTGTCCTCACTGCGATGAAAAATATATTGGAAGGGCTTGGCTCATCAGTGGTGAACCCTCCCAGCAGTTTTGCCAATTTAATCCATCAGACCGCTTCTTAGAGCTATAATACAGAATTGGACGATTCTGATATACGCAGCACAGACGGGTGGAATCTCAGAAATGGTTTTCAAGAAAACTATGGACATAAACTTATAGGGCGGTAGAATTACATTTAAATATTTACATCGAGCAATGCTCTTCCGCAAACAATACGGACAAGGCCAGTTAGGCATAAATTAACACAAAGCAATAACGAGCCATCTATAAATATAAAAATATTTTTTGTCTAAAATTGAATTTGTAATAATCATAGCTTAATAATAACGGAATATAACACAGAATAGCAATGTCTAAAGATGAGCTTGTGCTTGAAAATGATCTCATGTATATAATAATCATTAGAAAGAAGGAATCATATATCGCCGCAACTCTTTTTTATTATTAACGCGATTAAAAGCTTTCGGGCAAGCCCTTCTTCAGCTAATTATAGTGCACAAACAAGGAGTTGCGGCGATATATGATTCCTTTTTTCTAATTTGTCGAAATCCGCAAACCGTTTACCATGAATAATAATCATTGGTTTTGCTTCACATATATACATACTACCGGGTAGTTGGCGATCTATGGATACGCTCCAGGAGCCTGGGTTGCCTTTTTGCTACAACTCCAATTCTTGCTATTAATAATAAATAATATGCAAAATATATGGTTACGAATTCATCCTTCAACACTAAGTTTAATAAATAATTTTAATTTAATGAATAATTCCGCGTATATAAAAAATAAATAATTATGATCGGTTTGAAAATATAGACAAATTTAAAACGTTGATGCAATCAACGCAATTTCATTTGGAAATTTGCTGATGAAATAAATCACCAAGATATCTACGCTAATCGAGCATTTCTACTCTATATATTCCAGTAAATAGATATTCCAGGAACATAAGCTATTAATCCCACAAGAAACAAATATAGCTTCATTTCTCTAAGTCGACACTAACCAAAGCAACAAGACTAAAGTAAACTAGCTAGAAATAACTTGTTGACATCTATTCAGACTCAATTTACACAAGTACACACAAGGTAAATTAGAAGTTCTATATAATCTGTGCATTGACCAAATCCAATATCCAATTTAAAAGGAATTACAAAGTCTATTTATCATACCCAAAAGGCAAATTGAGAACTAAACAAAATGCTTCACCTCAAAACATTAGACTAATTATCTGTTTATTATTTGTCCTATATAAATCAAAGAAGTTAATAATGAAAATCAAGTAAATTAGAAAATTTCTATTTTAATATAAATCCTTTTTCTCAATTCAATAAACCTAAATAATAGAATGATTAAAAATATATTTATTTCTCCTTTCTCAAAATACAATAGTTAATTTCTGGTTTCACCTCGTTTGACACATGTAGTTTAACTTTGCATAATAAATTATTCATTTTTAACGACAAATCTAATTTGAATACGGTTAATTTATACTTTTAAGGCGATAATTTTACATTTAATTACTAAGAGGATATAGTTTCAAGGTGTTTTATTCCATAATTATAGTTCACAGCTAATCTAGAGTCCGGGAAGAGCTGGAAATTTCGAGGCATTTTTCTATAATATTGAAAAATCTGTGATACTCTTCATAGTACACTATATTCCTTACCACCTTGCAATTCTCCTATTTGTTAAGCTAGTAGAAGAGCGATTGTTCTCAAAAGTTTGCTTGTTTTTTTTTTTGTCATAATAGAAATACAGTTAAACCTGTCGATAGCGTCCCCTCTAAATAGCGCCTTCCTCTCTATAGCGCCCGATTTTAAACATTGAAATGTAAACATTTTACATTAAAATTGACCTGTCTATAGCACCCCCTCTTTATAGAACCCTATTTTGGTGAGTCCCAAGAGCGGGCGCTATAGACAGGTTTAACTGTATGTTAAAAATAATTTTAAAAAATAAAAAAGTTTAGGGGTTGATATTAAAACTAATAACGCATATCCTGACCATTAACATGAGCGTTTTCTAGATGGCAGAGCGCCATCTAGTGGAACAGAAATAAATTAAACCTTGATTTAACCTATTCCCTGATATTTGACCAACCCATTTTCTTGATTTATAATCATGAAAAACAGTGAAGAGTATCATATTATTCACAAATCTTATTTTATCAAATTAAATTAATTGGTAATTGTATCACACATTATTCCATGTAAGATATTTGAATAATAACTTAGTATGGATACTATCTCTACGATCATATCATTGAAATTTGTGTTGTAATAGAGAATCAGAAAAATTTAACATATATATTATATATATATATATATATTTTAAATAGAGAAATCCATAAATAAATATTTTATTAAAAAGGCATATATTGGATCAAAATATAATTTATTTAACCAATATTTCAGTTGGCTGAACATCAACCTTTATCAAGATTTTATTACAAGGTACAAGGTATTATAACATATCTCAGCAGCAGCTTTACACACCCAAGATAGTGGATATTACTGCTGCTGTGATAGAGATACATGGATACATCTGTGGCTCTTCATTGGACACGACAACAACAACATAACATATTAATGTGTGTCAACAACCTTTTTTGTTGTCACACATTAATATTATGAAAAAGGCATCTCTTTATCGTGCAACTTTCATTTGAACAATAAGGAGATGCCTTTTTCATAATGTATGCACCTTATCCCAGTACAATATCACTATGTACTATTTTTCCCACATTAATATGTTATAATACTTTGATAAAGGTTGGCGTTCAGTCAACTGAAATATTGGTAAACTAAATTATATTTTGATCCAGAATATACCTTTTTAATTAAATATTATAAATTGATTTATCAAGATAATGGTTGGTCAAATATCAAGGAATAGATTAAATAAACGTTTAGTTGATTTCTGTTTAACTAGATGGCGCTATGCCATTTAGAGCATGATTAGTGGGCAGGATATGACTCATTTGTTCTTAATAAAATAATATTTGAAAAATTATATTTTTAAGTTGGTTTTATAATTAAATGATTAGCGAAAGGTTTTCATGGAAAAGACGACAGCGCATCACAGAAACTTCTGAGATAAAATATAAAAAGTTTGAAGATAACCACTTAAATTTCGAAAATTTATTTATTAGTATTTTATATTGTAGATTTTTATAAAAACCTTTAAAACATCAATAAAGTTATTCTCTGTCACAATAGGCACACAGCCAATCACCGTCTTTCCTTTTACATCTCAATATGTGGAACCACATGCTCGTTTTATTACCTCAAATCTGATTGGCTATTAACAGTAGAGAACCAATCAGTAGGCGAATAAACCCCAGACACCTTATATATCAACCTATATAACCATTAAAACATGCTCGTTTTATTACCTCAAATCTAATTGGATAGTAACAGTAGAGAACCAATTAGTAAATAGCATATATACCAACTTATATATCCATTAAACCTTTGTATGTATTATAGAATAGATATCGTAGGATCAATAGGTGTTGATTATCTTCTGCTTTTGTACAAATTGATTTGGTCTTCCTATTATATAATTTGTGTTGAATTTCTTTAAATATATTTCACATAAAATACTTTATAAATAACTCGTTATTTTTATTGATTAATCTTATATATTTTTATTAAAACCTTTTCATATATGCATACCTTCATCGCAACTCTTTTTTAATATAATTTAAAATATTTAGAATCTTTGAGAAATACGTTACTCCTTGCTTTTTGTATGAAAATACCGAAGCATCACAAAGCAGTAAATACTCATAGTAATCATTCACATCGCTATTTTCTAATGTTTAAAGTAATCTAGCACAAAGGTTTATATATATGTCGTGATCGAAAGGAAGGGTGCAACCGTTATACTTACAATCCTTAAAAATTAGTTCCAGCCAAGTGAACAGCGCACCCGCGACGTGCCGTAGCATTCGCCCGCGATGTCTGCCACGTTTATTTATTTTTTTACATTTTTTAATAGATCGATGAATTTGCATATTTACATTTTAACACAAGCTTTAATATTTATATACTTATTTTGGCGAAAAGAGAAATTATACATCCTGATATTAAACAAATTATGACATATATATATTCATATAATCATCATGTCTAAAATAAAGTGATTTTGAAAGAATTTTTATTATTATATCTTCCTGGGTTTGGAGTTTAAAATGCAATTCGTCTTGTAGAGGAGTAATATACAAAACCTTTTTTCTTTCAAAAAGCAAAACTTGACGAAAATTAATGTTCAGGCAAACACTAGGAGATTAATATGAATATGTTGGTCCCCTTTTAATGAATATTTTAAACTTTATAAAACGACTTCATATATTTAAATATTAAATATATTTATCAATATTCTACGGCGTCGGCCTCCATCCCCAGGCAATAATGGCCACAACAATAACTGCCATCAAGTACATCTAGGGTGGGCAATGTCACATCGACCTGCCTTCTCTGTGGGAAAACTCTCTTGCGGTTTACCGATGGCGACTCTTTCCCTATTATTATATTGTAAAGTATCTCTACAATCCCAGTCAGGAAGCTCCATGGGACGCTTGTCAATCATCGCTGGACTCCAGGGGTAAAGGGAGTGCGAGGTATTCTCGGAATTTTATCGACAGAAAGGAGATGAGACGCTTCGATGGCCAAACACGCTTGTTTTTATTATCTTGATAGGTTTTTTTCTAATTGACTCTCTTGTTTCCTATAAGATTTTTGTATAAAATTTTATTAGAGAACTTAAAAGTAAATACTCCTTATAATCAATTAATTTACAATATTTCACTTTCTTTTTTATATACACGACATTATTTTTCTGTTTAATTTACTTATTCTATATACCGTAGAACCTCTCTGTAAATGACACCTAGTTTCAAAGCCAAAGTGTCCTTTAGGGAGAGGTGTCGTCTTACCGGAGAGTTGCTAAATATTAAAAATGGTATTTTTGGCGATGAAAACTGTCTTTTGTAGAGGGGTGTCCTCTAGCGTGAGTGTCCTCTCATGGAGGTTCTACTGTATATGTGATTTATCCGCTTATAATCTAATTTATATATTTTTATTTGAATATATTTAATATTATATGGACGATGTAATAATGAAAGTTCTTTCTCTCTATGAGATCTTGTTGGGACAGCATACTTGGTTTGTATTCCCATGAACTATGTTAGAGTCCCGCTGACATAGCTAATACAAGTGCTCACTTTCGTCTCTTTTTTCCCTTCAGGTATCCCAAAATATTTCTGCCCTGACTTTCACAATGTGCAATTCGTTACTAACCATTGAAACTTCGGAGACTTTCTGTTTCGAATAGGAGCTATAGACTATCCAGAATGTTTATGTGGAGAGAGAAGGCAGGATTCCAGTCACCTGCTTATTGAATGTCCAATATCCCAGAACTACAGAAAGCGGAAAGACATTGAATACAAGGATCTTTTTATGCTTATAAACAGTGAGGACTCGTATTTAAAATTTAGGAAATTTTGTAAATATATCTATGATTTTCTCTCTGGTTAAAAAAAAAACCCTTAATTACTAACTATGCATTTGTTTCGTTGGTTATTTTTTATTTTTTTGTTTTTGTTTCAATTGTTTCCGTGAAATAGTTCTCTGATTTTGGTTTTGCTGCTTGACGCAAGCATCCTTTGTGGGGATATCGCGTCTGATTTGATAATAAATAAAAAATAGAAGGTTGTCTCATATGAGGGCGAAATGTTGTTCCATTATGGTCAATACCTCCGTAATGGAGATGACGCTATATCTTATGATGATGGTTTTATGTTGCAAATATGTATAGCACACGCCTCATATTTATATTATGATATTTATTATCATTTAAAACCATATATTCACGGTCCTCTTTCAGATATTCTGTAAACGACTAAAAGGTCTTAATAAAACTATTTTGTTGTTGTTGTATATTCATGGTCCTCTTCAAAAAGTCAATCCTTCAATAGTTTACAGTTTTCAAGCCGAACAAAACTCCTTGAAAATAATATGAAACAATTACTCTCTTATATATTCATTCACACTATGTAAAATACCTTTATTTATCAAAATTCAAAACTATTATAGACGCGTATGATTCTTTTTAAAATAAAAAACAATTTCTATACTGTCCTTACTGCAATGAAAAAAATTAATGGGAGGGCCTGGCTCATCAGTGGTGAACCCTCCCAGCGGTTTCGCCAGTTTAATCTACCATACCGCTGTTATATTGCATTTTGGAACTTCCTTTTATAGTGATACTTTGCTAGATTCTTGGAATAGGTATTTTAGATGAACTATGGATATAAGCTTTGAGGACAGTAGAATTACAAATAATTATTTATAATTATTCCATGCAGTGATTGTTGGTGTCGATATATCAAACGCATCATTACTACCACGCCCCTCTAACCATAATGTCAGTTTAGCGCCTACCTGTCGGAGTGACAAGTCATTGATTATAAAATATTGCACTAAGTGGCGATCAAGGCTTCTATTCCATTAAGCATCCACTGATTTCATTTTCAAAGCAAAGATCTTTATAAGTAGTGATGAATAGTAAGACTCATCTTTATTACCATTTTATTCTAGATTTCAGAAGAAAATAGACTTCCAAATGGCCAAACAACATTGGAAAATTTGACAATTTAAACGATTTTATTGATTCTTTTAATCAATTGGTACAGAGAAAAATAATAAGATGAAATAAAGGATAATATAAAATAAAGGAGTAAATAAAGGGTAGATAAAATGTAGGCAAATATATATAGTTGTATTTGTACAAATTTCTTCAGCAAGGGAGGCTTCCCCACCTTGAGAGAGTTCTCCTCCAGACAAGGAGGGGGTCTTCTTGAACACTCCTCAGTTCCACGCCGAGGAAGTACTTATAGATGTGTGTCTTGGTAGAAGCCAAGATGGACAGGGTGTCAAGACTCAGTATTGAAGGTCAGGGGACCGCTGGATGATGGTGAAGGCCTCCAGAAGATAAGAACCGCCCATATGGGTGACACAATGAGACTTCAGAATATATTTCATCCAGGCCTCTAACTTCCATCCCAGGACAAGAGGAAAATGGACCGCTTGAACTGGGCCAACAACTATACAGATAGACCATCGCCATTATTGAAACAATCAACCTTGAATAAATCGTAAAAATTCAAAATAATAAGAATTGTGGATTATTTTAATATAATTGTAGATTAAATTAGTCTCAATAAAGACCGCTATTTTTATAATATTAAAGGTAATGTTTCAAGTCCGCCGGTGTTGAAGAACATGCTTTTGATAGTTTACCCTCTCGCTACTTAATAAAACATATATTTGTTCATTTTTAAACTTCTATATATACAGTAGAACATACTCCATGAGAGGACACTCCCGCTAGCGGATACCTCTCTACAAAGAACAGTTTTCGTTTGCCATTTTACCATTTTTACAATTTAGCAACTCTCCGGTAAGAGGACAACTCTCCCTAAAGGACACTTTGGCTCTGAAATTAGGTGTTCTTTACAGGGAGGTTCTATTGCATATATATATGTTATATAAAAATATTATTTTATTTTAAATTATAATTTCATAGATTCAAATACTCTGCTAAATCGACCGCCAGAGGTCACTCTTCCCCTATAAAAACTCGTTGTTGTTTTATCCCAATGGCCACGTGACATACATGAATCCTGCCAAGAAGAAAAAGAAGGCCTACAAGCCCATCGTGAACGTCGCCGACCTGGAGAGGGAAGATGAGATGGTGATCTCACGCAACTGCAGCATCCTGAGCTCCATTGGCCATCCTGCCCTGAAATCCCTGCATGAGGACCTGATCCGCTACATCACCTCGCGGACTGAAATGATCAAAGCCCTCGCTACCAATGTAGAGAACCTGACTGACACCCTCGAGTCCTTCGCAGAGTTGGACAAAATTGAGGAGGCCAACAAGCCCAAGACTGCTTGCCCTGGCACTCAAACCTGCCCTGCTCCTTCCTGCAAGGAAACCAGCTCCCAGACTGACCCAATCAAGCCCGCCACTCCTGCTCCTGCTGCTCTCCCTGCCAAGAAGCCTGCCTCCACCTTGCCTGCTCCAGCTCCAACCAAAAGGAAGCAGTCTGAGGCTCCCAACCCGCCTGCAAAGAGGACAAACCTGAATGGTCCTTCAAAACCTGCGCCTTCCCGCCTATCCAAGCCTGCGGCCGCCCAAGTGATCCTCCATTGAGAAAAATCGGCGGCCCACACAGTGGTCATCTCTGATGACCCACAGGCTGACCCAAGGGAGATGCTAAAAGCTGTCCGCGCTGCCCACACTCTCCCCCAAGGCGTTTGGGCCTCCCTACACACCAAGGGGAAGCTGGTCTTCCACTCCAGTAATCCTGACACCATCCCTGAGGTGACAACCTCCCTGGCCAGCAAGTTGAATGGAATGAAGGTCCGCCAGCAGAAGGAGATCCTGCCACGGATCTGCCTCTTCAAATGGATGAGGAGACATCCAACTCCACAATTGAGGAGACCTTCCTGGAAACCGCTGCTGTTAGAAAGCTTCCTGGGGACAAGGTGGTGCGCGTGGCGCACCGTTCTGCACCCAGAAGCGGGACCTGCACCGCCTTCATCGAGGTGGACCTCAAGACCTTTAGAGCCCTGGGCGTTCGCGGGAGAATCGTGGTTGATGGAGTAATCCTCAACTTCGAGGAGTCCATCCGCGCCCGCGTCTGCTTCCGCTGTTGTGGCTTCGGCCACAACTCTGCCCAATGCTCCAGAGCTCCTAAGTGCTTCCACTGCGGTCAAGACGGCCATGAAGGCCGCGCCTGCCAATCCATTGCTGACCAGCGCACCTCCAAATGTGCCAACTGCTGCTCCAAGGGCCTTCCTGACAAGCACGAGGCGAGAGCCTCAAGCTGCCCCATCCTGAAGTCTAGGGCCCTCAAGTTCTAGGCTTCAAGGACCTTCTGCCTCCAATTCCATCTGCCACTTCTACTGGATTCCTGACCAATTCAATGCTCCTGCCTCACTGCACCTTGGCGCTGTTCCCCTGCTTGCCCAACGTTTCCACTACCCCTGCGACACATCTCCTGCAGCCAGATCCTAGGGTCCCTTGCCACCTGACATCGCGCTTGGGCTCAAAAATCATAACTTTTGGTTAGTAGCCCGTAAAATCATATTTTCTCTATCCCAATGGCCGGCTCAAAACTTTTGTGCATTATGTAAATAAGTTATTCATTTTTTTATTCTTACGCCTAAAGCCAGGCAGTACTTTTATCAAACCATGTTTTTTATATATTCCATAAGTTCAATTAAATCTATTTTGATAACTGATTTTATTTAATCATTGCCACGACTGCTCAACAAATATCTCTATTCTCAAAATAATCAGCATCATAACTCTAATAATCAAAAATCAAACAGAAATATTTTTTTCCTATTATAACATATATATATATACATACCACGTTCTACTGAATCCCTTAAATATATATTCTACAAAATTTTCAATATATAACTAGTTTCCTTTATACCCATTGATAATGCTGCCAGAAAGGTTTAAAATATGTTTTCTCGAGAATAAAACAAGAATCAATCTGAAAACCATCTTCCAATACATGGCCAGTAAGCATCGATTTATAGACAGATTTGAAAAGATTTTCATGTATTTTCCTTTCTTATAAGACACGAGTTAATATGGGTGACTTTGACTTTCCAGAATGGTTGCAAGGTTTTCCCACTATGTACTAAATGTCAACCTGCAGCCCCACAACACATCATTGACTGTATTGACTTATCCATTGATGAGCTCTACTCATCTCCAGCAGACACCATCAACAAGTTCTACAAACTTGATACTCTAATATGATTGAGTGGAGATAAGAAAGAAGACACATCCCCAGCAGACACCATCAACAAGCTCTACAAACTTGATACCCTAATATGATTGAGTGGAGATAAGAAAGAAGAAGACACATCCCCAGCAGACACCATCAACAAGCTCTACAAACTTGATACCCTGATATGATTGAGTGGAGATAAGAAAGTAGAAGAAGAGTTAATGTGTCTATCCTGTAATCTACCACTCAGTTCTATAAATACTTCCTGAAACAGTTTCTTAAAGTAACACATCAACTTTTGGGTGTGTTGATGATCTAAATTTATTTTTACCTCTCGCTCTCTTTTATACATACATTCTTATCCAGTATTTTCAAACTTAATTATTTATTTGAAAATACACTTTGTCTTAAGAAGAGTACAGCATCTATATTTCACGTTATAATAGTAAATATCCAATATATTTAATGTGTGCTATTCAAGAATATGACTGTTTAACACGATAGAGAGACCTAGATAGATTGTATTAAACTCGGTTCAAAAATACTTATTATTAATTACAAGCAGTTGATTCAACACAAATATTTGATTATTATAAATATATATATTATAAAAATATTTTCTATTGATTTTTGATTATCTCGAGGATTATACTATGGTAATGCAGTCGTGGTTAAAATCTTAAACGTATGATAAAAATAGTTTTGATCAGTAATTGCTTTAATTTTGTTTATTAATATAAACATAATTAGAGAAATGTTCTGCCTGTCTTAAGGCGAGTACTAGAAGAAAACAAAAACTATTTACATAATTACATATTTAATTAAAAAGGCATATATTGGATCAAAATATCAATTATTTTACCAATATTTCAGTTGGCTGAACGCCAACCTTTATCAAGGTGTTATAACATTTTAAAGTGTGTCAACAACAAACTTAGCGCCACATAACGTCAACAGCATTAAGTTTTTAAAAATATTTTGTTATATTTAATGGGGAGAAAAAATTTGATATATATATTTTTATTGTTGACAAAATAATTTTTGTAAAAAATAGGTGTGAATATTTTGAAAATTTACAATAACGCCTATTTTATATTTTAAACTTATTTGTACTATGTTTAAAAGATTTCTCGTATAAAAAATATAAAAATAACAAAAATTATAAAATAAATGTTAAACTAAATATTTTACTGAAAACACAAAGCGTAAAAAATGTTTGAAAAGTTGGTTAGAATAAATTATTAAAAATATAAATGTAAGTGAAATTGAGAAAATGTTTTTTTTTTTAAATGATATCACACAAATAAAAGATTGAAGACATTGAACTATCAATATATATAATATATAAAATAGGCGTTATTGTTAATTTTCAAAATATTCACACCTATATTTTACAAAAATTATTATGTCCATAATATAAATATATATATATCAATTTTTTTCTCCCCATTGATTATAACAAAATATTTTAAAAAACTTAATGCTGTTGACGTTATGTGGCTCTGAGTTTGTTGTTGACACACTTTAAAATGTTATAACACCTTGATAAAGGTTGGAGTTCAGCCAACTGAAATATTGGTAAAATAAATGATATTTTGATCCAATATATGCCTTTTTAATTAAAGATTTATCTATGGATTGCTCTATTTTCAAAATAATTACATATGGTTTGAGCCGGCCATCGGGAAACAACAACAATGAATTTTTATAAGGGAAGCGTAACCTCTGGCGGTCGATTAAACAGAGTATTTGAATCTATGAAATATAATTTTAAATAAAATAATATTTTAATATAACATATATATTGGACATTTGAATAGTTTAGTATTTATTTAATGAGTAATGCGGAAGGTAAATACTAGCTCAAGTCAAATTGAGGTAATAAAATTTTAAAAAATTTGTTTCGGATTAGAAGTAAAAATAAAGGTACAAATTAAGCTTCTCGTGAAGGTGAATTCGTCTTGTATTCAAAATTTATAATCCTTTGTGTAGGCTGTCATTTGGGAGATTTCATCAAGGGCTATAACTCCGCCTTTGCCGGTCCCAATTCCGGATGAAAAAGGAGGAGGGGGAGCAGTAACAAGCTCGCTAAAAACCTGAGCTCAGCTCGCCCGGATGTTAGTACCCTGTAAGAGCTCCTAATCCAGGGATACAGGATGAGCAGCGTTTGTACTCCATGTTAGGAGCGGCTGCACATGGCGTCTGTTCCTCATGTCAGAGGCGGCCATTTCTTTTGGAGCTAAGTCGGCCTGCCAATGAGTAGTGCTCTTAGTCTTAATGACAAAGGCAGGCGCATTCTACTTCACCCAGTCATGATGGTTGTCAAGGATCTACAAGCCAGATATATGATCGAATGGAGATAAGAAAGAAGAAGATCAAGGGCAATGTTTCTTGTATAAATTATTTTCTCTTTAGTCAATAACAGTGTATAATAAAAAAGGATTATCCTGACCGCGCTCACATGAACATTTTCTTAAATGGTAGAGCGCCATCTAGTGGAACAAAAATAAACTAAAGTTATATATCAACACCTGACCTTTTTTTATATTTTTAAATTATTTTTTGCACACCCTGCCATCTAAAAATATCATATGAACGTAGTCAGGATATGCCTTTTTCGATATAAATTTATTCAACGATATTTATACCTGTTTAAAAGAATTATTTTCATTATAATCCACTTTTATGTAACTAAACTCATACGCTCATATGTAACTACATTTACTCTTAATTGAAATATTTTTCACCTTAAGTGAAAATGTATCTAATATGAATATATCTTTGTGTTTTTAATAGGAAGTGTAGCGTTGTATAGTTAACTACCAATTCTCCTTTAGAAAGGCGTCAAAACCCGGAAGGTTGGGATCTGAAAATGATATATATATATAATATCCCTATCCATGGATGAATTTTCATAAAATAAGATATCTCTATGAGAAACGTCCCTAAGTAGCGAATGCCTGTACATAGTAATTAGATGGAAGCGACAAATATTATCCAAATGCAAAAAAAAAGAGACAAGTAAGGCATTAGATGCATCTGTGCCAACAATGGCTGAAGTTGCTATAAATCTGAAGGTAATGTGTGTGTTGCATTATTAACTTTTCAATAACGTCCTTGCCACAGTTATTAAATCTCCTTCACCCCACGATTTGTTTTGTTTGAAATGACAGCTTTAATAAAACCCCATCGCGGCGACATTCGAGAATTAGCTCAAAGAAGGCGGCTTCGAGTTTTCTCTGTTTAACCTTTATTTATTGCATTGGTGTGTGTGGTAGAATTCATACATAAAAATTAAACACAATCCCAGGTGCCGTTATAACATACATGGTTAACTAGAAAAGGAAAAATCATTTTGCCAGCCCTTTGTTGAGAACATTGAGTATTTTCCTGGAGAGAAATGTGCAGAATTCAATAGCTACGATTTATTCAGAGTTATATCGCATTGTATGAGCGTGGTATAACACACACAAAAGCCTTTATTAGGGACTTGCCACATACAGATTCTCCCAATTGGGTAAGGTGAAAATCATCTTGTGTTATTTACATAGAAATTAAACTGGCTTTACTCTTCGTCTCAAAGTCATTCACTTGTTGACTGGTCCTTACATAATGATGATCTAAAATATTTATAGTAAGCTCTTGCCTTAAATTTGTATGCTGATATTTTTGAAAGCAATACGTAGGGTGAAGTGTTGGTACATTTAATTTGTTGATATAGGGCTTTCCTTTCTGCATCAAGGGCTGTACAATTAAGCAGGTAATAGGGGAGTTCTTCAGTAATTTCCTTGTAACACAGTGTACATATTAAGTTTTTGGCCTCAAACGTCATAACGTGTTTTTTTTAAGACTGTAAATAGTATTCTCGATTGAGCTATACATCGTTTGACAGGTAAAGGGAAATCATCGGTTAGGTAGCATTCTGTTTCTATTGAGGTATGGAATTTTTTATAATATGAGCGTGGTATCAAGAATTATAATAGTTTTGGATTTGTGGATTATAGAAGTTGTGGAGGAATTAAATGTTTGAAAAGTGGATAAATGGTGAAAACCAACGATTTCCGACAGCCACGACTCGGGATCGTAATCCGTATTGGGCACTTTTTTCTGCACAAAAATTGCTACAATAGCCCCCGATTCTTGCCAAAGTCCAACTCCATCTGTGATTGCAAGTAACTAAACAAGGCTCTGACACATTACCTTCATAATATCTATATATATATATATATATATATATAAATCAATGTTTGTATGTTTGTTTGCTTGTATGTTTGTTTGTTTGTATGTCCGGTATACAAATTCGCAGTAGTTCACTAATTCAAACCAAAATTTCCATACATAGGTAAAGAAATACGGGGAAGACGATAGGCTATTTTAAACAATATATAAATCAATTAATAAAACTATATATTCAAATTGTTCTACTTAGCTCACGAACAGCGCCCTCTATCAAAGATTAGATTAAATTATGCTGATGCAAACAAATAGATAATGCTAATAACAAACAATTATAAAAAAATCTTATCTAAATATATATCACTCGGGTAGATATGCACACGGGTCAATCCCGGGGCGAAGCCCGGGTCACCCGTCTAGTTTTCTATATAAACATTTGTAAGCGCAAAATTCAAACTGTATTCTACACATGTATAGACATGTAGTGCACTTACTAGTACATTAAAAGTAATCGCTAACTACTACCCACACCATGATTACACAGGTCTACAAAATTTTAAAAAGTTTTTGATGTTTAAGAATTTAAAATGCTTTTTGGGTAATCCAATGGCGCTGATTCCGAATCTGCTCTTAGTTTTCTATATGTCATCAAAATATATAGATAATGACCATAAAGTGTATTTCACCAAAATAATAATTTCATAAAGAAAACTGCTAGGTTATCATGATTGCTTCATAATTTTTACAATGATCACATCTCAAAGTTCTTCTAAAACATACGCCATTATCTTCATACATGAAAATTATCATGGCCTGTTTCAGGTGTACTAGAGATATTAAAAGAATGCTTGAAAAATGTAATATTAGTGATTTTATTTAGAAAGAACGTTTGTTTAAAACACAAATACATTATTTTATAAAAGGAATTTCTCACTTTCAAAATGGTAACAAAGAAACTGTGTGCCATCTAAAGGCAGTCATGTGGACTTGGTAGAATGAGAAGATCACAGCTTTATAGAATTCTCTGAAAATTCACATTAATACATGGGCTATTAACATTGTTATATCATTTGTGTCTTGATATGTCGAGACATAGCTTAAAATGATAGTTTCCATGTGGGCGTTTCGGATTTTTATACAAGTAGTTGTATTCATTGTTATAGGTATACTTGTTAGTTATAGCTATTATAGTTATATAGGTTGCCATAGTTATACTTCTTTGTTATAGTTAATATGTTGTTATAGTTATATATGTTGTTATAGTTATACTTGTTTGTTATAGTTAATATGTTGTTATAGTTATATATGTTGTTATAGTTATACTTGTTTGTTATAGTTAATATGTTGTTATAGTTATATATGTTGTTATAGTTATACTTGTTTGTTATAGTTAATATGTTGTTATAGTTATATATGTTGTTATAGTTATACTTGTTTGTTATAGTTATACTTGTTTGTTATAGTTAATATGTTGTTATAGTTATACTTGTTTGTTATAGTTAATATGTTGTATAAGTTATACTTGTTGTTATATAGGTATAGTTATACTTGTTGTTATAGGTATAGTTATACTTGTTTGTTATAGTTAATATGTTGTTATAGTTATACTTGTTGTTATAGGTATAGTTATACTTGTTTGTTATAGTTAATATGTTGTTATAGGTATAGTTATACTTGTTGTTATACTTGTTATTTATAGTTATTATAGTTATACATGTAGTTGTTGAAGCATTTTCTACGACCCAAGCCTGCCATTACAGAGAAAGAAAACAATACCTGTCTTATAATTTTTATATATTTTGTAGAAAAATGTATAAAACCTTTTTAAAATATTTCTTTTTATAAAAAAACTTCAATAAAAAAATCTCTATATAAATAAAAGTGAGTGTATGTATTTTTGTCGGCTATGCAAATCCTCAATAAGTACCTAATCTGGCTTAAATTTTAACAGAACATAGAGAAAAATTTGGAAGAGTTCATTGTCGTTATTTTAGTCAATAAAAATTAAAATTGATTAAGTACTGTGCAAAAATAATCATTTTTTTAGTCAGAAAATGATGATGACAATATTTCTGTATCATGTTTGATTGACAGAAACAAAATTCTTTCGGGGAAAATTACCTAAAGAAACGACGGGCGAAGCCAGATAATCATTTTTAGTAGGCAGGAACAATATCCTAACAGCCATACATTCCCTCGAGCAGGTCATCTCTATATATAAAACATCGCTTCTTGGACTTCTATCTATGATCACAGTTTAGTATGAACATTCGAAACTATTTTAGACGCGTAAGATTATTTTTGAAAATAAACAATTTCTACTGCCCTTACTGCAATATGGAAGAATTATTTTGCGGAAGAGCGATTGTTCGAAGCATATTATATATTTATAATTGCATGTAATTCTACTGTCCTCAGAGCTTTTGTCCATAGTTCATCTAAAATGTATATTCCAAGAGTCTAGCAACAGTATCACTATAAAAGGAAGTTCGAAAAATGCAATATAACAGCGGTATGGTAGATTAAACCGGCGAAACCGCTGGGAGGGTTCGCCACTGATGAGCCAGGCTTAATTTTTCCATTTCAGCAAGGACAGTAGAAATTGTTTAATTTCAAAAAGAATCTTACGCGTCTAAAATGGTTTCGAATTTTCATAACAGATGGCGCGCTAGTGCATCATAATATAAAGGTTAGTATATTTATATATTTTTAATCTATCAATGTATATATATTTATATATTGTTAATATTGAAAAATAGATTTGATATATAGATAGAGATATATTTATAACCCAGGTTCCTGGAGCTCACAGCGCCAACTACCCGGAGTGTCCAGCTCACTAGTATGGACTAGTGTGGAGCGCTTTTACTCGTGTCCTGTTTTGATTGCTAAGTTGAACCAATTGACCAGAGACCATTCTATGCTGAGGTTGAGTCTGGAAGGCTGGCCATAGATCTAGGATTGAGGTGGGTCAGTCCAACTAGGATAGCTGTTTGCATCCTATGTCTTAGAAATGCTGTACAGCTGAATAGAAGATCATCGACTGTCTGTGGCTCTTCTGAACAGTGGATGCAGGTAGGGTCTGTTTCGGGATGTACACATGTAATGTCTGCCAGTACATGGCCAGTGAGGATGGTGGTGGGGGTCTCTCCATGGCGGAATTTAGGTAGAAATTTGAGGAGATGGCTTGGAGTGGAAGCAAATCTCTTGAGAGATCTGGTCGAATGGTCTTTGGAATATAATACAGTCCATGATGATAGAACAGCCTTACGTGTTAGGTGTCGAGCATGAGTTCGAGGCAGGGTGGAGTATGAGTTTGGTAGGACAAAAGTAGCGGCAATTTTTTCTGCATTGTCTGCTAGTTCATTGCCATTGATTCCAGTGTGTCCAGGTACCCAACACAGCCTGATGTAAGGAGCTCTGTTAAGGACTTATTTTATATTGGCCATTAGCGATGTACATGTTGGTACTGAGAAGAAAATAGCTGCTACTAGTTAAACCTCCCACATTTCAGACTGCAGTTTTAATATTTACTTTTCTTAAAAACGGTCTACTGTTAATATTAACATATATAAATAATTTAAAAACTTTTTTTATATATATATTTATTCCTTCCTACCATTTGTACCATAGTTCTTATAAGTCGCGCTTCATTTCTCGCCTGCTGAAGGATTTTTACCTGAAAGCTTGCACCTATGCATCAATAAAAGAAACTCGTCTTCCTTCACCATGATTTTTCGTTTAATTTTTTTCCTATTGATTAAACCAACTGAGAAATCCTTCCTCGCTATATCATTCCCAATAGTGAGTTCAGGAACCAATTAGATTATTTTTCTTGTCGCCCGATTTATCATTCTCATCATTACCACTCATCATTTTTTCTTTTTTTTTCAATTATTATTATTATTATCATTCAATTCGGGAGAAATTATCATTGGCAACAGGACAACTTGCAGCTACCTTCCCTTTTTTCATTCCCCAATCTCATATATTCCACTCAAGGTATTCCTGCTCGCCAGAATTTTTTTTTATTTGATTAATCCAACTGGAAACATACTTCCTCGCTATATCGTTCCCAATAGTGAGTTCAGGATACCCAGCTAGATTCTTTTTTTCTTTCTTTCTTTCTTTTTATTACCCGGCACATCATTTTTATCATTACCAATCATCTTTTTTTTCATCATACAAGCCGGGTACCATCATAATTGGCAGCAGTACATCTCTTGCGTTTACCTTTCCCTTTCCACATTCTTCAACCTACCTACCTCTCCCTGCTAGTCTGAACTAATGATGCAGACGGATCATCTTGAACGTTCTGTTAACGAAAACAGTACCTCACTAACACAAGTTCGTACTGCATTGCAGAACTCATTGAGCTATTTCTTTGCAGGAACATACTCAGACATCCCATATACCCTCATCAACCCTCTGCGTCAACTTATTACCTTAGTTCAACTTAATTATTTATGCTTTTCTTTTAGTTATTTTTTCATTCAATAGTTTCTCATTTTTTTTCTATAAGTAAACTACTTCACGACATTTCTAATTTTATCTTGCCTATTTTCTTAATTTTATCATTTATTCTTATGTATTTTTCTTTTATCATATTCTATATCTTATTGAGACGTCATCATTTTATTATTGTCCTATTTTATTCTCCTATATTAATAAAAGTTTTAATTTGTGCCCAAATTATTTCTTTTGATTTTATAATAGGTTTGTTAGGTCATCATTCATGTTATTTCATTTCCCCCAAACAAACCTCCATCACCGGGGGCACATTCTATAGTATATTTTGAACTGTATAATAATTACACTTTTAGTATATTTCACATATCTTCCAATTAGTTAGAGCCGATACTTTATAAGATTACACCCTTCTATTAAAATGTACACTGTTCCTATTTGCTACCACCCTATTTTTTGTATATATTCTATAACTTTATTAATATAATCTGTACACCCTTATTTGTATTTAAACTAAAAATGGTGACGTCAAAATAAAAGGCCAGAGTGGTTGGTGGCAACTGGGGGCAGAGGAGGAAATTGCGGACGCCCAGATGGGGCCCCCTCCAGGACTTTTTATAGATGACCCCTGTAAACAGGACAGGTTTTAGCAGTGGGTCAGCGGCAGATGTTCTACAGGGTGTCCATCGGCAGACCGCTTCTGTCTCTCTCGGTCTCTCTCTCCATGTCTCGGTGATAGGCATCCAGGTTGTATCATGATCTCCACCTCTGTCCCGTGGGCTGTCCCCGATCACTCTCCGTGCTAACATCTAGCCCTGCCTCTGTTTCTTGTGTACCGCGTGTGGGAAGAACATCAACACTCGCCTCACGTACACGACTGCCAGTTTATCCATAGGTCGACAGGAACATTTGCAGCAATATTACATATCTACTTATATATTTGCCTTATTCTGTCTGTTTGTTTGTCTGTCTGAAGCTCACGGATGGGATTTTTCATAACCATCGGCGGTTCAGTGGTAGAATGCTCGCCTGCAACGCGGGCGGCCCGGGTTCGATTCCCGGCCGATGCATTTTTTTTTACAATTTTTAAAACTCATTTATATATTACTAGACGAATGGCCCGGGCAACGCCCGGGTTTTACCCGAGTGCGTATATATTTTAAAAACGTTTTAATTCAAATACTATTCGTTACAATTATAAATTGGCGCCATTTTTTTGTCCGATTCATTAGTGCTGTAAAGACCAGGATATCCTAAAGGATATTTGGTGATCAGTTGGTGATATCTGTCGATCAAAAGATCTAGCCCGAGGGCGCATGCCGGCCATCACCTTCCTCGGAAGAAGCCGCTCCTAACATGGAGGACAGACGCTTCAGCAGCCGTTCCTAACATGGATGCAGTAAAATTAAAGCTAACACTAAGCTTCCAATCAACACTGTTCTCGAAATTCCTCCCCCAACTCGACTAATATCAAGGAATCCTGCATGGGTGGCCGATGAAAATGTAGATCTTAAAGAAGAGTGGAGAAACCGATGGAGCAATCTTGCCATCGCCAACAAAGACCTGGTGGAGGACCCTAACACCAAACCTCCCGGCTACAACCTACCTAGGAGGACCTGGTCAACCCTCAATAGAATCAGGACCTCTACTGGTAGATGCAACTACCTACTAAATAAGTGGAACATGAGTCCAGACCAGAACTGCGACTGTGGACAAATACAAACAATGCACCATATCCTAAGGGACTGTCCTCGAAGATTCTTCCAGGGAACACTTGGGGATATCCACCGGTGCACAGAGGAGGCCCTGGAGTGGATTCGTCACCTCGACATTCCACTCTAGAGAAACTTGCCAACATTGTTGTATTGTGCTGTAAAAAACAATATCATACGCAATATATATATATTGGCGCCATGGATGTCACTCTTGTGAAACGTCGCGTTCCAAACTGTGTGTTTTTAAAACGTTTTAATTAAAATATTTTCGTTACAATTATAAATTGGCGCCGTGGATGTCTCTCTTGTGAAACGTCCCGCCCCAAACTGTGTGTGTCTTGAAAATATAAAAATAAAAATGTGAATTTTCATAAAGATTATATCATGTCGATTTTTTTTTTTTTTTGCATTTCACCTACTAAATCGATAGAGATAATTACATTTGCAACATGAACTTAGGTATATTGACTAAATAGAAAACTGCATAGTAATAAAGATCATTTTTTAAAGGCACCATATCGTTTTTTTTCAATAAAATCGAAACAAAAATTAACGATAAATAACGATAATTGCCTTATAAAGAAATTGCCTTAAAAAAAGAAACATTCGCGGTGATTTTGTCTTGCATTCGTTTATACAATTATTATATACGAATGACCCGGGCAACGCCCGGGTTTTACCCGATTAAATGCTTTTGTTCAAATACTATTCGTTACAATTATAAATTGGCGCCGTGGATGTCATTCTTGTATAATATATAAATGAGTTTTAAAAATTGTAAAAAAAAAAAAAATGCATCGGCCGGGAATCGAACCCGGGCCGCCCGCGTGGCAGGCGAGCATTCTACCACTGAACCACCGATGGTTATGAAAAATCCCATCCGTGAGCTTCAGACAAACAGACAGAATAAGGCAAATATATAAGTAGATACGAATGACCCGGGCAACGCCCGGGTTTTACCCGATTAAATGCTCTCATTCAAATACTATTCGTTACAATTATAAATTGGCTCCGTGGATGTCATTCTTGTATAATATATAAATGAGTTTTAAAAATTGTAAAAAAAAATGCATTGGCCGGGAATCGAACCCGGCCGCGTGGCAGGCGAGCATTCTACCACTGAACCACCGATGGTTATGAAAAATCCCATCCGTGAGCTTCAGACAGACAAACAAACAGACAGAATAAGGCAAATATATAAGTAGATACAAGAATGACATCCACGGCGCCAATTTATAATTGTAACGAATAGTATTTGAATAAAAGCATTTAATCGGGTAAAACCCGGGCGTTGCCCGGGTCATTCATATATAATAATTGTATAAACGAATGCAAGACAAAATCACCGCGAATGTTTCTTTTTTTTTTAAGGCAATTTCTTTTTAAGGCAATTATCGTTATTTATCGTTAATTTTTGTTTCGATTTTATTGAAAAAAAAACGATATGGTGCCTTTAAAAAATGATCTTTATTACTATGCAGTTTTCTATTTAGTCAATATACCTAAGTTCATGTTGCAAATGTAATTATCTCTATCGATTTAGTAGGTGAAATGCAAAAAAAAAAAAAATCGACATGATGAAATCTTTATGAAAATTCACATTTTTATTTTTATATTTTCAAGACACACACAGTTTGGGGCGGGACGTTTCACAAGAGAGACATCCACGGCGCCAATTTATAATTGTAACGAATAGTATTTGAATTAAAACGTTTTTAAAATATATACGCACTCGGGTAAAACCCGGGCGTTGCCCGGGCCATTCGTCTAGTCTACTTATATATTTGCCTTATTCTGTCTGTTTGTTTGTCTGTCTGAAGCTCACGGATGGGATTTTTCATAACCATCGGTGGTTCAGTGGTAGAATGCTCGCCTGCCACGCGGGCGGCCCGGGTTCGATTCCCGGCCGATGCATTTTTTTTTTAGAATTTTTAAAACTCATTTATATATTATACAAGAATGACATCCACGGCGCCAATTTATAAATGTAACGAATAGTATTTGAATAAAAGCATTTAATCGGGTAAAACCCGGGCGTTGCCCGGGTCATTCGTATCTACTTATATATTTGCCTTATTCTGTCTGTTTGTCTGAAGCTCACGGATGGGATTTTTCATAACCATCGGTGGTTCAGTGGTAGAATGCTCGCCTGCCACGCGGGCGGCCCGGGTTCGATTCCCGGCCGATGCATTTTTTTTTTTTTTTTACAATTTTTAAAACTCATTTATATATTATACAAGAATGACATCCACGGCGCCAATTAATAATTGTAACGAATAGTATTTGAACAAAAGCATTTAATCGGGTAAAACCCGGGCGTTGCCCGGGTCATTCGTATATAATAATTGTATAAACGAATGCAAGACAAAATCACCGCGAATGTTTCTTTTTTTTAAGGCAATTTCTTTTTAAGGCAATTATCGTTATTTATCGTTAATTTTTGTTTCGATTTTATTGAAAAAAAAACGATATGGTGCCTTTAAAAAATGATCTTTATTACTATGCAGTTTTCTATTTAGTCAATATACCTAAGTTCATGTTGCAAATGTAATTATCTCTATCGATTTAGTAGGTGAAATGCAAAAAAAAATCGACATGATGAAATCTTTATGAAAATTCACATTTTTATTTTTATATTTTCAAAACACACACAGTTTGGGGCGGGACGTTTCACAAGAGAGACATCTACGGCGCCAATTTATAATTGTAACGAATAGTATTTTAATTAAAACATTTTAAAAACACACAGTTTGGAACGGGACTTTTCACAAGAGTGACATCCATGGCGCCAATTTATAATTGTAACGAATAGTATTTGAATTAAAACGTTTTTAAAATATATACGCACTCGGGTAAAACGCGGGCGTTGCCCGGGCCATTCGTCTAGTATATATATATGGTAATTTAAACCAACAACCTCATATTTTATAATACTTATAACAAGATTTTCATGTTGTATAATAGAAACACATCTATAAATAATTATACGCATGATTGACATGTGTCATTACATAATCATATGTAATGTACTTTGTACAAACTTAGGATAAATAAATAAAACTCTGTAATAGATTAAGAATTGAGCTATAGCGAGAGTCGACAGGATGCCCACAACGAAGAGGGTCAAACCTGTAGTAGCCGAGAGGGACAGTCAGAGCGTGGAGAGTTTTCCAGTACATCTCTGCACCTTGGAAGACCTTTAACAGTTCTCACAGAGTATAGGTAGTCATGGTCGAGGCAGAGTGGAAAGCTTGGGAATGTTCACACAAAAAACGAAGAGACACAGTTGTATTAGGAAAGTTCCGTGAACAGATAGGAGTCGAGCTAAGCAGCGAAAGATGGAGAGATAAGAAGTTTTCTTACTGATCTACGGCATGGTCGAGCATCAGAAGATGAAGTGACGAGGGCTCCCGCTGATGGTGAAGTGACTATATTTTCGGCTAGGGAGGAGATCTTATATATCTTTCCCGAGAGAGGAAGTATTGAATTTCAGCGGTTGTGCAACAAGAGCGTGGATTTTACACTCTGGCAACGCCCTGGCAGTTTCCTATCTTTAGACCTTGTTGTGGGACTGCTACATCTCGATCTCTGCATTAGCTCAACTCTTAATCTATTACACAGTTTTATTTATTTATCCTCAGTTTATACAAAGTACATTACATATGATGATGTAATGACCCATGTCAATCAGGGGTATAATTATTTATAGATGTGTTTCTTTTATACAACACTAGCGGACCCGCCCGGCTTCGCCCGGGTTTTACCCGAGTAAAAGTTTGTCTAACGAATCTCTCGATAAAGTGAACATTTTTTTCCCGGTCCCTTGAAAAATACTCGATAAGTTGAATAAAATCATTATTAATTGGTTCCCTCCGTAATTGGAAGTTAAAGGAATAGTATCTTGCCTTGGAATTGTATCATTATTCTTGTATGGGTGTACCCGGCTTCGCCCGGGTTTTACCCGAGTAAAGGTTTGTTTAACGAATATCTCGATAAAGTGAACATTTTTTCCCTGTCCCTTGAAAAATACTCGATAAGTTGAATAAAATCAATTATAATTGGTTCCCTCGGTAATTGGAAGTTAAAGGAATAGTATCTTGCCTTGGAATTGTATCATTATTCTTGTATGGATGTACCCGGCTTCGCCCGGGTTTTACCCGAGTAAAGGTTTGTTTAACGAATATCTCGATAAAGTGAACATTTTTTCCCTGTCCCTTGAAAAGAAACTTTTTTCTCTTATTCTGTTTTATCGCATAAATACTCGATAAGTTGAATAAAATCAATATTAATTGGTTCCCTCGGTAATTGGAAGTTAAAGGAATAGTATCTTGCCTTGGAATTGTATCATTATTCTTGTCTCAAATAAATTGCCGTGTCATCCTGAATTTTGTCTTTCCTAATTTTCTACATTACAAAATCATCGTATCATCATGATAATATTTAGAGCAGATTGTTGAATTATAACAGATAAATTAGAATATTTATCTTGATTATTTCTAGGCGAAAAGTTATTTCAAAAATTTTATTTGCTAGAAACCTTCCCAGTACTATACTAAATAACTTCCCAAAGTTTCATGGCGATCCAATGAGTGGTTTGGTCAGGCATAAAGGACAAACAAACAGACATACATTCATTTTTATATATAAATAATAATAATAATATATATATATATTAACAGTAATTAAACGTAACAGTAAGAAAATGTTGATTTTAAAATATTTTAATTTTAAAATATTTTAATTTTTTCATATTTTAAATATGTAAATAGAGTCTCTTAAGAAAGACCACCTAAAAACATGAATCAACTTGTTTCTCCTGTTGGTGGTCTCTCATTGAAGATTCTAATTGCTATTAAAGAATCTCTAATAGACCTTTAATAAGAGACTGCCTCTTGGAGAGACGGTGTAGCTACGAAATGGATATTCCCGGCTTCGCCCGGATTTTACCCGAGTAAAGGTTTGTCTAACGAATCTCTCGATAAAGTGAACATTTTTTCCCGGTCCCTTGAAAAATACTCGATAAGTTGAATAAAATCATTATTAATTGGTTCCCTCCGTAATTGGAAGTTAAAGGAATAGTATCTTGCCTTGGAATTGTATCATTATTCTTGTATGGATGTACCCGGCTTCGCCCGGGTTTTACCCGAGTAAAGGTTTGTTTAACGAATATCTCGATAAAGTGAACATTTTTTCCCTGTCCCTTGAAAAATACTCGATAAGTTGAATAAAATCAATTATAATTGGTTCCCTCGGTAATTGGAAGTTAAAGGAATAGTATCTTGCCTTGGAATTGTATCATTATTCTTGTATGGATGTACCCGGCTTCGCCCGGGTTTTACCCGAGTAAAGGTTTGTTTAACGAATATCTCGATAAAGTGAACATTTTTTCCCTGTCCCTTGAAAAGAAACTTTTTTCTCTTATTCTGTTTTATCGCATAAATACTCGATAAGTTGAATAAAATCAATATTAATTGGTTCCCTCGGTAATTGGAAGTTAAAGGAATAGTATCTTGCCTTGGAATTGTATCATTATTCTTGTCTCAAATAAATTGCCGTGTCATCCTGAATTTTGTCTTTCCTAATTTTCTACATTACAAAATCATCGTATCATCATGATAATATTTAGAGCAGATTGTTGAATTATAACAGATAAATTAGAATATTTATCTTGATTATTTCTAGGCGAAAAGTTATTTCAAAAATTTTATTTGCTAGAAACCTTCCCAGTACTATACTAAATAACTTCCCAAAGTTTCATGGCGATCCAATGAGTGGTTTGGTCAGGCATAAAGGACAAACAAACAGACATACATTCATTTTTATATATAAATAATAATAATAATATATATATATATTAACAGTAATTAAACGTAACAGTAAGAAAATGTTGATTTTAAAATATTTTAATTTTAAAATATTTTAATTTTTTCATATTTTAAATATGTAAATAGAGTCTCTTAAGAAAGACCACCTAAAAACATGAATCAACTTGTTTCTCCTGTTGGTGGTCTCTCATTGAAGATTCTAATTGCTATTAAAGAATCTCTAATAGACCTTTAATAAGAGACTGCCTCTTGGAGAGACGGTGTAGCTACGAAATGGATATTCCCGGCTTCGCCCGGATTTTACCCGAGTAAAGGTTTGTCTAACGAATCTCTCGATAAAGTGAACATTTTTTCCCGGTCCCTTGAAAAATACTCGATAGGTTGAATAAAATCATTATTAATTGGTTCCCTCCGTAATTGGAAGTTAAAGGAATAGTATCTTGCCTTGGAATTGTATCATTATTCTTGTCTCAAATAAATTGCCGTGTCATCCTGAATTTTGTCTTTCCTAATTTTCTACATTACAAAATCATCGTATCATCATGATAATATTTAGAGCAGATTGTTGAATTATAACAGATAAATTAGAATATTTATCTTGATTATATCTAGGCGAAAAGTTATTTCAAAAATTTTATTTGCTAGAAACCTTCCCAGTACTATACTAAATAACTTCCCAAAGTTTCATGGCGATCCAATGAGTGGTTTGGTCAGGCATAAAGGACAAACAGACATACATTCATTTTTATATATATAGATGAAAATCTTGTTATAAGTATTATACAATATATGGTTGTTGGTTTAAATTACCATATATATATTTATACTAGACGAATGAATCGGCTTCGCCCGAGAATTCCGCCGAGTTCAATTTCCTTCATACTGAATAAGTACCATAGATTAGCAATACAGAAGTAACACATAAACCATAGGCAAAAGGTGTGTGCGATGGCAAAAATTGTATTATATTAATGATTAAGTATTTGATTTAATTATTATTTCAATCCATTTAGTTGTTTCAAAATCAATATAGTTCAAATAGATGGCAGCTTTTCGACCCAACCCCCGAGGTACCCGCCCCAGCGCATTAACCCTTGAAATTGCCCGAGTTGAGTGAGTGATGGCGATGGATATTGACTGCGATGGCCATCTTCTCTGTAAAAATAAAATAATATGTTTATAAAAACAACCAATCCAAAATATTGGCATGTAAATAATTTTCTGTAAAAAAATAAAAGAGCACACATGGAAATTAGGCAAACTTTTGTGTTTGCTAATGACTGCGACTGCATTTTAAATGTTTTTTTAAGAGATAAAAAACTAAGACCAGAACAAAAATTGATAAAAAAATACGAAAAACATTTTACCATAATAATTAATTTGCATTATCCGAGATTAAAAGTATAAGAAAACTATGAACTCTTACCCCCATAACTAATTTATAAGTACAATAGAACCTCCCTGTAAAAGGCACCTAATTGGGGAGCCAAACTATTCTTAAGGGAGAGGTGTCCTCCTACTGGAGAGTTTCTAAATAGTAAAAATGGTAATTTCGCAAATGAAAACTGTCCGTCGTGGAGAGGTGTGCGCTAAAGGGAGGTTCTATTGTATTTCATTTGATTGTGTATCAAATATATTGGGGGAAATATGTGAAACGAAACCAATCACTTTATTTATCATTAGAAGAAACAAATCATTCATAGAAATAGATTGCTAGCATAAAAGTCTAAATTTTCGGTTCTTAAGCTAGGGTAGTTAGCGTTCTGCACTACAGGAACCTGGGTTATAAATATTTATCTCGGTTCTTAAGCTTTTAGGCCATGACGTCCTTCTACAGGAGTTTTGGTGACTTACTGCAATATACCGCTTATTGGAAACAAAGATCAGTTATACTATATACCTTTATCGTTAAGATAGAGGTTGCCTGGTACTACATTTAGTTTCAGTTATCAATTATCTTGCCTAGAAGGGAATTGAGACCAGAAAGCTTGAAATATTAAAATATTTATACACAATACACCAGTATAGATGATATCCTCCATTAAAATATATAAAATAACAATATCTGAAATCTTCATTTAAAATAATTTATTAAAATTTTTATTTTAAACAAACAAATAATTACATATATAGCTTGTATACATATATACATTTATTCATGATAAATTTATGTTATATTTTTGTTTTTTAATATGGATTTTGGTGACTTTTTTGGATGATAAAGTTGAACGTTTGGATATTCAACACGATCGAAATGATGAAATTTATTTTTTGATAGTTCAAATACAACGCGTTTTATTTTTTTTAATTCAAAACTTGAACTGTTATCTTTGTTTATCTGTGATTTGTAAGAGGTATCTGTGGTGATGTTTGCAATATTATCCGCATCATTAGTTTCTTTTTCAAATTCAACGCCTTGAAATCGAACCAGTTCTTGAGTTTTTTCTTGAATTTTGACCATAAGCTCACTGGTTTTGAGGTTAATTGTTTCTATGAATTCTGAAATTGTCAGATTTACATCCTGGGAACTTGTTTTGACATTGTTTAGTTCCTTCTTCTCATTTTCAATACTGTGTTTCATGCTTGAGATTTCCTTCAATAACGTTTTGTTCTCCTGTTTAAGCGTATTGTTATTTTCAGATAATCTCTCGATAATTTTATTTGTTTTGATTTGTTGATTTTTCAAATCAGAAATTATTTGACGATCGGATTCTCTTTTTCGTTCCAATTTTTCAATCTTTTCTAAGCAAATATGAATTTGATCTTTTAAGTTATTTTCATTTTCATTTTGAGTCGAAATTACAAATTTTAATTTTTCACAAATTAGTGGATAATGAATAGAGATATCATTCTCATGTAGTTCTACATTATTACCAATAAAATTGCAGCCAAGATGTTTTAAAGAACAGGCCGATATATTTTCTGGACAAACTTGTAAATGTTCGGTTAGTTCTTTTTGCAGTAAGTGTAAATTACAAAATTCACAATGTATTTTTCTTTCACGATGCCTATCGTTATCCATGGCTATAATAATTGGTAGAGATGTGCTCTCTACTATTTCAGATTGTATAGATCTCTGAAAACAATAGTAAAAAATGTGATTAAGAATGTCTTTCTTACATAACCTCTCACCACAATTATACGGACAGTCGCGCTGGATATATAGGCAACTATGATGGTGATCAATTAAATGTTTTCTTTCACTATATACGGCAGGACAACCATATTTAGAAAATTCACAGTATAAAATAGATGCAACCATTATTAACTAAAACTGGTATTAATTTCGATCCAAAATTATATAGCATATAAACAAAACACAAAAAAAAATGCATTATCATATTTTTTAATTTAATATTTCATAGATTTTTTGAAATTTTAAATTATATATTTAGAGAAATATTTATAACCCAGGTTCCTGTAGCTAAGAGCGCCAACTACCCGGGGATATATATATGTTTTGAAAATAGAGCAATCCATATTTAATTAATTAGATAATAAAAAGGCATATATTGGATTTAATAAAATATTTATTTTGCCCCAATATTTTCGGCTGGCTGAACGCCAACCTTTATCGAGGCATTACATTTTTATTAAAAAATGCCTTTTTATTATCAAATATATATATATATACTAGCCGAATGACCCGGGCAACGCCCGTGTTTTAACCGATTGAATGTTTTTATTCAAATACTATTTGTTACAATTATAAATTGGCGCCTTTTAAATAAATGCATATCCTAATCCTAATCAATCAGTCATAGGCCGCCTCTGTCACGGATGGCCGGCGCCCTCCTATTGGACGGCTACGATCACGTGTCATGGTTGGCTCGTAGGTGACCTTGAGTAACGTAATGCCCCCCCCCCCCCCCCCCCCCCCGCCGGCGGCGCGCGCCCGTTGGCTGCCGGCGAGCACGTGACCTCCCTGTGCGCGCGCATCCGTGACAGAGGCGGATGAGGAAAGACGGTCGTGACTATATATATTAATATATATGTCATAATATATACTCTTCCTGGAATAATAAAGCCAACCTACAGTCAACCCAGAGAGAGACGGGCAGCTAAAGTCCGGTCATTTAAGACACCAGCGACATTCCAAGGGGTGACCAGAGGGGCCCGTGAGTTCTCGGGACTATTAAGACTGTAGGGGATTGTGTTCGACACGAACGGCCGCCCGGCTGTTGCCGGGCCCGTCTCTCTCTCTGGTTGTCTGGGATTCCTCTTCCAAATTTGTGGTCTCCTTATTTCTTTTTCCCCACCCTATTATATTGTCACATAAAAAGTCGACAGGATAAGACCTGGCCGGGAAGCAAATCCCTCATATACCAGAGTATGAAGAAAACATGAAGCAAGACCACGATGATCGGACAAACCCACAACCAAGTTCCACAATAATTTACAACCAACTCAACTCTAGCCACTTCTCTTCGAGCTCTCACCCCCTTCCTCGCCAACTTTTAAACCGTTACCCTGAAGAAGTGATCACCTACGACGGAGATGAAGCTGCCGCCCACTTCTTTCAGCTCTAGATATGGCCAGATCGATTACCGTGCCAGAGCAGGACATCTTCCACCATCATGGACAAGACTCCGCCATATCCCTGCCACTACAGTGGCGGACAACACTGGCACGTACAGAATCAGCAGACAGAACCCTCCCTCAACGAACTCAATGAACCAAATTGCGCCCTAAACCAGCATAACCTGTGAGTGTAAGTGTTTTACCCCTACCATTAATTCTTCAAAGATGTCATTCCTTGTTACTCTGGTCCCAATATTTCCATAATTAGTTTAGTTCAGTTTGAATATACAAAAATAATGTTTACTAGTTCCATTTATTCCACTCCTATTAACAGTGATTTATTATTATCCATACCATATATCTAACTATGTGAAACTCATTTAATTAGTTACCTTACAATAGAATTTAACAATCGTCATTTTAATTAAATAATTTCCATTTTAACGTAACCTTTTAAAAAATGGAATTCTACCTATTAATGCTTTACTATTTTTACTATTAACAATAGATTTTTCATAATCAATTTATCTATAAAAATAGTCCTCCAGCACCTAAACATCTGTGTACTTATTTGTATATGACCTTCTCTCCTACTTGTAAGCACGGCTCACGAAAAATAATTTCTTTCCTTAAACGACTCAAAATTCACTCTGTAATTCAGGCGTCGAAGAATTCCAACCACCACGTGAGCCTTGCTTACAACTAACCCTTGGTGACTCTTATCTATCTTCCCCTTATGTCCCACTCATTCTTACAACTTTGTCAACCTTCTACCAGCTTATGACCTTTTATAGAATTATTGATTAATCAATTACCGAACGTTATTGCAAACAATATTGTCATTTCAAAATTCTAATCTTCACCCTTGATTTATGATAATATATTTTGTAGTTTCTCTCTAGCATATCCGCCGACCCACACCATCTAGCCACTGGTGTGTTCGTCACAGGATGCAGATTGACTTACTGCTAGATGTTAATCAACTTCTTTTTGTTCGTACCTGAACAATCTGCATCGAGCGGCACAGCTTCGCTCCTCCTTCTCGCGCCACACGGACCCTGTCTTCAAATCTATGTTTGTCCCTTGTCCAAACCAGCACGATATAACATACCTCCGATATTTCCCACGGAGGTACGTTAAACATCGTCGCTGATTCTGTCCGGTCCGTCTTCATTTCGCGCAGACATGGGTTTTACGTTCAACCCATCGCGCATACATTCCTCCAATTAGTTAAAACTACTAGAGTCTCTTAGTATCGAAATAATTAAGGTAGAAAGGCCCAAAGCAAGTTTCCCCTCGCTCTGTTCGCCTATATTCTACCTTTGTATCTCGAACTATTCTATCTTCTCAAATTAACTATAAGTCCATGCGACTTCCTCACCTACACACGGGACTTCCCCCTCGGACTCGCTACACGAGTAACTGCATAGATATGGTAGAATGGCCCAAAGCAAGTTTCCCCTCGCTCTGTTATCTAAAATTCTAACATTGTATGTAGTTCTATATTTACCTCAGTCCTGAGCTCACACAATTTCCAACCTCAACCTCATTTCTCATATTCTACACCTATAGCATAGAAAGCCCATGCCAAGTTTCCCCTTGCCATGTCCGCCTGAAAAATATCTTAAAGTGTAGAGTTACCCAGTCTTAATGACCTTCAGAATTTCACCATGTGTATGTGACTCCCCTTCTCGTTGTTCACACTCCTCAATATCATTTCCCTCATAATACATTAGATGTTATTGTATATAGCCTTTTATAGCTTTGATATTATCAAATATTTCCTTAAATATCAAACTCTCCGGTGTTGTAAAACTGCTTGTAAATAATATTTACTTGTGTACTATACAATATTTTATTTACATAAAACTATGTCACCATTACCTTAATTAATTCCAACTGTAAAATTATTTTCTCTATTCCTGGCTTCTCCAGCTTTAAGTATACTCAAACCATGTTCAGCCTTCTTCAACGGGGGCCATATGTCATAATATATACTCTTCCTGGAATAATAAAGCAAACCGATAGTCAACCCAGAGAGAGACGGGCAGCTAAAGTCCGGTCATTTAAGACACCAGCGACATTCCAAGGGGCGACCAGAGGGGCCCGTGAGTTCTCGGGACTTTAAGACAGTAGGGGATTGTGTTCGACACGAACGGCCGCCCGGCTGTTGCCGGGCCCGTTTCTCTCTCTGGTTGTCTGGGATTCCTCTTCCAAACTTGTGGTCTCCTTATTTCTCTTTCCCCACCCTATTATATTGTCCCATATATATATCTCTGCCATCTAAAAAGCCCATGTGCTCGTGGTCAGGAGATGCCTTCTATAATTGTAACGAATAGTATTTGAATAAAAGCATTTAATCGGGTAAACCCCGGGCGTTGCCCGGGTCATTCGCTAGTATAATATATGTATGAGTACATTTTGTGTAGAAATAGGATTACTTGACTTTATAAGGTAAACTTATTCATACAGTTTGTATCCCTCGATAGCTCAGTTGGCAGAGCGGAGGACTGTAGATGTTACAACGGTGATCCTTAGGTCGCTGGTTCAAATCCGGTTGGAGGGAGTTTTTTTAAATTATTTTTATTGGCTGCCGGCGAGCACGTGACCTCATTGTGCGCGCGCATCCGTGACAGAGGCCGATGAGGAAAGACGCTCGTGACTATATATATGAATATAGTAATAATCCTAACTGTACCTTATCATGGATGTGGTCTTATTACCTTGTGTTTATAATCTACAACGCCCGGGGTTTACCCGATTAAATGCTTTTATTCAAATACTATTCGTTACAATTATAAATTGGCGCCGTGGATGTCATTCTTGTATAATATATAATGAGTTTTAAAAATTGTAAAAAAAAAAAAAATGCATCGGCCGGGAATCGAACCCGGGACGCCCGCGTGGCAGGCGAGCATTCTACCACTGAACCAAAAGCAAACGGTGACAGAATTAAGAACGCATGACGATGATAACTGTATATTATCCGTGACAGAGGCCACGACAGACGGTCGTGACTATATATATTAATAAAGAAAGCATTTTTCATATTATTTTCATATAGAGATAATTAAAAAGGTTATGTGTGAGTGCGTTCAGAATATGTTTATTTTGATTTTATATATTATATATAAATTTTTTCAATTTTAAAAATTACAACATTTTGAATAAAAAAAATTAAAATAATATTTTAAAAAACGAATTTGAAATGAATAAATAGTGCTATATCTTTATTTATTCATTTCGTCTCAATTTACAGGTGTTACATTCGAGCACAGCTCGCGTGTCACCTTGTCCTGGCTATTTACACCTGGCGAGTTGATGGAGTAGAGGTGGTCCCCCCGGACCTTGAAGGAGGGCAGCTGTTGGGCGATGAGCTCTTAACTAAACGTCAGGGCCGGGTCGTCGGAATCGGGGATTGATATCTCCTTTATTTTGTAGAATATCTTGTATGGTTGGAGTATTTGAATTTTGCATTTGAAGGTATAATTTCCTAATAGAAGTTTGGTACATATCTTCTAGATCGGGTTGGTTCAAGTCCTCCTTCAGTATCTTGTTTGATAGGTTGAATGGAGCTCCTATACTTGTCCGAAGGCAGATTCTCATAAATGCGTTTATCCTATTTTTGTCTGAGGTTGTAATATATTTGCACCAAACCGGGAGTGCGTATGTTACTATCGGGAGGATACAATTTCTGTATAGAGTAAACTTTTGTTATGAAGAAATTTGCTTCTATAGTTGAACAGACTTGATAAAGTTATTTTTGCGATTTTTGCTTTCTTTATGACATTTTTGACATGCATGTTGAATTTCAACTTGGAATCTAAGGTAACTCCAAGATATTTAACGCTTTCAGTCCAGTTAATGGGGCTCTGGTTTACCTTTAGGATGGATTGTGGCTTGAAATTTTTATTGTCTAATGGAGGAAAAATTATTGCCTGTGACTTTTTTGTGTTAAAGTCTAATTTCCAATAATTGCACCATTTGGTTATACTGTTTATGTAATTTTGGAGTTGCGTAGTTATTATTCCTATTGATTAGGAGTTTGCTAAAATTGCTGCGTCATCTGCGAAAAGTTTTGTTTGACATTTTGGATGTGGAGGGAAATCGTTGATGTAGATGTTGAATAGGTAGGGTCCAAGGATAAAGCCTTGAGGGACTCCAATCTGTGTTGGTTTTGCCGTGGTTATATAATTCTCTTACTTAATTGAAAAGGTCCTGTCCTGGAGGTAGTTTTTCAAGAATTTGATAAAATCCCTTGGAAATTTATTTTTGTTATTTTCGTTATCAAGCCATCATGCCATACTCTATCAAAGGCTTTGGTAAAGTCTAGAAAAAAAAGCACCTACTGCCTCCTTGTGGGACTTTCTTATTTGGATGTGGTATATTACAGTGATTTGCTGATGGGTTGTGGAGTGTCCTTTTCTGAATCCAAATTGTTGAGGAATAATAAAGTTAGTAGAATCCATGTATGTCTGCAATCTGCGAAGAACAATCCTCTCGTATACCTTACCGATGGTAGAGAGAAGGCTGATTGGTCTGAGATCTTCAGGTGATTTGACAGGTGATTTTTTCGGAATGGTTATGATAATGGCATGTTTCCATGTCTTCGGGAAGTAGCACAGGTGTAATGCAGCATTTAAGATCCCAGCGAGGAAAACTATCCATTTGATGGGGAGGTTTTTAGTCATTTGCGGCGTAATATTGTCGTGGCCTGGAGCTTTGTGATTACCTAGGTTTTTAATCACTTCCTTGACTTCATTTGGCGTTGTCATTGATAGTATATTCTCTTGAGGATGTTGACAAGTGTTATCTGTTAGGTAAGACGGAACCTCATCCTCCACCTTGAAAAAGTGCTCTGAAAGATCATTTCCAATTTCTTTGTCGGTCAGCAAGGTTTTTCCATTTGCATTTAAGCTAGTGATTTTGTCAGTTTTTTTCCTAATGGGTTTTGTTTTTTTCCAGAAGTCTGTTGGGCTCGATTCAAGTTTGCTTATAAAACTATTGCAATTTTCAGATTTCTCTGCCTCAAGGGCTTGGTTTACCTTTCCTTGAAGATTGAGGTAAGTAGATATATATATATATATATATATATATGAGCTGGATCCCAGGTTGATTGCCATCTTTTCCGAGCTTTATTTTTCTTCCTTATTAAGGCTTTGGTATTTGGGTTCTTATTAATTTGGAAGATGAGACTATGGTGTTTTTCGAGTAGCTATTATTAATTTTCTCTTCAAAATTTCAATTGCTGAATCAATGTCTACTTCAGTTTTCAAGGGAGGTCTGGGGGCGTGGTGGAGATTAGATCTTGGCGCTATATCTAAATGCATTAAAGGTTTAAGTAGTTTTTAAAAGCACAGAAGAAGAATACAATCTTAGGGTGATGTAATATGAAAATTCGAAATAATTTTAAAGCTACTTTTAATTATATATCCCTATATATAGTCACGACCGTCTTTCCTCATCGGCCTCTGTCACGGATGCGCGCACAGGGAGGTCACGTGCTCGCCGGCAGCCAACGGGCGCGCGCCGCCGGCAGGGGGGGGGGGCATTACGTCACTCAAGGTCACCTACACGCCAACGATGACACGTGATCGTAGCCGTGCAATAGGAGGGCGCCGGCCATCCGTGACAGAGGCGGCCTATGACTGATTGATTAGGATTAGGATATGCATTTATTTAAGGCGCCAATTTATAATTGTAACAAATAGTATTTGAATAAAAACATTCAATCGGGTAAAACACGGGCGTTGCCCGGGTCATTCGGCTAGTATATATATATATATGAAGTTAAAAGTAGCGCTCAGAATATTTATAATTTTCAGCGATATATAGTTCTTAGCTCTAAAGGTGTTATTTATAATACAGTTATCATAACGATAGAGGCTGCCTGGCCGGCATTCATAGTTCTTGAAAATAAAGATACTTCGTCCTGTAAATCTTTTTATTACCTCGACGTTTCGACAAAAATCGTTTGTCCTTGTCAGGAGCAAACAAAAATTAAAACATTTGGCAAGGCGTTAATAATTTATTAAAAATTATTTTGTTTGCTCCTGACAAGGACAAAAGCTTTTTGTCGAAACGTCGAGGTAATAAAAATATTTACCGGCCGAAGTATCGTTATTTTCAAAAAATATAATACAGTTGTTGGATGGTATTTGGTTATGTAAATAATACTTTGTATTTTTATATTTTATGTAAATAGTATTCTGCTTTTTTTCATCTTTTGCTTTTATATAAGGCAGAATCGCCTTTGCCGGCAGTTGTCGTGTAGTGGGGCTTGTAGATTAGAGCGTACAGCTTTCTTGATGAAATAAACGTAGCTCTTCCGCAAGTACAAGTTCTTATCTCTGTGGTAGATTTATTTCTGGATATATCTCCGCGACAACTAGAACCTCCCTGTAAAGGACTCCTTTCAATGAATGAAGTATTTGCGACTAGGGCTCGATTTTTTGGTGTTCAAGAAATTTTAAGAATTTTTAAATTTATTCTGGAACTCGTAAAATATAGAACTATAAAGTCCAATCATGTGCATTAAGGTTATTTGGGAAAGCTAATGTTTATCCACTGCTTTTAGTGAGAATTTTGTTAAAATATCCTCTTCATCATGAAGATTATCATTATTATCTAAGAAACATCTATCGCTGAGAATCGTTGCCAAGCGTGCGGTGTTGCATGAACCAGACTTCACTACCCTCGATCATCTCACCAGAGAGGTAATTCTGGTACATCTGCCGGCGGGCACATGGTATACGATGGTAATACAGTAGAACCTCCCTTCAACTGACACCCTGCTAGCGGACACCTCTCCACAAAGGACAGTTTTCATTTGCAAAAATACCATTTTTACTATTTAGCAACTCTCCGGTAAGAGGACACATCTCTCTAAAGGACACTTTGGCTCTGCAATTAGGTGTCCTTTACAGGGAGGTTCAACTGTAATATATAACTTCAAGATAATCCATTCTTCTCTGAATATATGAAATGTTTAGGATTGATTTCAAAAATGATTTGTCCATGTATGATGAGTAGCTTGAAAGATCGCTTGACCCTAACTTGATTAGACATACTGAACTGGAATAATTAATTAAATCATTAATATAATTGTGTGAATCTACTTATATATTTGCCTTATTCTGTCTGTTTGTTTGTCTGAAGCTCACGGATGGGAATTTTCATAACCATCGGTGGTTCAGTGGTAGAATGCTCGCCTGCCACGCGGGCGGCCCGGGTTCGATTCCCGGCCGATGCATTTTTTTTTTTTTTACAATTTTTAAAACTCATTTATATATTATACAAGAATGACATCCACGGCGCCAATTTATAATTGTAACGAATAGTATTTGAATAAAAGCATTTAATCGGGTAAAACCCGGGCGTTGCCCGGGTCATTCGTATATAATAATTGTATAAACGAATGCAAGATAAAATCACCGCGAATGTTTCTTTTTTTAAGGCAATTTCTTTTTAAGGCAATTATCGTTATTTATCGTTAAATTTTGTTTCGATTTTATTGAAAAAAACGATATGGTGCCTTTAAAAAATGATCTTTATTACTATGCAGTTTTCTATTTAGTCAATATACCTAAGTTCATGTTGCAAATGTAATTATCTCTATCAATTTAGTAGGTGAAATGCAAAAAAAAAAAAAAAAAATCGACATGATGAAATCTTTATGAAAATTCACATTTTTATTTTTATATTTTCAAGACACACACAGTTTGGAACGGGACGTTTCACAAGAGTGACATCCATGGCGCCAATTTATAATTGTAACGAATAGTATTTGAATTAAAACCTTTTTAAAATATATACACACTCGGGTAAAACCCGGGAGTTGCCCGGGCCATTCGTCTAGTATACTAAAACACAATTAAAAATAATTTACAGTATTTAATAACATGTACTGATATACGTGCGTATATATAGAGAGAAAATTTGTAAAATTCATAATGAAGGTACATTTTTAAAAAAGTGGTTAAAATATCTGAAAAGAAAAATATATGCAAATATATATTTAACAGAGAAGCATGCTTACTCTGATTTAATATAACTAAAAACTAATGAAGAAATAAAAAGAAATTTAATAAGTTTTACCATTATTTTTGAGGTGAGTATATATATAAAATTTTAGATGGCGCTCTGCCATCTAAAAAGCACATGTGCTCGTGGTCAGGAGAGAGAGAGAGAGAGATGCCTTCTTTATTTTTAAAATAGTATATATATAAATAATATAATGAACTAATATTACCTATTACATTTCTCTTTTTTCTACATTATTTTTTAGTTATATATAGACCATTTCTCAAGTCAAAAAAAAAAAAAATGCTTAAACCAAGCGTCAACTATTGACCGTCTTCACATACTAGCGGACTTAGATCAGTGACAAAGCCAAAATACCAGCTTTAGCAAACTCATTTTGGCCAGAAATTTGACCTAGCTACTTAGCCAGCTAAACATCTCTTTGGTAAATTCAGAATATTATATTAATCTCTTTGGCGGATCCCATGAAATTAATTCCCGCCTTGGACTGACGTGGTTCATTATCCCGAAACTATGGTCTCCAGGTGGGCACTTTGAATTTCCCAAAGCAGAGGTCGTAACTTTGTCACTGGTTGGAGAACGCTAGTTTACAGAGGCGTTCAATAGATGGCATTTAGTTTAAACGTTTATTTTGACAGGAGAGGTGACCTTTCTCGTTATAAATCAACATCCTCCCTGAGTAATTTACGTCTATATTGATTTTATATATTTGGTGTTGTGGCTCAATCTTTATCATCAACTTTTATTTATATTTTTATTTTAGTTCAATTTGAAACGCTATGTCCTTCTAGGGACACTTGCGCTGTCATACATGCATGCATTTGTTAGGTATATTTTAAACTTGTTATCGAAATAATTTTATGGGAGAGTATTGTGTTCTTTGGATTATTCTATCTAATTGTTTTTTATATATTGTTCATTATTACAGGTTTGCAGATTTTGATTGAAAGTTATTTTATACAATTAATTAAAAAATAGTTTCGACGTATTATAACTTTTTATTATTTATATTTGTTATTGGGATAATAAACTAAATGAATTTGGATTTCCCGAATATCACGGAACAATCTAAATCAACGTTTAGTTGATTTTTGTTCCACTAGATGGCGCTCTGCTATCTAAAATGCCCATGAGATCGGTCAGGATATGTCAATTTTTGTTTTTCCTAAATGCATAGTTTTAATGCATTTTTAAAGGAATTACTTTTATTTATATTTATTATATATTTATTTATCTCTTTATATAAAACACAATTTCAATATATCTCGAAAAATAGTTTTTATATATTCGAGTTTTAGAAGCATATTCAAATTAAAACAGAATTTTCTTTCTCCTATTTTATCTAGTATATTTTTAGTTGGTTTCATAGATTTACTCGAGAATGTTTAATATTCTTCTCATCCAATAATCATCGTTTTTTTTTTTCAGCAATGGTGGCTTTAACCAAACAACAATTTCATTTTGTTTTAATTTTCTTTTTGAAAATTTACACGAGAAATATTTTCGCTTAAAAAAAAATAGAACTTTATTGTTTATATATTGAGTTTATTATTTTTGTTAAAAGTGTTAAATCATTTCTATATTTCACTCGTAGTTATTATTATGTATCATCAGTAGGTCATTGAAATTTCCATCGTTTCAAGGATGATTTTTTGGTTGGAAGTTGATTCAGAAAAAAACACAGTCACATCAACCAATGATTTATTTAACTCATGACGTTTCAGTGACCAGCTGTCATTCTCCTCAAGGGAATGTGGCTATATTTTTTCTAAAATTCCCATATTATGTATACAGTTAAACCTGTCTATAGTGCCTCCTCTAAATAGCGCCTCCCTCTCTATAGCGCCCGATTTTCAATACGTAGTACGATGCGATTTACATTAAAAGTGACCTGTCTTTAGCACTCGCTCTCTAAAGCACTCTATTTTGGTGAGTCCCAAGAGGGGGCGCTATAGACAGGTGTAAATGTATTAGAACGGATATATTTATATTCTTTATTACAAAATAAAAAAAAAGAAGGAAGTTTATATATCATGGAGTTTCAATGTTGGTTCCAATATGATCAGTATCTAGAGATAACTATCTTATTGCGGAGATCTTGAGATTGTATTCGAATTGCATTAAATAAGTTGTTAAATTATCAGAACAGAGATCAGATAAGTTGATCAAGAATAGGATGCTTATAGGGAAGAGATTAGAATACAGAGCGAGTTAAAAACACATGCTTAAACAAGGTAAAATCCTCTGGAGTAACTTGGTAAAGAAAACATTCAAAGACAAAGAGGATGAGTTTCTTTTTATGAACATGCGTTCGAGCTTTCGGGCATAATATCGCCCTTCAACAGGAATAAAACTACACAGAGAATCAAGATACGTCTATATATATACAGGTGATTAGCATAAACAAGAAAACTATTGTTTTTAGAGAGATAAAATTTAAGTTTTATGTATGATATACAAAACAGGTAATAGGAGAAATGTAATTATGCTAATATATGGTTTAATCTACTAGTAAATAATCTATAGGTTGTTGTGTGAACAGCTTATGTAAATATTTCATTATAAAGTTCCGGAATCTCAATGTGCCTATTGATGCTATTATATTTCAGAGATAGCAGCGCCTCGACAACCAATCTTTTATATTTATGCTGAATGTTAGAAAAATGCGAACGGGGTTCTATTGTATTAAAAGTATGTCCTGTGTTTGAAATGTGTTGGGCTATGAGGGATCTAGGGTCATTATTTCTGATATTTCGGATATGTTATCAATTCTGTCTTTTATGTGTCTACCAGTTTCACCTATGTATAGGCTAGAGCAATTATTACATTTTAATGAGTAAACTGCATTATTGAAGTGTATGGGTTTTAGGGGGAAACTGTTTTTGGTGATAGGGTTTCTAAGTAATGTGCCTAAATTAGGAGTATTGGAGTAGAAGGTGCGGATACCAAAGTTTTTTAGATAATTGGATATGTTGAGGCTCTGAGGGGGAAAAAGGAATAGTGCAAATAGATTTATAACTATGATTAACGGCTGTTTGTAAAGGGATATGAAAGTGTCTCAAAATAAAGTTTTTTGGGTAGCCCAATGATAATAAATGTGATAATATGGTATTTGTTTCCTGCTGTTTTGATATTTCTGTGGTACAATGAGTGAATATGCGTTTAGTTAATGTTTTGACTGTATTAATTTTATGGCTAAGTGGGCAATACGAAGAAAAATGTATGTATGATGGAAAAAATGACGGTTTGTAATAAACGCTTGTGGTGTATCTATTATCTATTTTTGTGATAAGTATATCTAAGAAAGCTAAAGTATTATTGGTCTCTATTTCAACTGTAAAACGTATATCTTGGTATAGATTGTTTAATGTGGAGAAAATGTTATCGAGTGAACTGGTTTTGACTATTGCAAAGATGTCATCAATATATCTGTGCCATGATAAAATATCTATGTGGTATTGTTCAACTATATGCTTATCTATATGGCGCATAACTATTTCTGATAGTGGGGAAGATAGTGGGCTACCCATAGGTGTACCTTTTGTTTGTTTAAAGTATGCCTGATTAAAGTTAAATATACTGTTATCTAAACTGATTCTGATCAAGGATATTAATCTGGAAATGGTGTTATTGGGGTAATTGTGATCTGATAAGAACTGTGTGGTACAATCTATAATAAGTTGATGGGGTAGACTGGGGTATAAATTCACCACATCGAAGGATACCATGATGCTATTGGGTAGAACCGGTGACTGTTGGATGTGGCTCAAGAAATCCGGAGTAGAAGATATGGATGCCGTGGCTCCTCCATCCCTGAGCATAGGAGAAAGTAACCTGGCCAGGAAGGAATACAAAGGGGCTGCAGGGGATAAATGGTATGCTATTATAGGTCTAAGTGGAATATCGTCTTTGTGCAATTTTGGCAGGCCATATATGTATGCTTTCCCATAAATGTTCGACATAAAGGACTTGCATTCTTCTGTGGTGATGGATTTTTTCTTTACAAGAATATTAATTTCTTTTTTAAATTTAATGATGGCTAAATTCTGTTCCTGTAAGGAAATAGGGGTGAAAATATGGGGATCATTCAATATTGCATTCATTTTGGTTGTATAATCTTTGGTGTTCATGATGACTGTTCTTGAGCCTTTATCAGATTTTGTAATGACAATGTCTTTATTTCTAGAGAGGGACTGGATTAACAATTTTTTGTTATTGTGGCTGTTATCCTGGATTGAGTTATTAAGAACTGTTGAGACATGTTTCCTGATCTTGTACTTCTCTTGGTGGTTTAGGCGGGTGAAGGATGATTCTACGCCTGCGATAATTGAAATACGGTCAGTTTTAGATGGAAATCTATATTTAAGACCTCGTGAAAGGATATTGAGCTGTTCTACAGAAGGTTGGAAATTTGACAGATTAACTATTGTATCTTGTTGGTTTTTGGGGTGAAGTTGAAGATTGTACTTTTTTGACCAATAAGAAAGTTTCTTGAGATGTCTGGCTGTGATGATGCTATCCTGCTTTCTGATGTTCCCGGTAATTCTTGACAAAACATCTGCCATGGCCTGTTGGGGTAACTGCTGGGAAATGTGGAACAATAAACCTTTGATGGACTTGGTGAGTATTCGTATGTGAGAATAACAACCCTTGGTGCGGGCACGTAGTAAGCTAAAACGGGCTTCAGTTATAACTTTGGACGAATAATGATTTCCAACCGGATCTTTAATGCGTAACGAAGGTGGGATAAATCCCAATTGCTCACAGGTTCTGTTGAATATAAGATGTTTTCTCCATCTTGCAAGCGCAAGAGATTTGTTACAAAGGTTATTCATGTAATAATTCGTATCAGGATTCATGCTGTAAAACGAGAAATATAACGATTTACAATATTTAAACAAGGTAAAATCCTCTGGAGTGACTTGGTAAAGAAAACATTCAAAGACAAAGAGGATGAGTTTCTTTTTATGAACATGCGTTCGAGTTTTCGGGCATAAGAACAAATGGATTCAGTTTTGAATACAAGGGAAAAAACTGGATGTCAAAACGACACGAAATAATAAAATAATTATTCCATACATTCAATACATCAATTACAAAAAAAAAAGGATTTAAAATAAATCCAAATTCAAATTCCAAAAATAATAATACCTTGTATTATATAATTTGATAGTACAAATTCCATCCAGGGAAAAGTGTTTTGCAAAAATTATAATTTAATTGATTTGAACTTTCAGGTTTTGGTGTCCTTCTGCAGAAGTATGGTTTGTAGAAGAAATCTAAGGCCCGAAAGCTCGAGTTAATAAAAATAAATATTTTTTTGCAAGAAAATCTTCCTTTCTCTCTCTCTCTTTCTCTCTCTCTCTCTGCGCAAGGATGACCCGCAAAATCTATTGGATCATTCTGCTAATATATGCTACACTGAAGGGTGGAAACTTAGAAAATGGTATTTAAGTAAACAATTTACATAATATTTTAGGACAGTAGTATTACATTTAAATATTTGTTTCGTGCAATGCTCATCCGCAAACAATAAGGACAAGGCTATTTAAGCATAAATTGATAAAAGCAGTAAGGACAGTAAAAGTTTGATTTATTTGTGAAAGAAACAGTCACGTCTTAATGTTTTCTTTTGTTATACATAGATGGCGCGTTATTGCTTTGTATTAAAGTTAGATGTGCGGAAGATATCCTCTCCACGTGTTGAATACTTAATGAGTTCAATTAAGTCCCACCTATTGTCTAATTATAATCTTAATTAATTTCATATCTGACTTATTACATAATTATTCGACCATTGTTGGACCCACAAATCTCATTCATAACTCTATTGTGTTTCGAATTCAACCATTTTCAATGATCATTTTCCATATAACAAGTAATAATAAGGCGTCTATCAAGGTGTCATCGGTTTATAACGAAATTGAGAAACTTTTACTGATTCTTTGTCCTTGATCGTATCTCTTGGTCTCTAGAAACCTTTGACACGATGCAATTATTTAGAGATTTTTCAATCCACAGAAAAAAAAATTAAGTTACTAGACGAATTTGAAAAATATTGGGAAGGCTTGATTCATCAGTGATTCAACCATTCAGAAAATTTTACAATTTCATCTATCAGATCTTTAATTCTTGAAATATTCTTTGATGTGTGATACTTTTCTGTTGGAATGTTTACTTTTTAAACTTATTTCAGCTATCGTTTGAATGTGTACTTTTGTTCTATGGGAAATTAGTTGCAAGGAGATTCCCATCTTTGAAGTATAGATGAAGCTATATATTGTTCTGTTTGATAAGAAGGAGAAATTGCTTTACTTTATATGTTGTTACGAAGATCATTTGTTGGTTGGAGGTTGATTCAGAGAGAAAAAACACAGCCACCTTAACCAATAGTTTAACTCCTGACGTCTCAGAGACTTCCTGTCAATCAGTGGTTGCATATAGAAATGCGAACATAGAAAGAAAAAAGATATGCAACAGACCAACAGAAGAAGAATTAAGAGTACACGACACCTCGAAAAGAAGAAAAGGGAATATAGCAATTATATTTTCATATTGGACAACGATAACATAAATTAAGAGAAAAACAGCTACATCAACTAATAGTTTAACTCCCGACGTTTCAGAGACTTCCTATCACTCAGGGGCATTCCCCTGAAGAGAGTGACTGGAAGTCACTAAAACGTCGGGAGTTGAAATAAACTCTTACCTGATTTAGCTGCTTTTCTCTTAATTTATGTTGTCGTTGTCTAATATTCTATATACAGTTACGAGCGTCATTCTTCATCTCCTAATCAGTCAGGTTTCACCTCTGTCACCGTTTGCTTTTTCTTTGGAATGGCGCACTCCTATTGGTTGGCTACGATCACGCCAACTTTGCCCCCCCCCCCCCCCATCATGCCCCCCCCCCCACTCGCTTTTTGTTTTTGTAACTATTGTGTTGGAGCGGGTCGCTCCTTAAATAAATGCATATATTAGTTAATAACCAAATGGTATCCTCTCTTTCTTTTTCCCAGAAAGAGACGCCTACGGAAGCCAACAGTACATAGACAGATAAAGCACATAGGCTATAGTTATTAACTAACATATGCATTTATATAAGGCGCCAATTTATAATTGTAACAAATAGTATTTGAATCAAAACATTCAATCGGGTAAAACACGGGCGTTGCCCGGGTCATTCGGCTAGTGGAAATATAATTTCCATCTTCCCTTCTTTTCTTTTCGCGATGTCTTGTGCTCTTAATTCCTCTTCTGATGGTCTGTTGCATACCTTCTTTCATTCTATGTTCACATTCCTATATGCAACCACCCTAGTGTCAGAGAGTAAATGCTAGAGAGTTTCTAGTTGACCTTTATAACCTATACAGGCATGATTTTATTATATTTAAAATGTATTCTTTTTTGGCGACAACATATCAGTTTATAGCCAGCTTTTGTTAATTATAAACAGATGTATCGCAAAGCTTGAGACGCGAGCCTTTCTCAGGTATGTAATCCTGACATCATGTGTGTTGAACTTAATGTGGTAATGTGACAAAATAATATATTTTACACCTCAAAACTGCATTAATTCTAGGAAACTGCGATCATATAAAATTACCGTTCTCACATACATTTATGTGTCCAGAACTAATAAAAAAACAAATATTTTTAATATGGGTAGCTTCTACATTGATGGTATTGTTGACTGAGAATATAACGGTTTCGCTAGATAATTTCATAGCGCCATTTTAGAAATGTAATCCCTAATACGTTACTGCGCACTTTTATAAACTTTTATTATTTTGTAGTTATATAAATACCTAGTGCTATATATTGGTATTAATACATTGTCTGTTAAATTATTTTAAAAACTATTAAAAATAGGTAGGTGGAAACCGAATTTGATTCTGATGATTCCACCAGAGTAGATTTTGGAACTAATTCTATCAACGATGTTTCTAGGAACTTATCGGATATCATTCGCCATTTAGCGATACGAGAGGCGAAAGACAATCGGATGCAAATTGCGGTGACATCTCTAATGGAGATGGAGATCTGCCACCCGAGATCCAGTTCATTAATTAAAGAGCCAACCCGATCCTCTGTCACTGCGGAGAGTCCTCGGTCAATATTGGCGGCCCGATTCAATAATGGCTCTCGGTTGACCACTAATTGGCGCCTTCCCGTCCATTTGTCCACCGGGTGGCAGTCCGTCTCATTGTCCCATCTGTCCACCGGGTGGCAGTCCGTTCCATTGTCCCCTCTGTCCACCGGGTGGCAGTCCGTTCCATTGTCCCCCCTGTCCACCGGGTGGCAGTCCGTCTCATTGTCCCCTCTGTCCACCGGGTGGCAGTCCGTCTCATTGTCTCTGTCCACCGGGTGGCAGTCCGTCTCATTATCCCCTCTGTCCACCGGGTGGTAGTCCGTCTCATTGTCCCCTCTTTCCAACGGGTGGCAGTCCGTTCCATTGTCCCCTCTGTCCACCGGGTGGCAGTCCGTTCCATTGTCCCCTCTGTCCACCGGGTGGCAGTCCGTCTCATTGTCCCTCTGTCCACCGGGTGGCAGTCCGTCTCATTGTCCCTCTGTCCACCGGGTGGCAGTCCGTCTCATCGTCCCTCTGTCCACCGGGTGGCAGTCCGTTCCATTATCCCCTCTGTCCACCGGGTGGTAGTCCGTCTCATCGTCCCTCTGTCCACCGGGTGGCAGTCCGTCTCATTATCCCCTCTGTCCACCGGGTGGTAGTCCGTCTCATTCTCCCCTCTTTCCACCGGGTGGCAGTCCGTCTCATTATCCCCTCTGTCCACCGGGTGGTAGTCCGTCTCATTGTCCCCTCTTTCCACCGGGTGGCAGTCCGTTCCATTGTCCCCTCTGTCCACCGGGTGGCAGTCCGTTCCATTGTCCCCTCTGTCCACCGGGTGGCAGTCCGTCTCATTGTCCCTCTGTCCACCGGGTGGCAGTCCGTCTCATCGTCCCTCTGTCCACCGGGTGGCAGTCCGTCTCATTATCCCCTCTGTCCACCGGGTGGTAGTCCGTCTCATTGTCCCCTCTTTCCACCGGGTGGCAGTCCGTTCCATTGTCCCCTCTGTCCACCGGGTGGCAGTCCGTTCCATTGTCCCCTCTGTCCACCGGGTGGCAGTCCGTCTCATTGTCCCTCTGTCCACCGGGTGGCAGTCCGTCTCATTGTCCCTCTGTCCACCAGGTGGCAGTCCGTCTCATCGTCCCTCTGTCCACCGGGTGGCAGTCCGTCTCATTATCCCCTCTGTCCACCGGGTGGTAGTCCGTCTCATTGTCCCCTCTTTCCACCGGGTGGCAGTCCGTCTCATTATCCCCTCTGTCCACCGGGTGGTAGTCCGTCTCATTGTCCCCTCTTTCCACCGGGTGGCAGACCGTTCCATTGTCCCCTCTGTCCACCGGGTGGCAGTCCGTTCCATTGTCCCCTCTGTCCACCGGGTGGCAGTCCGTCTCATTGTCCCTCTGTCCACCGGGTGGCAGTCCGTCTCATTGTCCCTCTGTCCACCGGGTGGTAGTCCGTCTCATCGTCCCTCTGTCCACCGGGTGGCAGTCCGTCTCATTATCCCCTCTGTCCACCGGGTGGTAGTCCGTCTCATTGTCCCCTCTTTCCACCGGATTGTAGTCCGTCTCATTGTCCCCTCTGTCCACCGGGTGGCAGTCCGTCTCATTGTCCCCTCTGTCCACCGGGTGACAGTCAGTCCTATTGTCCCCTCTGTCCACCGGGTTGTTGACCGTCCCATTTTCTACTTAGTCCACCGGGTGGCAGTCCGTCCCATTGTCCCCTCTATCCACCGGGTGGCAGTCCGTCTCATTGTCTACTTAGTCCACCGGGTGGCAGTCCGTCCCATTGTCCCCTCTATCCACCGGGTGGCAGTCCGTCTCATTGTCTACTTAGTCCACCGGGTGGCAGTCCGTCTCATTGTCTACTTAGTCCACCGGGTGGCAGTCCGTCTCATTATCCCCTCTGTCCACCGGGTGGTAGTCCGTCTCATTGTCCCCTCTTTCCACCGGGTGGCAGTCCGTCTCATTATCCCCTCTGTCCACCGGGTGGTAGTCCGTCTCATTGTCCCCTCTTTCCACCGGGTGGCAGTCCGTTCCATTGTCCCCTCTGTCCACCGGGTGGCAGTCCGTTCCATTGTCCCCTCTGTCCACCGGGTGGCAGTCCGTCTCATTGTCCCTCTGTCCACCGGGTGGCAGTCCGTCTCATTGTCCCTCTGTCCACCGGGTGGCAGTCCGTCTCATCGTCCCTCTGTCCACCGGGTGGCAGTCCGTCTCATTATCCCCTCTGTCCACCGGGTGGTAGTCCGTCTCATTGTCCCCTCTTTCCACCGGATGGTAGTCCGTCTCATTGTCCCCTCTGTCCACCGGGTGGCAGTCCGTCTCATTGTCCCCTCTGTCCACCGGGTGACAGTCAGTCCTATTGTCCCCTCTGTCCACCGGGTTGTTGACCGTCCCATTTTCTACTTAGTCCACCGGGTGGCAGTCCGTCCCATTGTCCCCTCTATCCACCGGGTGGCAGTCCGTCTCATTGTCTACTTAGTCCACCGGGTGGCAGTCCGTCCCATTGTCCCCTCTATCCACCGGGTGGCAGTCCGTCTCATTGTCTACTTAGTCCACCGGGTGGCAGTCCGTCTCATTGTCTACTTAGTCCACCGGGTGGCAGTCCGTCCCATTGTCCTCTCTGTCCACCGGGTTGTTGACGGTCCCATTGTCCCCTCTGTCCACCGGGTGGCAGTCCGTCTCATTGTCTACTTAGTCCACCGGGTGGCAGTCCGTCCCATTGTCCTCTCTGTCCACCGGGTTGTTGACGGTCCCATTGTCCCCTCTGTCCACCGGGTGGCAGTCAGTCCCATTGGCTACTTGGTCCACCGGGTGGCAGTCCGTCTCATTGTCCCTTCTTTCCACCGGGTTGTTGATCGTCCCATTGTCCCCTCTATCTACTGGGTGAATATCTGTTCTTTTGACACTGTTCTACACCAGGTGGCTTGAGCTACATTAATAATTTTGAGCATTTCAAACAATATAATATTTATATATATAATATATATCTTCACATCATAGATATTAAGGTTAACATCAAAATTAGCTTGATTAATCAAATAATTTTCGTTCTTTCCCAGTTAGGTAAATGTAAATAAATTCCTGGCTCGGCAGGTAATGCCTTAGGGTCGTTGGCTATTCCCACAACTTACAAATGCATTCTTTACTCGGTTCACGGATTGAGGCATTTTGCAGATCCAGTGGTGAAATGTGTGAAAGGGGTATCTTATTTGAAAAGTTGACGATTCTTCAAAATAATTGATTAAGACTTGATATATATCTATATATATATGTACGTATAATTAAAATATCAGGTGAGCCAGCTGAGAGCCATTCACAGAACAAGCTATATCAACAAGTTTCAAATTTTTGAATATGATTTCTGTCAAAACATATTGTATTATTCTGAATATAGAGCAATCCATAATCTAAATATTTTAAAATGGGGCTTATTTTGTATTTTAATAAGATTTTTATTAATCCAATATTTCTTAGAAATATAAATGTGTGCAAAAAAGGTTAAAAAAAAAATATATATAATAATTAATATACTATAAAATAAAAGGATTTAAAAGCGCGAATGTTTCTTTTATACATAAAACGAACTTCTACTGTCCTTACTGCGATGAAAAAATATATTGGGAGGGCTTGGCTCATCAGTGGTGAACCCTCCCAGCGGTTTCGCCAATTTAATCCACCACTGGGTTCACCACTGATGAGCCAAGCCCTCCCAATATATTTTTTTCATCGCAGTAAGGACAATAGAAGTTCGTTTTATGTATAAAAGAAACATTCGCGCTTTTAAATCCTTTATTTT
>CP092872.1:61171423-61233161 GCA_030710605.1 Cordylochernes scorpioides
ACTGAAATCTGAAGGAGCAGAAGATATGGGTCATTTATACTTTCACCAATGCCTTTAGGATCTTTGCGATGGAACGCGTATGGTGTTTCAGCGCATGTGCTCTCATGTCCTTGAAGCACATATACTGACAGTGCCCCAAAGTTGAACACACTGTATAGTGTCTGAAATATCTTTGGCCCCTTCGGATACCAACCTTCGCTTCATTCTAGAGAGGCGTTAGTTTTCATGTCATATTTGTAATATAGTTTTGTTGTTTGCAATTTTCTTTTTTTTTCCTTTCAAATATGTATCCACTCTGAAATATAGTTTGTAAATTTTTATACCAATTTATTTTCTTATATATATATGTTTTTTTTTTCATTTCCAAAATATTTATTTATACTTTCACCAATGCCTTTAGGATCTTTGCGATGGAACACGTATGGTGTTTCAGCGCATGTGCTCTCATGTCCTTGAAGCACATATACTGACAGTGCCCAAAGTTGAACACACTGTATAGTGTCTGAAATATCTTTGGCCCCTTCGGATACCAACCTTCGCTTCATTCTAGAGAGGCGTTAGTTTTCACTAAGGTTGGCTTTGCTATGACTATAAATAAGGCTCAAGGCCAAACCTTGGGTACAAGAGCCTGTGTTTACGCACGGACAACTTTATATGTGGCTTTTTCAAGTGTGCGAACATTGGATAGCATACATGTAAAGATGACCCATATCTTCTGCTCCTTCAGATTTCAGTCTTCCATTCATTCTGAAGAGGCATCAGTTTTCACTAAAGTTGGCTTTTGCTATGACTATAAATAATATTTGGGTTCTTGCTACAAGAGCCTGTGTTTATGCATGCAAAATCAAAGTTGTATTTAAACAACAATCAACCTTGTAAATTTGATTTTAAAATGGTCGAATTATCGAAAGTGTCGAATTATCGAAAGTGTCGAATTATCGATAGTGTCGAATTACAGTTTGTTTATTTATTTTTTAATAAGGTCCTCTTATCTTATCTGCAATATAGTTGTATTTTTCGAAATTTTATTTTCTAATTTGTTAATTTTTTCTTTTTTTTTTCACTCTAATAATATTTATTTAAATCTAATAATTTTTATTTAATGCAATTTAATTAATAATTTATTTAATCCAATGTCTATAGTTTCTTCCCTGAAATTGCTTACCAAACATGAGTCAGTGTTTCCACAGTGTTAACAGTTGGAGTGTTAGAATGCGGAGAAGCAAAATAACTCCCTACTGAATTTCTCAATAGTCTTACTCCCAGAGGAATGCATCCACACCAGTTAACCTCTAGGTTGGTACTATTGTTATGCTTCTGAGAAGTTTTAATCCTAAGCAGGGTCTTTGAAAATGGTACACGTATGGTGATACAGTGCATGTGCTCTCATGTCCTTAAAGAAGTGTAGTTCTGTTGTTTGCAATTTCATTTTCTGATTTGTTAAAATTTTTCTTCTATAGTTTCTCACCTGCGGGTCCTTCGGGTAAACCCGGGGCGTTGCCCGGGTCACTCGGCTAGTAATAAATAATGAAATTACCTGTGCCGAGGCTTGAATCAACTTGTAAATTTACATATTTACCAAATGTTTGTGCCGGCCAGAAGAAAACAACAACAATGGATTTATTAAGTGTAAAGTGGCGCCATCTAGGGATCAAATACACAGAGTTGTTCTAAAGCATATATTTAAAAACTAGCGGATGTGCCCGGCTTCGCACGGGTTTTACCCGAGTGAACGTTTGTCTAACGAACATTTGTTAAAACAATTCTCTAAAAACTTATTAAAAAAAAAAGAAGATATATTTTGATAATTTGAAACTCGTAAATTTGAATCTCTCGATAAAGTGAACATTTTTTTCCCGGTCCCTGTGTGCCGTGTCATCCTGAATTTTGTCTTTCCTAATTTTCTACATTAGAAAATCATAGTTTTATCTAGTGAACATTTTTTCCCGTGTCACATTACCGTGTCACCCTGAGATAATCTTACTTTTGATAAATAATATTTGAGATAACAAACTTAGTGATAAGAAAATTTGTTAACATCGTCACAATGGGGGCGCTGCTTGCGAGTTAAATCTACAAATCTGCAAATAACTCTAAGGATATTCAAGATATTCATGAAATTATTTTTCACAAACCTTCCCGGTGATATACCTAATAATATCCCAAAATTTCACGGCGATTGGATGTATGGTTTTTGAATTTTTAGAGTACAAACAAACAGACAGACAAACAGACAGACATTCAATTTTATATATATAGATTACTCTTCTTTTTTGGCTTTTTATCTTACATTCATTCTTCATTGTTGGCTTTTTATATTACATTTACTCTTCATTGTTGGCTTTTTATCTTACATTCACTCTTCATTGTTGGCTTTTTATCTTACATTCATTCTTCATTGTTGGCTTTTTATATTACATTCACTCTTCATTGTTGGCTTTTTAACTTACATTCATTCTTCATTGTTGGCTTTTTATATTACATTCACTCTTAATTGTTGGCTTTTTATCTTACATTCACTCTGTTGGCTTTTTATATTACATTTACTCTTCATTGTTGGCTTTTTATCTTACATTCACTCTTCATTGTTGGCTTTTTATATTATATTTACTCTTCATTGTTGGCTTTTTATCTTACTTTCATTCTTCATTGTTGGCTTTTTATATTATATTTACTCTTCATTGTTGGATTTTTATCTTACATTCATTCTTCATTGTTGGCTTTTTTATTACATTTACTATTCATTGTTGGCTTTTTATCTTACATTCACTCTTCATTGTTGGCTTTTTATCTTGCATTCATTCTTCATTGTTGGCTTTTTATCTTACATTCACTCTTCATTGTTGGCTTTTTATCTTACATTCATTCTTCATTGTTGGCTTTTTATATTACATTCACTCTTCATTGTTGGCTTTTTATATCATATAGAAAATCATCTTAGTTCTTAGTGATAAGAAAACTTGTTATCATCGTCACAATGGGGGCGCTGCTTGCGAGTTAAATCTACAAATCTGCAAATAACTCTAAGGATATTCAAGATATTCATGAAATTATTTTTCAAAAACCTTCCCGGTAATATACCTAATAATATCCCAAAATTTCACGGCGATTGGATGTATGGTTTTTGAATCTTTAGAGTACAAACAAACAGACAGACAAACAGACAGACATTCAATTTTATATATATAGATAAAATATATTTTTATAACATATATTTCGAAGAGTATTTTGTATAATAGAATATTTCAATACCAGGACTCAAATCTGTGCAAAAAGTTTTCTATAAAAAGAAAAGCTACCGCTCCTATCAAATCATATACAAAACCTATTCGTTATTTATTTATCATCCCTACTACTAACTGATTCACATATATATCATTAAATCACAACACTAGCTTTGAAAATTACAGAACGCAATAACCTAGAGACCATGGTATCTGACTACGTTATAGAATAGCGAGTAGAGTTTTGATATATTTTGAAGCGAGGGGAAATAATTATTTTTAAAAATCAGTTTATAGCTGGCAAAAATTCAATCTTAAAGTTATTGTATTTCCATTTATCCGTATTTTTAAACGACAATACAATTATAATTCGAAATTAACAAAAGGTTGCTACTATAATATAACGAACATATAGTACCACAAGATTTACTATATAAAAACAGTCGAAGGGGGTGTTGTTAACAAGTTCAATATAATTTCAATGTTCCTCTACTTAGAAAAAATCAAATTATATCAAGGAGGAAATATCTTTATTTACGGGGCTGCTAACCAAAAATGATTTTTGAGCCCCAATGGCCGCATAAAGCGGAATATATACAAACCACTATGACCAGGCTGGGGAGACTTAGGGACAGGATCTCCGTCAGGGAAGAGGCAGGTTAGGCCGAAAAAAAAAGGTCTCACCAAGATAAAATTATATTGACAGCTCTCTGTGAGTTCAAATTCTATAAAGAATATTTTAATTAAGTCGTTTGTTTTCAAAACCAGAAAATTTATATTCCAATATATAACACAAAATGTAATTCGTCTTTTGTTTTTTACTTCTAAATATTGAACTTTACATTGATTTTAATAAAATTCTTTGCTGTCAAAAGGTTAACAATTTTTAGCTTTGATTCTAAATTATTCTGACATCTATGTGAAGAAACATATCAAATGTAAACCTTGTCTCACTTTAGTCGGTCACCTTTTATATAGAGATTTCATGAGCCTTTCTCTTTCAAAATTGCACTAATTCCTCTTTATATTTTTGATGCGAATAGTGCAAATTATATTATACATACTCAAATAATTTCAATAATAAGGCGTTTATTTTGTATTTGATTGAATATTCATATCAAAATTAATACAAGATTCTGCAAGACTGTTAGTCTATTTGTTTTAAGCAAATCACAAGTTAGATGAGTTTTTTTATTGTGGAGAAGAGCTGAAAAAACTGCTCTTCACCTTATCTACGGCTGTCCGAATTTTACAGAAGTGAGACATCGTTTGTTCCCTGATCTAAATGATTTAACTCTCTTACATCTGCCAATTTTTCTATATAAATTTTATTTCTTGTCGATTAATACATGTAAATTTGTAAATATTTCTAATTCTAAGTTCTAATTTGTTTGTTGTTTTGTTTTTTTTTTCCTCTGTAATAGGCGCAAATATTTCAATATCGCGTCTTGTTGGTTAATAAATAAAACAGTGAGGTGAGTGGGTCCATGTTGATGTAGCTGTGGATGGTTGTATTTCTGGGGCCGGTTCTTGTAAATTATATACAATCACTTGTGGAGAACCAACTTTCCATTACCAATATTTTTGCTTTATAGGGAGGCACTCACCTGACTCATGATTTGCTTGAAATAGAGAAAGGAAGACCTCTCGAAATTTTATTGTTGATTTTAATCAAAATAAACTTTTTAAAGCAATTTAATAGGTTTCCGTAGATGAGTTACTTTTTTATTTTAAAGCCGTCTCAGGCTTTCGGCGATCTCTGTCCGAAAGGAGAACATATACAATAGATGCCCGAATTCTTGAAATAGTTTCAAAATAAAAACAAAAACATCTCTGGAAACATTTTTAATTGTTTAATTAATATCCAGGAGATTTAAATAAATTGATGTGAAAATAAACTTTTCAATCCAAAACACGCCCTATGGTAAACTCCAATTCTAGATCGCGCTATATTCCTCGTGATATGTAAATAATGATGCCCATTCGTACGCTGATTGATTTCCCTCTCTACTTATCTCTTTTTACTTTAAACATGTCAATGTAAAAATGGAGTATTCAGGTTTAGATCACCTGCACGATGGCTCTAGTAGATATATTGGAATTGAAATAACCGTAGTCCTTTTTTGTGAGTTGAATCTTGTTTACACAGACGTTAGCAATTTAGGTAAAACTTAGGCTCAACTTGATTATATTTATATCCGTATTTATATATCAATACAGATATTTTAAGGTAAATTCTCTGGATTAGCTCCTTGATTGAATTTCCTTGAACTGAACCTAAATCGAACCTAAAACTAAATTGAAACTAAACCTAAACCAAATCTAAGCTAAGTTGAACTTAACTTAAACTGAATATAAATCTAATCTAAACTAAATTGAATCTAACCTAACCTGAATCTGAATCGAACTTAAGCTAAATTGAACCTAACCAAAACTGACATTAATCGAAACTAACCTCTAACCTAGTCTTAATTTTTTTCCTTAGAGAGATACCTAACCTCGTCGCTGTGTGGTTGTTTCTAAGTTCTGATATAGGCTTCCTTCTTGGGCAACACGTGAACCCAACCCCTGGAAAGTTGCGTGGGTATTGCATTTGATCTACGCGGTCGTAACAATATTCATGCGCAAATGTATTTTGAACTAAGATAAGAAATTATTTTCATCAAAAAATAAGTTTACTTTCAAATATCAAGTACGAAAATAGCTCCATATTTTCAGATATTTACTAATTTACATGAGTTAGGCTTATATATTTTGCTATAGATAATAAAAAATTATATATTAGATTGAATAAAATATTTATTTGCCAATATTTCTGTTGGCTAAACGCCAACCTTTGTCAAGGCATTACATATTGGCATATATTGGGTAAAAATATTTTTATCCAACCAAATATATGCCTTTTATTATCTACATATTTAAATATAAAAAAATAAAGAAGGCATATCCTGACCAGAAGCACATGTGCTTTTTAGATGACAGAGCGCTATCTAGTGGAACAGAAATCAACTAAACGTTGGTTTAGTCTTTTCCCTGATATTTGACCAACCCAGATTTAAATATGGATTGTTCTATTTTCAGAACGAAATATTTTTCTATCTGAAAAATAGTACAAAAGTGAATTTGTACATGGATCAGGTGGATAAATTAAGAAAAAAGATATTTCCTGATCGTGTAACTGAAAGTTGTTGATGACTTGCGTCATCTATCGGAATAAATATCAACTATTCGTTGATTTTTAATTATTCCAGAATTGGCCAAATAGGACCAACAGCCCAAAACGCGTACGTGGTTATCTTTTCTTGATTAATCAAGAAACGGTATTTGGCCAAATCTGGAATAATTAAGAATCAACGATTAGTTGATATTTATTCCGATAGATGGCGCAAGCCATCAGCAACCTTTAGTTGCACGATCAGGAAATACCTTTTTTCTTAATTTTGCTGTCACCGCCGCCTCAAATATTATTATCTAAACCAGCCGTTATAGATAAAACTAGCAATGAAAAAGTGAAAGTTGCATAAGCTTATGATTTATGCTTTGTTTTAAGAATGAATCGATGTTGGTTCCATATGCTTGAATTGAATATTACAACTTAGTTTTATATAATTCATTTCTTAAAAAGGAACACAACCAAACAAAGAAAAATTACAATTGTGAAATGATTTGATAACTAACTAAAAAACAACAACAATATTAAAAATGATGATGACTAAAAAATTGAATATGTCTGCCAAAAAATGCTTCTGTGAATTTAAAAAAAAAAAAAAGAATAATTACAAACTTAACATATAAACTTCAAACACTAGTAATAAAAAAGTGTAGTCAGGACAATTAAAAGTTCGAAGTTATAAAAAAATAGAAGTGTCGACTGCAATCCTAGTATCAATAGATGGTGACACCAACAGGATTAACTGGGATTTAGCTGTTCTTGGACACATTTTTTTATGAAGAAAAATTCTGTCAAGATATAATCTTCCCTTGAATCATTTAACAAATAACAATTTATTGATTAATATAATAATAAAAAACCTTTTCATAGATTTTTTAAAATCGTTAATCTCTTTTGAACAAATTTTGTTATATTGCTTATCTGTGTGTGTGTGTGTGTTATTTTTATCTTTTTAAAGAGTTAAATAATTTAACCTTTTTTTCATAATGGACTGAAAGGTTGTTTATGTTTGAAGTTTTTTCTCTCCTGTAAATACACATTATATAAATGGTTTGATTCTGTGTTATTTAAAACCTCTAAAATTTGTTTTCATATTGGTGAAAATAGTTTAAGAAATCTCTATCACAAATTTATTTTATATTAAAATTAGTTTAATATCTCTCTCTCTCTTCTTTCCCGCCGTGGGCGCTACCAAAGAGGACCCTGTTTATATTTATATATATGTTGAAAATCGAGCAATCCATTTTAAATACTTAAAATTATTAACGCTTATTTTGTATCAAAATAATTTATTAAAACATCCAATATTTCGATGAGGCTGTTCGTCTATCTTCCTCAGGGATTCTAACCTTGTAAACAAATCATCCACGTAATGTACGAGTGACGAGGTTTGAATAAACACCAATCTACTTTATTCAAAACTTCGCCACTCGTGCATCACGTGGATGATTTGTTTACAAGGTTAGAATCCCCGAGGAAGATAGGCGAACAGCCTCATCGAAATATTGGATGTTTTAATAAATTATTTTGATCCAAAATAAGCGTTAATAATTATAATTATTTATATATATATTATATTTAAAAAAGAATAAGATTTATGTTGATTTTTGATTATTTTTTTTTTAGGATTATGGTATGGAGTTATTTGCCGGTTCTCCTTAGTACTATATGGTATTGGTTATGCAGTCGTGGCCAGAATCCCGAAAGTAAAATAATAAAAACAGTTTTGATAAGAGATTGTTTTAATTGAGCTATGGTAATATAAAGAACATAATTTGATTAAAGTAATGCCTGGCTTAAGGCGTAAGAATAAATAAAACAAAATATTATTTACATAATTACAAACATGTTTGAGCCGACCAACCGGGGAAGAACAACAACGGTTTTATATAGGGTAAGCGTGACCTCTGGCGGTCGATTTAACAGAGTACTTGAATCGATGAAATATAATTTTAAATAAAATATATAATATTTTAATATAAATAAAATATTTTAATATAACATATATGCATATTAATCAATTATTTTATATAGTCATATCTATTTATTCATTTATTTACCATTATATAATTTTATTTATTCATATTTTAATTTTATCTGTATTCAACCTTATATAATCTTATATGGACATGGTAATAAATCAGTTTCGAACTCAATCTCTCTCTCAAAATTCAATATATATCGTTCTATTTAAATATATTTGTCTTCAAATAATATTGTCACGTAGAAAATTAGAAAAGGCAAACATCATAATGACACGCCAATTTATTTAAGGCAAGAACAAAACCAACATTTATAAGATACAAGATAAAAGCAATGAGGGAAGTTTTCAGAGTAGCAATATATAAATAATATTAATATCAGAAAATGAATAATCTATATATATATATGGTAGTTTAAACCAACAACCCCATATTGTATATAACTTATAACAATATTTTCATGTTGTATAATTGAAACACATCTATAAATGATTATACGCATTATTGACATGTGTCAATACATCATCATATGTAATGTACTTTGTACATATTGAGGATAAATAAATAAGACTCTGTAATAGATTAAGAGTTGAGCTGAAGCAAGAGATAGAAGTCAATAACATCTAAAATCAAATGTAGCAGTCCCAAAACAACATCTAAAGATAGATGGGAAACTGTCAGGATGGCGCCAGTGTAGGATATTGCCAGCTGATCCACGCTCTTGTCGCATCTGCTGATATGCAATACTTCCTTTCTCGGAAAAGATATATAAGGCCTCCGTCCTAGCCAAAAATATAGTCACTTGATAGTCACTTCACCATCAGCGGAAGCCCTCGTCGGTTGTCACCAAGGTCCACCTCATTGACCATGTAGAACAGTAAGAACTCTTCTATCTCCATCTTTCGCTCCTAGCTCAACTTTTATCTGTTCACGGACTTTCCTAGTGCAACGGTTTCTTCGTTTTTTGCCTTTTTTTGCATTCTGCCTCGACCACGACTGCCTGTACTCTGTAAGAACTGTTAAAGGTCTCCCAAGGTGCAGAGATGTACTGGAAAACTCCACGCCCTGACTGTCTCTCTCGGTTACTACAGGTTTCCCCTTTCGGTTACCATACCACAGCGAGAGACCCTCGGTTACAACAATATAGTGAGAGTCGACAGGATCGCACACCATAGATTAAGTCGACTGGATACCTCACCACAGTTTTATTCGACAGGATTCTACAAGAGTCAACAGGACCTAATCACATATATATATAAGAATTGATAAATGCTTTGCTAAAATATTATAAATCAATATATTCAGAATAGATATGATATATATTTAAACTTTGGTGTGTATGCAGAAATAATTTTGTGTTTTAATGCAAATCACACTACTCAAATATAAATCAACGAGGGATCAAATATTACTTACTCATTTTTTTATTTCAATTTAAAGCGCTATGTATCTCTAGGGACACTTGAGCTGTCATACATGTGTGCCTTTACATTTGTCTATACATATTTATACAATAAATTTTAGGCCGTGAATAGAATAGTCATATGATATTAACAATGAGAAAGAGAGAAAATACGAGAAAAAAAGAACTGTGTACAAAGGAAAGAAGTGTCTGGCAATATGTACAATCAGCATAATATAAATTATCAGTTTCTTGAAATATATTTGTTGCTATATAATTTAAAATATATTTAAAAATGTATTGGATTTAATATACATTTATTTACTGGAAATAAAAATACTTGGATCTGTTACTATTAAATTATTTTCGATTCTGTAGTCTTGAAAAACAGGACAATCTAGTAAAAGATGTATTGAGGTTTGTCCCTCATGTCCACAAAAACAACTCGAGTCTTACACTGCTTTAATTCTTTTTTAAAAAGCTTCTGAAATTTCCATGATTAAAAATGAATTGAGAATTATAAATATTTGGTCGGAAATATTTTGGTATGTTGTTAGGGAAGAAGCTTTGAAAAGTTTCATTTGTGATGAAATTTTACTTACTTTATATTAGTTAACAAGCATTCATTCTTCGTAAGGAAATTTAGAGTTTGTACAAAGTTTTTATAACTAATTAACTTCGTATTTTGAAATACTATATAAATATTCTCATCAAGAAGATAGAGGCTGCCTGGCCGGTATTTATAGTTCTTAAGATTAAAGATACATCGGCCAGTATAAATATTTTTATTATCTTGAGATTTCGACAAAAATCTTTTGTTCAGAAGCAAATAAATATTAAAGCATTTGGCAAGGCGTTAAAATTATTCTAAATAGAAAAATTAGCTCCTGACAAGGACAGATTTTTGTCGAAATGTCGAGTTAATAATGATATTTATGAAAATTCGAAACTATTATAGACACGTATGATTCTATTGAAAAATTAAAACAATTTCTACTGCCCTTACTGTAATGGAAAAATTAATGGGAGGGCCTGGCTGATCAGTGGTGAACACTTCCAGCGGTTTTGCCAGTTTAATCTACCAGGCCCTCCCATTAATTTTTCCATTGCAGTAACAATTGCCTTTTTTTTATCGAGCATGTAGGGGACAAGAATTCCGTAGTTGGCAAGGGCCTGTATGAACTCAAGGCGGCTTGTAGCTCCTGATAGGATCCAGATTTTCCTTCGGAGAAGGCTTCGTTGGTGTAAATATTTCTCTTTGTTTTTTTACTCAAATTGTAAACTCTCATTTTTCTGTTGACTAGATGTCAATTAACTTGTTTTATTGTCAATTTTCATTGCAGTAAGGTCAATATTGATTACTTAATTTTAAAAAGAATCATACGCGTCTATAAAAGTTTCGAACTTTCATAACAGATGGCGCGCTAATGCATCATAATATATTTATATTGGTTGAAGTATCTGTAAAATTTTGAGAACTATGAAATTCTCATATTCTATAGTCATTATTTAATGTAACTTTTTAATTTGAGAATTGAGATGTTAAAAGAAGAAATTATTTCTTTATTTATGAATATTAGTTTTCCGTATTTTAAATATTGTTTTGAATCTCCAGAGACAATTGTAAATATTCACTATTATTTATCTCGATAGAATGACTTATATCTCTAACAATGGGGATGGATCCTTCTAGGTTTCTATACGCCATCAAAAGTAAATACATATTCTATCTTCATGTCCATTGTTACTTCTAGGAAGCTGATTGGTGGGATTTGAAATATCACCTTTTCATCATTCCCGCGTTCAGGTTTCCACTATTATACACAATAATAAGTAAAATAAAAATTCAACTTTTAAGATCGTCAATTCATTTCTTCGAAGTGATATCGTCCAATGTTGACTTCTAATAAAAGGTAATATTTCTGCACGCTAAGTTATAAAATGGTTTGAATTGTCAGAGTGGCACCAAATATAAGTAAATGATAACAATATATAATACATCATTTTGTAAAAATAACATATAGAGTAATTTATTTTTAAATATTAACTTTAATTACGGAGAGAAAGAGAGATTTGAGATTGAAACTGATTTATTACAACGTCCATATAAGATTTTATAAGGTTAAATACAGAATAAATATAAATATGAATAAATAAGATTATATAATGATAAATATATGAATAAAAATATATATAAATAAATAAAATATTTGATAAATATACATATATATATATGATAATTTAAACCAATAACCCTATATTATGTAATACGTATAACAAGATTGTCATGTTGTATATAGAACTAATTATAAACTATAACTAATTATACGCATAATTGACATGTCTCCTTGCATCACCATATGTAATGTACTGAGGATGAATAAATAAAAGATTAAAAGCTGAGTTAGAAGCAAGATTGAGAGAATTACAAAGTAACTTCTAAAGATAGATTGGAAGCGACAGACTGTCGCCAGTGTCCGGTGTCCCTCGACACGTGTGACACGTGCATGACCCAATTCTCGTAGTATAAAAAGGCCCGTAGCAACAGCAGTCAGTTCAGTTCCAGTGAGTCTTCCGGTCAGCGTCACCCCTTATCGTCTCCAAGGACCAACTCATCGACCATGTAAAACAGTAAGAAACCTTCTCGATCTCCATCTTTGCTCTAGGCTCAACTTTTTATCTATTCAAGGAACTTTCCTTCTTTCAACTGTGTCGCTTCGTTTTGTGTGTGTGTCCTTACCACCCATCGCTCAACAACCACGACTGCTTCTAGCCAACATGCCACACTGCATTCATCCAACAGCATAAACTACTACTACATTACTACATTATCACAGAGTCGACAGGATTCTACAACAGGCTTACCAAATCCCAACCTATTATTACAGAGAGTCGACAGGATTACCACAACGAAGGAGACCACAACGAAGAAGGTAAAAAGACTGTCCAGATGGATAGAAGAGCCAAGAAGCAAAGATGGAGGAACAAGCACGCCATTCCAACGAAACGACCAAGCAATCTTCCCCCCAACGACACAGCCGAACATCCGGCAAAATAAGCCGGTGAGAAGTTACCCACCTTCGACCTTACAACGCAACCATCCAGACGACATGCCACCATCGCCAAACAGAAGTCACAAGCTTCTACAAGCTCTACATGGGACGCCTTCCACGTCATCAGGACAACAACCAAAGACCAAGTCTCCTGACTGAACAATCATAAAAACTGTGAGTTTTCAAAAAATCTACTTAACCCTCTCTTCATGCTAACAACTTGATTTTCCATAAATATAATGTTTATTTTTACTGTAATTATTTTTAAATCAAATTTTACCATTTTTATAGCATTTCAAATCAAATTTTAAATATTGTACACCCTCATTTATCATTTTTTACTTTATTTTAAGCAACTTTTAAATTTTAATTCATTACTTTCAATTTTACATAAAAACTCATATTATATTTAAATTATTCGAATCATAATTCTAAACTTATTTGTGTGTTTTTTTAATACCTTATTTTTATACCAAAAAACACCAATGTCTTATTTAAATACACAAAACTTTGCAAAAAAATCATTGTTATGTTCACTATTTTATGTACACGCCCCATTCAAATTATAAGTCACTATCATGCCATTGCCCTTTTACAAGTATAATTTTCGCACTAACATAAGCAACGATTTAAAAAATATATTCAAATTTTAATAAACATAGGTGAAACGCATTTTTTAAAAATACAAAAATCGAAAGATACAATATCTTCAAAAGCACAACTAGAAATGTAACTGTTCTTCCCCAAAACAAGTTAAAAATTCCAGCATAACTACACTCCCTCGTCCTTTTCTTTTTACATGCATAATTATTAATAATTCACACATCCCTCGGAACGAACTTCAACACATTCCCACCTTACTTTCTCCAATTGGCCACCATTCGAGCCACACGAGCTCCATATCGTCGCGAACACAAAGATTTCACGATAAACATACCACCTCTATAACAATCTGAAAATTCTCGATGTGTTTCGTACAACAACCACCCATGACTAATAAATTTGTTATTCATTCGGAAACTAGTTAGATGCTGTACCAAAAACGAAGACTTCACGTGACACCTTTCCATACAATTCACCCACTAGTGTCACACAGCGCAACACAACAATTTTTCTCACTTAACAGGCCCAAGACGCCTTCATGCCTGTGACACCTCACCAAAGTGTGTCTACGTTGAAGTCGCACTTTTATTCACATCTAAACCTGACATCATTGAATAAAATTTTTTTTAAAAGTCCGCAACATCGTCGAGACACAACGCTTGCGAACACAGAGAAAACTATATTTTCAAATAGCCAGAAACAAATTACCACAGTGGAGGCAGAGAGATTTTCTTCTAGCCAACAGGGTGACTCACAACGCCCACCAACATCAATAAACAACAGCTATGTCGGTCGGCATCAAAGGGCAACCGCCATGTTAAAATGACACCTCCAGTTGCAGTTCGCCTGTACCTGACACGTCATCCAACTCGCAGGACGGATAGATTGCAGCACTTATAACTAATTGACTTACCAATCATTACCCAATTTACTTATTAATTTGAACTTTAATATTGAAATATTATAACACTTTATATCTTTAATTATCATTATGTGTTTTACAACTTTTACATTGTTTTCACGACCAGTGTGGAATATTTTTTCTAAACTAGAACGCCATCTTTTATATAATGTTAACCCTTTATTGTTATATATTACAATCATCTTCGTCAATGCAATCCATTTTTTTAAAGAATCAATCAAGTTATCATTTATTTTATATTTGTATGCTATATGTCTTTGTTTTTCTATACCCCAGCACGCAAAAGAGAAAACATTCTCTACATATCACCATGAGCATGTCAGTTCACGTATTCCCAGTTTCAGAGAGACATAGAAACACCAATGTGTACCAAAAGGGAAATGACCTAGTTACACACCACAGTTGTAACTTTTCTTCCAAAGAGACAATTTTTGTTCCATTTTTCACTACTTAACATTTATCTAATCATTAATAACCTTTAATTATATTATAACTTTGTATAAAATCTTGAATAATTATTTTTATTTTTTTTACTTTTCAATTATATAATCAAATTTTTATTCCAACATTATTTTAACAACTTTATTTTAACAATTTTATTTTTCATGATATTATTTTAGTATGATAAAACATTTAATTCTTTCAATAATCATTTTTAATTCATTATTATATCTTTTATATATTACTAACTCATTATTATATCTTTTATATATTACATGTTTGATCTTAGCCACTTATATTTTTTTATCAGCAATCATATTTCTATATTTCTATTCACTATATTTTATTTGTTTAAATACCTTTATTATCTGACAATGTTTATCATCCACTATCGGGCATCTACAACAATCGTTTTCAACAATCATATTCTTTAACCAATTCCCTATATTTTTCATCACTATCTTTGCAGTCATTGCGTCACATCAACGTAGAAACGACAGTACTGCTTGACATTTTTTCTTTTTGATTTCTTAATTCAACAAACTCTTTGAACACAGTTCCCCAGAAGTACAAGTCTCGACTTTTGGTCTGAACACGTTTCAAAAGTTTATTTCAATCATCCGCAGAGCACATCACCAACGCATGCACAAAGCGTTCACTTTTTTCAACTTTCAATTTTTTCAGCTCTAGCGGACCACAATCAACCTTTGATTTCAAGTCAAGTCAGACCACCTACTGTCGCTACAACAATTCTACTTATCGCATGGCTCTACCATCCCTTTCAATCATATTAAGTCTTTTCTTCAACAACTTTTCAACCCAATAACCCTACAATTGTGACAAAGCACTGTAACCTTATACAGGATCACAGGTGAAACATTGCCTAGGAAGACGCACAAGTCTATATCCTCGCTTTGCACCTGGATCTCAGTATTTGATTGTCTGTGCAACACTTACAATTGCATATTCTTCAACCCCTAACCCTTTCCAACGCCCGCCAACAATCTTTTAGAACATCATTTTTTATCATCATTATTTTTTTTAGCAAACAAAGGTTTTATCTACAGTTCTCTTTTATAATGAATATCATAACTTTTAAATTAAACATAAGTTTTATTTTTATAATTTTCAGATATAGCCAAATAAACATCTTGTTATAGCCCTTTACCCTCACAGTTTTTATTAATTAAAAGAAATTTTAATTACTTACCTGTGTTAGAGAGGCTTTACCCGCTTAAACCCGGATAAACCCTTTCACTCCCGGGGCCCATCTATGATAATTTAAACCAATAACCCTATATTATGTAATACGTATAACAAGATTGTCATGTTGTATATAGAACTAATTATAAACTATAACTAATTATACGCATAATTGACATGTCTCCTTGCATCACCATATGTAATGTACTGAGGATGAATAAATAAAAGATTAAAAGCTGAGTTAAAAGCAAGATTGAGAGAATTACAAAGTAACTTCTAAAGATAGATTGGAAGCGACAGACTGTCGCCAGTGTCCGGTGTCCCTCGACACGTGTGACACGTGCATGACCCAATTCTCGTAGTATAAAAAAGGCCCGTAGCAACAGCAGTCAGTTCAGTTCCAGTGAGTCTTCTGGTCAGCGTCACCCCTTATCGTCTCCAAGGACCAACTCATCGACCATGTAAAACAGTAAGAAACCTTCTCGATCTCCATCTTTGCTCTTGGCTCAACTTTTTATCTATTCAAGGAACTTTCCTTCTTTCAACTGTGTCGCTTCGTTTTGTGTGTGTGGACATTCCCAAGCTTTTTCCACTCTGCCTCGACCACGACTGCCTGTACTTTGTGAGAACTGTTAAAGGTCCTACAAGGTGCAGAGAGGTACTGGAAAACTCTCCACGCCCTGGCTGTCCCTCTCGGTTACTACAGGTTTGACCCTCGGTTGCCCCAACACATTATTACAGAGAGTCGACAGGATTCTACAACAGGCTTACCAAATCCCAAATATGCACGTTAAATTTATAAACAAATCTTATTTCAAACTAGTTGGATTACTGTTTTATTAATTCCTGTAGAAGGGCGTATGTGCCCGAAAGCTCGTATATATTTGTTTTAATAAAGAAACGCAGCCCTTGATACTTTGTTTTATTTACTTATATATATAAATATATATATACAATTCGTCATTGGTGTCGCCAACACTCCAGAGAGAGTTTTTTTTTTTTTTTGAGATTTGAAAAATTAAAATCTAATTGATGGTGAGGTTTTGGGCTTAAGGGAGTCCAAGTTTGCTGGATAAATGTTGTTGTTGTAAATTTCGGCGAAATAAACTATAACTGCAGATCAAATTTGCTTTATAGGAGTGCGAAGGTGGAGTTTGGAAGTTGGATCTTCTAAGGCAGTTTTGAATAACCATCTTCTGAGTTGTTTCAATTTGTTTATATCAAAGAAGACATGCTCAAAGAAAGAGAGAAAGATAAATAAAAAACGTTTTAAAACAGGAGTAAAACCATGTATATTAAACACATAGATTCATACGGAAAAGAGGTAGTGAGGAAAGTCTTAGAACAGATGTATAAATAAATCCCTTTTCAAACAAAGGCCCACGTGCACATGGGAAAAGGGAGGAAAAATTACTTTATTATTTTGTTTTTGTATGGCCAATCCATACAGGGCATTGGGTCCTAATAAAAGCCTTTGTTATTGTTGTTGTATATCAAACACGATGCAGCACTATATATATGCAAAGATTGTACATTTGCCTTTGTGAAAATACACTAAAACACTCAACTTTCGATATTCTCTGAAAAACAGATTTAGATCATCAAAAAAAAAGCCAACACACCAGCTCTCGACTAATTCAGACAAAATCCAACACATGGCACCAGGGCATAGACTATGGCCCTCATAAGTAGTTATAGATACATAACAGGAAAATATATTGAACCAGCCAAATATTCAAAGAGGTAGTTTTGTAAACTTTATAAAGGAAGATGTTTCTTTTAAATATATTTTTTCTCAAAATTATAATTTGCATTCTGGCCGACAATATATCCTATTACATATCACCATCTAAACTATTTCTAGTGTGATGATTGCGTCTAGTTACATCGATTTTATAATTCCTCCTATAAGGTCATACTGCCTTATTGATGAAGGTCATAGTCTAAACCCATAGTATACAGATCGGCCTTTAACGAGTTTAACATAACTGCTGGCATTGTGATTCATTCGTCGAAAATAATCTGTGTCAAAGAAAATGTAGAAAATTGCTTTGGTTGAATGTATTTTATGAAGGAAAATATTACGCACATGAATATTATTTCTTAAAAATTACAATATTTACAGGTAAACCTGTCTATAGCGTTCCCTATAAATAGCGCGTCCCTCTCTATAGCGCCCGATTTTAAATACGTAGTACGATTCGATTTACATTAAAGGTGACCTGTCTATAGCACCCCCTCTCTATAACACCCTCTCAGACCACCGCGCCGTGCTTCTCCATATGGGAAAACCACCTGATCCCCATCCACCTTGTATCTCTGCCCTGCTACTATCGGGCCTCGTGGTTGATCGTGTGGCAGCCCTAATTGACCTAACTTCAAGGACCATCGCGGTCATGAACCCCAGAGAACTATGGAGAAGCTGGTCCCGTATCAAAGCGGATCTTATAGCGGACATTAAGTCCTTAGACTCCCCTCGTGTCACTGCTGATGACTACGTCACCAGGGCAAGGCGTTTCCTGAAAGCCAGGCTCGAGTTCACGTCGACAAACGCCGACTATCCGTCACTACAAGATCTCGGGCGAGCGCTTCGCGTCCGACGTTTCAAGCTGTCGAACATCTATGATGGGAGTGGCAACATCATCGAAGACAAAGAAGTGCTCCGCCTGGCTAACTCTACCTTTCGGGAACGCTTCTCCCGCTCGCCCTGTGACCCAAGTGACATCACAAGGTTCCTTCGAGTTATGACAGCTATCATCGACCTGGAAGACAGCGATCCTTTATACTACTTCGAGATCTCCGCGGAGGAAATTGTCAATACAATCCAACACCTGCCGCTCGAGAGGGCGCCCGGGTGGGATGAACTATCATGCGAAATAATTGTGGTCTTCAAGGAATTATTCACTGGGGTACTCCAGCGCGTCTTCGAGGCGTCACAGTTCTGTGGGGCCTTGCCAACTTATACCCGACGATCCACCATTTGCCTCGTTCCAAAGGCCCACGGTGGTCTCGGCCTGAATAATTATCGACCTATCTCCCTCCCAACATCTGGCAATGGAGAGGTGAAAACACAAAGCTGCGTGTGAGTTGGTTGATAAGTTCAACGTCGACATTTCTATAGTTGTTGACTTTCTATGTCAAATTGGAAAGTGAAAATATTTTTAAAATAGGTCCACATGCTTATTATAACACGAAAAAGATTAATATTTTAAGTTTTAAATGAAATTGTGGGTTATAGTCTTATGGAGTTATCTACTATCGATCAGGTCACACTGTGCTGACTACTACTCTGATCAAAAGGTTTCGACACTTTTCTCATAAATCCTGAAAACTCAATATATTTTCTCCCGGTTTATGGCAAACGCAAGCGTCGCTCTTGGCTTGGAGACCTGCCAATTTTCAAAAACCACGCGCCACAACAGCGCGAGCAGCGGCTGTTCGAAGTGAAACCATTTTGCTCGTGCTTTGATTTCGTTAGTCAACGAAATGGAGGATCAACCAATTTGCATCAAGTTCTGTGTGAAAAACGGATTCAAGGGTGCCGAAATTTTCTGGATGTTGCAAACATACGGAGATGCCGTCATGAGCCGAAGACGAGTTTTCGAGTGGTACAAGCGCTTCAAGGAGGGTCAGGAAGAGACCGCCGACAACGAGCGTTCCGGGAGACCGTCCACATCAACCACGCCTGAAAAAGTGGACAAGGTGTTGGAACTGGTGCGTGAAGACCGACGAATAACTGTCAGGGAGGTCACGGAAGAAGCAGGATATCATTCGGGTCGACTCAATAGATAATGAAGGACATTTTGGGAGTGAGAAGACTCAACGCCGCGCGTTCTCGTTCCTAAAGATTTAACTTTTGATCAAAAGAACGGCCGGAAAGAAACGGCCAGTCTCAATCTCGAAGCGACAACCGACGACCCCGAATTGCTGAAGAGGGTCATTACTGGAGACGAAACATGGATTTATGGCTTTGATTCGGAAACTACCCAACAGGCATCGGAGTGGCGCTTCAAAAATGAGCCGAGACCAAAGAAAGCGAGGAAGGCTCCCAGCAAAGTCAAGGTCATGTTGACGGTGTTCTTCGACTACCAGGGCATCGTTCATCATGAATTTCAACAACAAGGCTCTACAATAACTGCTGAATCCTACCTGTGAGTTTTTAGGCGATTGAGGGAAGCGATCAGGCAGAAACGGCCGGAGCTGTGGAGGAGCAAGTCGTGGATCCTCCACCACGATAACGCGCCGGCGCACACAGCCCTCAAAATCTCGAAGTTCCTGCAAGACCACTCAACCTCTGTGTTCCCCCAACCCCCCTACAGTCCCGATTTGGCCCCCTGCGACTTCTTCCTTTTTGAAAAGCTAAAAAAAAGTTAAAGGGTCGGAAATTTCAGAGCATAGAAGAGATCAAAGTGGAATCGAAGAAGGCCATGAAGGCGATCCCGAAAACAGACTACCAGAGGTGTTTTGGCGACTGGCTTAAGTGCATCGCGGCCAACGGGGACTACTTTGAAGGGGACAATTTGAATTTGATAGAATAATGAAGTTTTTTTTAACTTATGAGCAAAGTGTCGAAACTTTTTGATCAGAGTAGTATATGACCAAAATATCACTACCTTTATATATCGTTCTCTCAAGATACACAATGGACTGGAGATAATTTATATGGTGAACTAAACATTCGCATCAACCACCTTGGAGACTTTCTTAACCTGCTGGATATCTCAACTTTATTGTCGCGAGATCTTTCCTCAAGAGATATAATAACATCTACCCATGATAATATCCTAGTTCCCCAGCAAGCCCTTTTTTGCTTCTCTCTTCCTTGACACGTTGTAAATAGCATTATTGTAACTATTGTATATACCCTCTTCTACTTGGAGAAGTTGTATAAGACCAAAGGGTCATAACAGGTACTTTTGTTGTTGTTAATACGGCTATTCTTGTATGTACCCTACATTTCTGTGCTTGGAGAATCCGTGTAAGACTGAATTGTCTTAATGGAGCTTTTTGTTGTTGTTGTTATATCGTTCTGAAAATACATTAAACATTTTTAGTTTCCACTTTTTATTTAATTTTTCTAATATATTCATCCTAAATTGTTTTAACTTCTATTTTAATGCATTATTATTATTTTTTTTTACTTATAGATAAATCGATCTTCATAAAAATTTGAAACGAATTTTTTAAAATATACACATTTTATTTTAAACTCTCTCTCTCTCTCTTAAAAAAATTTCTTAGAGTTTTGTTTAAATCATATAAAATTTATTTTCAAATGTTTTAATAGATATATTTATACATTGATCTCTTAATGAATTATTGACGAATTATATTGTATGCACTTAATACAAATATTTTAAAATTTAGGATAGACCTCATTATTTTTTTCTTTTAATATTTTAAGATATTCAACTTATTGTGATTGTAATTTTTATAATATTTTTTCATGCACAAATTTCCCCCACCTACTTTGAAGTTTTAAAATTATTTCAACTGTGATATTATAACACAATGCGGCGCTGAGTTTGTGTATACAAAAATGTAATGCCTTGATAAAAGTTGGCGTAGAGCCAACCGAAATATTGACGAATAAATCTTTTATTCAATCTATTATATGCCTTTTTACTATCTAATATAATATTTATATATATATGTTATAATAAATATTTTCGACTCACTGTTATATTATATATTGTTGAAATAAGAAATCATTAGCTTGCTTTTGTTTCGATAAAATAATTCAGAAAGTACTACCTGACTTAAGACTTGAAGAATAAAGAAAAATAAAATATTACGTATTTACATATCTACAAAAAGATTCGAGTCGGCCAAAGTTAAAGAGAGAATATGGATTTACGTGTTACTATCAAAATTGTATAATTTTTGAGCTGAACAAAGTAGAATAACAACAATGAATTTATATAGGAAAATCCGCGACATCTGGTGGTCGAGTTTAGGGAGTAGTTTGTATATTATATATATATGTTATATAAAAATTATTCTATTTTAAAATTATAATTTCCAAAACAAACTACTCTCTAAATTCGACCACCAGATGTCGCGGATTTTCCTATATATATTCATTGTTGTTGTTAGTCTACTTTTGTCGGCTCAAAAATTATACAATTTTGTTTGTAGCCCGTAAAGCCATATTCTTTCTTTTACTTTGGCCGGCTCAAATCTTTTTGTAGATATGGGAATACGTAATATTTTATTTTCCTTTATTCTTCAAGTCTTAAGTCAGGTAGTACTTTTCATGCAGTACATAAAGCCTAAATGGCCTATATAGTAGTTATTAACTTTGCTAATATATTATAATTTCTAGAAATTCATTGAATCAATTTAGTTAATTTTTCTTATACTCTTTCATTAGTTATTTTCAATCTATCCATGCACAAGAAATTCGATACATTTTAAGAACTTTAGTGAGAAAATACGAGGATTTTAAACTTCAAAGAAGAACTCCTAGTGCAGTATGAAAGGGATTAAAGAATAAAAAAGCAGACGACCCCGAGGTAATCCCGGCCTCATCAGCTCCTGAGCTAAGCCGCCATTTTTGTCCTGCTACTAATTATTCTAGCCATGTTGTCTTGGCTAAAAACCTCCTCCTTTTTTTACAGCCCCTTCCTTTTAATTAAACCGTTTTCAAGAGTACTTCTTGAATAAACCTTTTTTCAGCATATTAAAAAATATAACGAAATTTTGTTTTTATATGTTCTTATTCTCTGAAAAGAAAAAAAAAGTTATTGACTTAAGCTAAAGTTAATATTAAACTAATTATATATATATGATGTATTTGCATATGTGCGCTGGTTTAAAAATATATCTTGTAATTCATTTCTAAAGTTGAGGAAATTTTCTTTTGTATATTGATTTATGTAAAAATAATTCCATTTTCAAAACATAAAATTCAGAATTTTCTTTTTTTTTCTGATGATATGAATAGGTCTATGTGTTTAGTATGTGGTTCCTAACTAAGAAATTATAGTTAAAACATAAAAATACGACTCTTTTTTTTTTTTTTACACATAAAACAAAATTCTACTGCCCTTACTGCGATGAAAAAATATTGGGAGGGCTTGGCACATCAGTGGTGAACCATCCCAGCGGTTTTGCAAATTTAATCTACATATAAAACAAACTTCTACTGTCCTTATTGCGATGAAAAATATTTTGAGGGTTTGGTTCATCAGGGCTTTTTCAATGCAGTATGGATAGTAGAAGTGTTTTGTTATGTGTGTAAAAAATCATTATTGTCTTAATGTTTTCATTTCCTATATAGAGATGGTACGTTATTGCTTTAAATCAATTTATGCCTAACTGACCTTGTCTTTATTGTTTGCGAAAGATCATTTCTTGATGCAAATATTTATATTCTACTGTACTTAAAGCTCATGTTCATATTTTGCTTGAATACCATTTCTAAGATTCCACTCTTCAGTGTAGCACATATAAGCTGAATGATCCAATACAGTATTAGAGCTCTAAAGAAGCTGGGAGTTTTCACCACTGATTTGCCAAGCCCTCCCAATATATTTTCATCGCAGTATGGTCAGTTGAAGTTAGTTTTATGTGTAAAAGAAACATTCATGTCTGATCATTTTCATTTTATATATCTTTATATATGTGGCGACCACACTTTGCTTCAGCGAGCGCGAACTGGGACAAAGCTTCACTACCCATACGGGTAGTAGTATGGCGGCCTCACTACGCCTCGGCAAGCGCGAGCTGGGATAACACCTCACTACGCATGCGCGGGCGGCATCCGGGACTCTTGCCACGTGCGTCGTTCGAACAACAAGGCTTGCTTCCCCCCTCTATATATTTCGGGGCTTTAAATAAATTAATTCATTTTATAAAAAATAATTATAACTTTATCAGCGGCCTTTCCACAAGCCACACCAACACGCAGGCAACCATTCCACATATTTATAACAAGAACTAAAGTATAACTTTATAGCTTCACTAAGTTCTATTTATTATCAAAATTGAGCGATAAAATTTCTGTGACTGTCTGATAAATTGAACTGCTGTGAAGGTTGAGTATAGATAAACCAGGATTCTCAAAGCTACTCATTTCCATTCCAAAGATTGTAGAAATTAGTGTCTTGTTTCGATTATTCAAAATTGAATTAATAAACGCCAACATATCGCAATTCTTACAACAATACATAAATACGATGAATTAATATATAAATGGATGTAAATCTACACGATATAGCTTGTTTTAACGCATTTGACTCTGATACTTTCACCTTCAAACTCTACATGTTATGTTTTTTTATTATTGTTTAGAGAATTTTTCAATTGTCTTTTTTTACTAGTTTTAGCCCGTCGAACATACACATACGACAGATAAAGTTGATTTTATAGTATAGTAGTCATCCTTTTCTCTTAGAACAAATTTGTTTATATAGATAAAGGGGAAAAAATTTAGTATAATATATATATAATCATTTATTTCGCTAAGAAAAGTTCTAATTATGTAAATATTTACCTGTATATAAATATTATCTTCCAGTTTCTTGGAAAGTTGCCTGTCGAAGGACGTCAAAGTCTGAAATCTTGCCGAATTTACAGCTTTAATAAAAGATACACGTCGCTGTTAACTTCAGTTCCTTCTTCAAGATGATGTCGGCAATTCCTTCTCTTGTAAGTTTATTTTATCTAAACCGACTTATTAAACATTGTAATACTTGTATATAATGTACATCGTGTAAATTTACCGTTAAAATAGGAAGCAAGGGAGTACAAATCAGCGAACGAATAAAACGGACACAATATATACATTTAAATCGATTAAGGCTTCAAGTATAGTGATTGTAATGTATAAAACTTATATTTTAAAAACTTGTTTACTATAGAATAAATATAAAATACATATATATGTTTTGAAAATAGAGCAATCCATATTTAATTCATTAGATAATAAAAAGGCATATATTGGATTTATATGGCAAAATAAATCTTTTATTAAATCCAGTATATAACTTATATATGTGTTAACGCGTCGAATAAGGCATATAAATATATTTGACTTATTAATGAAAAATATTTTTTATTATATAGAGAGATAAGCTGTTTGTAGTTCACAACAAAAAGGACAACTTCTAAGATGTTCTGTATTTATTTTTAAGTTAAACAATCCTCTAAATGTAAGGAATGTAAACTAATTACGACTCGTATGTTTCTTTTTGAAATAAAAATTTCTACTGCCTCTACTCCAATGATAAATTATTAGAAGGACCTGGTTTGTCCCTGCCCAGAAGTTCTCCTTTACGTGGCGGGCAAGAGAAGTAGCACAAGTAAGGGACTGCCCTGTAGGACGAAGTACGGTGTTGTGAGCCCAAGCCGCTACGGTAACCGTGAAGGCCTACAGGGAACTCTGAAATATGGCTGACTAAGGGGAAATGGCACCCCCCCCCCACTTTTTTTTTCATGGAGCAACAATTTAATGGACAAGACACCACTACAACCTGGCTTATCACTGCTGAACCATGACAGCGATTTCACCAGATTAAATAAAATACTTAAAATAGTTTAAATTTCTCATAATATATGGCGCGCTATTTCTTATAACAAAAGGCAGGCTACTCTGCAGCATGTTAACATAAAAGTTGTTGAATCTTATTCAATTAAAGAGAGAGAAAATTATGGTCACTATATTAATAAAAGAATAAATAAAGAGCGCAAATTAACTTTTATATTATCAATTTTGATAGATGAGAGAAACGTTTCAATATTTATTTTAATTCTTAATTCGTAAAATAAATTTTTAAACTTTAGAAATCGTGTTTTTTTTTTCATTCCCTAATGATTTTAACTGCATCTAATTTGGCTAAATGGAACTTAGACATTTGTCAAGAACATTCGATAGTTCCTCCTGACCATGTCATGGTCCTATAGTCGAGGAATGTGTAAATATTCTTCTTTTATCTCTTTCTTTATACTTCTATATGTGCATCATAATATATTGCCAAGTTTAATGAATTCATATGCACACACACAAACCTTTATTAGGGATCAAGCCCCATACAGGATTCTCCCAGTATAGCAATGGTTTTAATTGAATATAAATCAAGTACTATATACAACTCAGTATTAACATAACTCTGCCTTTGCCGGTCCCAAGCCCGGATGAAAAAGGAGGAGGGGGAGCAGTAACATGCTCACTAAAAAACCTGGGCTCAGCTGGCCCAGCTGATAGTACCCTGTAAGGGCTCCTAATCCATGGATACGGGATGAACAGCGTTTGTACTCCATGTTAGGAGTGGCTGCACATGGCGTCTGTCCTCATGTCAGAGGCGGCTATTTCTTTTGGATCTAAGTCGGCCTGCTACTGAGTAGTGCTTCCAGTCTTAATGACAAAAGCAGACGCATTCTACTTTAACCAAGCTCTACAAACTTGATACCCTTATTGAGTGGAGATAAGAAAGAAGAAGAGAAGAATATTAACATGAGCCCAAAAAAGAAACCCTATTTACACATGTTTCTCATCCTTCTCGCCTTCTCACAATATTTGTATAAATCTTGTCAACTTTTTGATCGCTATGCATCCTTTACCTAATTAAAAAACATCAGAACTTGGAGCGAGATGGCTGTGAAAATGATTTCTTAGATCATAAAAGAAGAAAATAAACTCAGCTTCTATCCTAATAACTTTAATAATAAATGAGTCAAACGACCCTCCACAATGGCTCGTAAGTCTCTATTTTATTACATTTTAAATAAACTAGGTAGAATGGAATACGTTACGTTCAGAAGAAACTGGTGGAACATCAAGCTTGACAGGATTGTATTATTACTACATAGGTCAAATGATGAAAATATGAAAATAATTCTAATATAACTATTTTTTATAGAAAAATTCATCTAAAATTCAATCATTTATTCACTCAAAGAATTCAAGCAAAGGTGCATGATTTTCTTCAATTTTTTTCTAATCTACACAAAAACTCCTTTCTGTTTTTTATATTATCGCAAAATAATAACATTTTCTATTTCCGTTAGTATATCAATGTTTCATTTTAATTTAGAAAGATTGGAGCCAATATTTGCAGATATTTTAGAATTAAGTGTCAATGATTTCATATTTAGTGAATATAATTGATTTTAGGAGTCTGAAAGTAAATGAATGATTTATCATTTTGGGAGATGTCTACGATAAAAATATGTATTTCAAAAATTTTACAAAACGCAATTTTTAAAATATCTCAAAAGTATTTTGAGTTTATTAAAAAGTTTAGAATTCTTGATGGATTATTTTATAATTTATGTAAAATTAGTAAATAATATTTTTGAAAATAAATTAGATTTTGAATACATATATTGTCTTTATCTTTTTAATATGCATCCTTTATCGTGAGTCCCTTCAGAATTACATTAAAAAAAATCCATATTCTATAAAAAAAACTGCCTTAAAACAGACAAATTGTTTGATTCCATGGGGAGGTTGATATAAAGAGAGTAGATTGTATTATCTATTGTATTAGGTAATTGGTTGTATTGTTAGTATTTTATTAGTTTTTTGTCAAGCTCGAATCATATTGTTCTTCAGTTATAAATTCTGTACATGGAAGTCCAATTAGAAGTCTAAATACACTGATTAGAGTAATATTCAGTGTTGTGTCGAGGTGTATTTTCATTCATCAACACGACAGCGTGGGCAAAAGAGGTTTATTTCCTACACAAGATAAGTTACAAAACTGGCATAACATGCTACTGGACTACTGTTCTAAAACTAACAACGGTATTTATATCTCACAAAGCACAATAACTATGCAAAATAGTGCTCACTTCTAAAAGCATAACCAACTATGCAAAATTGTGCAGATACAAGAAACAACGAAATATGCTAGTACACAACATTCAGAAACCACGATAAATTTATACTAAGTTTACAATATACAGGGTGATCCAAAAGTCCCGCACAACTTTAAAAATTAATAACTCCGCGAATATTTGCGCTAGAGCAATGCGGTAAACACCATTGTGTTCAGGATGCAATGGGATTTTTTATGGCAAAAATTGAAAAATTCGAAATTGATTTTAGTTACAACTTTATTCGCTAGATGGCGCCCTACCAGAATCAGCGATTCAGCGGCCAAATTTTGTGATAAATTGAAAAATATAACTGAACGACACGTATTTTTACTTTTTGAATACCAGGAAAGAACCCTAATAATATCAAATGATAAATTAATAAAACACCATTTCGCCAAAGGTTAGAAGAAATGGTTAACGATTTTTAAATACAATCTGAGATATGTAAAATAGGTATATGCAAATTAAAAATGTAGCAAAAAAAACCTGATATTTTAGATGCGGTTTGCTGGAATCCTCTCAGCTATTTATATTTCGAAAATAATAATTTTCTATTCTTTTAAATTCAACTCTCTCTCAGTATCGATTATATTTATTTTAATTCATTTGAAAAATATTTATCTATCTCTGATGATTTATTTTACTCTGGAATGCCGTTGTTGTTTTTGTCGTGTGTCCAATAAGGAGCCTCAGATTCTTTTCGTTTGGCCAACAAAAAATGTCCAATTTATATACACATATATTCTTACATAATGAGACTTTAAATAATGCAAATAATCTTCATCTATTTACATACACAACACATCTCCCCCCTTAATAATACTCCAGTCGGTCTAGGGGTTTCCTGGCTCTCTGAGGTCTAGGACTGCGGACGGGCACTTGCACAGCGGCAGCCTCCGGTTTAGGAGTGCAAGAGGGCACGTGCACAGCAACAGGCCCTGGTATAGGAGTGCAAGAGGGTACGTGCACAGAAGCAGTCTCCTCCTTGTTTCCTGATGTAACCTCTGGAACCTCCTCTTCACTTTATTTCTGACTTCCACCTACAGGCTTCTCTCCTGATATTCGAGAAAGTATCAAATTTCTTGTCTCCACTTGTTTCTTTCTCACAGGTCGCAATTGATTGATATGCCTCTTATACACGACGCCCTCGCAACTTATAAGGTAGTGACGGTAGCTCAATAATTCCAAAATGGTACCTTTTTACCGTTTAGGTCCAGTTGCATAGTTGCGGAAATAAACCTCGCAACCTGTAGTAAACTGCTCCTGCCTTCTTACGGCCTCATGAAATACCTCTCGCGGATTTCTCATCTTGGTATTAAATTCGAGAATCTTGATCTTAAACTTCTCTTCATTAGCAGTTCCGCCGGGAAATTCCTTTATTACAGTTTGGGGGAATGCTCTATGAGCAAATAGGAAACTTTGTAGGTTCGTCTCTAAATCATCCTTCCCATTATTCTTTCTCAAAAGGTTTTTAAACTCTCTTACATATCTCTCAGCTAAACCATTTGTACTAGGATTATACGGACTGGTCTTAGTGTGCCGTATACCATTCATTTTGGTAAATTGCTCGAATTCACCGGAGACAAACTGTCTTCCGTTATCTGTAACAAAATATTAGGGCAATCCAATTCTGGCGAGAATTTCTCTAAGATGACTTATAATCGTTTTTCTGGTAATATCTTTGATGATAAAAATTTCTATCCACTTTGAGTATGCGTCCACGAGAACCAAAAACATTCTTCCCATGAACGGACCCGCTAGACAAGATGAAGTCGATGCCACGGTTTTTCGGGCCAAGTCCATTCCGAGATGGTAGCCGGGGATATGATTGCCGATTCTTGGCATACTCTACATTCTCTAGTTAACTCCTCGATGTTACTGTCTATGCCTGGCCACCAGAAAATACCGACTGGCAATCATCTTCATTTTAACAATCCCCATGTGTATTTCATGCAAGTCATTTAAAATTAAAGATCTTAATTTTTGGGGAATTACCACTCTTTCACGCCATTGAAAACAATCAAACTCCAGACTTAATTCCTCATTGATCTTATAATAAGGAGCTAGTGGGTTTTCCCTCAGTACCCTTGTGAATTTCCACACACACACACAGTTGCCTTCTCTAACATTCCTTAATACTATAGACAGTATTTTATCTCGGGACGTCTCATATGCCACCTCCCTAAAAGAGAACGGTACCTTATTCGACTTCCTGAAGAAGTACCTGGTCTTCATCAAGAAACTCCCTGACACTCGATTCTAAAGGAAGTCGTGACAATGCGTCAACATTGGAATTATCACTACTTTTTCGAAACTCCTCAGTATAATTAAATGCAGCTAATTTTAAGGGCCATCTTTTAATTCTGGATGCTGCACATATGGGAATTGGTTTCTGAGGTGAAAATATATGAATTAAGGGTCGGTTGTCTGTGACTATTACGAATTTTCGTCCCAGTAAATATTGTCTTGATTTCTCATCGCCATAAGTTATGCTCAACGCTTCCTTTTCTAGTTGAGAGTACCGTTTTTCAGCTTCAGTTAATGTCTTAGAAGCAAAAGCTATAGGGCATTCTTCCTTTCTATCATTTCTATGACTCAGAATTACGCCTAGTCCATAGTCCATTAATAATGATTTACATTTTTCAAATAACATTCGATATATTTTCGTCCAATTCCATCTACAATTTTTATTCAAAAGTTGATAGAATAGCGGTAAAATGTTTGCTATATTCTTTATGAATCTATAATAATAAATTAAGAGTCCTATAAAAGATCTCAATTGCGAAACATTCTTTAGGTTCAGGCGCCTCTATCACTGCTTTAATTTTATTTTCTAAGGGATGCAGTCCACATTTATCCATTTTAAACCCTAAAAATTTCACCGATTTCTTTTTAAATTTACATTTATATCTGTTTAACTTTAAACCTTTTTCTAGCAATCATCTAAATACTAGATCCAACTTTTGTTCATGATCTTCAAAGTCTTTTCCTGCAACCAAAATATCATCTATGTAGCAGGCCACACCTGGCAAATCATAAAATAGGCCTTCCATAATCCTCTGAAATTTATTTGGTGCTACCGCTACGTTATATGGTATTCTTTTATAAGAAAACAACCTCTTTGTTGTGTTTATATCAACAACAGCTTTGGCTTCTTCCGCTAACATTACTTGTAAGTAAGCCTGTGATAGGTCTAGAGTCGAAAGTACGGTGCTTGTAGTTAATTTTGAAAATATCTCATCGATCGATGGAATGGGATACCTATCTAATTCTATTGCTTTATTATCTGTACATCTAGAATCACCACATATCCTTACATTACCATCCTTTTTTGATGCCGGTACTATTGGAGCGGTCCAATATGCATGAACTATAGGTTATAAAATGCAAGAATTCACTAAACGATCAATTTCATTCTCTACTTTGTTTTTTTGGAGAGAAAGGTAAACTTCTGGCCTTACAAAACACAGGAGTCACATCCTTTTTTAAATTAAAATTTATTCTAACGTCCTTTTTAGACAGCCCATATCTTTGTTAAACAAATCTGCATACCTATCCATCAATTTTTTTATATTTAAATATATTTCTATTATATTCATTATTTAAAATTTTAATGCTAAACAATATAGAATAATCAAGTTTCAACTGTTTAATTGCCAATAATTCTTATAAATATCTTTAGGTATTAACGTAACTGGACTTCCTGTATCTATTGTAAAGCACAAAGAATAATCATCTACTGTTAAATTTATTGTGGCATCAGTTTCGCCCTGTACAGAATATATAGAGTCCTCTTGTAAAAATTTACATACCCACATTCTTCTACTAGCTTTGCAGACCCTACTTAAATGACCCAGTTTATTACATTTTAAAACAAGTCTTTGTTCTATGAGGTAAAACAGATGCCACGTGTGAATGTCTTTCACCACATCTATGACACACTATTTTGCCTTTGCCACTTTGCCTGAAAGGCCTATACTGCGCCGTACTATTATTGTACTCGCCCTTTTTAACCTTTCAATTCACAGGGGATATCTTGGCCACTAATATATCTTGTAATTCTCTTGTATTTATCTCCGCCAATTCGAACGAGATCGCCACTGCAAAAACTTTATCCCGGGGGACATTGTCGTCCTCTTGTAGTAGCTTCTTTTGCAGGATTTCCGACTTGATTCCAGCCACAGAACGGTCTCGCATCATGGTTCCCAACATATCGACGAGATTACAATTTATTGCCAAATGTTTCAATTCTCTAAGATATTCCGAAATTGATTCTCCTTCCTGTTAAATTCTCTTTAAAAATCTGCATCGCTGTGGTATCACTTTCTCCTTTTGAATGATAGTATCATAGGGTTGATCTTTCATTGGACCAGGAAGAAAATGTCGTTTCCCTGCTTCAAAGTTTCAGAATCTGGTAGCGAGGTAATAATCAGCACTTTAATCTCCTCCTTCAGATGCCAAAAAGAAAGCCTCAAATTTTTGTACGAAAAGATCGAAGTGTCCTCCACTGGGCTATAGCATCTAAAAGGTATTATTAACTTTGAACTTGTCATGCTGATCTTTTCTACTCCTTTGTTTTCTTGATTCAGATAGTTTAAAAGATGTAATCTTAACCCATTTTCCTATTTTCCTCTCCATAATCCGAAGTCAGATTTGTTTAAAAGATGTAGTTATACTTGCATAGACGCCGTTTTCCTCAGATTTTTACTGGCTCTGTAGATCGCGCATCCTCGTCGCCACTTTTGTTGTGTCGTAATTAGATAAACAAGAGCTCAAACTTGACCATGGCCAACAACAAATGTCCAATATATATATACATATATTTTTAAACAATGAGGCTTTAAATAATACAAATAATATTCATCTATTTACATAAACAACAGTTAATATATAGCGAGAAGAGTAGAGGACTGAGCACAGATCCCTGAGGTACACCAGTCCATGTTCTTCGGTCCTTTGAAAATGTTCCATTGACCCGAACCTTTATCCTTCTTCCCCTTAAGAAGTCTGCAATCCAGATTAAGGTTTTTCCTCTTACTCCGATGTTGTGCAGCCTTTCAAATAATTTCTACACTCGAACAAAAGCTGAGGTCATATCCAGGAATACGGCCGTTGTCTTCTTTGGCGGTTTTTCCTAGAAATCTATTATTGATTGACAGAAGTAGAACAGTTTATCAGTTGTACAGTGTCTGGATCTTTAGGAAGTTTGGTAGAAGTTTATTTTATTATTGTTAGTGAGCCAGACTATGAGCCTAGAGTGGATAATTCATTCTGTTATTTTACAAAGTATGCTGGTAAGAGCAATTGGCCGATAGTTCTTGCATTCCTTAGCATCTTTGTTTGGTTTCAGTATTGGCACTATAATTGATATCTTCCAATTCTTTGGTAGTTTACCAGTTTGCCATGAAATGTTCAGTATTCGTAGGATTTGATTTTTAGCTTCGTCTCCAAAGTGTTTAATCATTTGACCAAAGATTAGAGCATCTCCAGGTGACATCTTGGATTTAACTTTCCTATTGATGAATTTAGCTCATTCAGTGTGAAGTCTCTCGAGTAAATATCTTGTTAATGGTAATTTCTTGCTTGTTTAACTAACTTGTTTATATTTTTTTCAGAGTACTGCCTTCATTCGTATAGCTGAGTCTGGAAGTGCTTGAAAGATATTCAGAAATTATGTCAGCCATCTGTTTGTTCGTTCTCGCTGTTCATATCGGTTAGAGTATTGGAGGATTAGTGTTGGTTTTGATTGTTTTATAACACTAATTATATTCCAGTGATGGCTTTCCTTTTTTAGATCCATTTTCTTCGCAGAATTCTGCCCATTTTTCTTGTTTGAATATCCAAATTTCTTGTTCTATTTTGTGACTAATTCCAATGAGTTCCTTTATGATTTCTTCTGTTTTATTTGTTTTAAGAAGTTCATTTTTATCGTCTCTCTCTGCAATCATTGCCTCGATATTGTGGTCCTTCCAGTAAAGTATTCACAGGTCTTTACGTCTACCTCTAGGTATCGTTACTTTTGCAGCTTTGGATATGTTCAAAGAGAATTTTTCCAAGTTTTTGTCAATCGTTCTGTGACTTAATTCTTCGTTGCACAGTTCTTCAAGCTTTTCTGTAATTTTTCCAGTGTTCTTTTATTCTGTTGAAAATTCTCAATTTTAAATTTTAGGGTTGTTAAAATTGGCCTGTGGCCACTGATTGCACTTTTCAGAATTTTCCATTGTGTTGTGGGTGCGATGTTGTAATTTATCGCTGTGATGTCTATTGCGGATTCTGTGCCTGTGGACTTGGATATATAGGTGTTCTTTTCGTTATTTAACGGCGTAAGGTCGAGGTCGGTTAGCATGTCCTCAACCTGCTGACCTTTGTTATCCTGGACAGGTGATCCCCAAGTTGGTCTTTCGGCGTTAAAATCACCAAGTATGATTGCGATATCCGAAGACGCTTCACTTAATGTCTCTATCAGGTCTGTATTGATGCTAGTATTATCGTGGTGATAAACATTTATGATTGGAATTGTTTTATCTATAAGATATATTTCTATTGCCTGAGCTTCTGTCGTGCTTTCTCTAGGCTTACTCTGATTATAGGCGATTTCCTTAAATTTGATTTCTAGAGTTTTAATCAAACGGCAAGTCCTCCTCCGAATTTTCCCGGTCTGTCCATTCGTAGTTTTGTATAATCTTTGATATTGAATCTCAGATTCTGATTCAATTTTGTCACCTGAGGACAAGAAATATGTACCTTGTTGTCACAGAGAAGACAAGTCAGCTCTTTATTTTCCTCTGGGTACCATTTATATTGAGTTGTAGTAGATTAAATTGTGTCCTCGTAGTAGATTTCTCATCATGAGCTCGAGCTGCAGCCTCTGACGCGGCGGTTACCCCGGACGCGGTAGCATTACTGGAGATATCAGTTTTGCTCTTCATTTGAAAATGGGTGTCGTTGCAACGTTAGTCATCTTGGAAACGAACCAGAATTTGGTCAAATATTCCAAGGGTCCAGGGGGGACCGCAAGGAGGTGTGGTCGAACTTCTCCCCTTCCCCCTGGAATGCCGTCACTACAGGATAAAGCACTCTTGGTGAATTTTTTAAATTGTGATTCAGAATCTGCCACTGAAGCTTTACGAGCGTTTCGTTCCTTTAAAGATATTCGAAGCGGTAATGGACAAATGAGTTGCTACTCTCTAAAGCGATTGATTAAAAGTTTTGAGGAAACTGGATCTCTGGAAACAAAACCTCGGAGTGGAAGACCATCGACCTGCAAGTCAGTGGCTGTTACGGTTTTGCAGAATGCTGAAGCTATTGAAACGTTATCCACGTATGGAGAAGTAAGTGCTAAACAAGTTTCTCGACAAACGGGGATTTCGTATGGAACAGTTTGGAGAGAACACACATTTAGAATTTTTCTATAAAAATATCCTGACAAAATTCAAAGTTTTCACGAATTGAAAGTCAGCGATTTTGAGAAGCGTCAAGAATTCGCTGCATGGATTTCCGGCAAATTGATATTGATGAAAACTGGCTGTCAAATGTTCTAAGAACAGATGATGCTCACTTTTATCTAAAGGGAGAATTTAACATTCAAAACTGCCTCATTTTGGCAACAGAAAACCCTAGGATTTTTACAGAAATACCACTTCATCAGCACAGAGTTCGAGTTTTGTGTGGGTTCACTTCTTCTTTTTTATTGGGCCATTTTTCTTTGAAAAAATCAATGGAAGAACTTCTAAAACCGTTTTTGTAACTGGTGAACGTTATGTTCAACTTTTGAGAGAAAAGGTTATTCCCATATTGCAGGACAGACAAGCACTAAGCGAAATAACATTCATGCAAGATGGAGGACCTCCTCATATCTCCCGCGGTGCCAAACAATTGCTGAAGGATATGTTCGGTGGAATTCGTTGATAAGTCGCCACTTTATATACCAGTGGCCCCCAATATCACCAGACTTGACGCCTTACGATTTTGGTTATGGGGGTACATTAAGTCGCGTTTTTATCGATGCCGGCCTACCACATTGGCCATGTCGAAGACTTCTATCAGATGGCACGTTTTATAAATTTCAACTATTTAATTGTGACCATTCTGTCATCTATCGTCTGCAGGCGGTGTTTGAGAATGAAGGGCGCCACATTGAGCAAGGATTGTGACCTAATACAAGAGAGAAGGCAGTTAACTCATGTGTTATATTTTGCAGCTCTTTGTTTTGGGTTATGGGAATAATAAATGCTGTCCTCACATCTTGACTCTTTTTTTTCTGTAAACAGTAATTTTTTGTTTGCCATTTGCCCACATCTTATATTATGTCGTGCAGGCCAAAGTGTTATAACTTCTCGAAAAACACTGGTGTACACAATTTTACCCCTTATGTTTAGTTTATCGCTTTTTGCTCATTAGAAGAAATAGCATAAGGAATAATCTCTGTGTCCCCCCCAACTTTAGATGTTTTGCGCAAAAAAATAGTACAAAATGATTTTACTACCACGTTTTTCAACGCAAAAGGTCGATTTAAAAATGATTTTTTTTTGAGGGGATACATTTTCAAAATTATGTACAGTATAATAAACAATGATAACATTTGACAAACCCATAGGATATTTGGAATAAAGTAAGACAAATATATTTTGTCACTCCCCTCTATATTTCATTTGTTGGATCATGACAAATATCCAGTTAAATAGTCAAGTGTCGCCAATTAGTTAATAAACTATACATTCCTTATAGCAGAAATCCTATTAGTAGTGCCATCATAATTTTTGGTACTATATTAACATTTCAAAAATCGTGTATTGATATCAGTAGTTATTTTCAAACATTCAATCTATTTCACAAAACTCTATCTAAACTATAAATATTTTTGCCACATGTTTTAATTTGCATATACCTATTTTACATATCTCAAATTGTATTTAAAAATCGTTAACCATTTCTTCTAACTTTTGGCGAAATGGTGTTTTATTAATTCATCATTTGATATTATTTGGGTTCTTTCCTGGTATTCAAAAAGGAAAAATACGTGTCGTTCAGTTATATTTTTCAATTTATCAAACAATTTGGCCGCTTAATAGCTGATTCTGGTAGAGCGCCATCTAGCGAATGAAGTTGTAACTAAAATCAATTTCAAATTTTTCATTATTTGCCATAAAAAATCCCATTGCATCCTGAACACAATGGTGTTTACCGCATTGCTCTAGCGCAAATATTCGCGGAGTTATTAATTTTTAAAGTTGTGCGGGACTTTTGGATCACCCTGTATTTCAACGAAATGGTTTGTTGTATCATATTGATTAAATAATGAAAATGCCCTTCGTAGCGCTGTATAGAATCTACCCGATTACATTGACAGAAGCTACTGTTTTAATCTCCCTGATGTGTACAAATGTAAGCATCAAAGATGTAGTATGTTATCTTGTAGAATGGTATTCCACCCCTGCCTTTACCTGGAAGTTCTGATCAGAAATGAAAGTCTCTGGTTATGGATTAGCTCTGATCCTGCGTTAACGGTTCCATACATATTTGATCAGCGAAAGATTAGGTGATCACGTTAAATAGATTGACATCCCTGAGCATATGTCGGATCACTGCTGCGATATGAAGACGAACGATATCATGCTGAGACTTACTGCAACGTCAATGACAACACAGAAGTTTCAATAACCAATCTACGTGAAAATTCTGTTTTTAAATAGTGTTATGGATAATACCCAGAAAATCCTGCTTCCACAGAAAGAATTCCACGATGCCTAAATTTGAATATGTATAATAAATGTAATAGTTATAAAGCATGAAAGTTTCTTTCTTTAACACAAAACAAACTTCTGCTGTCCTTACTGCGATGAGAAATATATAAGCTTATTTTGTGTTAAAAAAGAAACATTCGTGTTTTTTAATGCTTCCATTTCTTATAGATGGCACGTTATCACCTTATAATTGAATATGTCTGTAACTGAAAGTAAATATTTCTCAAAATAATTCCTCCATTTAGATCTTCTTTAGAATAGTGTATGACCGGCGCTGATATCAAATAGATCTCATAATAAAGAGTCGGTGGACGAGTGAATAAGACCCTCGATTCCCGACAGTCATGAACCGGGATTGTAACCCTCGTTAACATTTTATTTAATATGTGAATAACCTTCACATATTAGTCATTGTTGCAATATCATAAACTAGGTTGCTCTTGTTGAACGGTACCTAATAAAGTGATTTTGGAATCGAACCGAATAGATCTCATTAGAAATTTCCATTTAAAACATTTAGTTTATTCTATTCCATTAGAAAGATTAACGAGTTACATTCATACACTAAGCTCTAGTATCATATCGCTGATGAAGCTTTTTGATGTTTGTGATCAAGTAGCAAGCATGCTGTCACATATCTATATGATGTGGAAATTGAATCAGTTTTCTTAAGAGGGTTTATAATAATCTAAGCTGTGTGGGAAGCCAGCTAACACCAAAGCTCAAACTTCGAACTCACTTCGAACTGATAGAACAATCACAGAATACGCCAAACTTATCTAACTCCAGTAATCAGAGATTTTCATGTTTCAGAATTTCCATACAACAATTTCTACCAGCAAATGTTAAGACTTCTGTTGATCAATTCGTTTAGCACATTTCTGAAATAAATATCCACACATCCTTCTGATTACACGTTCTTAGTCAAAATTATTGTATGCCTTCCAATAATGTCACTAGTTTATTTTATGAATACAGGTAAAAAATATGGAACACCTCACGATTTTGCGTTTTATCCTTTTGCAAGGGCTATAATGTCACTAGTTGTCACATTTGATGTTTAAAAAAATTCGTAGTAAATATTGAAAAACTACACCTATTTTAATAGACATAGAGTTTAAAAGATGTTAGGTTTAACGTGGCCATTATCCTACCATTAGATATATGCTGCTATTGGTTTAAACGTTAAAATTTGATTAATTTGCATGAATCCTGTAGTTTGTGACCGGTGAAATGATCCAGCTTCAATCTGAGTAAATGTTTGACCAATGTTTTATATACCAAAGTGGGGTTAATTATTATTTTCAATCTAGTTATTTTTTATTATCTGTAATAATGATGGCATACACTAATACACATTATATAAAGTAATTTATAATACTATATAATACGGCTTATGATTGTAGAAAGACATTTGAAAAATTATCCCGCATGTGTTTATTTTGAAGGAAAAATCTAAATTTATTTTAAGAAGAAATAACGATTATTTCTAACCTTGCGGGATATTTTTCAAATGTCGTTCTACTAATACACATTATAATCGTTTTTAGGGGGTAGAAGGATGGTCTAAACCGTTGGTTTTCGACCGCTACGACCCGGGATCGAATCCCGCATTAGGCACTTTTTTCTAATTAAAAAAAAATTCTCCACTGGCCCCCAATTCTTACAAAAGTCCAACCCCACAAGCGAGTGCAAGTAACCAAACTGGGCTCTGGCACAATTGTAAGTGCAAAAGTCGAACTGCTTTTCACATGTGTAGACATGTGTTGCACTTACAGTAAAAGCAGTCGCCAACTTCTACTCACCATGATTATCATGGCCTGTACCACGTGTACAAGGAATAAATTTTGAAAAAATCATTTTTATAATCAAATTATGAAATATAGCCAGAGATCAGGATCATTAGCATATTTCGAAGCGTTGCAATTCTGGCAGTGACTTCTTCAATACTAAGCTGTCAAAGTTGTGCCAATGTTGCACTTTTACTTTTTTTGTGTGAATTTGTAAATAGTGCATCGCAGTGTAGATACTCCTTTTTATTCTTTTTCACAACTTGGAAGTTATATAAATATATTCTCATTTGTTTTGTCTTTGAATTTATCTTTTATATTACGATGCATTAGCGCGCCATCTGTTATGAAAATTCTACAGTCCTCAAAGCTTATGTCCATAGTTTATCTAAAATATCCATTGCAAGAGTCAGTATCACTATTAAAGAAAGATAGAAAAATGCAATATAACAGCGGTATGGGGGAAGATTAAATTGTCGAAACCGCTGGGAGGGTTCACCACTGATGAGCCAGGCCTTTCCATTAATTTTTCCATTGCAGTAAGGGCAGTAGAAATTATTTATTTTTAAAAAGAATCATAAGCGTCTATATTATTTTCGAATTTTCATAATTTATCTTTTGTTTAAAGTATAAGTTCACACACACATTAAATTTCAAACTCATAGTATTTATACAGGAATTGGAAGCATTAAAATCAGGAATGTTTCTTTTTAAATATAAAACAAATTTTTCTCTAGGGACAATATTTATATGCAATTCTGATGTGCTAAAAATCTTATGTCCATAGTTTGCTTGAAACCCATTTCTAAGATTCCACCCTTCATTGCAGCATATATAAGCAGAATCGTCCAATACAGTATTAGAGTTCTGAAAAGCGGTATGGTAGATTGAATTGGCGAAACCGCTGGGAGGGTTCACCACTGAGGAGCCAAACCCTCCCAATATTTTTTTTCATCGCAGTAAGGATAGTATACATTTGTTTTATATTTAAAAAGAAACATTCATGCTTGTAATCCTTCCGCTTCTTATATATAGATGGCATGTCATCAGCTTAAAAATCATGTGTATATATGTCGATAATTTTAATAATTTTCTGAAAACATTGAGAAATTCTAGCGAATCTTTAACAGTTTTTCAGTCATTCATACTCCTAATCCACGACTGCAAAGCAAAACAAGTTCGCATAAGTTTAAAAAACTTTTAAAATAGTTAAAAGTAATTATATCAAATTTTATTCACTATATACCGTATACATTTAACCCGATCAAATAATACATTTTTGCTTTTATCAATATAACATAAATATGAGAATAAAAAGTAATTTCAAGAATGATAGAAATTCGTTTATGCTCACTTTGTGTTCTTTTGACACTTACACCTCGACTGCACTTTAAAATATCGCATATATTATCATAACTTAGATTTTGAAATAATTGTAAAGGATTTAAAACGATATATATCAATCGGGATAATTGTAAAAAGTTTCTTTATTCAGAAAAATGGAAAGCTTTCAAGCGTTAGCTCATCATCAGGCCAATTGTTTCGCAAATTCCTACAATATATATATACATATGAGAAAATAGTACAAATGTGATATTGTACTGGGATAAGGTGCATAAATTATGAAAAAGGCATCTCCTTATCGTGCAACTGAAAGTTGCTGATAGCTTGCGCCATCTATCGGAATAAATATCAACTATACTCGTTGATTTTTAATTATTCCAGAATTGGCCAAATACCCATTCTTGATTAATCAAAAAAAGCTAACCACGGACGCGTTTCGGGCTGTTGGCCCTCATCAGCGTGATGCAAGCTGTACCTCAACGACCAAAAAATTGGTGTTGCACGATTCAGTTTCACGATAAGGAGATGCCTTTTTATAATATATAGAGGTGTAGTAGGTATTTACATATTTACGCATTGAATAAACGTTTAACAAAATCTTTACAAGTTTAACAAACCTATTTACTTATAACGTTATACAATTTATAAAAATTCTTTTCTGATCCAAAAAAATATAATTACTCCGATAACAGGCTAATATTTATTCTTTAGGGTCGAAACTAGGCTGTAACTCCTTCTAGACCTTATATCCGAAAAATTAATCACAAAATAGGTCAAATATTTGAGCAATATATGCAAATAGAACTTACGAATGAACGTTTTAGTTACATATTAACTATTTGAAGTGAGGCATGTATTGGATATGAACATTTATTTCACCAAATAACGATCTTCCAACGCCGTCAAACGCTCTCCCCATCAAAATTTGTCTCTTTGGATCAACATCCTCCAGGCAAAATTTCCATCTATATTTTGGCCATATATTTGGCTAAGCCACTTTACCAGCTAAACACCTCTTTGGCAGATTGTCAAGATTCCATTAGATCCCGTGTGGATCTCATGGAATAAAGTCCGCCCTAGGCTGACGATGGCCATTAACCCGAAACCATGGTCTCTAGGTGGACGCTTTTCAGTTTTGCCAAAGCGGGTGTTGTGGCTTTGTCACCGACCCGAGGCCGCTAGTTTGCGGTGACGGTCAATAGATAGCGTCTAGTTTTGACGTCTGTTTTGACGGGAGAGGCGACCTTTGTCTCTTTGGATTTATTCTCCTAGTACATCTTCTTTTAGATATCATTATCAACTAGTGAAATGCTATATTATTTATAGATCGTATTTTACTAGATGAAAACAATTGGTAATTGTATCTTATTATTCTTTATAAGTTACTTTTGTGTTGTGTAATAACGTGTTATAGTTACTAGTATATATGATGCCTTATTGAAATTTGTGTTATAATAGAGAATCAGAAGAATGATCTGAAGATTCTTGTGATAGTAGGCTTATACGTCAATTCTGGATAGGTGATAGGTAAAGAAAGAAACTTCCTTCGTACGAGAAATATTCAAAATAGGACAGTGTGATTGGCTAACAACCGCTGATAGTGCCAAGGGTCGAAGGAAGAGATCGCGGTGGTGTATGACATATTTACATTAGCATATTTTTAAAATTATTAACCCTTATTTTGGATCAACATGTTTATTACGATGCACTAGCGCGCCATCTGTTATGAATATTAGAAACTATTTAGACGCGTAAGATTTTTTTTGAAATTAAACAATTTCTACTGCCCTTACTGCAATGGAAAAATTATGGGAGAGTCTGGCTCATCAGTGGTGAACCCTCCCAGCGGTTTCGCCAGTTTAATCTACCATGGAACTTCCTTTTATAGTGATACTGATGCTAGACTTTTGGAATGGGTATTTTAGATGAACTATAGACATAAGCTTTGAGGACAGCAGAATTACATATAATTATAAATATATAATATGCTTCGAGCAATCGCTCTTCCGCAAACATCAAATTGAGTCTTTTATTAGAACATTTATATTACGATGCACTAGCGCGCCATCTGTTATGAAAATTGGAAACTATTTTAGACGCATAAGATTCTTTTTGTAATTTTTATTACAACTTCCAATATTTCGATGAGGCTGTTCGCCTATCTTCTTCTGGGATTCTAAACTTGTAAACAAATCATCCACGTGATGCACGAGTGGCGAGGTTTTGAATAAAGTAGATTGGTGTGGCCACTGTTCAATTGAACTTTTCAATTTGTTTACAGGGTTGGAATCTTCGAAAAGGATAGGCGAACTGCCTCATCGAAATATTGAAAGTTGTATTAAACCTTTTTGATCTAGAATAAGAGTTAATCATTTAAAGTATTCAAAATGTATTTCTCGATTTTCAACAACATAAACAACAAAAAGTTGTTTTTTCACACAGAAATAATGCAATGTATTTTTATCTCAATATATTATAAGTATTTAAAATATGTAAAAAAAAAATATGTATATAAAAATAGTATTTATCATTAGTTTGTTAACGTGATAATCTTGTTGAAGGACTGACAAGTCCGAAAGCTTGAATATATAAATTTGAACAAGAAATTTAACCCTGGAAGCTTTATTTATTTTATAATAAACATATATGTTTGTCAAAAATCGATTTAAATATAGTATTTGCTTGATAATTCACAAATAAAAAAAATCTGTCAGGTTTGAAAATATAGATAAATTTAAAACGTTGATGCAATCAATGCAATTTCATTAGAACATTTACTAATGAAATAAAACACCAAGTTATCTACGATTAAATCGAGCATTTCTACTCTATATTCCAGTAAATAGATATTCCAGGAACACAAAACATTCATTCCACAAGAAACAAAGATCATTTCTCTAAGTCGACACTAACCATAGCAACAGGACTAAAGTAAACTAGATACAAATAACTTGTTGACATCTATTCAGACTCAATTTACACAAGTACACACAAGGTAAATTAGAAGTTCTATATAATCTGTACATTGACCAAATCCAATATCCAATTTAAAAGGATTTACAAAGTCTATTTATCATACCCAAAAGGCAAATTGAACTAAACAAAATGCTTCACCTATAAACATTAGACTAATTATCTGTTTATTATTTGTCCTATATAGATCAAAGAAGTTAATAATGAAAATCAAGTAAATTAGAAAATTTCTATTTTAATATAAATCATTCTTCTCAATTCAATAAACCTAAATAATAGAATGATTAAAAATATATTTATTTCTCCTTTCTCAAAATAAAATAGTTAATTTCTGTTTTCACCTCGTTTGACACATGTAGTTTAACTTTGCATAATAAATTATTCATTTTTAACGACAAATCTAATTTGAATACGGTTAATTTATACTTTTAAGGCGATAATTTTACATTTAATTACTAAGAGGATATAGTTTCAAGGTGTTTTATTTCATAATTATAGTTCACAGATAATCTATAGTTCAGAAAGAGCTGGAAATTTCGAGGCATTTTTCTATAATATTGAACAATTTGTGTTACTCTTCATAGTACACGATATTCCTTACCACCTTGTTATTCTCCTCTTTGGTAAGCTAGTAGAAGAGCGATTGTTCTCAAAGGTTTGCTTGGTTTTTTTTTTGTCATAATAGAAATACAGTTAAACCTGTCTATAGCGCCCCCTCTAAATAGCGCCTTGCTCTCTATAGCGCTCGATTTTAAACATTGAAATGTAACATGTTACATTAAAAGTAACCTGTCTATAGCACCCCCTCTTTATAGCACCTTATTTTGATGAGTCCCAAGAAGATGCGCTATAGACAGGTTTAACTGCGTGTTAAAAAATAATTTAAAAAATAAAAAAGTTTAGGTGTTGATATTAAAACCTAATAACGCATATCCTGACCATTAACACGAACTTTTTCTAGATTGCAGAGCGCCATCTAGTGGAACAGAAATAAACTAAACGTTGATTTAACCTATTCCCTGATATTTGGCCAACCCATTTTCTTGATATATAATTATCAAACAGTGAATATTATATTATTCACAATTATTAGTTCATCAAATTAAATTAATTGGTAATTAATTGTACACACATTATTCTATATAAGGTATTTGTATAATAACTTAGTATAGATACTAGCTCTACGATACATATTATTGAAATTTGTACTGTAATAGAGAATCAGACGAATTTAACATATATATTATATATATTTTTTAAATAGAGCAATCCATCAATAAATCTTTAATTAAAAAGGCATATATTGGATCAAAATATCATTTATTTAACCAATATTTCAGTTGGCTGAACACCAACCTTTATCAAGGTTTTATTATAAGGTACAAGGTTTTATAACATATCTCAGCAGCAGCAATGTCTACTATCTTGAGTGTGTAAAGCTGCTGCTCTGGGTCTAAGTGAATTTTCTGCAAGGCCCAGCAATGGCCGCAGCCTTGCAGAAAATTGACAGAGACCCAGAGCAGCAGCTTTACACACCCAAAATAGTGGATATTACGACTGCTGTGATAGAGATGTATGGAGACATCTAGGGCTCTTCATTGGACCACGACAATAACAACATAACATATTAATGTGTGTCAGCAACTTTTGTTGTTGTCACACATTAATATTATGAAAAAGGCATCTCTTTATCATGTAACTCTTATTTGAACGATAAGGAAATGCCTTTTTCATAATTTATGCACCTTATCCAAGTACAATATCACTATGTACTATTTTTCACACATTAATATGTTATATTACTTTGATAAAGGTTGGCCTTCAGCCAACTGAAATATTGGTAAAATAAATGATATTTTTATCCAATATATACCTTTTTATAAAATGAAAGGATTTAAAAGCACGAATGTTTATTTTATACACAACACAAACTTCTATTGCCCTTACTGCCCTTTCATCGCAGTAAGGGCAGTAGAAGTTTGTGTTGTGTATAAAAGAAACATTCGTGGTTTTAAATCCTTTCATTTTATATGTATAGATGGCGCGTTATTGCTTTGTGTTAATTCATGCCTAACTGGCCTTGTCTTTATTGTTTGCTGAAGAGCATTGCTCGAAGCAAATATTTGAATGTAATTCTACTGTCCTATAAGCTTATGTCCATAGTTTTCTTGTAAACCATTTCTGAGATTCCATCCTTCAGTGCTGCGTATAATCAGAATCGTTCAATACAGTATTAGAGCTCTTAGAAGCGGTCTGGTGGATTAAATTGGCGAAACCGCTGGGAGGGTTCACCACTGATGAGCCAAGCCCTCCCAATATATTTTTCATCGCAGTAAGGGCAGTAGAAGTCTGTGTTATGTATAAAAGAAACATTCGTGCTTTTAAATCCTTTTATTTTATATGCAAAGATGGCGCGTTATTGCTTTGTGTTAAATATACCTTTTTAATTAAAAATTATAAATTGATTAATCAAGAAAATGGTTGGTCAAATATCAAGGAACAGATTAAATAAACGTTTAGTTGATTTCTGTTTCACTAGATGGCGCGCTATGCCATTTAGAGAAATCACAGATTAGTGTGCAGGATATGCCTTATTTTAAAAAATAAAATAATATTTGAAAAATGATATTTTTAAGTTGGTTTTATAATTAAATGATTAGCGAAAGGTTTTCATGGAAAAGACGACAGCGGGTCACCGAAACTTTTGAGATAAAATATAAAAGGTTTGAAGATAACCACTTAAATTTCGAAAATTTATTTATTAGTATTTTATATTGTAGATTTTTATAAAAACCTTTAAAACATCAATAAAGTTATTCTCTGTCACAATAGGCACACATCCAATCACCGTCTTTCCTTTTACATCTCAATATGTGGAACCACATGCTCGTTTTATTACCTCAAATCTGATTGGCTATTAACAGTAGAGAACCAATCAGTAGGCGAATAAACCCCAGACACCTTATATATCAACCTATATAACCATTAAAACATGCTCGTTTTATTACCTCAAATCTAATTGGATAGTAACAGTAGAGAACCAATTAGTAAATAGCATATATAACAACAACCTATATTTCCATTAAAACTTTGTATGTATTATAGAATAGATATCGTAGGATCAATAGGTGTTGATTATCTTCTGCTTTTGTACAATTCGATTTGGTCTTCCTATTAAATAATGTGTATTGAATTTCTTTAAATATTTCACATAAAATACTTTATAAATAACTCGTTATTTTTATTGATTAATCTTATATATTTTTATTAAAACCTTTTCATATATGCATACCTTCATCTCAACTCTTTTTAATATAATTTAAAATATTTAGAATCTTTAAGAAATACGTTACTCCTTGTTTTTTGTATGAAAATACCGAAGCATCACAAAGCAGCAAATACTCATAGTAATCATTCACATCGCTATTTTCTAATGTTTAAAGTAATCTAGCACAAAGGTTTATATATATGTCGTGATCGAAAGGAAGGGTGCAACCGTTATACTTACAATCCTTAAAAATTAGTTCCAGCCAAGTGAACAGCGCACCCGCGACGTGCCGTAGCATTCGCCCGCGATGTCTGCCACGTTTATTTTTTTTTTACAGTTTTTAATAGATCGATGAATTTGCATATTTACATTTTAACACAAGCTTTAATATTTATATACTTATTTTGGCGTAAAGATAAATTATACATCTTGATATTATACAAATTATGACATATATATATTCATATAATCATCATGTCTAAAATAAAGTGATTTTGAAAGAATTTTTATTATTATATCTTCCTGGGTTTGGAGTTTAAAATGCAATTCGTCTTGTAGAGGAGTAATATACAAAACCTTTTTTCTTTCAAAAAGCAAAACTTGACGAAAATTAATGTTCAGGCAAACACTAGGAGATTAATATGAATATGTTGGTCCCCTTTTAATGAATATTTTAAACTTTATAAAACGACTTCACATATATTTAAATATTAAATATATTATCAATATTCTACGGCGTCGGCCTCCATTCCGAGGCAATAATGGTCACAGCAATAACTGCCATCAAGTACCATCTAGGGTGGGCAATGTCACATCGACCTGCCTTCTCTGTGGGAAAACTCTCTCGCGGTTCACCGGTGGCACTCTTCCCCTATTATTATATTGTAACAAAGTATTTATTATTTTATTAGCAGAGTATTATTTTTATGTTTATATTTTGCTATACTCTGTACACTTCCCTCTTTTGCTCATCTTTTGTTTATCATTCATAGTTTGTTCTTGCCTGAAAGCAATTGTTGTCTCATCCCGAAGTTGTTCTTCCCTAATTTTCCACGTGGCAATATTATTAATTAACTCTACAACCCCAGTCAGGAAGCTCCATGGGACGCTTGTCAATCATCGCTGGACTCCAGGGGTAAAGGGGGTGCGAGGTGTTCCCGGAATTTTATCGACAGAAAGGAGATGAGACGCTTCGATGGCCAAACACGCTTGTGTTTATTATCTCGATAGTTTTTTTTCTAATTGACTCTATTGTTTCCTATAAGTTTTTTGGTATATAATTTTATTGGAGAACTTAAAAGTAAATTCTCCTTATAATCAATTGATTTACAATATTTCACTTGCTTTATTTTTATATACACGACATTCTTATTCTATTTAATTTACTTATTCTATATGCAGTAGAACCTCTCTGTAAAGGACAACACCTAGTTGCAAAGCCAAAGTGTCCTTTAGGGAGAGGTGTCGTCTTACCGGAGAGTTGCTAAATATTAAAAATGGTATTTTTGGCGATGAAAACTGTCTTTTGTAGAGGGGTGTCCTCTAGCGTGAGTGTCCTCTCATGGAGGTTCTACTGTATATGTAAATTTCTCCGCTTATAATCTAATTTATATATTTTTATTTAAATATATTCAATATTATATGGACGATGTAATAAAGAAGGTTCTTTCTCTCTTCGAGATCTTGTTGGGACAGCATACTTGGTTTGTATTCCCATGAACTATGTTAGAGTCCCGCTGACATAGCTAATACGAGTGCTCACTTTCGTCTCTTTTTTCCCTTCAGGTATCCCAAAATATGTCTGCCCTGACTTTTACAATGTGAAATTCGTTACAAACCATGGAAACTTCGGATATTTTCTGTTTCGAATAGGAGCTATAGACTATCCAGAGTGTTTATGTGGAGAGAGAAGGCAGGATTCCAGTTACCTGCTTATTGAGTGTCCAATCTCCCAGAACTACAGAAAGCGGAAAGACATTGAATACAAGGATATTATTATGCTTATAAACAGTAAGAATTCATATTTAAAATTTAGGAAATTTTGTAAATATATCTATGATTTTCTCTCTTGTTTTAAAAAAAAACCTTAATTACTAACTATAAAATTGTTTCATTGTTTTTTAATTATTTTATTTATTTTTTGTTTCAATTGTTTCCGTGAAATAGTTCTCTGATTTTGGTGTTGCTGCTTGACGCAAGCATTCTTTGTGGGGATATCGCGTCTGATTTGATAATTAATAAAAAATAGAAGGTTGTCTCACATGAGGGTGAAATGTTGTTCCATTATGGTCAATACCTCCAAAATGGAGATGACACTATATCTTGTGATGATGGTTTTATGTTGCAAATATGTATAGCACACGCCTCATATTTATATTATGATATTTATTATCATTTAAAACCATATATTCACGGTCCTCTTTCAGATATTCTGTAAACGACTAAAAGGTCTTAATAAAACTATTTTGTTGTTGTTGTATATTCATGGTCCTCTTCAAAAAGTCAATCCTTCAATAGTTTACAGTTTTTCAAGCCGAACAAAACTCCTTGAAAATAATATAAAACAATTACTCTCTTATATATTCATTCACACTATGTAAAATACCTTTATTTATCAAAATTCAAAACTATTATAGACGCGTATGATTCTTTTTAAAATAAAAAAAAACAATTTCTATACTGTCCTTACTGCAATGAAAAAAATTAATGGGAGGGCCTGGCTCATCAGTGGTGAACCCTCCCAGCGGTTTCGCCAGTTTAATCTACCATACCGCTGTTATATTGCATTTTTAGAACTTCCTTTTATAGTGATACTTTGCTAGACTTTTGGAATAGGTATTTTAGATGAACTATGGATATAAGCTTTGAGGACAGTAGAATTACAAATAATTATTTAAAATTATTTCATGCAGTGATTGTTGGTGTCGATATATCAAACGCATCATTACTACCACGCCTCTCTAACTATCAAGTCAGTTTAGCGCCTACCTGTCGGAGTGACAAGTCATTGATTATAAAATATTGCACTAAGTGGCGATCAAAGCCTCTATTCCATTAAGCATCCACTGAATTTATCTTCGAAGCAAAGATCTTTATAAGTAGTGATGAATAGTAAGACTCATCTTTATTACCATTTATTGTAGATTTCAGAAGAAAATAGACTTCCAAATGGTCAAACAACATTGTAAAATTTGACAATTTAAACGATTTTATCGATTCTTTTAATCAATTGGTACAGAGAAAAATATAAGATCAAATGAAGGATAATATAAAATAAAGGAGTAAGTAAAGGGTAGATAAAATGTAGGCAAATAAATATAGTTGCATATGTACAAATTTCTTCAGCAAGGAAGGCTTCCCCACCTTGAGAGAGTCCTCCTCCAGACAAGGTCTTCTTGAACACTTCTCTGTTCCACGCCGAGGAAGTACTTATAGATGTGTGTCTTGGTAGAAGCCAGGATGGACAGGGTGTCAAGACCCAGCCCTGAAGGTCAGGGGACCGCTGAATGATGGTGAAGGCCTCCAGGAGATAAGAACCGCCCATATGGGTGACACAATGAGACCTCAGAATATATTTCATCCAGGGCTCCAGCTGCCATCGAGACTAGAGGAGAGTGGACCGCTTGAACTGGCCCAACAACTATACAGATAGACCAGGGGTCTCCAAACTTTCCAGCCTTAGGGCCATACTGATGGGGTCTTTCCAGCCTTAGGGCCATACTGATTACTCCAGTAAGTTCCGAGGGCCAAGATGGCAACACTGCATATTATTAATTTTCCTGTATTAATTGTTATGTTTATTTGTTATTAAATGTTATTATTATTGTTGCTTTTATGTGTGATTTAGCAGAATGGAAAAGAAGCGAAAATTTGATAGTGAATGCAGAAAATTCAAAGATCAGTGGAACATTTAGTATTTCGTAATTGAGTCCAGTAACAAGGCGCTATGTTTGATTTGCAATGAAAGCATAGCCGTTCTCAAAGAATATAACATGAAACGTCATTATGAAACAAAACATTCTCAAAATTATTCAAAATATACAGGAATTGTGCGGACAGAAAAATTCTAAGCTTTGAAGCGCGGATTGAAATCGCAGCAATCTTTATTTATAAAAGTCAAAACTGAACAAGAGGCAGCAACTCGTGCCAGCTTTCGTGTGGCTCTTGAAATTGCAAAACGTGGAAAACCATTCACCGATGGAGAAATGATCAAGGAATGCATAATTGCAGTAGTCGAAGAAATGTGCCCTGAAAAGGTAAATTTATTAAAAACTGTCAGTATGTCAGCAAACACTGTGGCTCGAAGGGTAGAAAACATCGCTGAAAATATATCCTCTCCACTGTTCGACAAAAATGGACATGTTGAGTGCTTTTCTTTGGCCTTGGATGAGTCAACGGATGTGTCAGATACTGCTCAGGTGTTGATTTATATTAGAGGAGTAGATAAAAGCTATGAAGTGCACGAAGAACTTCTTGATATGTATAGTATTCATGGCACAACTACTGGTACCGATATTTTTAAAGGAGTTGAAATGGCCATTAATAAAAAGAACCTTCGATGGAAAAACTTGAAATGTATTACAACTGATGGAGGCAAAAACATGAGTGGGAAAGATAAAGGAGTGGTCGCTCTTGTGTCAAAGGCTGTAGAAAATGACGGCGGCTCAAAACCATTAGTCTTACATTGTATCATTCATCAACAGTCTTTGTGCGGAAAATGTTTGGATATGTCTGACGTTCTGAAACCAGTCATATCAACTGTTAATTTCATCAGATCTTTTGGGCTGAATCACCGACAATTCCGACAATTTATTGCAGAGATTGGAGAAACAGACTTACCTTATCATACTGCCGTACGCTGGCTTAGTTGTGGGAAAGTCCTTCAGCGCTTTTTTGAACTTCGAGCAGTGATCGAAATTTTTTTGAATGAAAAGCACCGCCCTCTTACTGAATTACAAAACAACGCATGGCTATGAAAGTTAGCATTCTATGTTGATTTGACAAAACATGTGAACGAACTGAATTTGAGATTGCAAGGAGAAAACCAGCATCTTCCTGATTTATACACTAATATCAAGTCATTCCGGATGAAATTGATACTGTTTCAATCACAACTACGAAGTAAATGTTTTTCACATTTTAAAACATGTGAAATATTCAGCCACACTACTGAGACTGAGTTTCCTATCGATTTTGCAATCGAAACTTTGAGTGCTTTGAAGATAAATTTTGATACTCGTTTCTCGGACTTTGATGCCATTGCGAATCAAATTAAGATTTTTCAGAATCCTTTTGATGCTGACATTGAAACCCTAGCCCCGGAACTTCAAATGGAAATGATTGATCTTCAGTGCAGTGATATAATTAAGAACAAATATGAAAACTCATCTTTGTTGGAATTTTATAAGAGTCTTCCACTGACACAATTTGATAATTTGCATAAATTTGCTCGTGGGCTGTTTTCCGCTTTTGGTACTACTTATTTGTGTGAGAAAACCTTCTCCAAAATGAAGTACACAAAAAATGTATACAGATCTAAATTAACTGACGAAAATCTTAAATCTCTTTTAATAATTGGTACAAGTAAAATTAGTCCACAACTACAAACTATTGTCGGTGGAAAATCTCAATTACATACATCTCATTAGCATTTCATATGTCATGTTATAAGGTATGTGTTGTTCATTACTTACAATGTATAAAATGTAAGTTGGATTCATTTCAATAATTTGTTAGTTATTATATGCTGAAGTTAAATTTACTGCATAAATTATACATGTCTTTACTCAATACCATTCTGTGTTTCTTTATCCAACTTATCACAAACATTTTATTTGCTATGAAAAATATTTGTTCTCTAAAAGGAGTTTTCAAGTATGTCTCCGCGGGCCGGACAAAATCTGTCTGCGGGCCGGATGTGGCCCTCGGGCCGTAGTTTGGAGACCCCTGAGATAGACCATCGCCATTATTGAAACAATCAACCTTGATTAATTCGTAAGAATTACAAATAATGAGAATTGTGGATTATTTTGATATAATTGCAGATTTAATTAGTCTCTGAATAAAGACCTCTATTTTTATAATATTAAAGGTAATGTTTCAAGTCCGCCGGTGTTGAAAAACATGCGTTTGATAGTTTACCCTCTCGCTACTTAATAAAACATATAATTGTCAATTTTTGAACTTCTATATATACAGTAGAACATACCCCATGAGGGGACACTCCTGCTAGCGGACACACCTCTCTAAAAAGGACAGTTTTCATTTGCAAAATTACCATTTTTACAATTTAGCAACTCTCCGGTAAGAGGACACCTCTCCCTAAAGGACACTTTGGCTCTAAAATTAGGTGTCCTTTACAGGGAGGTTCTACTGTAAAAACTAACTCTAAAATACAATTATTTTATTTTTTAAAAACATATTTTATTTTCATTCATTGACTGTTATATATATTTGACCATAGATGCAAAACATACCACTTTTAATTATTATTGTTGTAAATAATGTATATTTAACCCTACCTATCTTTTATTCACGATTATAGAATTCATTTTATAAATTCTATATTACTGTGATAAATAATTTTATGTATATTTTTACTTCAAGTAATTCAAAATAAAATCTACTTGAAAGGAAAATAATTATCTTTACTTTTTACGACTGCACCTCTTTTCAACAATCAAACACACAAAAAATTCTAATCGTAATATATATATGTTATATGTATATATATTATCACCACTTTTTACTGTATTACGGAAATATATATTCTACAACATTCAACATATAACAATTTTCCTTTTCACCCATTGATAATGCTGCCAGAAAGGTTTAAAATGTGTCTTCTCGAGAATAAAACAAGAATCAATCCTAATATGAAAACCATCTTCCAATACTTCGCCAGTAGCATCGATTTATAGAGAGATTTAAAAAGATTTTCATGTATTTTCCTTTCTTATAAGATACGAGTTAATGTGGATGACTTTGACTTTCCAGAATGGTTGCAAGGTTTTCCCACTTTGTACTAAGTGTCAACCTGCAATCCCAAACCACATCATTGACTGTATTGACTTATCCATTGATTAGCTCTACTCATCTCCAGCAGACACCATCAACAATCTCTACAAACTTGAAACCCTAATATCATTGAGTGGAGATAAGAAAGAAGAAGACACATCCCCAGCAGACACCATCAACAAGCTCTATAAGCTTGATACCCTAATATCATTGAGTGGAGATAAGAAAGAAGAAGACACATCCCCAGCAGACACAATCAACAAGCTCTACAAACTTGATACCCTAATATGTTTGAGTGGAGATAAGAAAGAAGAAGACACATCCCCAGCAGACACCATCAACAAGCTCTATAAGCTTGATACCCTAATATGATTGAATGGAGATAAGAAAGAAGAAGACACATCCCCAGCAGACACCATCAACAAGCTCTACAAACTTGATACCCTAATATGTTTGAGTGGAGATAAGAAAGAAGAAGACACATCCCAGCAGACACCATCAACAAGCTCTATAAGCTTGATACCCTAATATGATTGAATGGAGATAAGAAAGAAGAAGACACATCCCCAGCAGACACCATCAACAAGCTCTACAAACTTGATACCCTAATATGTTTGAGTGGAGATAAGAAAGAAGAAGAAGAGTTAATGTGTCTATCCTGTAATCTACCACCCAGTTCTACAAAGACTTTCTAAAACAGTTTCTTAAAGTAACACATCAACTACATTATTGGGTGTGTTGATGATCTAAATTTATTTTTACCTCTCGCTCTTTTATACATACATTCTCATCCAGTATTTTCAAACTTAATTATTTATTTGAAAATGCACTTTTTCTTAAGAAGAGTTTCATTATACAGCATCTATATTTCACGTTATAATAGTAAATATACAATATATTTAATGTGTGCTATTCAAGAATATGACTGCTTAACACGATATATAGACCTTGATAGAATATATTAAGCTAGACTCAAAAATACTTATTATTAATTACAAGAAGTTGATTTAACACAAATATACGATTATTATAAATATATATATTATGAATAAAATGAGATTTTCTATTGATTTTTGATTATCTCGAGGATTATGCTATGGTAATGCAGACAGGGTTAAAATCTTAAAAGTATGATAAAAAAAGTTTTGATCAGTAATTGCTTTAATTTTGTTTATTAATATAAACCTAATTAGAGAAAGGTTCTGCCTGTCTTAAGGCGAGTAGTAGAAGAAAAAAAAACTATTTACATAATTACATATGGTTTGAGCCGGCCATCGGGAAACAACAACAATGAATTTTTATAAGGGAAGCGTAACCTCTGGCGGTCGATTTAGCAGAGTATTTGAATCTATGAAATATAATTTTACATAAAATAATATTTTAATATAACATATATATTGGACATTTGAATAGTTTAGTATTTGTTTAATGAGTAATGCGGAAGGTAAATACTAGCTCAAGTCAAATTGAGGTAATAAAATTTTAAAATTTTTGTTTCGGATTAGAAGTAAAAAGAAAGGTGCAAATTAAGCTTCTTGTGAAGGTGAATTCGTCTTGGATTCAAAATTTATAATCCTTTGTGTAGCCTGTCATTTGGGAGATTTCATCAAGGGCTATAACTCCGCCTTTGCCGGTCCCAATTCCGGATGAAAAAGGAGGAGGGGGAGCAGTAACAAGCTCGCTAAAAAACCTGGGCTCAGCTGGCCCGGATCTTAGTACCCTGTAAGAGCTCCTAATCCAGGGATACAGGATGAGCAGCGTTTGTACTCCATGTTAGGAGCGGCTGCACATGGCGTCTGTTCCTCATGTCAGAGGCGGCCATTTCTTTTGGAGCTAAGTCGGCCTGCCAATGAGTAGTGCTCCCAGTCTTAATGACAAAGGCAAGCGCATTCTACTTCACCCAGTCATGATGGTTGTCAAGGATCTACAAGCCAGATATATGATCGAGTGGAGATAAGAAAGAAGATCAAGGGCAATGTTTTTTGTATAAATTATTTTCTCTTTAGTCAATAACAGTGTATAATAAAAAAAAGGATTATCCTGACCGCCGTCACATTAACATTTTCTTAAATGGTAGAGCGCCATCTAGTGGAACAAAAATAAACTAAAGTTATATATCAACACCTGACCTTTTTTTCTATATTTAAATTATTTTTGCACACCCTGCCATCTTAAAATATCATATGAACGTAGTCAGGATATGCCTTTTTCGATATAAATTTATTCAACAATATTTATACCTTTTCGTTATTATAATATTTACTAGCCGAGTGACCCGGGCAACGCCCCGGGTTTACCCGAAGGACCCGCAGGTGAGAAACTATAGAAGAAAAATTTTAACAAATCCGAAAATGAAATTGCAAACAACAGAACTACACTTCTTTAAGGACATGAGAGCACATGCACTGTATCACCATACGTGTACCATTTTCAAAGACCCTGCTTAGGATTAAAACTTCTCAGAAGCATAACAATAGTACCAACCTAGAGGTTAACTGGTGTGGATGCATTCCTCTCGGAGTAAGACTATTGAGAAATTCAGTAGGGAGTTATTTTGCTTCTCCGCATTCTAACACTCCAACTGTTAACACTGTGGAAACACTGACTCATGTTTGGTAAGCAATTTCAGGGAAGAAACTATAGACATTGGATTAAATAAATTATTAATCAAATTGCATTAAATAAAAATTATTAGATTTAAATAAATATTATTAGAGTGAAAAAAAAAGAAAAAATTAACAAATTAGAAAATAAAATTTCGAAAAATACAACTATATTGCAGATAAGATAAGAGGACCTTATTAAAAAATAAATAAACAAACTGTAATTCGACACTATCGATAATTCGACACTTTCGATAATTCGACACTTTCGATAATTCGACCATTTTAAAAATAAAATTTACAAGGTTGATTGTTGTTTAAATACAACTTTGATTTTGCATGCATAAAAACAGGCTCTTGTAGCAAGAACCCAAATATTATTTATAGTCATAGCAAAAGCCAACTTTAGTGAAAACTGATGCCTCTTCAGAATGAATGGAAGACTGAAATCTGAAGGAGCAGAAGATATGGGTCATCTTTACATGTATGCTATCCAATGTTCGCACACTTGAAAAAGCCACATATAAAGTTGTCCGTGCGTAAACACAGGCTCTTGTAGCCAAGGTTTGGCCTTGAGCCTTATTTATAGTCATAGCAAAAGCCAACCTTAGTGAAAACTAACGCCTCTCTAGAATGAAGCGAAGGTTGGTATCCGAAGGGGCCAAAGATATTTCAGACACTATACAGTGTGTTCAACTTTGGGCACTGTCAGTATATGTGCTTCAAGGACATGAGAGCACATGCGCTGAAACACCATACGTGTGCCATCGCAAAGATCCTAAAGGCATTGGTGAAAGTATAAATAAATATTTTGGAAATGAAAAAAAAAATACATATATATATAAGAAAATAAATTGGAATAAAAATTTACAAACTATATTTCAGAGTGGATACATATTTGAAAGGAAAAAAAAAAGAAAATTGCAAACAACAAAACTATATTACAGATATGACATGAAAACTAACGCCTCTCTAGAATGAAGCGAAGGTTGGTATCCGAAGGGGCCAAAGATATTTCAGACACTATACAGTGTGTTCAACTTTGGGCACTGTCAGTATATGTGCTTCAAGGACATGAGAGCACATGCGCTGAAACACCATACGCGTTCCATCGCAAAGATCCTAAAGGCATTGGTGAAAGTATAAATGACCCATATCTTCTGCTCCTTCAGATTTCAGTCTTCCATTCATTCTGAAGAGGCATTAGTTTTCACTTAGTTGGCTTTTGCTATGACTATAAATAATATTTGGGTTCTTGCTACAAGAGCCTGTGTTTATGCATGCAAAAGCAAAGTTGTATTTAAACAACAATCAACCTTGTAAATTTGATTTTTAAAATGGTCGAATTATCGAAAGTGTCGAATTATCGAGTGTCGAATTACAGTTTGTTTATGTTTTTTTTAATAAGGTCCTCTTATCTTATCTGCAATATAGTTGCATTTTTCGAAATTTTATTTTCTAATTTGTTAATTTCTGTCTTTTTTTTTCACTCTAATAATATTTATTTAAATCTAATAATTTTTATTTAATGCAATTTAATTAATAATTTATTTAATCCAATGTCTATAGTTTCTTCCCTGAAATTGCTTACCAAACATGAGTCAGTGTTTCCACAGTGTTAACAGTTGGAGTGTTAGAATGCGGAGAAGCAAAATAACTCCCTACTGAATTTCTCAATAGTCTCACTCCCAGAGGAATGCATCCACACCAGTTAACCTCTAGGTTGGTACTATTGTTATTGTCTGAGAAGTTTTAATCCTAAGCAGGGTCTTTGAAAATGGTACACGTATGGTGATACAGTGCATGTGCTCTCATGTCCTTAAAGTAGTGTAGTTCTGTTGTTAGTATGTATATAAAAAAGCAAAGCCCAATTCTAAACCCAAATATTTTTTTTTATGAGAAGAACATCAACATATTGCATGATTACGGCAGTCCATAGCTTCCCTGACAAAAATTCACCAAGAAAGTTAAATATTCCAAAACTTTTCTGTGTGTAAATTGCTAAATATGTAAAAAACATGTATACAAAAAAGCAAAGCCCAATTCCAAACCCAAATATTTTTTTTATGAGAAGAACATCAACATAATGCATGATTACGGCAGTTCATAGCTTCCCTGACAAAAATTCACCAAAAAAGTTAAATATTCCAAAAATATTTCTGTGTATATATTGCTAAATGTGTAAATAACATGTATATAAAAAAGCAAAGCTTAATTTTAAATTTCATTATCCTTTCCACAGGAAAAGCATCAAAATACTGCATAAGTACGGCACTTTTGCAGCCGCATGATTACGGCAGTCCATAGCTTCCCTGACAAAAATTCACCAAGAAAGTTAAATATTCCAAAATTTTTCTGTGTGTAAATTGCTAAATATGTAAAAAACATGTATACAAAAAAGCAAAGCCCAATTCCAAACCCAAATATTTTTTTTATGAGAAGAACATCAACATAATGCATTATTACGGCAGTCCATAGCTTCCCTGACAAAAATTCACCAAAAAAGTTAAATATTCCAAAAATATTTCTGTGTATATATTGCTAAATGTGTAAATAACATGTATATAAAAAAGCAAAGCTTAATTTTAAATTTCATTATCCTTTCCACAGGAAAAGCATCAAAATACTGCATAAGTACGGCACTTTTGCAGCCGCATGATTACGGCAGTCCATAGCTTCCCTGACAAAAATTCACCAAGAAAGTTAAATATTCCAAAATTTTTCTGTGTGTAAATTGCTAAATATGTAAAAAACATGTATACAAAAAAGCAAAGCCCAATTCCAAACCCAAATATTTTTTTTATGAGAAGAACATCAACATAATGCATGATTACGGCAGTCCATAGCTTCCCTGACAAAAATTCACCAAAAAAGTGAAATATTCCAAAAATATTTCTGTGTATATATTGCTAAGTGTGTAAATAACATGTATATAAAAAAGCAAAGTTTAATTTTAAATTTCATTATCCTTTCCACAGGAAAAGCATCAAAATACTGCATAAGTACGGCACTTTTGCAGCCGCATGATTACGGCAGTCCATAGCTTCCCTGACAAAAATTCACCAAGAAAGTTAAATATTCCAAAATTTTTCTGTGTGTAAATTGCTAAATATGTAAAAAACATGTATACAAAAAAGCAAAGCCCAATTCCAAACCCAAATATTTTTTTTATGAGAAGAACATCAACATAATGCATGATTACGGCAGTCCATAGCTTCCCTGACAAAAATTCACCAAAAAAGTTAAATATTCCAAAAATATTTCTGTGTATATATTGCTAAATGTGTAAATAACATGTATATAAAAAAGCAAAGCTTAATTTTAAATTTCATTATCCTTTTCACAGGAAAAGCATCAAAATACTGCATAAGTACGGCACTTTTGTAGCCCCCCTGACAAAAATTCACTAAAAGAGGTAAGTATTCAAAAAAATATTTTGGTATATATATTGCTAAATGTGTAACAAACATGTATATAAAAAAGCAAAGCTTAATTCTAAGTTCTAATATTTTTTTTATAAGAAAAGCTACAAAAGCAAATAGGGAGAAGTGAAGCCATTTAGCCATTTTCAAAATCTGATTGTGAAAGAGTAAAAAAATGAGTAAATAAGAGCAAATATAAAGAAAAAGTATTGCTAAATGTGTAATAAACATGTATATAAAAAAGCAAAGCTTAATTCTAAGTTTTAATATAAAGAAGAAATAAGACACAAAAATGGAGCTAAATTCAAATGAGAAAAACTATAACAAATTAATAAAAAAAAATAAGACCTATTTCAAATGCCACCATCATCAGACAAAAGAAAAAATGAGATTTTATTCTTTAGTTCATTTATTCTTCTGTCTGATGCTGTTGCTGAAACGTCACACACTATTGAAGACACTATAAAAGATAGATTAAAAGTAATAATTCAATCTACAATTCGAAAAATAATATAACCTGGTGAGTTCCCAGAAAAGGTTAACTTTGGTAGGGCGGCGCTGTACGTTGACACCGCCGTACCTTCGAGCCGTTTTACACGAGTTAAAGCGAAGATTTTGGACATAGTGATTTTTACATTTCGATCTTTTATATTAATATATATACTTACTATTCGAATTATTTTTCTAAAAACGAACATTATTTTTTTTAATTATCTGAAACTAACCTAATTCAACTTATCTAAAACTAACCTTATTTAGCGATTAAACTAACATAATTTAACCTATTTGAATCTAACCTCATATACACTTTTACACTACCTTTTCATTTCAAAATTAAATTAAAATAAGTTTATATTAAATAATAACATTTTAAAAAATCGACTTTCTGGTTCACACTTTTGTATTTAATCAATTATGTATTTCTTTATTTCTCTCTATAAAAGTACGCAATTGTAAACAAAAGAATTGATGATGATAAATGCAAAAAATCTACGATTGTAAAATAGATTAAATTAAAAAAATAAAAATAACTGTTAACATTAAGAAAATAAAAACAGGCCTATCATACGAAGAAAAAAATAACGAAAATTTTGGTATATAGATCGTTATGTGTAGTTCAGAATCTTCGGAGGAGATAGCTCACGACTTTACAATGGAAAACTCTGTTACGGTATTATCTATATAGATACCTGTTTAAAAGAATTATTTTCATTATAATCCACTTTTATGTAACTACACTCATACGCTCATATGTATCTACACTTACTCTTAATTGAAATATTTTTCACCTTAAGTGAAAATGTATCTAATATGAATATATCTTTGTGTTTTTAATAGTAAGTGTATTAAGTAGAACTGCTCTTCACTGAAGGTTAATAACGAGTTTACAAAGTGGGAAGAGGAGCTTCTTTTTATTGGCATGCACACAAGCTTTCGGACATATCGTCCTTCATCAGGTAAGAGTAATAAACGCGCTGAGGATCCAGCGCGTTTATTACTCTTACCTGATGAAGGACGATATGTCCGAAAGCTTGTGTGCATGCCAATAAAAAGAAGCTCCTCTTCCCACTTTGTAAACTCGTTATTAATAGTAAGTGTAGCGTTGTATAGTTAACTACCAATTCTCCTTTAGAAAGGCGTCAAAACCCGGATGGTTGGGATCTGAAAATGATATATATATAATATCCCTATCCATGGATGAATTTTCATAAAATAAGATATCTCTATGAGAAACGTCCCTAAGTAGCGAATG
>CP092872.1:61233261-61330323 GCA_030710605.1 Cordylochernes scorpioides
CCTGTACATAGTAATTAGATGGAAGCGACAAATATTATCCAAATGCAAAAAAAAAAGAGACTTGGAGCAAGTAAGGCATTAGATGCATCTGTGCCAACAATGGCTGAAGTTGCTATAAATCTGAAGGTAATGTGTGTGTTGCATTATTAACTTTTCAATAACGTCCTTGCCACAGTTATTAAATCTCCTTCACCCCACGATTTGTTTTGTTTGAAATGACAGCTTTAATAAAACCCCATCGCGGCGACATTCGAGAATTAGCTCAAAGAAGGCGGCTTCGAGTTTTCTCTGTTTAACTTTTATTTATTGTATTGGTGTGTGTGGTAGAATTCAAACATAAAAAGTAAATACAATACCAGGTGCTGTTATAACATACATGGTTAACTAGAAAAGGAAAAATCATTTTGCCAGCCCTTTGTTGAGAACATTTGAGTATTTTCCTGGAGAGAAATGTGCAGAATTCAATAGCTACGATTTAGTCAGAGGTATATCGCATTGTATGAGCGTGGTATAACACACACAAAAGCCTTTATTAGGGACTTGCCCCATACAGATTCTCTCAATTGGGTAAGGTAATAATCATCTGGTGTTATTTATATAGAAATTAAACTGGCTTTACTCTTCGTCTCAAAGTCATTCACTTGTTGACTGTTTCCTTACATAATGATGATCTAAAATATTTATAGTAAGTTCTTGCCTTAGATTTGTATGCTGATATTTTTGAAAGCAATACGTAGGGTGAAGTGTTGGTACATTTAATTTGTTGATATAGGGCTTTCCTTTCTGCATCAAGGGCTGTACAATTAAGCAGGTAATAGGGGAGTTCTTCAGTAATTTCCTTGTAACACAGTGTACATATTAAGTTTTTGGCCTCAAACGTCATAACGTGTTTTTTTTTTTAAGACTGTAAATAGTATTCTCGATTGAGCTATACATCGTTTGACAGGTAAAGGGAAATCATCGGTTAGGTAGCATTCTGTTTCTATTGAGGTATGGAATTTTTATAATATGAGCGTGGTATCAAGAATTATAATAGTTTTGGATTTGTGGATTATAGAAGTTGTGGAGGAATTAAATGTTTGAAAAGTGGATAAATGGTAAAAACCAACGATTTCCGACAGCCACGACTCGGGATCGTAATCCGTATTGGGCAATTTTTTCTGCACATATATTGCTACAATAGCCCCTGATTCTTGCCAAAGTTCAACTCCATCTGTGATTGCAAGTAACTAAACAAGGCTCTGACACATTACCTTCATAATATATATATAAATCAATGTTTGTATGTTTGTTTGCTTGTATGTTTGTTTGTTTGTATGTCCGGTATACAAATTCGCAGTAGTTCACTAATTCAAACCAAATTTCCATACATAGGTAAAGAAATACGGGGAAGACGATAGGCTATTTTAAACAATATATAAATCAATTATTAAAACTATATATTCAAATTGTTCTACTTAGCTCACGAACAGCGCCCTCTATCAAAGATTAGATTAAATTATGCTGATGCAAACAAATAGATAATGCTAATAACAAACAATTATAAAAAAAATCTTATCTAAATATATATCACTCGGGTAGATATGCACACGGGTCAATCCCGGGGCGAAGCCCGGGTCACCCGTCTAGTTTTCTATATAAACATTTGTAAGCGCAAAATTCAAACTGTATTCTACACATGTATAGACATGTAGTGCACTTACTAGTACATTAAAAGTAATCGCTAACTACTACCCACACCATGATTACACAGGTCTACAAAATTTTAAAAAGTTTTTGATGTTTAAGAATTTAAAATGCTTTTTGGGTAATCCAATGGCGCTGATTCCGAATCTGCTCTTAGTTTCCTGTATGTCATAAAAATATATAGATAATGACCATAAGTGTATTTCACCAAAATAATAATTTCATAAAGAAAACTGCTAGGTTTCATGATTGCTTCATAATTTTTACAATGATCACATCTCAAAGTTCTTCTAAAACATACGCCATTATCTTCATACATGAAAATTATCATGGCCTGTTTCAGGTGTACTAGAGATATTAAAAGAATGCTTGAAAAATGCAATATTAGTGATTTTTGACGTGACAACGTCTTAAATTAGGTTGCGGCTGGGAGTCACTTATGAAAAAGTGTAACGCCCGGTAACGTTACGATGAGTCCACCGAACGAGAGTGCTGCGCGCGCAGCGCTAGAGAATTAGGCGCATTGAATCGGCGCATGCTTGTCTCTGTCTTTGTCTTTCTCGAACGTTCTTGGCGTTAGAAAAACAAGAAAGCGTCATAATACAAGTTCACACGTGTGGTGTAAATTATTAGTTTAAAATTAATTAATTAATTTATTATTATTTTACAAATTTTAAATAGTTTCAAATTTATTTAGCAAAAATTTGAACCTTCGATCTGAATAAATATTTTGATTTTCGAATTGATTCTTTAAAATTACAAATATTAAGAAAAAGTGGCAGATATAAGAAAACTTTATTTAAACTGTGTTGAGCAAGAATTTTAACATCTAATTTAAGTAAATGTTTTAATTTTCAACTTCATCATTTACAATTACAAATTTTATTTAATTTCAAATTTATTTAGCAAAAATTTGAACCTTCGATCTGAATAAGTGTTTTGATTTTCAAATACCAACGCGGCTGGTGGAGTGGCGATCTATCGTAAATTATCATCGACATCTACGGCGGAAGTGTTCCAAGTTGCGATTACAGACGTAACTCGTGTCATTAAAACCAAGGGTGACATGTGCATGACTGAAGTTACTTGCTTCGCCGCTAATACTAGCTTCAAGTTTATACTCGGTGCTGTATATATTCATCCAGGAGCTAGTATGCAGGATATTGGAATGTTACTATGGCAAGGACTCGGTCCGTACATTCACAACAGCCAGTACGTTGCACCGTTCGTGCAAGTTGATTCTAGTATACCGATTCTTCTGTGTGGTGATTTTAACAAAAACGTAAAGCCTGACAACTCGTTTCTTAATTCATGAAAAATACGTATAATCTTGATTGCGTATCAAACGTTTCTAAGTCAACTACGTTAAAAGGAACAACTATCGACTTGACTTTCGCAAGACACATTACAGCAGAAACACTTCCTTAAACACTCAAATAGGAATTAGTTAAGTTTAAGTTTACATGTACAATGTTTTAGTAAACAAAATATATTTCTATAGTTAAAATTTGTGCAATTCTTATTTTCATTCAATTCCTTGTTCCTATTGTGCAATTTAATTATATTCATATCAATAAATATTCTACCGTTGTCACGTAAAATCTTCGCCCGTAAAACCGACTTTACAGGCAATCATTGTTTTTTTTAGAAAGAACGTTTGTTTAAAACACAAATACATTATTTTATAAAAGGAATTTCTCACTTTCAAAATGGTAACAAAGAAACTGTGTGCCATCTAAAGGCAGTCATGTGGACTTGGTAGAATGAGAAGATCACAGCTTTATAGAATTCTCTGAAAATTCACATTAATACATGGGCTATTAACATTGTTATATCATTTGTGTCTTGATATGTCGAGACATAGCTTAAAATGATAGTTTCCATGTGGCGTTTCGGATTTTTATACAAGTAGTTGTATTCATTGTTATAGGTATACTTGTTAGTAATAGCTATTATAGTTATATAGGTTGCCATAGTTATACTTCTTTGTTATAGTTAATATGTTGTTATAGTTATATATGTTGTTATAGTTATACTTGTTTGTTATAGTTAATATGTTGTTATAGTTATATATGTTGTTATAGTTATACTTGTTTGTTATAGTTAATATGTTGTTATTTTATATATGTTGTTATAGTTATACTTGTTTGTTATAGTTAATATGTTATAGTTATATATGTTGTTATAGTTATACTTGTTTGTTATAGTTAATATGTTGTTATAGTTATATATGTTGTTATAGTTATACTTGTTTGTTATAGTTAATATGTTGTTATAGTTATATATGTTGTTATAGTTATACTTGTTTGTTATAGTTATACTTGTTTGTTATAGTTAATATGTTGTTATAGTTATATATGTTGTTATAGTTATACTTGTTTGTTATAGTTAATATGTTGTTATAGTTATATATGTTGTTATAGTTATACTTGTTTGTTATAGTTATACTTGTTTGTTATAGTTAATATGTGGTTATAGTTATATATGTTGTTATAGTTATACTTGTTTGTTATCTGCTTATATATTTGCCTTATTCTGTCTGTTTGTCTGTTTGAAGCTCACGGATGGGTTTTTCATAACCATCGGTGGTTCAGTGGTAGAATGCTCGCCTGCCCACGCGGGCGGCCCGGGTTCGATTCCCGGCCGATGCATTTTTTTTTTTTTTACAATTTTTAAAACTCATTTATATATTATACAAGAATGACATCCACGGCGTCAATTTATAATTGTAACGAATAGTATTTGAATAAAAGCATTTAATCGGGTAAAACCCGGGCGTTGCCCGGGTCATTCGTATATAATAATTGTATAAACGAATGCAAGACAAAATCACCGCGAATGTTTCTTTTTTTTTTAAGGCAATTTCTTTTTAAGGCAATTATCGTTATTTATCGTTAATTTTTGTTTCGATTTTATTGAAAAAAAAACGATATGGTGCCTTTAAAAAATGATCTTTATTACTATGCAGTTTTCTATTTAGTCAATATACCTAAGTTCATGTTGCAAATGTAATTATCTCTATCGATTTAGTAGGAGAAATGCAAAAAAAAAAAAATCGACATGATGAAATCTTTATGAAAATTCACAGTTTTATTTTTATATTTTCAAGACACACACAGTTTGGGGCGTGGCGTTTCACAAGAGAGACATCCACGGCACCAATTTATAATTGTAACGAATAGTATTTAATCAAAACATTTTAAAAACACACAGTTTGGAACGGGACGTTTCACAAGAGTGACATCCATGGCGCCAATTTATAATTGTAATGAATAGTATTTGAATTAAAACGTTTTTAAAATATATACGCACTCGGGTAAAACCCGGGCGTTGCCCGGGCCATTCGTCTAGTAGTTAATATGTTGTTTTAGTTATACTTGTTGTTATATAGGTATAGTTATACTTGTTGTTATAGGTATAGTTATACTTGTTTGTTATAGTTAATATGTTGTTATAGTTATACTTGTTGTTATAGGTATAGTTATACTTGTTGTTATACTTGTTATTTATAGTTATTATAGTTATACATGTAGTTGTTGAAGCATTTTCTACGACCCAAGCCTGCCATTACAGAGAAAGACGAACAATACCTGTCTTATAATTTTTATATATTTTGTAGAAAAATGTATAAAACCTTTTTAAAATATTTCTTTTTATATAAAAATTTCAATAAAAAAATCGCTATATAAATAAAAGTGAGTGTATGTATTTTTGTCGGCTATGCAAATCCTCAATAAGTACCTAATCTGGCTTAAATTTTAACAGAACATAGAGAAAAATTTGGAAGAGTTTATTGTCGTTATTTTAGTCAATAAAAATTAAAATTGACCAAGTACTGTGCAAAAATAATCATTTTTTTAGTCAGAAAATGATGATGACAATATTTCTGTATCATGTTTGATTGACAGAAACAAAATTCTTTCGGGGAAAATTACCTAAAGAAACGACGGGCGAAGCCAGATAATAATTTTTAGTAGGCAGGAACAATATCCTAACAGCCATACATTCCCTCGAGCAGGTCATCTCTATATATAAAACATCGCTTCTTGGACTTCTATCTATGATCGCAGTTTAGTATGAACATTCGAAACTATTTTAGACGCGTAAGATTATTTTTGAAAATAAACAATTTCTACTGCCCTTACTGCAATATGGAAGAATTATTTTGCGGAAGAGCGATTGTTCGAAGCATATTATATATTTATAATTGCATGTAATTCTACTGTCCTCAGAGCTTTTGTCCATAGTTCATCTAAAATGTACATTCCAAGAGTCTAGCAACAGTATCACTATAAAAGGAAGTTCGAAAAATGCAATATAACAGCGGTATGGTAGATTAAACCGGCGAAACCGCTGGGAGGGTTCGCCACTGATGAGCCAGGCTTAATTTTTCCATTTCAGCAAGGACAGTAGAAATTGTTTAATTCCAAAAAGAATCTTACGCGTCTAAAATGGTTTCGAATTTTCATAACAGATGGCGCGCTAGTGCATCATAATATAAAGGTTAGTATATTTATATATTTTAATAAATCAATGTATATATATTTATATATTGTTAATATTGAAAAATAGATTTGATATATAGATAGAGATATATTTATAACCCAGGTTCCTGGAGCTCACAGCGCCAACTACCCGGAGTGTCCAGCTCACTAGTATGGACTAGTGTGGAGCGCCTTTACTCGTGTCCTGTTTTGATTGCTAAGTTGAACCAATTGACCAGAGACCATTCTATGCTGAGGTTGAGTCTGGAAGGCTGGCCAAAGATCTAGGATTGAGGTGGGTCAGTCCAACTAGGATAGCTGTTTGCATCCTATGTCTTAGAAATGCTGGACAGCTGAATAGAAGATCATCGACTGTCTGTGGCTCTTCTGAACAGTGGATGCAGGTAGGGTCTGTTTCGGGATGTACACATGTAATGTCTGCCAGTACATGGCCAGTGAGGATGGTGGTGGGGGTCTCTCCATGGCTGAATTTAGGTAGAAATTTGAGGAGATGCTTGGAGTGGAAGCAAATCTCTTGAGAGATCTGGTCGAATGGTCTTTGGAATATAATACAGTCCATGATGATAGAACAGCCTTACGTGTTAGGTGTCGAGCATGAGTTCGAGGCAGGGTGGAGTATGAGTTTGGTAGGACAAAAGTAGCGGCAATTTTTTCTGCATTGTCTGCTAGTTCATTGCCATTGATTCCAGTGTGTCCGGGTACCCAACACAGCCTGATGTAAGGAGCTCTGTTAAGGACTTATTTTATATTGGCCATTAGCGATGTACATGTTGGTACTGAGAAGAAAATAGCTGCTACTAGTTAAACCTCCCACATTTCAGACTGCAGTTTTAATATTTACTTTCTCAAAAACGGTCTTCTGTTAATATTAACATATATAAATAATTTAAAAACTTTCTTTTTTATATATATTTATTCCTTCCTACCATTTGTACCATAGTTCTTATAAGTCGCGCTTCATTTCTCGCCTGCTGAAAGATTTTTACCTGAAAGCTTGCACCTATTCATCAATAAAAGAAACTCGTCTTCCTTCATCATGATTTTTCGTTTAATTTTTTTCCTATTGATTAAACCAACTGAGAAATCCTTCCTCGCTATATCATTCCCAACAGTGAGTTCAGGATACCAATTAGATTATTTTTCTTGTCGCCCGATTCATCATTCTCATCATTACCACTCATCATTTTTTCTTTTTTTTTAAATTATTATTATTATTATCATTCAATTCGGGTGAAATTATCATTGGCAACAGGACAACTTGCAGCTACCTTCCCTTTTTTCATTCCCCAATCTCATATATTCCACTCAAGATATTCCTGCTCGCCAGAATTTTTTTTTATTTGATTAATCCAACTGGAAACATCCTTCCTCGCTATATCGTTCCCAATAGTGAGTTCAGGATACCCAGCTAGATTCTTTTTTTTTCTTTCTTTCTTTTTATTACCCGGCACATCATTTTTATCATTACCAATCATCTTTTTTTTCATCATACAAGCCGGGTACCATCATAATTGGCAGCAGTACATCTCTTGCGTTACCTTTCCCTTTCCACATTCTTCAACCTACCTACCTCTCCCTGCTAGTCTGAACTAATGATGCAGACGGATCATCTTGAACGTTCTGTTAACGAAAACAGTACCTCACTAACACAAGTTCGTACTGCATTGCAGAACTCATTGAGCTATTTCTTTGCAGGAACATACTCAGACATCCCATATACCCTCATCAACCCTCTGCGTCAACTTATTACCTTAGTTCAACTTAATTATTTATGCTTTTCTTTTAGTTATTTTTTCATGCAATAGTTTCTCAATTTTTTTTCTATAAGTAAACTACTTCACGACATTTCTAATTTTATCTTGCCTATTTTCTCAATTTTATCATTTATTCTTATGTATTTTTCTTTTATCATATTCTATATCTTATTGAGACGTCATCATTTTATTATTGTCCTATTTTATTCTCCTATATTAATAAAAGTTTTAATTTGTGCCCAAATCATTTCTTTTGATTTTATAATAGGTTTGTTAGGTCATCATTCATGTTATTTCATTTCCCCCAAACAAACCTCCATCACCGGGGGCACATTCTATAGTATATTTTGAACTGTATAATAATTACACTTTTAGTATATTTCACATATCTTCCAATTAGTTAGAGCCGATACTTTATAAGATTACACCCTTCTATTAAAATGTACACTGTTCCTATTTACTACCACCCTATTTTTTTGTATATATTCTATAACTTTATTAATATAATCTGTACACCCTTATTTGTATTTAAACTAAAAATGGTTACGTCAAAATAAAAGGCCAGAGTGGTTGGTGGCAACTGGGGCAGAGGAGGAAATTGCGGACGCCCAGATGGGGGCCCCCTCCAGGACTTTTTATAGATGACCCCTGTAAACAGGACAGGTTTTAGCAGTGGGTCAGCGGCAGATGTTCTACAGGGTGTCCATCGGCAGACCGCTTCTGTCTCTCTCGGTCTATCTCTCCATGTCTCGGTGATAGGCATCCAGGTTGTATCATGACCTCCACCTCTGTCCCGTGGGCTGTCCCGATCACTCTCCGTGCTAACATCTAGCCCTGCCTCTGTTTCTTGTTTCCCGCGTGTGGGAAGAACATCAACACTCGCCTCACTTACACGACTGCCAGTTTATTCATAGGTCGACAGGAACATTTGCAGCAATATTACATATCTACTTATATATTTGCCTTATTCTGTCTGTTTGTTTGTCTGTCTGAAGCTCACGGAGGGATTTTTCATAACCATCGGTGGTTCAGTGGTAGAATGCTCGCCTGCCACGCGGGCGGCCCGGGTTCGATTCCCGGCCGATGCATTTTTTTTTTACAATTTTTAAAACTCATTTATATATTACTAGACGAATGGCCCGGGCAACGCCCGGGTTTTACCCGAGTGCGTATATATTTTAAAAACGTTTTAATTCAAATACTATTCGTTACAATTTTAAATTGGCGCCATGGATGTCACTCTTGTGAAACGTCGCGTTCCAAACTGTGTGTTTTTAAAACGTTTTAATTAAAATACTATTCGTTACAATTATAAATTGGCGCCGTGGATGTCTCTCTGTGAAACGTCCCGCCCCAAACTGTGTGTGTCTTGAAAATATAAAAATAAAAATGTGAATTTTCATAAAGATTTCATCATGTCGATTTTTTTTGCATTTCACCTACTAAATCGATAGAGATAATTACATTTGCAACATGAACTTAGGTATATTGACTAAATAGAAAACTGCATAGTAATAAAGATCATTTTTTAAAGGCACCATATCGTTTTTTTTTCAATAATATCGAAACAAAAATTAACGATAAATAACGATAATTGCCTTAAAAAGAAATTGCCTTAAAAAAAAAGAAACATTCGCGGTGATTTTGTCTTGCATTCGTTTATACAATTATTATATACAAATGACCCGGGCAACGCCCAGGTTTTACCCGATTAAATGCTTTTGTTCAAATACTATTCGTTACAATTATAAATTGGCGCCGTGGATGTCATTCTTGTATAATATATAAATAAGTTTTAAAAATTGTAAAAAAAAAAAAAAAATGCATCGGCCGGGAATCGAACCCGGGCCGCCCGCGTGGCAGGCGAGCATTCTACCACTGAACCACCGATGGTTATGAAAAATCCATCCGTGAGCTTCAGACAGACAAACAAACAGACAGAATAAGGCAAATATATAAGTAGATACAAGAATGACATCCACGGCGCCAATTTATAATTGTAACGAATAGTATATAAATAAAAGCATTTAATCGGGTAAAACCCGGGCGTTGCCCGGGTCATTCGTATATAATAATTGTATAAACGTATGCAAGACAAAATCACCGCAAATGTTTCTTTTTTTTAAGGCAATTTCTTTTTAAGGCAATTATCGTTATTTATCGTTAATTTTTGTTTCGATTTTATTGAAAAAAAAAACGATATGGTGCCTTTAAAAAATGATCTTTATTACTATGCAGTTTTCTATTTAGTCAATATACCTAAGTTCATGTTGCAAATGTAATTATCTCTATCGATTTAGTAGGTGAAATGCAAAAAAAAAATCGACATGATGAAATCTTTATGAAAATTCACATTTTTATTTTTATATTTTCAAGACACACACAGTTTGGGGCGGGACGTTTCACAAGAGAGACATCCACGGCGCCAATTTATAATTGAAACGAATAGTATTTTAATTAAAACATTTTAAAAACACACAGTTTGGAACGGGACGTTTCACAAGAGTGACATCCATGGCGCCAATTTATAATTGTAACGAATAGTATTTGAATTAAAACGTTTTTAAAATATATACGCACTCGGGTAAAACCCGGGCGTTGCCCGGGCCATTCGTCTAGTCTACTTATATATTTGCCTTATTCTGTCTGTTTGTTTGTCTGTCTGAAGCTCACGGATGGGATTTTTCATAACCATCGGTGGTTCAGTGGTAGAATGCTCGCCTGCCACGCGGGCGGCCCGGGTTCGATTCCCGGCCGATGCATTTTTTTTTTAAACAATTTTTAAAACTCATTTATATATTATACAAGAATGACATCCACGGCGCCAATTTATAATTGTAACGAATAGTATTTGAACAAAAGCATTTAATCGGGTAAAACCCGGGCGTTGCCCGGGTCATTCGTATATAATAATTGTATAAACGAATGCAAGACAAAATCACCGCGAATGTTTCTTTTTTTTTCAAGGCAATTTCTTTTTAAGGCAATTATCGTTATTTATCGTTAATTTTTGTTCGTTTTTATTAAAAAAAACGATATGGTGCCTTTAAAAAATGATCTTTATTACTATGCAGTTTTCTATTTAGTCAATATACCTAAGTTCATGTTGCAAATGTAATTATCTCTATCGATTTAGTAGGTGAAATGCAAAAAAAAAATCGACATGATGAAATCTTTATGAAAATTCGCATTTTTATTTTTATATTTTCAAGACACAAACAGTTTGGGGCGGGGACGTTTCACAAGAGAGACATCCACGGCGCCAATTTATAATTGTAACGAATAGTATTTTAATTAAAACATTTTAAAAACACACAGTTTGGAACGGGACGTTTCACAAGAGTGACATCCATGGCGCCAATTTATAATTGTAACGAATAGTATTTGAATTAAAACGTTTTTAAAATATATACGCACTCGGGTAAAACCCGGGCGTTGCCCGGGCCATTCGTCTAGTATATATATATGGTAATTTAAACCAACAACCTCATATTTTATAATACTTATAACAAGATTATTATGTTGTATAATAGAAACACATCTATAAATAATTATACGCATGATTGACATGTGTCATTACATATCATATGTAATGTACTTTGTACAAACTTAGGATAAATAAATAAAGCTCTGTAATAGATTAAGAATTGAGCTATAGCGAGAGTCGACAGGATGCCCACAACGAAGAGGGTCAAACCTGTAGTAACCGAGAGGGACAGTCAGAGCGTGGAGAGTTTTCCAGTACCTCTCTGCACCTTGGAAGACCTTTAACAGTTCTCACAGAGTATAGGTAGTCGTGGTCGAGGCAGAGTGGAAAGCTTGGGAATGTTCCCACAAAAAACGAAGAGACACAGTTGTATTAGGAAAGTTCCGTGAACAGATAGGAGTCGAGCTAAGCAGCGAAAGATGGAGAGATAAGAAGTTTTCTTACTGATCTACGGCATGGTCGAGCATCAGAAGATGAAGTGACAAGGGCTCCCGCTGATGGTGAAGTGACTATATTTTCGGCTAGGGAGGAGGTCTTATATATCTTTCTCGAGAGAGGAAGTATTGAATTTCAGCGGTTGTGCAACAAGAGCGTGGATTTTACACTCTGGCAACGCCCTGGCAGTTTCCTATCTTTAGACCTTGTTGTGGGACTGCTACATTTCGATCTCTGCATTAGCTCAACTCTTAATCTATTACACAGTTTTATTTATTTATCCTCAGTTTATACAAAGTACATTACATATGATGATGTAATGACCCATGTCAATCAGGGGTATAATTATTTATAGATGTGTTTATTTTATACAACATGAAAATCTTGTTATAAGTATTATACAATATATGGTTGTTGGTTTAAATTACCATATATATATATTTATACTAGACCAATGACTCGGCTTCGCCCGAGAATTCCGCCGAGTTCAATTTCCTTCATACTGAATAAGTACCATAGATTAGCAATACAGAAGTAACACATAAACCATAGGCAAAAGGTGTGTGCGATGGCAAAAATTGTATTATATTAATGATTAAGTATTTGATTTAATTATTATTTCAATCTATTTAGTTGTTTCAAAATCAATATAGTTCAAATAGATGGCAGCTTTTCGACCCAACCCCCGAGGTACCCGCCCCAGCGCATTAACCCTTGAAATTGCCTGAGTTGAGTTAGCGACTGCGATGGATATTGACTGCGATGGCCATCTTCTCTGTAAAAATAAAATAATATGTTTATAAAAACAATCAATCCAAAATATTGGCATGTAAATAATTTTCTGTAAAAAAATAAAAGAGCACACATGGAAATTAGGCAAACTTTTGTGTTTGCTAATGACTGCGACTGCATTTTAAATGGTTTTTTAAGAGATAAAAAACTAAGGCTAGAACAAAAATTGATAAAAAAAATACGAAAAACATTTTACCATAATAATTATCAGACATCATAATATGCAAATTCGCTTTTTATAGAACTAATTTGCATTATCCGAGATTAAAAGTATAAGAAAACTATGAACTCTTACCCCCATAACTAATTTATAAGTACAATAGAACCTCCCTGTAAAAGGCACCTAAATGGAGAGCCAAACTATTCTTAAGGGAGAGGTGTCCTCCTACTGGAGAGTTTCTAAATAGTAAAAATGGTAATTTCGCAAATGAAAACTGTCCGTCGTGGAGAGGTGTGCGCTGAAGAGAGGTTCTATTGTATTTCATTTGATTGTGTATCAAATATATTGGGGGAAATATGTGAAACGAAAACAATCACTTTATTTATCATTAGAAGAAACAAATCATTCATAGAAATAGATTGCTAGCATAAAAGTCTAAATTTTCGGTTCTTAAGCCAGGGTAGTTAGCGTTCTGCACTACAGGAACCTGGGTTATAAATATTTCTCTCGGTTCTTAAGCTTTTAGGCCATGACGTCCTTCTACAGGAGTTTTGGTGACTTACTGCAATATACCGCTTATTGGAAACAAAGATCAGTTATACTAGATACCTTATCGTTAAGATAGAGGTTGCCTGGTACTACATTTAATTTCAGTTATCAATTATCTTGCCTAGAAGGGAATTGAGACCAGAAAGCTTGAAATATTAAATATTTATACACAATACACCAGTATAGAGGATATCCTCCATTAAAATATATAAAATAACAATATCTGAAATCTTCATTTAAAATAATTTATTAAAATTTTTATTTTAAACAAACAAATAATTACATATATAGCTTGTATACATATATACATTTATTCATGATAAATTTATGTTATATTTTTGTTTTTTAATATGGATTTTGGTGACTTTTTTGGATGATAAAGTTGAACGTTTGGATATTCAACACGATCGAAATGATGAAATTTATTTTTTGATAGTTCAAATACAACGCGTTTTGTTTTTTTTAATTCAAAACTTGAACTGTTATCTTTGTTTATCTGTGATTTGTAAGAGGTATCTGTGGTAATGTTTGCAATATTATCCGCATCATTAGTTTCTTTTTCAAATTCAACGCCTTGAAATCGAACCAGTTCTGAGTTTTTTCTTGAATTTTGACCATAAGCTCACTGGTTTTGAGGTTAATTGTTTCTATGAATTCTGGAATTGTCAGATTTACATCCTGGGAACTTGTTTTGACATTGTTTAGTTCCTTCTTCTCATTTTCAATACTGTGTTTCATGCTTGAGATTTCCTTCAATAACGTTTTGTTCTCCTGTTTAAGCGTATTGTTATTTTCAGATAATCTCTCGATAATTTTATTTGTTTTGATTTGTTGATTTTTCAAATCAGAAATTATTTGACGATCGGATTCTCTTTTTCGTTCCAATTTTTCAATCTTTTCTAAGCAAATATGAATTTGATCTTTTAAGTTATTTTCATTTTCATTTTGAGTCGAAATTATAAATTTTAATTTTTCACAAATTAGTGGATAATGAATAGAGATATCATTCTCATGTAGTTCTACATTATTACCAATAAAATTGCAGCCAAGATGTTTTAAAGAACAGGCCGATATATTTTCTGGACAAACTTGTAAATGTTCGGTTAGTTCTTTTTGCAGTAAGTGTAAATTACAAAATTCACAATGTATTTTTCTTTCACGATGCCTATCGTTATCCATGGCTATAATAATTGGTAGAGATGTGCTCTCTACTATTTCAGATTGTATAGATCTCTGAAAACAATAGTAAAAAATGTGATTAAGAATGTCTTTCTTACATAACCTCTCACCACAATTATACGGACAATCGCGCTGGATATATAGGCAACTATGATGGTGATCAATTAAATGTTTTCTTTCACTATATACGGCAGGACAACCATATTTATAAAATTCACAGTATAAAATAGATTCAACCATTATTAAACTAAAACTGGTATTAATTTCGATCCAAAATTATATAGCATATAAACAAAACACACAAAAAAAAATGCATTATCATATTTTTTAATTTAATATTTCATAGATTTTTTGAAATTTTAAATTATATATTTAGAGAAATATTTATAACCCAGGTTCCTGTAGCTAAGAGCGCCAACTACCCGGGGATATATATATGTTTTGAAAATAGAGCAATCCATATTTAATTAATTAGATAATAAAAAGGCATATATTGGATTTAACAAAAGATTTATTTTGCCCCAATATTTTCGGCTGGCTGAACGCCAACCTTTATTGAGGCATTACATTTTTATTAAAAAAATGCCTTTTTATTATCAAATATATATATATATACTAGCCGAATGACCCGGGCAACGCCCGTGTTTTAACCGATTGAATGTTTTTATTCAAATACTATTTGTTACAATTATAAATTGGCGCCTTAAATAAATGCATATCCTAATCCTAATCAATCAGTCATAGGCCGCCTCTGTCACGGATGGCCGGCGCCCTCCTATTGGACGGCTACGATCACGTGTCATGGTTGGCTCGTAGGTGACCTTGAGTAACGTAATGCCCCCCCCCCCCCCCCCCCCCTGCCGGCGGCGCGCGCCCGTTGGCTGCCGGCGAGCACGTGACCTCCCTGTGCGCGCGCATCCGGGACAGAGGCTGATGAGGAAAGACGGTCGTGACTATATATATTAATATATATGTCATAATATATACTCTTCCTGGAATAATAAAGCCAACCTACAGTCAACCCAGAGAGAGACGGGCAGCTAAAGTCCGGTCATTTAAGACACCAGCGACATTCCAAGGGGCGACCAGAGGGGCCCGTGAGTTCTCGGGACTATTAAGACTGTAGGGGATTGTGTTCGACACGAACGGCCGCCCGGCTGTTGCTGGGCCCGTCTCTCTCTCTCTGGTTGTCTGGGATTCCTCTTCCAAATTTATGGTCTCCTTATTTCTTTTTCCCCACCCTATTATATTGTCACATAAAAAGTCGACAGGATAAGACCTGGCCGGGAAGCAAATCCCTCATATACCAGAGTATGAAGAAAACAAGAAGCAAGACCACGATGATCGGACAAACCCACAACCAAGTTCCACAATAATTTACAACCAACTCAACTCTAGCCACTTCTCTTCGAGCTCTCACCCCTTCCTCGCCAACTTTTGAACCGTTACCCTGAAGAAGTGATCACCTACGACGGAGATTAAGCTGCCGCCCACTTCTTTCAGCTCTAGATATGCCCAAGATCGATTACCGTGCCAGAGCAGGACATCTTCCACCATCATGGACAAGACTCCGCCATATCCCTGCCAATACAGTGGCGGACAACACTGGCACGTACAGAATCAGCAGACAGAACCCTCCCTCAACGAACTCAATGAACCAAATTGCGCCCTAAACCAGCATAACCTGTGAGTGTAAGTGTTTTACCCCTACCATTAATTCTTCAAAGATGTCATTCCTTGTTACTCTGGTCCCAATATTTCCATAATTAGTTTAGTTCAGTTTGAATATACAAAAAATTGCTTACTAGTTCCATTTATTCCACTCCTATTAACAGTGATTTATTATTATCCATACCATATATCTAACTATGTGAAACTCATTTAATTAGTTACCTTACAATAGAATTTAACAATCGTCATTTTAATTAAATAATTTCCATTTTAACGTAACCTTTTAAAAATGGAATTCTACCTATTAATGCTTTACTATTTTTACTATTAACAATAGATTTTTCATAATCAATTTATCTATAAAAATTGTCCTCCAGCACCTAAACATCTGTATACTTATTTGTATATGACCTTCTCTCCTACTTGTAAGCACGGCTCACGAAAAATAATTTCTTTCCTTAAACGACTCAAAATTCACTCTGTAATTCAGGCGTCGAAGAATTCCAACCACCACGTGAGCCTTGCTTACAACTAACCCTTGGTGACTCTTATCTATCTTCCCCTTATGTCCCACTCATTCTTACAACTTTGTCAACCTTCTACCAGCTTATGACCTTTTATAGAATTATTGATTAATCAATTACCGAACGTTATTGCAAACAATATTGTCATTTCAAAATTCTAACCTTCACCCTTGATTTATAATAATATATTTTGTAGTTTCTCTCTAGCATATCCACCGACCCACACCATCTAGCCACTGGTGTGTTCGTCACAGGATGCAGATTGACTAACTGCTAGATGTTTATCAACTTCTTTTTGATCGTACCTGAACAATCTGCATCGAGCGGCACATCTTCGCTCCTCCTTCTCGCGCCACACGGACCCTGTCTTCAAATCTATGTTTGTCCCTTGTCCAAACCAGCACGATATAACATACCTCCGATATTTCCCACGGAGGTACGTTAAACATCGTCGCTGATTCTGTCCGGTCCGTCATCATTTCGCGCAGACATGGGTTTTACGTTCAACCCATCGCGCATACATTCCTCCAATTAGTTAAAACTACTAGAGTATCTTAGTATCGAAATAATTAAGGTAGAAAGGCCCAAAGCAAGTTTCCCTTCGCTCTGTTCGCCTATATTCTACCTTTGTATCTCGAACTATTTTATCTTCTCAAATTAACTATAAGTCCATGCGACATCCTCACCTACACACGGGACTTTCCCCTCGGACTCGCTACACGAGTAACTGCATAGATATGGTAGAATGGCCCAAAGCAAGTTTCCCCTCGCTCAGTTATCTAAAATTCTAACATTGTATGTAGTTCTATATTTACCTCAGTCCTGAGCTCACACAATTTCCAACCTCAGCCTCATTTCTCATACTCTACACCTATAGCATAGAAAGCCCATGCCAAGTTTCCCCTTGCCTTGTCCGCCTGAAAAATATCTTAAAGTGTAGAGTTACCCAGTCTTAATGACCTTCAGAATTTCACCATGTGTATGTGACTCCCCTTCTCGTTGTTCACACTCCTCAATATCATTTCCCTTATAATACATTAGATGTTATTGTATATAGCCTTTCATAGCTTTGATATTATCAAAAATTCCCTTAAATATCAAACTCTCCGGTGTTGTAAAACTGCTTGTAAATAATATTTACTTGTGTACTATACAATATTTTATTTACATAAAACTATGTCACCATAACCTTGATTAATTTCAACTGTAAAATTATTTTCTCTATTCCTGGCTTCTCCAGCTTTAAGTATACTCAAACCATGTTCAGCCTTCTTCAACGGGGGCCATATGTCATAATATATACTCTTCCTGGAATAATAAAGCAAACCGATAGTCAACCCAGAGAGAGACGGGCAGCTAAAGTCCGGTCATTTAAGACACCAGCGACATTCCAAGGGGCGACCAGAGGGGCCCGTGAGTTCTCGGGACTATTAAGACAGTTGGGGATTGTGGGCGACACGAACGGCCGCCCGGCTGTTGCCGGGCCCGTTTCTCTCTCTGGTTGTCTGGGATTCCTCTTCCAAACTTGTGGTCTCCTTATTTCTCTTTCCCCACCCTATTATATTGTCACATATATATATATCTGCAATCTAAAAAGCACATGTGCTCGTGGTCAGGAGATGCCTTCTATAATTGTAACGAATAGTATTTGAATAAAAGCATTTAATCGGGTAAACCCCGGGCGTTGCCCGGGTCATTCGGCTAGTATAATATATGTATGAGTACATTTTGTGTAGAAATAGGATTACTTGACTTTATAAGGTAAACTTATTTATACAGTTTGTATCCCTCGATAGCTCAGTTGGCAGAGCGGAGGAATGTAGATGTTATAACGGTGATCCTTAGGTCGCTGGTTCAAATCCGGCTCGAGGGAGTTTTTTTTTTTTTTTTTTTTTTAATTGGCTGCCGGCGAGCACGTGACCTCATTGTGCGCGCGCATCCGTGACAGAGGCCGATGAGGAAAGACGGTCGTGACTATATATACGAATATAGTAATAATCCTAACTGTACCTTATCATGGATGTGGTCTTATTACCTTGTGTTTATAATCTACAACGCCCGGGGTTTACCCGATTAAATGCTTTTATTCAAATACTATTCGTTACAATTATAAATTGGCGCCGTGGATGTCATTCTTGTATAATATATAATGAGTTTTAAAAATTGTAAAAAAAAAAAAAATGCATCGGCCGGGAATCGAACCCGGGGCGCCCGCGTGGCAGGCGAGCATTCTACCACTGAACCAAAAGCAAACGGTGACAGAATTAAGAACACATGACGATGATAACTGTATATTATCCGTGACAGAGGCCACGACAGACGGTCGTGACTATATATATTAATAAAGAAGGCATTTTTCATATTATTTTCATATAGAGATAATTAAAAAGGTTATGTGTGAGTGCGTTCAGAATATGTTTATTTTGATTTTATAATATTATATAATTTTTTTTCAAATTTAAAAATTACAAAATTTTGAATAAAAAAAATTAAAATAATATTTTAAAAAACGAATTTGAAATGAATAAATAGTGCTATATCTTCATTTATTCATTTCGTCTCAATTTACAGGTGTTACCTTCGAGCACAGCTCGCGTGTCACCTTGTCCTGGCTATTTACACATGGCGAGTTGGTGGAGTAGAGGTGGTCCCTCCGGACCTTGAAGGAGGGCAGCTGTTGGGCGATGAGCTCTTAACTAAACGTCAGGGCCGGGTCGTCGGAATCGGGAATTGATATCTCCTTTATTTTGTAGTATATCTTGTATGGTTGGAGTATTTGAATTTTGCATTTGAAGGTATAATTTCCTAATAGAAGTTTGGTATATCTTCTAGATCTGATTGGTTCAAGTCCTCCTTCAGTATCTTGTTTGATAGGTTGAATGGAGCTCCTATACTTGTCCGAAGGCAGATTCTCATAAATGCGTTTATCCTATTTTTGTCTGAGGTTGTAATATATTTGCACCAAACCGGGAGTGCGTATGTTACTATCGGGAGGATACAACTTCTGTATAGAGTAAACTTTTGTTATGAAGAAATTTGCTTCTATAGTTGAACAGACTTGATAAAGTTATTTTTGCGATTTTTGATTTCTTTATGACATTTTTGACATGCATGTTGAATTTCAACTTGGTATCTAAGGTAACTCCAAGATATTTAACGCTGTCAGTCCAGTTAATAGGGCTCTGGTTTACCTTTAGGATGGATTGTGGCTTGAAATGTTTATTGTCTAATGGAGGAAAAATTATTGCCTGTGACTTTTTTGTGTTAAAGTCTAATTTCCAATAATTGCACCATTTGGTTATACTGTTTATGTAATTTTGGAGTTGCGTAGTTATTATTCCTATTGATTTGGAGTTTGCTAAAATTGCTGCGTCATCTGCGAAAAGTTTTATTTGACATTTTGGATGTGGAGGGAAATCGTTGATGTAGATGTTGAATAGGTAGGGTCCAAGGATAAAGCCTTAAGGGAATCCAATCTGGGTTGGTTTTGCCGTGGTTATATAATTCTCTTACTTAATTGAAAAGGTCCTGTCCTGGAGATAGTTTTTCAAGAATTTGATAAAATCTCTTGGAAATTTATTTTTTGTTATTTTCGTTATCAAGCCATCATGCCCTACTCTATCAAAGGCTTTGGTAAAGTCTAGAAAAAAAGCACCTACTGCCTCCTTGTGGGGCTTTCTTATTTGGATGTGGTATATTACAGTTATTTGCTGATGGGTTGTGGAGTGTCCTTTTCTGAATCCAAATTGTTGAGGAATAATAAAGTTAGTAGAATCCATGTATGTCTGCAATCTGCGAAGAACAATCCTCTCGTATACCTTACCGATGGTAGAGAGAAGGCTGATTGGTCTGAGATCTTCAGGTGATTTGACAGGTGATCTTTTCGGAATGGTTATGATAATGGCATGTTTCCATGTCTTCGGGAAGTAGCACAGGTGTAATGCAGGATTGAAGATCCCAGCGAGGAAAACTATCCATTTGATGGGGAGGTTTTTAGTCATTTGCGGCGTAATATTGTCGTGGCCTGGAGCTTTGTGATTACCTAGGTTTTTAATCACTTCCTTGACTTCATTTGGCGTTGTCATTGATAGCATATTCTCTTGGGGATGTTGACAAGTGTTATCTGTTAGGTAAGACGGAACCTCATCCTCCACCTTGAAAAAGTGCTCTGAAAGATCATTTCCAATTTCTTTGTCGGTCAGCAAGGTTTTTCCATTTGCATTTAAGCTAGTGATTTTGTCAGTTTTTTTCCTAATCGGTTTTGTTTTTTCCAGAAGTCTGTTAGGCTCGATTCAAGTTTGCTTATAAAACTATTGCAATTTTCAGATTTCTCTGCCTCAAGGGCTTGGTTTACCTTTCCTTGAAGATTGAGGTAAGTAGGTATATATATGAGCTGGATCCCAGGTTGATTGCCATCTTTTCCGAGCTTTATTTTTCTTCCTTATTAAGGCTTTGGTATTTGGGTTCTTATTAATTTGGAAGATGAGACTATGATGTTTTTTCGAGTAGCTATTATTAATTTTCTCTTCAAAATTTCAATTGCTGAATCAATGTCTACTTCAGTTTTCAAGGGAAGTCTGGGGGCGTGGTGGAGATTAGATATTGGCGCTATATCTAAATGCATTAAAGGTTTAAGTAGTTTTTAAAAGCACAGAAAAGAATACAATCTTAGGGTGATGTAATATGAAAATTAGAAATAATTTTAAAGCTACTTTTAATTATATATCCCTATATATAGTCACGACCGTCTTTCCTCATCGGCCTCTGTCACGGATGCGCGCACAGGGAGGTCACGTGCTCGCCGGCAGCCAACGGGCGCGCGCCGCCGGCAGGGGGGGGGGGGGCATTACGTCACTCAAGGTCACCTACGCGCCAACGATGACACGTGATCGTAGCCGTGCAATAGGAGGGCGCCGGCCATCCGTGACAGAGGCGGCCTATGACTGATTATTTAGGATTAGGATGGGGGGTCGGTGGAAGGCTGGTTAAACCGTTTGGTTTACGACCACTACGACCCGGGTTCGATCCCCGCATTGGACACTTTTTTCTGTTTAAAGAAAAAAAAATGCTCCAATGGCCCCCCGATTCTTGCAAAAGTCCAACCCCACCAGCGAGTGCAAGTAACCAAACGGGGCTCTGGCATATTTGTAAGTGCAAAGTCGAACTGCTTTCACATGTGTAGACATGTGGTGCGCTTACAGTAAAAAAGCAGTCGCTAACTACCCACCATGATTATCATGGCCTGTACCACGTGTACTAGGGATAAGCAAAAAAAAAAGAAAGGATATGCATTTATTTAAGACGCCAATTTATAATTGTAACAAATAGTATTTGAATAAAAACATTCAATCGGGTAAAACACGGGCGTTGCCCGGGTCATTCGGCTAGTATATATATATATGAAGTTAAAAGTAGCGCTCAGAATATTTATAATTTTCAGCGATATATAGTTCTTAGCTCTAAAGGTGTTATTTATAATACAGTTATCATAACGATAGAGGCTGCCTGGCCGGCATTCATAGTTCTTGAAAATAAAGATACTTTGTCCTGTAAATCTTTTTATTACCTCGACGTTTCGACAAAAATCGTTTGTCCTTGTCAGGAACAAACAAAAATTAAAACATTTGGCAAGGCGTTAATAATTTATTAAAAATTATTAACGCCTTGCCAAATGTTTTAATTTTTGTTTGCTCCTGACAAGGACAAAAGCTTTTTGTCGAAACGTCGAGGTAATAAAAATATTTACTGGCCGAAGTATCGTTATTTTCAAAAAATATAATACAGTTGTTGGATGGTATTTGGTTATATAAATAATACTTTGTATTTTTATATTTTATGTAAATAGTATTCTGCTTTTTTTTCATCTTTTGCTTTTATATAAGGCAGAATCGCCTTTGCCGGCAGTTGTCGTGTAGTGGGGCTTGTAGATTAGAGCGTACAGCTTTCTTGATGAAATAAACGTAGCTCTTCCGCAAGTAGAAGTTCTTATCTCTGTGGTAGATTTATTTCTCCGCGACAACTAGAACCTCCCTGTAAAGGGCACCTTTCAATGAAGTATTTGCGACTAGGGCTCGATTTTTTGGTGTTCAAGAAATTTTAAGAATTTTTAAATTCATTCTGGAACTCGTAAAATATAGAACTATAAAGTCCAATCATTTGCATTAAAGTTATTTGGGAATGCTAATGTTTATCCACTGCTTTTAGTGAGAATTTTGTTAAAATATCCTCTTTATCATGAAGATTATCATTATTATCATGATCTAAGAAACATCTATCGCTGAGCATCGTTGCCAAGCGTGCGGTGTTGCATGAACCAGACTTCACTACCCTCGACCATCTCACCAGAGAGGTAATTCTGGTACATCTGCCGGCGGGCACATGGTATACGATGGTAATACAGTAGAATCTCCCTTCAACTGACACCCTGCTAGCGGACACCTCTCCACAAAGGACAGTTTTCATTTGCAAAAATACCATTTTTACTATTTAGCAACTCTCCGGTAAGAGGACACATCTCTCTAAAGGACACTTTGGCTCTGCAATTAGGTGTCCTTTACAGGGAGGTTCAACTGTAATATATAACTCCCAGATAATTCAGTCTTCTCTGAATATATGAAATGTTTAGGATTGATTTCAAAAATGATTTGTCCATGTATAATGATTAGCTTGAAAAACCGCTCGACCCTAACTTGATTAGAAATACTGAACTAGAATAATTAATTAAATCATTAATATAATTGTGTGAATATACTATAAACACAATTAAAAATAACGTACAGTATTTAATTACATGTACGTATATAGAGAGAGAAAATTTGTAAAATTCATAATGAAAGTACATTTTTATATAGTGGTTGAAATATATGAAAAGAAAAATATATGCAAATATATATTTAATAGAGAAGCATGCTTACTCTGATTTAATATAACTGAAAACTAATGAAGAAATAAAAAGAAATTTAATAAGTTTTACCATTATTTTTGAGGGGTGAGTATATATATAAATTAATTTATATAAATAATATAATAAACTAATATTACTTATTACATTTCTCTTTTTTCTACATAATTTTTTAGTTATATATAGACCATTTCTCAAGTCAAAATAAATGCTTAAACCAAGCGTCAACTATTAACCGTCTCTCCACATACTAGCGGACTTAGATCGGTGACAAAGCTAAAATACCAGCTTTAGCAAACTCATTTTGGCCAGAAATTTGACCTAGCTACTTAGCCAGCTAAACATCTCTTTGGTAAATTCAGAATATTATATTAACCCCTTTCGCGGATTCCATGAAATGAATGGCTGCCTTGGACTGACGAGGTTCATTAGCCCGAAACTATGGTCTCCAGGTGGGCTCTTTGAATTTCCCAAGGCAGGGGTCGTAACTTTGTCACTGGTTGGAGAACGCTAGTTTACAGAGGCGTTCAATAGATGGTATTTAGTTTGAACGCTTATTTTGACAGGTGATGTGACCTTTCACGTTATAAATCAACATCCTCCCTGAGTAATTTACGTCTATATTGATTTTATATATTTGGTGTTGTGGCTCAATCTTTATCATCAACTTTTATTTATATTTTTATTTTAGTTCAATTTGAAACACTATGTCCTTCTAGGGACACTTGCGCTGTCATACATGTATGCATTTGTTAGGTATATTTTAAACTTGTTATCGAAATAATTTTATGGGAGAGTATTGTGTTCTTTGGATTATTCTATCTAATTGTATTTTATATATTGTTCATTATTACAGGTTTGCAGATTTTGACTGAAAGTTATTTTATACAATTAATTAAAAAATAGTTTCGACGTATTATAACTTTTTATTATTTATATTTGTTATTGGGATAATAAACTAAATGAATTTGGGTTGCCCGAATATCACGGAACAATCTAAATCAACGTTTAGTTGATTTTTGTTCCACTAGATGGCGCTCTGCTATCTAAAATGTTCATGAGATCGGTCAGGATATGTCAATTTTTGTTTTTCCTAAATGCATCGTTTTAATGCATTTTTAAAGGAATTACTTTTATTTATATTTATTATATATTTATTTATCTCTTTATATAAAACACAATTTCAATATATCTCGAAAAATAGTTTTTGTATATTCGAGTTTTAGAAGCATATTCAAATTAAAGTAGACATTTCTCGTATTTTATCTAGTATATTTTTAGTTGGTTTCATAGAATTACTCGAGAATTTTTAATATTCGTCTCACCCAATAATCATCGTTTTTTCAGCAATGGTGGCTTTAACCAAACAACAATTTCATTTTGTTTTAATTTTCTTTTTGAAAATTTACACGAGAATATTTTCGCTTAAAAAAAAAATAGAACTTTATTGTTTATATATTTAGTTTATTATTTTTGTTAAAAGTGTTAAATCATTTCTATATTTCACTCGTAGTTATTATTATGTATCATCAGTAGGTCATTGAAATTTCCATCGTTTCAAGGATGATTTTTTTGATTGAAAGTTGATTCAGAAAAAAACACAGTCACATCAACCAATGATTTATTTAACTCATGACGTTTCAGTGACCTGCTGTCATTCTCCTCAAGGGAATATGGTTATATATTTTCTAAAATTCCCATATTATGTATACAGTTAAACCTGTCTATAGTGCCTCCTCTAAATAGCGCCTCCCTCTCTATAGCGCCCGATTTTAAATACGTAGTACGATGCGATTTACATTAAAAGTGACCTGTCTTTAGCACTCGCTCTCTAAAGCACTCTATTTTGGTGAGTCCCAAGAGGGGGCGCTATAGACAGGTTTAAATGTATTAGAACGGATATATTTATATTCTTTATTACAAAATAAATAAAAGAAGGAAGTTTATATATCATGGAGTTTCAATGTTGGTTCCAATATGATCAGTATCTAGAGATAACTATCTTATTGCGGAGATCTTGAGATTGTATTCGAGTTGCATTAAATAAGTTGTTAAATTATCACAACAGAGATCAGATAAGTTGATCAAGAATAGGATGCTTATAGGGAAGAGATTAGAATACAGAGCGAGTTAAAAACACATGCTTAAACAAGGTAAAATCCTCTGGAGTAACTTGGTAAAGAAAACATTCAAAGACAAAGAGGATGAGTTTCTTTTTATGAACATGCGTTCGAGCTTTCGGGCATAATATCGCCCTTCAACAGGAATAAAACTACACAGAGAATCAAGATACGTCTATATATACAGGTGATTAGCATAAACAAGAAAACTATTGTTTTTAGAGAGATAAAATTTAAGTTTTATGTATGATATACAAAACAGGTAATAGGAGAAATGTAATTATGCTAATATATGGTTTAATCTACTAGTAAAGAATCTATAGGTTGTTGTGTGAACAGCTTATGTAAATATTTCATTATAAAGTTCCGGAATCTCAATGTGCCTATTGATGCTATTATATTTCAGAGATAGCAGCGCCTCGACAACCAATCTTTTATATTTATGCTGAATGTTAGAAAAATGCGAACGGGGTTCTATTGTATTAAAAGTATGTCCTGTGTTTGAAATGTGTTGGGCTATGAGGGATCTAGGGTCATTATTTCTGATATTTCGGATATGTTCATCAATTCTGTCTTTTATGTGTCTACCAGTTTCACCTATGTATAGGCTAGAGCAATTATTACATTTTGATGAGTAAACTGCATTATTGAAGTGTATGGGTTTTAGGGGGAAACTGTTTTTGGTGATAGGGTTTCTAAGTAATGTGCCTAAATTAGGAGTATTGGAGTAGAAGGTGCGGATACCAAAGTTTTTTAGATAATTGGATATGTTGAGGCTCTGAGGGGAAAAAGGAATAGTGCAAATAGATTTATAACTATGATTAACGGCTGTTTGTAAAGGGATATGAAAGTGCCTCAAAATAAAGTTTTTTGGGTAGCCCAATGATAATAAATGTGATAATATGGTATTTGTTTCCTGCTGTTTTGATATTTCTGTGGTACAATGAGTGAATATGCGTTTAGTTAATGTTTTGACTGTATTAAATTTATGGCTAAGTGGGCAATACGAAGAAAAATGTATGTATGATGGAAAAAATGACGGTTTGTAATAAACGCTTGTGGTGTATCTATTATCTATTTTTGTGATAAGTATATCTAAGAAAGCTAAAATATTATTGGTCTCTATTTCAACTGTAAAACGTATATCTTGGTATAGATTGTTTAATGTGGAGAAAATGTTATCGAGTGAACTGGTTTTGACTATTGCAAAGATGTCATCAATATATCTGTGCCATGATAAAATATCTATGTGGTATTGTTCAACTATATGCTTATCTATATGGCGCATAACTATTTCTGATAGTGGGGAAGATAGTGGGCTACCCATAGGTGTACCTTTTTATTGTTTAAAGTATGCCTGATTAAAGTTAAATATACTGTTATCTAAACTGATTCTGATCAAGGATATTAATCTGGAAATGGTGTTATTGGGGTAATTGTGATCTGATAAGAACTGTGTGGTACAATCTATAATAAGTTGATGGGGTAGACTGAGGTATAAATTCACCACATCGAAGGATACCATGATGCTATTGGGTAGAACCGGTGACTGTTGGATGTGGCTCAAGAAATCCGGAGTAGAAGATATGGATGCCGTGGCTCCTCCATCCCTGAGCATAGGAGAAAGTAACCTGGCCAGGAAGGAAGACAAAGGGGCTGCAGGGGATAAATGGTATGCTATTATAGGTCTAAGTGGAATATCGTCTTTGTGCAATTTTGGCAGGCCATATATGTATGCTTTCCCATAAATGTTCGACATAAAGGACTTGCATTCTTCTGTGGTGATGGATTTTTTCTTTACAAGAATATTAATTTCTTTTTTAAATTTAATGATGGCTAAATTCTGTTCCTGTAAGGAAATAGGGGTGAAAATATGGGGATCATTCAATATTTCATTCATTTTGGTTGTATAATCTTTGGTGTTCATGATGACTGTTCTTGAGCCTTTATCAGATTTTGTAATGACAATGTCTTTATTTCTAGAGAGGGACTGGATTAACAATTTTTTGTTATTGTGGCTGTTATCCTGGATTGAGTTATTAAGAACTGTTGAGACATGTTTACTGATCTTGTACTTCTCTTGGTGGTTTAGGCGGGTGATGGATGATTCTACGCCTGCGATAATTGAAATACGGTCAGTTTTAGATGGAAATCTATATTTAAGACCTCGTGAAAGGATATTGAGCTGTTCTACAGAAGGTTGGAAATTTGACAGATTAACTATTGTATCTTGTTGGTTTTTGGGGTGAAGTTGAAGATTGTACTTTTTTGACCAATAAGAAAGTTTCCTGAGATGTCTGGCTGTGATGATGCTATCCTGCTTTCTGATGTTCCCGGTAATTCTTGACAAAACATCTGCCATGGCCTGTTGGGGTAACTGCTGGGAAATGTGGAACAATAAACCTTTGATGGACTTGGTGAGTATTCGTATGTGAGAATAACAACCCTTGGTGCGGGCACGTAGTAAGCTAAAACGGGCTTCAGTTATAACTTTGGACGAATAATGATTTCCAACCGGATCTTTAATGCGTAACGAAGGTGGGATAAATCCCAATTGCTCACAGGTTCTGTTGAATATAAGATGTTTTCTCCATCTTGCAAGCGCAAGAGATTTGTTACAAAGGTTATTCATGTAATAATTCGTATCAGGATTCATGCTGTAAAACGAGAAATATAACGATTTACAATATTTAAACAAGGTAAAATCCTCTGGAGTAACTTGGTAAAGAAAACATTCAAAGACAAAGAGGATGAGTTTCTTTTTATGTACATGCGTTCGAGTTTTCGGGCATAAGAACAAATGGATTCAGTTTTGAATACAAGGAAAAAAATGGATGTCAAAACGACACGAAATAATAAAATAATTATTCCATACATTCAATACATCAATTACAAAAAAAAAAGGATTTAAAAGAAATCCAAATTCAAATTCCAAAAAAAAAATATATATATATAATAATACCTTGTATTATATAATTTGATAGTACAAATTCCATCCAGGGAAAAGTGTTTTGCAAAAATTATAATTTAATTGATTTGAACTTTCAGGTTTTGGTGTCCTTCTGCAGAAGTATGGTTTGTAGAAGAAATCTAAGGCCCGAAAGCTCGAGTTAATAAAAATAAATATTTTTTTGCAAGAAAATCTTCCTTTCTCTCTCTCTCTCTTTCTCTCTCTCTCTCTCTCTCTCTCTGCGCAAGGATGACCCGCAAAATCGTGAAGCGTTCTCTCTCTGGATAGAAATTTTCTCTCGAATAAAATCCTATTTATCTTATACACTGTAAAAATTAAAAGATAACTCTAACAAGATAAAAATTGATTTTTTTGCAAGGAGATATATCTATAAGTTTATCTGCTTATATAAAAATAGAGGTCGTCTTTTATGTCAAAATAAACGCTAATTAGCAAATTGTATTATACGCAATATTTACAAGACAAAAGTCAGTTATGGAATGATGTTTATACACTCATGGAAAAAGCTTTAGGAAGTGGAAAGTCTTTATCGACGCCCGTCGTCTATTTCTTTCAAGAAGACAGAGGCGATTTTGTTCACACTTGGTTATATCGTGTGTCTTCAATAAAGGTCACTGTGTACCAAATATATTTCAGAATTATTGACTGAATCTCGATACATGGTAAAAGGTACAACTTCCTTAAGTTTTGTTCATGAGTGTTTTTTTTTTTTGCATACAAATATATAAAATTCAAAATAGAAGGACTATAAAAATAAAGCTGGTCTTTCCCGTCAAAATAAACTTTTAAACTCAACGCCATCTATTGGCCGTCTCAGCAAACTAGCGGACTTGGGTCGATAACAGAGCCACAACACCAGCTTTGCCAAACTAGTAGCGACCATCTGGTAACCATGGTTTCGATCTAATGGCCATCAATAGTTCAAAGTGGACTTTGATATCATGATATCCATACGGTATTCATGAAAACCTCAGAATTCGTCCATTTTCCAAAGCTGCTCTGGTGAATTTATCGCCGATTTGAGTCCGCTAGTTTACGGAGACGGTCAATAAATGGCGCTTAGTTAGAACGTATATATTGACGGGAGAGGTGACCTTACTTTTTATAAATCAACATCCTACCTAAACATGTTCGTCTATGAAGACAGGAGTGCTATTTATGAGGATGAGAGAGAAGATTATATACAAAAAATAATGGTGGTACCTTGTCCATGGAGCAGATCAGATCGATCCGTGCACCCTGATCACAATACCAGCCAATCGAGGTGCCTTGTCCGTATGGATGTCCTTTTCTGGATTGATGTCTGCCATATAGAGGGCTGCAAGGATGGTTGGGCAACTGTATATGTGGTCCGGGGTGAGTTGGGTGTTGTGACAGTTATTGCAGTTCCTGACAAAAATAATAAAGAGCAATAAACATTTTGGAAGGCGCGCAATTAGTAATTATTCTACGTTATATATTTTACGATATAACATGAAGTTGCGGGAAAATGATGTTCATATACCAAAAGAGCTCTCTATTCCTTTGAATTAGAGCAATGTTTTATGTTTATCACCCAGTAAAAACCTTAAATATAGTGATAAAGAAAGAGACGCATAAAGGTTATGTCAAACTCAAGTAAAGGTCAACAACCTGTATACCATTGTTTCGGACTATGGCCCTTAACAATACAGGGGTTGTTTCGATTTCCCAACATCCTAAGAGAGGGGTCATGAAATCGATTGAAATTACCAAAAAGATGTTCAAATTAGTGAAGTGACAGGGTCGATTTTTAAGCTAGAATGCAAAATAAAGTTGCCGTAGTATGGCATTCAGGTTCCAAATAAGGCGCTACATTAGGTACATATGTTACAATATAGTACAGAGCAGCATTTGGTGTGAATGTGTAAACGATTTTTTAAAATTTATTTTCTCAACTATTTTAGATGAAAATAAAAAGATCTACCTTATGTTCATCAAATTTACAATGTTAAACATAACAAATGAAAACTTTAAGACGCGAGTGTTTCTTTTATAAATAAAGCAAACTTCTACTGTCCTTACTCCTATGGAAAAATATTGGGAGGGCTTGGCTCATCAGTGATGAACCCTCCCAGCGGTTTCGCCAATTTAATCTACCAGGCCACTTCTTTAGATTTCTAATACTGTATTGGATCATTCTGCTAATATATGCTACACTGAAGGGTGGAATCTTAGAAAATGGTGTTTAAGTAAACAATTTACATAATATTTTAGGACAGTAGTATTACATTTAAATATTTGTATCGTGCAATGCTCATCCGCAAACAATAAGGACAAGGCTATTTAATCATAAATTGATTCAAAGCAGTAAGGACAGTAAAAGTTTGATTTATTTGTGAAAGAAACAGTCACGTCTTAATGTTTTCTTTTGTTATATATAGATGGCGCATTATTGCTTTGTATTAAAGTTAGATATGCGGAAGATATCCTCTCCACGTGTTGAATACTTAATGAGTTCAATTAAGTCCCACATATTGTCTAATTATAATCTTAATTAATTTCGTATCTGACTTATTACATAATTATTCGACCATTGTTGGACCCACAAATCTCTCATTCATAACTCTATTGTGTTTCGAATTCAACCATTTTCAATGATCATTTTCCATATAACAAGTAATAATAAGGTGTCTATCAAGGTGTCATCGTTTTATAACGAAATTGAGAAACTTTTTCTGATTCTTTGTCCTTGATCGTATCTCTTGGTCTCTAGAAACCTTTGACACGATGAAATTATTTAGAGATTTTCAATCCACAGAAAAAAAAAATTAAGTTACCAGACGAATTTGAAAAATATTGGGAAGGCTTGATTCATCAGTGATTCAACCATTAAGAATATTTTCCAATTTCATCTATCAGATCATTCTTTCTTGAAATATCCTTTGATGATAATTTTCTGTTGGAATGTTTACCCCTAATTAAACTTATTTTATCTATCGTTTGAATGTGTACTTTTGTTCTATAGGAAATTAGTTGCAAGTTGACGTTTAGATGACGCTATATATTGTTCTGTTTGATAAGAAGAAGAAATTGTTTTACTTTATATGTTGTTACGAAGATCATTTGTTGGTTGGAAGTTGATTCAGAGAAAACCAATAGTTTAACTCCTGACGTTTCAGAGACTTCCTGTCACTCAGTGGTTGCATATAGGGATGCGAACATATAAAGAAAAAATATATGCAACAGACCAACAGAAGAAGAATTAAGAGTACACGACACCTCGAAAAGAAGAAAAGGGAATATAGCAATTATATTTTCATATTGGACAACGATAACATAAATTAAGAGAAAAACAGCTACATCAACTAATAGTTCAACTCCCGACGTTTCAGAGACTTCCTATCACTCAGGGGCATTCCCCTGAAGAGAGTGACTGGAAGTCACTAAAACGTCGGGAGTTGAAATAAACTCTTACCTGATTTAGCTGCTTTTCTCTTAATTTATGTTGTCGTTGTCTAATATTCTATATACAGTTACGAGCGTCATTCTTCATCTCCTAATCAGTCAGGTTTCACCTCTGTCACCGTTTGCTTTTTCTTTGGAATGGCGCACTCCTATTGGTTGGCTACGATCACGCCAACTTTGCCCCCCCCCCCCCCCCCCCCCCATCATGCCCCCCCCCCCCCCCACTCGCTTTTTGTTTTTGTAACTATTGTGTTGGAGCGGGTCGCTCCTTAAATAAATGCATATATTAGTTAATAACCAAATGGTATCCTCTCTTTCTTTTTCCCAGAAAGAGACGCCTACGGAAGCCAACAGTACATAGACAGATAAAGCACATAGGCTATAGTTATTAACTAACATATGCATTTATATAAGGCGCCAATTTATAATTGTAACAAATAGTATTTGAATCAAAACATTCAATCGGGTAAAACACGGGCGTTGCCCGGGTCATTCGGCTAGTGGAAATATAATTTCCATCTTCCCTTCTTTTCTTTTCGCGATGTCTTGTGCTCTTAATTCCTCTTCTGATGGTCTGTTGCATACCTTCTTTCATTCTATGTTCACATTCCTATATGCAGCCACCCTAGTGTCAGAGAGTAAATGCTAGAGAGTTTCTAGTTGACCTTTATAACCTATACAGGCATGATTTTATTATATTTAAAATGTATTCTTTTTTGGCGACAACATATCAGTTTATAGCCAGCTTTTGTTAATTATAAACAGATGTATCGCAAAGCTTGAGACGCGAGCCTTTCTCAGGTATGTAATCCTGACATCATGTGTGTTGAACTTAATGTGGTAATGTGACAAAATAATATATTTTACACCTCAAAACTGCATTAATTCTAGGAAACTGCGATCATATAAAATTACCGTTCTCACATACATTTATGTGTCCAGAACTAATAAAAAAACAAATATTTTTAATATGGGTAGCTTCTACATTGATGGTATTGTTGACTGAGAATATAACGGTTTCGCTAGATAATTTCATAGCGCCATTTTAGAAATGTAATCCCTAATACGTTACTGCGCACTTTTATAAACTTTTATTATTTTGTAGTTATATAAATACCTAGTGCTATATATTGGTATTAATACATTGTCTGTTAAATTATTTTAAAAACTATTAAAAATAGGTAGGTGGAAACCGAATTTGATTCTGATGATTCCACCAGAGTAGATTTTGGAACTAATTCTATCAACGATGTTTCTAGGAACTTATCGGATATCATTCGCCATTTAGCGATACGAGAGGCGAAAGACAATCGGATGCAAATTGCGGTGACATCTCTAATGGAGATGGAGATCTGCCACCCGAGATCCAGTTCATTAATTAAAGAGCCAACCCGATCCTCTGTCACTGCGGAGAGTCCTCGGTCAATATTGGCGGCCCGATTCAATAATGGCTCTCGGTTGACCACTAATTGGCGCCTTCCCGTCCATTTGTCCACCGGGTGGCAGTCCGTCTCATTGTCCCATCTGTCCACCGGGTGGCAGTCCGTTCCATTGTCCCCTCTGTCCACCGGGTGGCAGTCCGTTCCATTGTCCCCCCTGTCCACCGGGTGGCAGTCCGTCTCATTGTCCCCTCTGTCCACCGGGTGGCAGTCCGTCTCATTGTCCCTCTGTCCACCGGGTGGCAGTCCGTCTCATTATCCCCTCTGTCCACCGGGTGGTAGTCCGTCTCATTGTCCCCTCTTTCCACCGGGTGGCAGTCCGTTCCATTGTCCCCTCTGTCCACCGGGTGGCAGTCCGTTCCATTGTCCCCTCTGTCCACCGGGTGGCAGTCCGTCTCATTGTCCCTCTGTCCACCGGGTGGCAGTCCGTCTCATTGTCCCTCTGTCCACCGGGTGGCAGTCCGTCTCATCGTCCCTCTGTCCACCGGGTGGCAGTCCGTCTCATTATCCCCTCTGTCCACCGGGTGGTAGTCTGTCTCATTGTCCCCTCTTTCCACCGGGTGGCAGTCCGTCTCATTGTCCCCTCTTTCCACCGGATGGTAGTCCGTCTCATTGTCCCCTCTTTCCACCGGATGGTAGTCCGTCTCATTGTCCCCTCTGTCCACCGGGTAGCAGTCCGTCTCATTGTCCACTCTGTCCACCGGGTGACAGTCCGTCTCATTGTCCCCTCTTTCCACCGGATGGTAGTCCGTCTCATTGTCCCCTCTTTCCACCGGATGGTAGTCCGTCTCATTGTCCCCTCTTTCCACCGGATGGCAGTCCGTCTCATTGTCCCCTCTTTCCACCGGATGGTAGTCCGTCTCATTGTCCCCTCTGTCCACCGGGTAGCAGTCCGTCTCATTGTCCACTCTGTCCACCGGGTGGTAGTCCGTCTCATTGTCCCCTCTTTCCATCGGGTGGTAGTCCGTCTCATTGTCCCCTCTGTCCACCGGGTGGCAGTCCGTCTCATTGTCCCCTCTGTCCACCGGGTGACAGTCAGTCCTATTGTCCCCTCTGTCCACCGGGTTGTTGACCGTCCCATTTTCTACTTAGTCCACCGGGTGGCAGTCCGTCCCATTGTCCCCTCTATCCACCGGGTGGCAGTCCGTCTCATTGGCTACTTAGTCCACCGGGTGGCAGTCCGTCCCAATGTCCCCTCTATCCACCGGGTGGCAGTCCGTCTCATTGTCTACTTAGTCCACCGGGTGGCAGTCCGTCTCATTGTCTACTTAGTCCACCGGGTGGCAGTCCGTCCCATTGTCCTCTCTGTCCACCGGGTTGTTGACGGTCCCATTGTCCCCTCTGTCCACCGGGTGGCAGTCAGTCCCATTGGCTACTTGGTCCACCGGGTGGCAGTCCGTCTCATTGTCCCTTCTTTCCACCGGGTTGTTGATCGTCCCATTGTCCCCTCTATCTACTGGGTGAATATCTGTTCTTTTGACACTGTTCTACACCAGGTGGCTTGAGCTACATTAATAATTTTGAGCATTTCAAACAATATAATATTTATATATATAATATATATCTTCACATCATAGATATTAAGGTTAACATCAAAATTAGCTTGATTAATCAAATAATTTTCATTCTTTCCCAGTTAGGTAAATGTAAATAAATTCCTGGCTCGGCAGGTAATGCCTTAGGGTCGTTGGCTATTCCCACAACTTACAAATGCATTCTTTACTCGGTTCACGGATTGAGGCATTTTGCAGATCCAGTGGTGAAATGTGTGAAAGGGGTATCTTATTTGAAAAGTTGACGATTCTTCAAAATAATTGATTAAGACTTGATATATATCTATATATATATGTACGTATAATTAAAATATCAGGTGAGCCAGCTGAGAGCCATTCACAGAACAAGCTATATCAACAAGTTTCAAATTTTTGAATATGATTTCTGTCAAAACATATTGTATTATTCTGAATATAGAGCAATCCATAATCTAAATATTTTAAAATGGGGCTTATTTTGTATTTTAATAAGATTTTTATTAATCCAATATTTCTTAGAAATATAAATGTGTGCAAAAAAGGTTAAAAAAAAATATATATAATAATTAATATACTATAAAATAAAAGGATTTAAAAGCGCGAATGTTTCTTTTATACATAAAACGAACTTCTACTGTCCTTACTGCGATGAAAAAATATATTGGGAGGGCTTGGCTCATCAGTGGTGAACCCTCCCAGCGGTTTCGCCAATTTAATCCACCACTGGGTTCACCACTGATGAGCCAAGCCCTCCCAATATATTTTTTTCATCGCAGTAAGGACAGTAGAAGTTCGTTTTATGTATAAAAGAAACATTCGCGCTTTTAAATCCTTTTATTTTATATGTATAGATGGCGCGTTATTGCTTTGTGTTGAATTAATATACTATCTCTTTCTCAAATTCTGAATAGATTTATCAATTGAGTTATAAACGAATATCTTTAAACCTTTTTTTAAAACTTCATTTTGATACATTTGAAGACACGCTGTGACTCCTTTCAAGGAAATTATCTTAAATTATATTTGTTGTCAATTGAAAATGAAAACAGTGGGTCGCCAAAACGTCTAAATAAAATATTGAACACTTTGAAGTAACTCATATCGATGAAAATTTTAACATTTAAATTTTTCAATAAAATAATCCCATGCATCAATATTGAATAAAATCAATCATTCCTCCAGGGAAAAGTTTATTTTCAAAACATTTTTATTGTTTTCTAGCTTTCAGACACGGACGCCCTTCTACTAGAACTTCATGAAATTATGTAAAATAGTATCCGATTATATTTAACTCCACCATGTTTTCTCCTTTAGAAGGGCGTCCGTACCCGAAAGCTAGAGAATAATAAAAATGTTTTTGAAAAGACTCTTTTTCCCTGGAGGAATGATTGATTTTACTCAATTTAAATTTTTGTCAATATGTTTCTTTTTAATAATACCATCAAAAAAATCTCTACACACCTTATTGCAATGATAAAATTTATTGAATGAGAGAGCTTTGAGGAGAGAGCCAAACTCTCTCATTCAATTACCTTTAACATTATAGTAAGGTCTGGGGGGGTATAGAGATTATATTTGATGGTATTAGCAAATAGAAATACATCATCTAAATATAAATATTCAAATTTTAACTCATTACTAACTCGTATTTTCTAAAAAGAAGGTTAGATTAGGTATCAGGTTGGCGATCTATTTCCAAATGTGAGAACTAGCAGGAAAAGAGAACAAACAAATGACATCGAGCTGTGACAGCGAATCGTCCTACCAGCCTATTCCCTGAGCAGATAATGGAGATGGATGTCTGGGAAAGGATTCTGTCAACGTCCATTAGCATGGGCCAGCTTCTTTACTCATTTTCTTTCCTTTTAAATAGCTGTTGATGGCGTAGGTTAGGTTCTGAACGTCGAGGCTAGAATACCACTATCATATTATTATTAGATTTATGAATATTTTTATTGAGGTGTTTAGACAATTTACATCATAAACTGACGCCTTAATTGAATTTCAATGAAAATACACTAGAACCTCCCTGTGAAAGACCCAAATTGCAGAGCCAAGCTGTCCTTTAGGGAGAGTTGTTATTTTACTGGAGAGGTGCTAAATTGTAAAAATGGTAATTTTGAAAACAAAAACTGACCTTTGTAGAAAGGTTTCCTCTAGACAATTGACAATTGCAATAATTCTATTGACATCTTGTCAATACATGCAAAGTACACAGTCTGCGATATTTTAAAAAAGTTACTTATATTTATGCATCATACTATGTACAAAGAACATGGAGCCTCTGCCACCGCTGCAGAGTTTGGTGATTCTCCACCAGCGGGTCTCCAGCAACACCACGTATTTCACGGTCTGCGAAAAAAACGCAGATCACGTACTTCGCCGCTGAGGAGATGGTGATGGCGTGGTCCTCGAGACCAACTGGAAAGAACCAGGTGTCCTCTAGAGGGGTGTCCGCTCTCTCTAAAGGGAAGTTCTACTGTATAATATTTTCAGATAATGAAAATCCGTACTAAAAATCATATCTATTAGTCTCCAAATAAACTTTACCACTTTGAGAAAGGTTGGAATACAGCACATTTAGCGAACTCAACGAACTTTTGGCGAAGAAACTATAAACTATTATCAAGTTTAAATCGAGCTATGCAGCTCTTGAGATGAAGAATAAAGTATTTAAAGCACGAAGGTTTTATTTTTAACCAACATCAAACTTCTTTTATCCTTACTACGATGACAAATAATGGGAGGGCTTTGTTCAGCGGTTTCGCCAATTGCTTTATAAAAGCTTTATACTTGTATTAAAGAAGGAAGTGTTGACCAGAACATTTCGACAACCAGACACTTTTGACAGCCGTGAAAGAAGACGAATGTTTAACGACGATAATGTTGGCCGAAAACTTCCATGAGGACCATTGACCATCGTTTGTATTCTCAAAATTCTCAGGTGTAGTTGAAGGTGAATATGATCCGGAATAATAAACTAAGGTTTTTGTGGTAAACAATGGAATTTATCAAGCCATAATTATTGTTATAAACTCATTGTTGCTCATAAGTGAGGGTAATGGACATATTGATTTGTGAAAGAGATTCCATAAACTTTCTTCTAAGTATTCAACCTTACTTATGACAGGCTTTGATTTCTAACCAAGAGAAAAATAGATATTTTCATAGCCCTGATTAAAAAACACATCTAAAAAAGAAAACTTCGATATAATCCTTTATTTGGTTATATGGGTTCTTATTGTAACGTTAACTTGGCGTTGTAATTTATTTAAGGTCAAACATAATCTCTTAAGAAGAACCCCCCCCCCCCCCCAAACAGTTTATTATTACGTTACAAGCGAGGTTCCTTACAAAAACATTAACCGTTTTTTAATGTTAAATTATTCATATGATTATTATTCTCTTTAGAATAATGATTTGAATTTATAATAATTACATCTATATTTAGATTTATACTTTATAGGCTTCTAAATCGCATAATTGTAGTTTGTCTTATTGAAGGCAAAATCACATTCCATGAAGGTCGACCTCCATATTAGGGATAAAACTATACGTAGAATGGTGTTTATGACAGGTGGGTCAAGATTAAGGTATAGATTAAGAAACAAAGCTAAAGACATCTTAATGTTCAGTTATTGTTTCAAACCTTTGACGTGATGGAGAACATTGTAAACTACAACCTCCAAGGCTATTTAGCTCACTCATTCATTTTTGTTTCAAATGGTAACTGTTTCTGATATGGAGGGCATTATAAACTAGAACAGGGGTTGGCAACATTCTGAGTTGGAAGAGTTAAAAAATAACAATTTACAAAAATTCAAAGCTTTTAAAGAGCCACAACATTTTGTCTTTCCAACAATAAATAGTACTCGCTTGAATATTTTTTATATTTATGAGAGTATTATTATTTATTTAAGTAACCCAGGTTCCTGGAGCGTACAGAAGTCGCCAACTACCCGGGATGTCCTTCTGAACTAAGTCTTCTTGGATTTATATACAATGCCAGTGGAAGTCCAATTAATGAGGTGTCGCCAGGCAGATTTCTTTCTTGGGAGATTTTCTAGGGATGCTGGACATATGTTGGTGACACCTAGAAGAGTGGCTGTCTGGAATCTTTAGTATTGGAAGGTTGGGCAAGTGAATTTATGAGAGTACTACACGCAGCTTCTCATCCAAATAGCTGAATGTAGCTCGCGAACAGCAGGTTGCCGACCTCTGAACTAGAAGTCTATATATATATACACTTATGGACAAAACTTAAGGAAGTTTTTACCTCTCAGTATGTATATCGGGATTCAGACAATAACTCTGGAAGATATTTGATACATAATGACCTTTATTGAAGATCACGAGTTAGCCGAGTGTGAACAAAATTGCTTCTGTCTCCTTAGAACCAACGTTGCGTCTAAATAGAGTCCACCGTTGCTATGCGACGTCAGGCTAATATAGAGAAATTGAAAATACCATTTCGCATCAAAAGACGCTAGCAGATTGATTGTTGCCAGGCCCCTACACTAGAGGTTGGACAAATGGCTCGATACCGACCTATGAACGATAGCTTGGAGAGAACACTGACAATTAGTCCGAGTCCCCCGTTGAATTTTCAGTGGGAATGTTTCTATTTCGATTCCTTTCTGTGATGTCTCGTATATATCTTAATAGGTTTATATATTATGTTGTTCATTAGCATATTTATCTCTTGTATCTGCACTATTTGCATAGTTATCAATTATTCCTTTGGAAGATATGAATACCGTTGTTAGTTTTAGAGCGACAGTTCAGTAGCACGTTAAGTCAGTCTTGTACCTTATCTTGTGTTGGCAATAAAAGCCATATTTGCCCACGCAGCCGTATTGGTGATTGGAGAGACACGACGACACTATATATATATTTATATATATACTAGCGGACGTACCCGGCTTCGCCCGGGTTTTACCCGAGTAAAAGTTTGTCTAACGAATCTCTCGATAAAGTGAACATTTTTTTCCCGGTCCCTTGAAAAATACTCGATAAGTTGAATAAAATCAATATTAATTGGTTCCCTCGGTAATTGGAAGTTAAAGAAATAGTATCTTGCCTTGGAATTGTATCATTATTCTTGTATGGATGTACCCGGCTTCGCCCGGGTTTTACCCGAGTAAAGGTTTGTTTAACGAATCTCTCGATAAAGTGAACATTTTTTCCCGGTCCCTTGAAAAATACTCGATAAGTTGAATAAAATCAATATTAATTGGTTCCCTCGGTAATTGGAAGTTAAAGGAATAGTATCTTGCCTTTGAATTGTATCATTATTCTTGTCTCAAATAAATTGCCGTGTCATCCTGAATTTTGTTTTTCCTAATTTTCTACATTACAAAATCATCGTATCATCATGATAATATTTAGAGCAGATTGTTGAATTATAACAGATAAATTAGAATATTTATCTTGATTATTTCTAGGCGAAAAGTTATTTCAAAAATTTTATTTGCTAGAAACCTTCCCAGTACTATACTAAATAACTTCCCAAAGTTTCATGGCGATCCAATGAGTGGTTTGGTCAGGCATAAAGGACAAACAAACAAACAGACACACATACATTCATTTTTATATATATAGATATATATCCTTATATCTATAAAAATGAAATGCGAAATCGATGTTTGTTATTGCTTCACGCAAAATCTACTGACTCAATCATTATGGAATTTCGCATGTAGGTAGCTGAAGATTTCGTTTAACATATAGGCTATTCAAAAAACTAAAAAAGTTAATGTGCTTTAAAAAAAAAAAGCGTTAGTTCCAGCCTTTTACCGCTTGGGCGCAGCACTGGTCGCGACGATAAATGAATTTGATTGGTTAATAATTAACACGTGGTTTGTTTACACGATGAATGTTAGTTTGTTCACAAGATGAAGGTTTTTAAAAGGTAAGATTATCCAATCGCCGTGAAACTTTTGGAAGTTATTTACTATACTACTGGGAAGATTTCTGGTTTGAATTTGATTTGAAATAAATATTCTTTGCAATTTTATTTGCAAATTTTCTACTTTCACTCGCAAGCAGCGCCTCTAGCGGCGTCTGGTGAAATTATATCTATAAATTGTAACAATGCTAAAAATGTTTTCCGAGTATAATAAATTTAATTTGAGAATTTAGTAATATAATATTCCAATGACGTAAAAAATACTTGGCATTTCAATATTAACATATATTTAAAGAAAAAATTGTAACGTTTTTGTGTTAAATGTTAAAATGTGATGTTAAAATATATTTTTACATTGTTAATTTAATTTGCTGTTGTTTTATAAAAATGATGATGCAACTTTAATTGTTGTTGTGAAAATATCTTTATTTACGGAGCTGCTAACCATAATAAATTATTTTTGAGCCCCTAATTGTTGTTTATTATCGTTTGTTTATATAAAGAAATTACATTGTATGAGATGATGATAACAAAAATGAAATTTTAAATTAATATATATAATTCATTGAGAAAAAAAGAAATAATTAATTATCAAATTCACAAAAGTGACAATATCCTTTTTGAAATATAATAAATGTTTTAAAAGAAATATGTGTTTCAAAAATATATTTAAACGCATATAACCATATTTATATTTATATACGTTTATAAATCAATATATAGGTGGATTGGATGTTTTCTAGAAGCGTTTTAACAAATGTTCGTTAGGCAAACTTTTACTCGGATAAAAACTGTGCGAAGCCGGGTACATTCGCTAAATACAGTTATTTACAAGTCTTCGTTTGTGGCAAGATACTATTCCTTCAACTTCAAATTACCGAGTGGACCAATTAATACTTATTTTTTTCAACTTATCGAGTATTTTTCAAGAGACCGGGAAAAAAATTATCGAGAGTGTAGACAAGTATAGATTCAGTAGGGATTGGATGTTTGCTGGAATCGTTTTAACAAATGTTTGTTAAGCAAACTTTTACTCGGGTAAAAATCGGGCGAAGCCGGGAACATATATATATATGTTTGTCGGCTATGCACGCCCTCAATATGTAACTAATCTCGCTGAAATTTGAACAGGACAGAGAGTTAAATCTGGAAGAGTTTTTTTGTCGCACTTTAACCAAGAAAAATTATATTTAATCAAGTACTGAGCAAAAATATTTTTTTAGTCAGAAATGATGATGACAATATTGCCGTATCATGCTTGATTGCATTATAAAAATATTTTGGGGAATATTCACTAAAGCAGACCACGGGCGAAGCCAGATAATGATTAATAGTAGGCAGGAACAAAATTCTACAAGCGAAACATTCACTCGAGCAGACGACACACGAAGCCAGGTCATCTCTATATATAAAATATCGTTTCTCGGCCTTTTGGCTAAGATCATGTAGTATATCTCTAGATATTTTTATTTATGTATATCTTTTTAAAAATCTATTCAGTAGAGAGTGGATATGTTTGCTCGAAAAATAAATTTAATATATTATATAAATATATGACGTAACGAATTATATTATCATTATTATCATAATATTCTGTGTGTTCCCGAATATTATTATCAATAATATTCGTTAGGCAAACTTTCACTCGGATAAAACCCGGGCGAAGCCGGGTACACATCCGCTAGTATATATATATAAATAGGGATATTGAAAACAAAAAGACGCGCATATCCTTTACCGCTCAGATAAGCATTTTTAGATGGTGTATTTGAGCATTTTATTAAAGAGAAGTACCTACAAACACATATGTATATTTATTTTTATTTATAATTATAAACAGTAGAACCTCCCTTTGGCGGACATCCCACTAGCAGACACTTCCCTGCAAAATTTTCATTTGCAAAATTACCATGTTTACAATTTAGCAACTCTCTGGCAAGAATACACCTTTCCCTAAAGGACACTTTGGCTTTGCAATTTGGTGTCCTTTACAGAGAAGTTCTACTGTATATATCATAATTAGAGGGGTGAGAAAAGCAAATTTCCAGCAAAGCTTCGGCCGTTACGCGTCATAGGCTGGGTAGAAAAAGGAATAAGCGAAGAGATAGGTTTGTAGAAAAAAAGCAAAGACAGAACCATGATAATAGTTTTGCAATAATTAATATAATAAGGAGAAAGAAAAGTTTGTTTCTTTATCTTCTCTCTTGAAGAAATATGATAAGAATTTTTATTTATATTTATTCAAAAAATACATTTTAAATAATAAAATAAACTATTCATATTATATATTTAATACAATTCACAAACCTACGTAAATATTACAATAAAATATTTTAAGGATATCTAAAACAATATTTTTAATTATGTAGAATATTTTTCTATCAATTTCTCACCATATCGCACCACTTTTTAAATTTTCAAATGTAGTTACGTCTTCTGCGATATTAAATCAGACAAATTATTTTAGCAAGTGACATTTCTTAATGCATTTCTAATTCAGAACGTTTTTTATTCAATTTCCTTCAGAGAATTTTAGTAATCCCAAGGCTGTTGAATAAAAAGTTTAAAAAATAGAATTTTAAAGTCAAAAACACCATGTAAATAGCGACTCCCTCTCTATAGCGCCCGATTTTAAATACGTAGTACGATGCGATTTACATTAAAAGTGACTTGTCTATAGCACCTCCTCTCTATAGCACCCTATTTTGGTGAGTCCCAAAAGGTGGCGCTATAGACAGGTTTAACTGTATGATAATAATAAAATAAAATTTTTCCTAAACGATTATTGTATAAGATTAGAATTGTTTTCTTTGTATGCAAATTTCAGACGCACCTAAATTGTAGGTATTATGTGATTTTTTTGTCTTTTTTGTTGTTTTTGTGTAATATATGAAATATATGTAAAATAGATATGTAAAATAGGTTAGGTTAAAATGAAAATTTTATATTAATAAGAATCAGTGGGAAAGTGTGAGGTTTTCTCGGGCGTCTTACTGAACCTCCTTTACAGCTTGGAATTGTCTCCACGTGGTCCCTCGATATCTGAATTTAAAGGCAACTAGGGCTATCAGCCTTATCCCGCCAACAATTAATATAAACAATTTCACTCTAGATTCTCTATGAATATTTGACACTATAAATGATTATAATCATATTATTATTATCATTATATTAGATCATATAATCATCATTATTATTATTATTCTATAATCGTTGAGTTTTAGCATATCTGAACTCAACCATTTTTGTGGATAAAGGAGAAGAATCTAGTTGAATACATCAGCATTTTAAATGCAAATTGTATTTGACAATACAAAATATGAGCCGAACACAAACACCATACAATTCTAGTTTATACCTGCCATAAATATGAATCGCCCAAGGCGCAACCATCGTATTTTGTAGGATATTTTATGTTTAAAAGATAACTCTAAAAAATATGCAAAACCAAAGTTATTTATAGCAGAAGTTTATTGTATTCTATTTTTCAAACAACAACATAAGAAGAATGATCCAATACAGTATTAGAGCTCTAAAGAAGCGGTCTGGTAGATCAAATTGACCAAACCGCAGGGAGGGTTCATCTCTGATGAGCCAAGCCCTCTCAATATCTTTTCATCGCAATAAGAACATTAGAAGTTTGATTGGTGTGTGGAAGAAACATTCGTGTTGTAATGTTTTATTTGCTGTATATAGATGGCGTGTTATTGCCTTACATTAACATATAGGCTATCCAGGTTTCTGGTGCGTATCCATAGATCGCCAACAACCCGGTAACTATTTATAAGATGCATATATAATTATATACGTGAAGCTATATATATATATATATATATATATATATATTATTTTGACGAGAGAGGCGACCATTGCTTCCATATATATATATATATATCAAAAACAAAGAAGGCATATGCAGACCACGAACACATGAGTTTTTAGATAGCTGAGCGCCATATATATTATATATTATTTTGTTGAGTTTTTTATTAAATTCCTTAGTGAGATTAGATAATGGATATATATGGATATATCATAAATTTCTTTTTCTTGAAGTAATTGACAAATTTTAGTGTTGTAATCTGTTGTGTTCATAATTACTGTGTTTCTTCCTTTGTCTGAAGGTGTTATAATAATATATTTATTATGTTTTAATGATTTGAAAGCCTGTCTTTATTCTTGATTTAAATTAGTCTTATTTTGTAGTTCCAATTTTTTAATCATTGGTGAAACCTCTGATCTTATTTTGGCCATAAAGGTGACCATAAAGATTGGCGTTCAGCCAACTGAAATATTGGTAAAATAAATGGTATTTTGATCCAATATATGCCCTTTTATTTAAATATCTATCTATATAAGTGTGTTAAAAAGTGAGAGAAAAAGGTCAGGTGGATATAGTAAAAATAAAAAAAAATATCCTGACCGCCACATGAGCACCAGGATATGCCTATTTTATTTTCAATATAACCACCTGACCTTTTTTCTCTTTTGACATGTTTAGCATACTTAAGTAATTTTGATTCAATTACCTATTTCTTGATTTCTCGGCAATCAAAGAAATAGGTTTCATCAATAACACCATCAGATGGAAGGACAGTGTTCGATATCTAGGAGTATTCTTGGATCATCATTGTCTTTTCCAACGACAGAACGTTTGTCTTTTTCAAAAGCTTTTGAAATTCAAAGAAAATTATTATATTTATATACAACACATTTGTTATACAGTTAAACCTATCTATAGCGCCCCCTCTAAATAGCGCCTTCCTCTCTATAGCGCCCGATTTTAAATACGTAGTACGATGCGATTTACATTAAAAGTGACCTGTCTAAAGCATCCCCTCTCTATAGCACCCTATTTTGGTGAATCCCAAGAGGGGGCGCTATAGACAGGTTTAACTGTATTTATATATGACATTTTTCTTGCCATTTCAGAAGCTTTTTAAAAGGATAACGTAATGATCGTCGAAATATCATGCAATATATACGCAATTCTTTTTTCGATCCAAGAGATGTGACGTTATTTATTTGAATGCTGAATCTTTACTACATGCATTTTTACTTTTAAGTAAGCGATAGGACTATTTGAAAAAGAGAAAGTGTATTTACTTATGAGAAATGCGGATGATAATGAATAACAATTCATTTTAAAACCTAGGTAAAATAATCGTTGAATATATACCCACACACATACAGCTTTATTAAGACCACTGGTCTTATACAGATTCACCACAGAAAGGAAGCATAGATAGAGCTCCTATACTCCAGGTAGCGCAGAACCCAACAACAGCCTCCAGGTCCGACGCATGTCCAGTGGCCACAGATTTCATCGTCAAGGTTAGCGTATCACTGAAAAGGAGAGTGTGGAATCAGTCACGTTCTAGTCTTCACTTTCCTCATCCAAATGGACCATGATTTTTGTTTACGATTGTTGAATATATACGTAATGTAAAAGTGGTCCAATTTGAAACTGCTATCGACTAAGGGAAGGACGCGTTCCGACAAATGTGTTATTTTCTATATTAAAAAACTCTATACAATTCATATATTACTGTTAGATATATACAACTATAAATAGATGGGTGGCTTTTGTTCACAATAACTTCTTGAATTAAACATTGATATTTACTATTTATATTTTTAGAGAGTAAATATATAAGTTATAAAATATTTATATATTCAAGAAACTTAATCCTCTGGAATTTTTTCCCAAAAGAAAGTGTGCAATGCAGGATTCGATCTAGTGTCCCAATTGTCAAATTCTTCAATGGCATAAACTCTTTGTACGTTATTACTTATCCAAACCAACGAACCTACAATTTGGCTGTGGGAAAATTGTATTTTAATCCAATGGGTGCGGCGGATTTAGATCCAATTCTGATTTTGATATTCCAATGGATGGAGATATTGGATCTATTCAGTTTCACATATTCATTGGTTATTTTATTTTCTGAATCGATAATCGGAATAATTTGCATAAAGTTGAGAAAAAGCCGTGATTTTCGAGTTTATCTTCTTATTTCATTTCCTTCTCTTAGATATAAATTACTTTTTTTTTTGGAAAATTGATATTCTAACCATGTGGTTATTTTATTGGATATTTTAGCATCTTGTCACTTTAATATATATCCTAAAAGTGCCTATTTTGTACATATAAATTTTAGAAAATTAAAATATTTAGGCTCGAATATTTCTTTTACACACAAAACAAACTTCTACTATCCTTACTGCGATGAAAATATATCGGAAGAGCTTGGCTCATAAGTGGTGAGTCCTTTCAGCAGTTTCGCCAATTTAATCTACCAGACTCCTTCTTAGATCTCTAATACTGTATTGAACGATTCTGCTTATATATGCTATAATACATTATTAGAGTTCTTAGAAGCGGTCTGATAGATTAAATTAGCTAAACCGCTAGGAGGGTTCACCACTGATAAGCCAAGCCCTCCCAATATTTTTTCATTGCAGTAAGGATAGTAGAATTTTTATTTTTTTTGTGTAAAAAACATTCGTGGTTGAATGCTTTCATTTCCTGTATATATATGGCGCGTCGTTGCTTCACGCACACATACATATATATTCACAAAAAAATCATATACGACGCCACAACTATTTTTATTTATTTAATTAAAGAAAGCATTCTCTCGGGCAGGTTTCTTTGTTGTTGTTGTCTTGTCCAATGAAGAGCCTCAGATGTCTCCATTCATCTCTATCACAGCAGCAGCAATGTCCACTATCTTGGGTGTTTAAAGCTGCTGCTCTGGGTCCATGTCAATTTTCTGCAAGGCTGCGGCCATTCAGGTTTCTTTAATCAAGTAAATAGAAAGAGTGCGGCGTCTTATGCTTTTTTATTAGTCGAAATCGGCAATCCTGTGACATCCTTGTATATAATCCTTGTATATAATCCTTGTATATAATCCTTGTATATAATCCTTGTATATAATCCTTGTATATAATCCTTGTATATAATCCTTGTATATAATCCTTGTATATAATCCTTGTATATAAAATCCTTGTATATAATCCTTGTATATAATCCTTGTATATAATCCTTGTATATAATCCTTGTATATAATCCTTGTATATAATCATTGTATATAATCCTTGTATATAATCATTGTATATAATCCTTGTATATAATCCTTGTATATAATCCTTGTATATAATCATTTGTAATTAATCTGTGTTGTCGCTTATTCGCCATTACCACCTTTATGTTTTGAATTTGTATGATGACGGAATACATTGTTTTAATGCATATTTAATGGGTGAGATGCCACTTTTGGTATGTGAATATACAAGAAGGAAAATATTTAAGCACGTAAGTTTCTTTTTAATATAAATCAAACTTCTACTCTCTTTAGTAGAAGTTTGGATAATGTTCAAAAGAAACCTACATGCTTATATGTTTCACTTTTATATATATAGATGGCGCGTTATATATTATCCTATAATTACATGAATATATTACTTTAGGAATAATTGATCAATTCTGGCCCCTAAGGAAGAACTGATTCCTACCAGGAGTATCCCCATTCTCAACCTGCAACCCCAAAACACATTATTGACTGTATTGACTCATCCATTGATGAGCTCTACTCTTCCCCGGCAGACACCATCAAAAGTCTCAAGCTTTACAAGCTTGATACCTAAATATGATTGAGTGGAGATAAGAAAGAAGAAGAAGGAGTATCCCAAGTAGCGGGTAGGGGAACGGCCATTAGATATGATGGTTATTTTCCATTATCTCATAAGAAATCCCGGTCCAACAATCATCTACAAAGTATGATGGGCATGTCTGTGGCTATAAGAAGTCAGAACAATTCAACGCTACTTTATGAATGGAGAAATTACGTGCGGACATTGAAAGTGAGCACTACCACTTTTGTTAGCAATAAAAGTGTCTGTTTATTATGTTAGGAACGACCTCATCTGAAGTCAAATTACGACAGTATGTGGCTCATATTATTTGAATCAACGGTATACCTCTATATTTACCCTGTCGCCCTAAAGAATTTGTTTAATTTTTAGACACTGAGTAAAGAAAGGATTTAATTATAGATACATCTCACGCGTAATATGGAGTAAAATGAGGAAGATACTTTTTCTTTTTGGAATTGATTCTAACAATTTCTTAATGACCTGACTTAGTCTTGCACGATTTTACATTCCATTTGAGAATACAAGTAATAAATTCTAAGTTCAATCACGCCATATACGGGATATTGAATCAACACTTTTCTTCTCTCAGTAATTTATATCTCATTCAAGAGCTATATTTCAAGACCAAAATTGTTAAAAGAATTTATATATCTAATGTTCGTCCGTGCTTCCCGTTATCAATTGTGTGAATGTCAATTTCCCTAACCGATGCAGATAAGACTTTGACTAAACGGCAGAAACTATTCTCGTTGATCTCGTCAATAGTTGATATTTATTACGATAGATGGCGCAAGCCATCAGAAACTTTCAGTTGCATGATAAGGAGATGCCTTTTTAATAATTTATGTACCTTATCCCAGTACAATATCACATTTCTACTATTTTTTAAACATATAAAGTTTGGTTACATGTACATAAGTGAATTACGTATCAGATTTGACTAAACCTTGTTTATATCGCATGAATAGCGTATGGAAGGATAAAATAAAATATTGTTCTAAAACATAATTAATTATCCACTGCAATCTTACACGATTCTGTAACTCGCGGTCGCCCTTAAAGAACACTAATTAGGAAAAGGAAACGTCAGAACTAAAGAAGGATTGTAGTGGGTAATTAATTATATTTTAACTGAAAAGATGTAAACAATTTCTGAATAAAATAAAGCATAAGTATCTTTTCTTTCTCTACCAACCTCTTATTCTGGTATATGTATTATATATAACTTTCTTATTAAACTTCGTTTTCTTTCTCAATTTCTACATAGCAAGCCTTACTGTCAATGTTTAAGCCGAATATAATGACATTAAAATTTCAAAATAGTATTGTTGAATAAGAGTACACTCATCGACAAAACTTAAGGAAGTGAAAAATCTTGATTTCGCCGGTCATCTATTCTTTTTCTTTTTAGGACCGCAACAACTTTAATATACGCTATTGGAGCAAGAGTCACCGCGGCTGCTGGCACTAGACTTGCCCTCCAATAGATTCTCGTTAAAAGGTTTAGAGTGTACTCATTCCAATTACGGAGCCTCGTTAGAGTCCCGTATTGTTATTTTTTGCCACTACCTCACCGTGCCGGGAGTGGGTAATTTGCGCGCCTGCTGCCTTCCTTGGATGTGGTAGCCGTTTCTCAGGCTTCCTCTCCGGAATCGAACCCTGATTCCCCGTTACCCGTAACAACCTATGGTAGGCGCATAACCTACCATCGAAAGTTGATAAGGCAGACACTTGAAAGATGCGTCGCCAGTGCTAGGACTGTGCGATCCGCCATAGTTATTCAGAGTCACCACGACTATCGGAGTTGCCCCCGTTTGGTCTTGGTCTAATAAAAGCACTCTCACCCTAAAAGGGACGAGAGCTCAATTGCATGTATTAGCTCTAGAATTACCACAGTTATCCAAGTAAATGTGTACGATCTAAGGAACCATAACTGATTTAAAGAGCCATTCGCGGTTTCGTATTGCTATGGCGTGTACTTAGACATGCATGGCTTAATCTTTTGAAACAAGCATATGACTACTGGCAGGATCAACCAGGTATTTTTCCTTTTTAAGAGACAGAGGCAATTTTTTCTCACTCAATTATCTCTTGTATCTTCAATAAAGGTCACTGTGTATCAAATATCTCTTAGAGGTATTGTCTGAATACCTATATACGAGCTAAAGTACATGCTAAAAGGTACAACTTCCTTATGTTTTTTTCCATGAATGTACATTCAATATGAAAATATTGGTAGAAGTCACCTTTAAATATAATGTAATAGACAAAACAATTTTATTTAAAAAAGTTGAAGTCAAGAAACCAGTCGAAATCATTAATTTACTTGCTTAGAATCTAGGCGTTCTAAATACTGCAGTAATTCCATTAGAAATGGGCTTTAAAACCAACAAATAAAAACTCGTGTGTATAAAAGTGATATTTTTATTTCTTCTGTCCTCAAAGATTATGTCAAAAGTTTATTTAAAATACCCTTTTTAAAGAGTCTAGCTTCAGTATCAATATGATAATTTGAAACTATTATAGACGCTTATGACTCTTTTTAAAAAATTAAACAATTTTCTAGAAAGAAGTTTGAAAATTATACAGCAAATGTATCTTTTGAACGAAAAATCGAAATTTATTTCAAGGAGAAATAACGATTATTTCTAACCTTAGGGATGAAGTATGATAGGAGGAATTGGGAAGAGTAATGATAAACGAAAAAATAAAGTGTCCAGGGATAGGAATCGAACCCACATTGTTCCGCTTACCGGGCCATGTCCACTAGGCTACCCTGAACAGATTTTTCCTTTCGTAAATATTATATAAAGTATATTTTATTCAAATATATATATATATATATATATATATATATATAGGTTTAAATGAAAATTAATGATATACGGAAATAAACGTTATTTCTCCTTTAAATAAATTTACGGTATAATTTTCATACTTCGTTCTACAATCATAAGCCGCATTAAATTGTATTATAAACAATTTCCTATTGGCCTTACCACAATGAAAAATTAATTGGAGGGCCTGACTCATCAGTGATGGATCAGTATAAAAGGAAAACCGAGAAATGCAATGTTACAGCAGTATGGTATGTTAAACTAGCTAAACCGCTGGGAGAGTTCACCACTGTTGATCCAGGGGCCCTGCTATTATTTTATCATTGCAGTAAGGGCAGTATGAAATGGATATATTTTTAAAAGAATCATACGCGTCAAAAATAGGTAAATTTTCTTATGAAAGTGAAGGGTGCACATATTTCGGTATTAAATAAATTAATGTAATGATTCAGTTCTTAATGACACAATGTAGAGTTGTGATGCACTCACAGAGATGTCGTCTGCGCCAAGACACCAGAAGATCAGCAAGCAGACGATCCTACCTGCTCGTCCCGTTGTCTGCCTCACACTCCCATGGCGCATGCGTCCTCCAGGAAGTTTTGTGAGCAACAAGTGAAGTTGTCGGTTGCTCCAGAAGTACAGTCAGGCATCGACCCGTGGTTAGCATCTGAAAGGACCCGTTCGATCTCAGGACAAAGTGGCGGAAGTTGGACACTGTTGGACGTGCGAGGCCTATTCACATTTAGCTGGTCGATCATATATACATTTGTCATACGACATCAGTGTTCTCCAAGTGGGAGTTTCTCTGTTGTGACACCATATTTTCAAATGAATTAAATAAATAAAAATGTTTTTGGAGATGATTTTCTTTTTATTCTATTAAAGCAGCATCAATCTTTCGGACATCTCTGCCCTTCTACAGGGGAACAAATAAACGAATAAAACGCCGCCTGATGCCAAACACCGCCTTTTGGCATCAGGCGGCGTTATTTTTCGTTTATTTATATTCTCCTGTAGGAGGGCAGAGATGTCCGAAATCTTGAGATTTATTTCGATCTTTCGCCTGATGTCTATCGAAACTATTGCCAAAGAGTCGCACACAGATATTTTAAATGGATTTATTCATACAGCTTTATAGTTTTAGACTATAATACAAACAATACCTTTTTCTTTGTTCAGTGCTAAAATTAATGAAATCCCCCCGCCCTCTTTTTATTCTTCTCTTCTCTCTTTCGTTACAAAAAAAAAAATTGAACTTCCGTATTTTTCTTTAACTTAAATAATTTGGTCCTAAGAGACATGATTATTAGATGAATGAAATAGTCTTCTTTGATCAATTAACCCAATATTGAAATTATTTAGGAATAGATCTAAAAATAATGGATAAAATGTGAAGTTTGAATAACAATTGTTATCAGTCGTACAAGGTATATAGTCATCTGTCTATTGTTACCATCCGTACTCATTACTGAAAAGTCACATACAATTAATTTGGTCAAACTTGACCCTATTATAATATTATATAGTTTAAAGCCATTTTTAGTGCTAAAAAATTGATTTAAAAATAAGCGATACAAAAATGTTTAGACAACAAAAAACGCAGAGTCAGGCGAGAGACCTAGCCAGAGAAACAGTAAATGTCTGAGTGGCCGTATCTAATTTTCATATCGGAATACCTTTGCATATTTTATTACACCTAATGACATTTTAAATACGCGACTACTAGTTCTACTGGGACTACTTTTAAGTTCCTTATCTTTAAAGTTATAGAGCAAAACAAAGGTGTAGCTGAACCTTTGGCCATCAGGGTATAACCGCGCTGGAAGTTGGCGATCTATGGATACGCTCCAGGAGCCTGAATCACCTATATGCTACTACTTGAATAGATTTATTGAAGGTTCATTTTGAAAATTAAAGAGGATGGGGCAATATAGGGCAGCTTTCAATATACATATATATAGAAATAGAGATATATTTATAACCCAGGTTTCTGGAGCGCAGAACACCAACTACCCAGGAAGTCCAGCTCATTAGATGGACTAGTGTTGAGCGCTTTTACTCGTGTCTTGTTTAGATTGCTGAGTTGAACAATTTGACCAGAAAGTTCCATGCTGACGTTGAGTCTGGAAAGCTGGCCATGGAGCTAGGATTGAAGTGGGTCAGTCCAAGCTATATATATTGAATAATCGGTTAAATATTGTGTTGAAAACATTATAATTTGATAATCTGTTTCTTCACTTTTATTTATGTTAAGAGAAAATATTAAATAATATATCCTTGAGATATTTTAAATAAATAATTCTCATTTATTTTTAGAACTGGCTGTAATTCTGAATCCATTCATTCAATGGACCATCATCCTATGTTTATAATATTAGCCTTTTATTAATTTTTCCAAAATCAAATATAGGTGCAAGCACTTCTGACTAAATACGGTGAATTTGTAGACCACTACTTATATTTTAACGTACTTTAAGTGATAAATCAGAGAAAAACAGCCACATCAACTACTGGTTTATTTCAATTCCCGACGTTTCAGTGACTTCCTGTTCTCTTCAGGGGAATGATTACTTTTGATTCTAGGTCTACTTATATACTTACATGTATTTCAGAAAATCGTCACTGAACTATTGGTTGATGTGGCTGTGTTTTTTTCTTTGAATCAACTCTTAACCAATAAATGATCTTAAGTAATAATGTAATCGATATTTTCAGAAGCATACCAATGGAATTTAGAAGGGGGAGCTAGCGGGTCGGCGGATCGTTGGAAATAAAATATTTAAAAAAAGGTTGAATAAAATCATAACTTAATTCATGTTAGAAATAATTAAAAAAATAATAATTATAGTTTTTCTTAAAACGACTAAAGTTTATATTATTAAAATCTATAAAGAGTTATTCTATTTGTTTAACCAATGGCATTTTGTATATTTACAGAGAACGAAAAGAATCTCCTAAGGCCCGAACAATTTGAATTCCAGCTAAAACGTTCCACCTTCCATCAACTGGTAGTTGTCACAGAGAAGATCAGAAGGGCCAACAAATCAAGACAACTAACAGGAGGCATCTTTTTTGACATCTCTAAAGCATTCAAAAAGGTTTGGCACGAAGCCCTTTGGTACAAAATGTCCAAAAAGAACCTTCTCGGAGATATCATCAAAACAAAGAGTTTTCTTTGCGATAAAAATTTCAGAGTTAAAGTGAAAGACGTTCTGTCGACTCCAAGACAAATTCGAGCAGGAATTCCTCAAGGTTCAGTCATCGGCCCCTCCTACTTTAACATATTCATAGATGACCACCCTTGCCCAGGAGGAATGTCCCTGCATCTATACGCAGATAACGCTGCAACATTAGTTTCAGCTTACGATTTCGACACCATCTACCTAACAGGTTATCCCAAAAATTCCTAAACCTTCGCAAAATATTAAAATACCAATATTATTAGCCATAATATTATTCGCCGTTAGGTATAATGTCTTTGTATTATGTATTAATATGTATATTCCCCATAATAATATTATTCTCCAAGTAATAAGAAAAACAATGTTTAAAGAAAAGAACGAAATTCTGGGACAGCCTTATAAAATTCAAGAATCCCTGGTGTTTGTCAATATTTGGTGCGACGACTGGCGGGTTGGATGGGACCCACAAAAAATGGAAGTCGTTCTTACTCAGACAAAAGACTCAAAATAAAGCATCCACCCAGATGATCTAGGCTTCTCTGATGACCCATTAAAATGGAAGGACAGCGTCCACTATCTGGACATCATCCTTGATCAACATCTGACCTTCCAAGAATACGTCCAGAATCGAATAAATCTCGCAAAAGCAGCACAACACAGGCTAGCCTTACCTTTGGGAAACAAAATAAAATTATCCCTACTCTGCAAACGCACCATATACACGTCTATTATAAGACCAATTCTAACCTATGGCCACCCAGTCTTTATAACCGCAAACAGAACTACCTTGAAAAATATTCAAAGCTTTGAAAACCAGATAATAAAGAAAATAATAGAGGTCATGGTTTGTCAGAAGCAGTATCATTAGAAACGACCTCAAAAGAAGAAAATATAAATGATTTCATAATAAGACAAACTTTCAACTTCTATGAAAAATCAGAACTCTAAAGTATAACCTTCCAAGAAACTTGCATTTACAAACAAGAAACAAAAAAGGAGACCAAAACTTCTATATCGATTAAGAACAAACGTGGAGAAGTGGGGAAAAAGGAATAAATATAAATACATTTTAAAAAGCTCTTATTTGAAAATCACTAAAAAGATAAAAAATGCTTTCTCACTACTGTCATTTGATGTATCTGAGTGAAACTGAAAGCGACGAGGAACGATCATCATGAATTTCGAACCTAATGTGATTTAATATGTAGCAGCTGATTAGCGATTTTTATAAGTGCTTACTAAAATTTTAACCTCTTTTTTTTTTAAATTTGATCGTCCCCCGCCGCTTTTATTTTCACTCATTTATATATAATTGCTCAATGACAGTAGAGATAAAGTACTTTATTTTTTCCTTTTTAGTGCATCTGAGAAAAAATCTTTTTAAAAAATGTTTAGTTAGTTTTTGTAGTCTTGAATTTACAAAACTTAGTGAGAACAAAAAGTTAAAATATATACAAAATCTCACAAAAATATTTAAATATTCATATCAATATTATAAACACCAAGTATTATTATTTAATTATAAAACTATTCACATACAATGATATTGAAATATATATGTAATTAATCCAGGTTCTATAGGCCTTCTAAAGATCTCACTAACCACTCGTTTTGTCTGTTCGATTTAAGTATTTTTGGTTTCAATTACAATGACTGTGGAAGTCCAATATATTAATAGTTTCAAGAAGATTTATTTTATAGAGATATTTTTTATTTATGCCAGGTTAATATTTATAATTCGTAGAAGAGTGGCCGTTTGATTTCATTGTTATCAGAAATCAGATCAGATGAGGAGATGACATACAGTTTGGTCTTCATTCTATCAGTTGGGGTAAATCAATCCTCTTTCAAAATTTCGAGGAGTATACTTGTGCGTGGCCATTGCCTGTTAGAATGGTTGTTGAAGTGCACTCATGTTAGATTCTTGGAAGCATTGAGATCAAAATTCTTGGCGTAAATCTTCTGAGTTTTTTTGCTGGTTGTATAATCCATTGTATAGATCCATCGATAGATTCTGTGTGATCTAAATTCTTTTATTGTGGGCAACGATGGATAGATTTTGAAAGACAGTGTATAAGTTAGAAGGTGCAGTAGGCTTAGCTCTTTGGTGCTAGTTCATTTCCCAGAATACCGCTGTGACCATGACACAGCAGAGTTGAAGATTGAGTGTATAGTGGGATGGACTGCATATGACAGTAAGAGTCAAGTAATAGCCTGAGGCAATTCGGAAGTTTACACGCGGAAAATCTGGCTAGCTTTAGGCACCTCATAGCAGGCAAAATTTTATATTTATTACTTCGATTTGTAAGCAGTTTTAAACGAATATTTCAAATTTAATACACACACACACACACTTCTATCTGTGTCTGGGATTATATTAAAAAATCGATTACAAAAATTGAAAGGAAACATCGTAATTAGCCTATTCCCGACCACATTTTTATAGAATGCTGGCCGCTCTTTACACACACACTACAAAAACAGTTTCATTTGAAAAAAACTATACAATTTATATTTTTTAGTCTATTCATGCCACGATAGTCACCGAGAAGTCTGAAATTTTGCAAACTTGCAAATTGTTAACAGTAATGAAACAGCCTATAAAAAACAAGACGTCTACACGGTTTAGATTATATGAAGAACTAGATCATTATCCCGTCCTACGAACAGGTCTAGAACGAATGTGATTTCTAAACACTCCTTGTTATATTTTACCCATATATATTTATATGCGTTGTGAGCCCCTATATATAGGTATATTCAATATAAATGTGTGCATGATGTGTGATATTGAAAGCAAATTGTCTAATTATATAACAGATAAATAGATTGAGTAAAATTAATCAGGCCTCCAGGAAAAAGTGTTATTTCAAAACATTCTATAAATAATACAATTTTCAAATATCGTTGTGAAAATTTACATTTTTATTTTTATATTTTAAAAACACAAAGTTTGGACCGGGACTTTTCACAAGAGTGACATCCACAGCGCCAATATATAATTGTAACGAATATATAGTATTTGAATAAAAACATTTAAACCTGGTCATTCGGCTATTTATATATAATGCTGTGGTGAAATGTGTGGCTTTATATTATCATATATATAAATATATTTATGACGAATATAAATACATGCGTGATGATATTGAAATCAGATTACTCAATTGTAACAAATAAAATATTTATTGAATTTTTCGCAGCTTTTTGCTTGTAATTCAAGGAGATTTTTAATAAGAACTTGAATATTCGGATTTCTCTCTAATCGGTTTAATTATTCAACAATCGCTGAAAAAATCAATTCACAACTTCCTACAGTTCCTGACTTCGTATGCCACAAATAAGATTTTAAAATAAATATAGAAATTTGTACATTCCCGGCAATTCGACCACCCAAAGTCTGAAAAATTCTACACTAGTATTGTTCATTGGACCGAGCTAGTGTTAAAAATTTTATACATTTATGTAATCTGGAAGCATATGTTAAAAAATATATATTTTTTGAAAGGCAATTTGTAATTTGGTTCGTTCCTGGTTGTAATGACAACCCCCAAGTCTGAAAATTTATCAACTTGCATTGTCATCACGTTCTGAAAAGTATATAAAATTTCTGATTTCTACGTGCTCTAGAAGTATACTAAAAATTCTATTACAAGATTTGTGGACAGACAGACATGGAAGCAAGTTAAATAAAAAGAAGTGGTCAGAAAAATAAACTAAGAAAGCAGACAATTCCAAGAGAATGGAAATCTCAACTCCAAGAACCCACACTAGAAGGCCCCAAACTCGTAAATATGTTAAGACAATGTTATAAAGAAACTGTACGTTCTATATCATTGTGAATATCATAAGCTAGGTTTGAGCGGTACCTTATAAAGTTATTTTTAAACTGGAATCAGATTTATGGATCTAAAATAGCGATTGTGAGGTAGTAAGTATTTTATGAAACACAACTTGAGAGATGTTTCAAATTGAATCGCATGAAGTTCGAAATACATAATGACCGTTCTCGACCGCTTTTTCTTTTAGTTATATCTATCTACTAGCGCAAAATCGATAGATGAAATAATTATTCCCTATTGTGTGAATTTATATTTACATATTTTCTTTAAATAATAACACCATAAATGTGATTATATTCGACTTACACAATTGCTCGTACAGTCAAATCAGGTTTCAATATGTTCTGCTATTTCGCCTAACAGCACACAATACTTTAAATTTCTGTTCGCGCTAGTTTGTATCTTGCAATTAATAATAAGAGAAACAAAATTTTATATATAAAAAGAAGATATAGTTTTTATTGAGGCAAATTATATAAAACAGAAATCTAGACGACGTAATTGTAAATTCCATTATGATCTCCCCTTTCCAAATAATCCATTTCTATCAGGTGTTCCACGCATTTCTTGAAGAGCTCGATATCCACCTTGAATCTGGAGCGTAGAGACAACGTCACCTCCTCTAAGAGATCTTCGTGGCTCAGCTGCTTTCTCGACTTCATAACACGCACCATGGCGGCCTCCATGACAACCTCGCGATTCAGAACCACTTCTTTCTTCGTGGGTCTTAGGTTCGTCCTGCTCTCCTGAGCTGGCCAGAGCGATAATGATGTCGACTCGCGTCTTCTTGTGTCTAAACTCTGAATTGATACCGACGACGGCGGATTGGTTCAATTCTCCCTCACACGAAAGGACTTTAGTCTTAAGAAGAGTCGTCAGAACCTGGAGTAGGAGGTTCTTCTGTATTTGAGTTCTCTCTTGGAGCTGCTGGACCGAGAAGGAGATAGCATCGTTGAATTGAAACAAGGACGATCATCTGGAAAGTCGAGGACTGAAATATGTAAGACTTACGGTAGAAGTTAGTCTCTATTTCGGCCTTCGAAACGCTGTACATCCACGTGAGTTTCCGGGAGCCCGAGTGGGTGGAGAAATAGAACTCCTGGAACAGGCTGACCCCCCATTCAATCTCAAACGGCATGGAGCATTTCCTTTCTTCTTGATGAGGCCAGATCCCATCTGTGAGAAGGGTGACTTCCATCTTCACCTTGAAAGTTGGGTCCTTTTGTTGCAGAAATTGTTCGAAGTTCTCCTTGTGGTTCTTGCTTACCTTGTAGTCAGCCAGCATTCTCTCTAATTTGAACGTTATTTCGTCGTCACTTCTCTCCTTAATTTTGGCCAGCAGTTTGGCTTCCAGACCATGTCCTCGGGTGTTGTTCAGGATCAGCCTCTCTGTCGTCAGATTCAGGTAGTGCGCAAGGAAGATGTCCTTACTCTCTACGTAACTGAGGATGGTCCCAACTTTGTCTATGGCCTCTTCAGTGTCTTCCTCACTCATACCCTTCTGGTTCAACAGGCTGTCCGAGTACTGCGCTAGAAATTCTGCATTGATATCCGCAGTTTTATGAGTGAGCGTGACGCAGTTGGAGTTGATAAATTTTTTGTGTGCTCGTTCTATAGCTTTAAATGCTTGGGTTTCATTATTTAAAGCCTTCTCGAGCAAGCTGTTGAACTTGTCGCGAACTTTAACAATCAGTGAGAAATATAACTCAATGTCATTGAGCACCATATCTTTGTTTTTCTCCAGAATGTCTCGACCCTCCGCTTCCACGGTGTTTTCCAAAATGAGGCACATCTCAGAATACTGCACTGGGTCTAGAATACGTAATATTTGGGACATGTCCTCGTGCTTACCCTCTGAGATCAGCCTGGCGAACTCCGCCTTCAGCAGATCCATGTGTTTAAGGATCAGCACATCTTGGCAGGCGGCTCTAAGAGGTTGATAGGTTGAAGGATGGAAGTAGCGATCAACTCGAGAACGCTCCTCCGCCATCCTCCTCTCCACCAGAGCCAAGTATTCCATCACGGAGTGAGATTTGAAAAACTGCGCGCCCTCCGCCGTGTAGAACTCTTTTGTACATTCGATGTATCCCGCCTCAAATTCCTCCTTGTAGGCTTGAATGAAAGGTTCAAAAATCTTGTTATTTTCGTCTAGTACCAGATACATGTCCATCACGTTCTTGATAACCTCTGGATCCGCAGACTTTCCCAACCTCTCTCTTTCTATTTGAGTGAGAACTGTGATCCTCAGGTCCGAACTGAAGGACCGAAGTACCTTATTTATCCAGCACATAAGACACTTCTGGTAGATGGAACGGACTGCGGAATATCCCGAGTTGTATACTTCATTGGCCCAAGTATTGTTCAGGTAATGGAAATAGTAATTCACTTTAAGGCTTGTAGCTTGAAAAGACGTAAACGTCTCGATATATACCTTGACTATGTTTTCCGTACATAATTCTTTATTCATTTCTCTACAGAGCGACTCCAGGTAGATGTTGATAAAGTTAACCACACGTTTGTAGATTTCGCTGAAGCCCAGAAACTCGGTATCGTCTCTTATAAGCCCCTCTACTCTTGGTCGGACACTGTACCTACAGTGCTTCACGATGGCCTGAATCATCTCGTTCCGTCTACTTGCGCTGAATGGCTCACCATGATAGAGATCGTGTAGGCCAGCTTGGATGACTTTCCAGTGAGATTCCATCTTTACTCTTAGATATTATATTTAAATGTTTTAATTCACAATTTTATTCAGATAGATATTTATAACCCAGGTTCCTGGAGCGTAAATTTTATTTAGAGAAAAGCCATGCACATATTAGAAATAAATCATTAATGAAAATAAACACAATATATATGACACATATAAATCTGTTTTTATTTAAATTTAAAAAATATCATTTATAACCTGAATAATATATTATTTAATAAAATGAATAGTCCTTTTTTTTCAAATTTATAAAACATTGGGAAGTTTCATACATTTGGGTTTAAAAATAAATAGATATGTATCATATAAATTTTTATTATTAAGCCAAGTGTTATTCAGTATTATAACGCTTGTATAGATACCGTGATTTATTGAATTTAAAAAAATACATATCAATTCTTGTAGGATATAGTCAATATTGTTTTATTAAGCCCGTTGAAGAGCGATTATCGCTTCAAAGCTAGCGTTTTGAAATAAAAAGAAACTCATTGTGAGAAAATATTCTGTAATTAAAAAAAAATTGAATATTAAATATTAAAATTCTAACCAATGAAACTCAGATAATTATTCCATGGTGGGATTTTGAGATCAACCATTTGAATTTAACAAATTAACTCTGCTTAGCATAGTTTTAATTGAATAAATCTAATATCTTGCATACTAGTTCTTGTACATATTTCAAATATCTTTCTTTTATTTCAATGTTTTGTTTAACTTTAAAGCGCAAGTGTCCCTAGGGGACATATAGCGCTCTAAAAATAAAAATATATATATTATATTTCAACTAAAACATGCACCGTCATATGCAAAGCGCTTTTGTTTTGGCCTATCATAAGGCGCACGCATATTTACATGTAGTTCAACCACTGATTCGATAGGTACTGATAATCCATATTTACTAGGTAGGAAGGATCATTATTTGTGCTAAGGCTATTAAAATGTTCTCTTAAATGAAATTGACTATCACAACTAACCTAATATGACTCTGCATCAACCTTACTGAGTAGATACTCTCCAAGAAAATATTGTTTTAACAATAAATATTAGTATTGTATAAATGTTTTGGGAATATAGGACAATCCATAAATAGATCTTTAATTATAAGGTTGTCCCAAAAATTCGTGTTTTTCATAAAACGTTGTTTTTCTTATTACTCTTTACGAATAATATTATTATGGCGAATACATAATACAATTACTTTTTATAAATAATACAAAGACATTATACATAACGGCGAATAATATTGGTATTTCAAATTTTTTGTTTGCGAATGTTTACGAACTTTGGGGACAACCATGTAAAAAGGAATATATTGAATCAAAAATAATTTATTTATAAATATTTCAGTTGCTTGAATACCAAACTTTTTCAAGGTGTTTCATCATATTTATGTTAACTACAAACTCAGCGCCACATAACGTCAATAGACGTGATGTGGAGCTGAGAGTTTGTTATTGACACATAAATACGTTATAGTACCTTGAAAAAGGTTGGCGTTCAGCCAACTGTAATATTAGTAAATAAATTATATTTTGATCCAATATATACCTTTTAAATAAATTATTGCATACTTATTAGATGAATGGGCTCGTTAAACAAACCTATCTATAACGACAGCCCGTCTTAAGCATCATTAAAAGTCCCTCATCTCTTTATAAAGCTTAATTAAAAATATTCGCGATTCGCCCTAGTGGGCATAGAAATAAAAAAAAAGAAATTTGGCTCAAATTAGCTTCTTGAGGTGTGCAATCATTGATTAAAATTTGAATTCCACAAACTTCTCAATATTAATTGAACAATTTTATTAACGTCATGAAACGCGATATCCCAAACTCAGGGATATTTGCGTCGATACCTCTCTCTACTTCACAACAAATCGGCTATATACAATCCTTTTCAATTCATTAATTTACATAATTAACCAAAGAAAATTGTCCAAAGAGAAAAACAAACAACAAAGCAAAACACACAAAGCAAGCATCGCAATTCTTTTCCTTCTAAGTTTTCCTCTCCCTTTTTCAATATAAAAGAAAGTTGTAAATAAATTTGCAAAATTGATAAAATTTTTACACCTCTCTTTATCGTCTACAAATTCATCAAGCTGTCCAATACAACCAAATTTGTTTTCCCTATAAAACCGTATAATTGGGCAATTCATAAGTAGATGTTTCGAGTCCTGAATTTCACCTCCGCAGAAGCATCCTGGTTCCTTCACCGCGCCAATAGTTGCCAAAAATTTCCCAAAATTGTCATGATCTGTAATGAATTGGATATTATAAAAATTTGGAAGGAAAAATCTTGGGATTCCAGATACGAAAAAGCTTCTGAAAATTTCATTAGTATTATCAAAAATTTCTTTCATTTTTGCGTGTAAGAATGATTTGACTATACTTGGAGCATGGGGTTCGTAAGTAATTAGATCTTCATTGGACAGTTGAGCTAGATCATATTTGATTATTCTAGATTCTATATAGTCTGTTAGGAGTGGAATTTTTGCCAAACTAAGCACACAGTTTGATGAAGTGGTTTTATATGCTCTAACTGCCCAAAAAAATGATCTGGTACTGCATGGAATTCAGTTTTTGTTTAGAACAATTGTTTAAAAATTTAAACCAAATTTCTGAACCGTATGTAAGTACAGGCCTTATTATTGTTTTATATAAAGTTAATCTCTTTTGAGTATCTAAACCCCACATATTGCCGCTTAGTGAACATAATAAATTTTTCATGCGCCCTGCCTTACGCAGAATATCATTTACATGCGGAGTAAATTTAACTTTATTTTTCCATTTATGATTTGAGAATTCCATTCCCAGAATTTTTACTTGCTTGACCGGCCTAATTATATTGTTATTAACCTTAATAGGTATTTTTGGTCTGTTATGCAGGTATAGCAATATTAGTTATACTTAATATTTTATAATATACTAGACGAATGGCCCGGGCAACGCCCGGGTTTTACCCGAGTGCGCATATATTTTAAAAACGTTTTATTTCAAATATTATTCGTTACAATTATAAATTGGCGCCATGGATGTCACTCTTGTGAAACGTCCCGTTCCAAACTGTGTGTTTTTAAAATGTTTTAATTAAAATACTATTCGTTACAATTTTAAATTGGCGCCGTGGATGTCTCTCTTGTGAAACGTCCCGCCCCAAACTGTGTGTGTCTTGAAAATATAAAAATAAAAATGTGAATTTTCATAAATATTTCATCATGTCGATTTTCTTTTTGCATTTCACCTACTAAATCGATAGAGATAATTACATTTGCAACATGAACTTAGGTATATTGACTAAATAGAAAACTGTATAGTAATAAAGATCATTTTTTAAAGGCACCATATCGTTTTTTTTTTCAATAAAATCGAAACAAAAATTAACGATAAATAACGACAATTGCCTTAAAAAGAAATTGCCTTAAAAAAAGAAACATTCGCGGTGATTTTGTCTTGCATTCGTTTATACAATTATTATATACGAATGACCCGGGCAACGCCCGGGTTTTACCCGATTAAACGCTTTTATTCAAATACTATTCGTTACAATTATAAATTGGCGCCGTGGATGTCATTCTTGTATAATATATAAATGAGTTTTAAAAATTGTAAAAAAAAAAAAAAATGCATCGGCCGGGAATCGAACCCGGGCCGCCCGCGTGGCAGGCGAGCATTCTACCACTGAACCACCGATGGTAATGAAAAATCCCATCCGTGAGCTTCAAACAGACAAACAGACAGAATAAGGCAAATATATAAGTAGACTAGCCGACTGACCCGGGCAACGCCAGGGTTTTACTCGATTAAATGGTTTTATTCAAATACTATTCGCTACAATTATAAATGAAAATTGTATTATTTTGATTTTTATATGAATATATTTTCAATTTGATATATATTTAAAATGATAGCAAGTGATTTCTTGCCCCTACGCCGTCATTACGTCACTCAAGGTCACTCGTGTAAAACGTCCCGCTCCGCCTCCCCTTCGCTCCACGTGGTCCATCCTTCCCCAACTTTACTTCTCGCAGTAACCGCAGTGAGGCGCTGGTTGCGAGTGAAATAGGGAAATATATTAATAATTTGTTAATAAATCCAAGGATTTTAGAGATAGAAGCCTGAAAAATTGCCTATAAGTTTTTTCCAGATTCAACTCTATATATTGTTAAAATTTCAGCCAAATTAGTTACGTATTGTGGACATGTATAGCCGACAAACATACATGCATACAGTGACTTATAATATATATATATAGGGATATTTAATAAAGAAACTACCTAATGTAAATTATTGCGAAGAAAATGATTTTAACAAAATATTATTTTTCAAACTAAATCCTATATCTATATTATTTCAAGATATACGATAGAATAAATAACTGGAAATGTACGTGTACTAGAAGTAACAGTTTGTGCAACAAATGAACTCTCTTAAGAGCTCTCCTGAATTAGTGTACAAAACGGCGTCAACAGACAACAAGTGTGGTTTCTGTGACAGTTCTGTGTGGGTACCTTTAGTGTCCATTTGACAGAAAAAACGACTGTTTTAAACGTGAGTCTGTGAGGTTTTGTGTTCTACTCGGCATGAACTCAGCATAAACTATTGCGATTGTGTAAACAGCCTATAAATAGCGTGCTCTTAGTCAAAATTGAGTGTTAATTGGGTTTTTCGCTGCGAAGAAAGGAAAAAATGAGTATTAAAGATCAGCTCTGTGCGGTAATCTTTGAACTCTTCAAACCGGCGACAACATAACTACATCAATATAGATCAACGCAGAACAATGCACGAATTCGAATGCTTTGCTGGATCTTTTTGTTATAGCGCACATAGTGAGAGAGGTTTGACGGTTGATTGGACAATGCGAAGAGTTGGAGCAAGGAATTGGCATCGTGAGTTAAGGCGATTGCTAAGTTCAGGCCTGTCTAACTTGGAGTCCTACTCACCTCATTTGCTTCCCCGGATTGTTTACTGTTCAAGATGATGAAAAGTACTCAAACATGTTGTTGTTGCTTATTCCTCAAGTCGGTTAAACGATCTCCAAGAGGCCCCATTGTTTCAGCTTTTCTATTATATATAGACATCATGGGGAAGGAAATAGGGGTGCACCTGCTGCTGGTCTGAAGACCTGGATGTGCCACGCAGTGTGACTTTGCTTCTTTTGGTTGACCGCTCCTGACATGGAGTGTAGCCGTTCCTATGGAGAACAGACGCTACCAATTGATACCTTCCTACATTAGCCGGGTATGTAGCACTGGGTGGCCCTACCAGGAGTTAAACTCCCGACGTCCTGTGCTTCCCGTTTACACCCTCCCGCCACTTTGAGGCTGTAGGATAGGATTTTGGGAGGGAATACCTAAACATTTCTGTCAATATCGACGACATGAAACGCCATTGCACGACGGTGTTTTCAGGAGTAAAAATGACGTGTTTATGAAGCGCCTCCAACACTCGTTTAAACACCTGGTTCAAATCACATTAATAGGTACCGCTCAGCAAGAGCAACCTAGTTCATGATAATTGAACAATGAATAATATGTGAAGGTTATTCACATATTAAAAAATAATTTAAAGCGGGATTCAATCCCGGTTCATGACTGTCGGGAATCGAGGGGGTTACCCACTCGTCCACCGACTTGTTTCGTTTGAACAAGTGTATTAGTGCTAATGGAAAGTTCTTAGAAATATAGTAAAATTTTACTTTTGAAATAATATATTGCAAAAATTGTTTCATCCATATATTTAGATAATTTCTGGGTTTCCCTTGTCGTCTATATAGATATAATGTCTGTTTCTGTGTGTGGTGCACGATATCAACTTGGGAACTTTTGGGAGTTGCGACTTTTTTTTTCACTGATTTTTCATTACCAAATAGAAGGAAAGAATCAAAATTTAAACTTTTTATTTAAACCCTTTTTGGAATTACAATAAAAAATCTGTCTAAATTTGAGATAAATATGAATTGATCTGTTATCATTTAATGGTCTGTTTTATGTATTATTATGTATACCTTTTCTTCATGTTTTTTATTACTATTTAGATATTTTCAAACCACGTTTTTGTGGTTTATTATTATTATATGAAAATATATAGGTTTTTAGATCTTCAAAGCAATATTTTTGTTGTATAAATTGAGATTTTATATATACATTTCAATAAAATATTTTTTTTTATTACCAAATATATTGTATAATTATAAACAAGGACATGGAGATTAAATTCATAGATTAAATTTATAATCTTGTTAGGGTTTGAATATAGGTCCTGTTTGAGGCTTCCATGCATTCCAAGAGGTGATCTGGGGAGGCCTCTTTGGTTCTGCAGATAATGCATTGTGGGAAGGTTTTTACACCATCCTGGGAGAAGAGCGGTCTTGTAGGGCCAGTTTTGAATCTGGAAATACAGGTTGCTGCCTATCGGTACATCCCAAATTCTAGAATAGCTCCAGGCTTTTGGTTTAGATGAAGATTGGCATCTTAACCAAAGGCCTGGAGCTATTCTGGAATGTGGGATAAACAGACAGACAGCAATCTGTATTTCCAGATTCAAAACTGGCCATACAAGACCGCTCTTCTCCCAGGATGGTGTAAAGACCTTGGATGTGGGTGTGGATTGTTCGGGTTCAAGTAGGATTTAACAATTAAGTTAAAAAGTTAAACATTATTTAGAACCTAAAAAGGAACAAATAATAGTTTCCAAGTCCTTATATATATATATCATGAAATACCTTTCATTTTTAAACAAAAATAAACAATAAGAACTGATCCAAAATGTTTTATATACCTTTTATTACAAGCTATCAAAAATAAGCTTTATCGTTTTTAAATAGTCTCATATTTCAATCAAATGGATGATGGTCTTAATATTTTAAAATATATCTCAATTAAAAATATATATTAAATACTAGCGGATGTGTACCCGGCTTCGCCCGGGTTTTATCCGAGTGAAAGTTTGTCTAGCGAACATTTGTTAAAACAATTCTCTAAAAACTTATTGAAAAATAAAAAAGATATATTTTGATAATTTGAAACTCGTAAATTTGAATCTTTCGATAAAGAGAACATTTTTTCCCGGTCCCTGTGTGCCTTGTCATCCTGAATTTTGTCTTTCCTAATTTTCTACATTAGAAAATCATAGTTTTATCTAGTGAACATTTTTTCCCGGTCCCTTGAGAAATACTCGATAAGTTGAATAAAATCAATATTAATTGGTTCCCTCGGTAATTGGAAGTTAAAGGAATAGTATCTTCGCCTTGGAATTGTATCATTATTCTTGTCGCAAATAAATTGCCGTGTCATCCTGAGATAATCTTACTTTTGATAAATAATATTTAAGATAACAAACTTAGTGATAAGAAAACTTGTTATCATCGTCACAATGGGGGCGCTGCTTGCGAGTTAAATCTACAAATCTGCAAATAACTCTAAGGATATTCAAGATATTCATGAAATTATTTTCAAAAACCTTCCCGGTGATATACCTAATAATATCCCAAAATTTCACGGCGGTTGGATGTATGGTTTTTGAATCTATAGAGTACAGACAGACAGACATTCAATTATATATATAAGATAATATAAATGAGTTTTAAAAATTGTAAAAAAAAAAATGCATCGGCCGGGAATCGAACCGGGGCCGCCCGCGTGGCAGGCGAGCATTCTACCACTGAACCACCGATCCTTAAAAAAATGGCCATATTTAGGTATTCATTTCATTCCGGATTAGTCCGCGTAAAAAAAAGTTCTTCAAATGAAAAAAATAAATAGCCAAAAATACTAATCAAAATGCAGCCGAAAATTTTCCTCAGGTTTATAAAAAGCGACATGCAGAATTTGGTACCAATTGGTTCAGTAGTTTTTGAGTTTATCGCGAAACAGACAGACAGACAGAAATTGACTTTTATATATAGAGAGAGATAGAGAGATTCACTCTTCATTGTTGGCTTTTTAACTTACATTCATTCTTCATTGTTGGCTTTTTATATTACATTCACTCTTCATTGTTGGCTTTTTATCTTACATTCACTCTGTTGGCTTTTTATCTTACATTCACTCTGTTGGCTTTTATATTACATTTACTCTTCATTGTTGGCTTTTTATCTTACATTCATTCTTCATTGTTGGCTTTTTATATTACATTTACTCTTCATTGTTGGCTTTTTATATTACATTTACTATTAATTGTTGGCTTTTTATCTTACATTCACTCTTCATTGTTGGCTTTTTATATTACATTCACTCTTCATTGTTGGCTTTTTATCTTACATTCATTCTTCATTTTTGGCTTTTTATATTACATTCACTCTTCATTGTTGGCTTTTTATATCATATAGAATATCATAGTTTTATCTAGTGAACATTTTTTCCCGTGTCACATTGCCGTGTCATCCTGAGATAATCTTACTTTTGATAAATAATATTTAAGATAACAAACTTAGTGATAAGAAAACTTGTTATCATCGTCACAATGGGGGCGCTGCTTGCGAGTTAAATCTACAAATCTGCAAGTAAGTCTAAGGATATTCAAGATATTCATGAAATTATTTTTCAAAAACCTTCCCGGTGATATACCTAATAATATCCCAAAATTTCACGGCGATTGGATGTATGGTTTTTGAATCTATAGAGTACAAACAAACAGACAGACAAACAGACAGACATTCAATTTTATATATATAGATTTTCATTGTCATCGTGAGAAAGTAAATTAAAAATATATTGTAAAACGACATTTGAAAATTATACCGCATGTGTTTCTTTTCAACGAAAAATCCAAATATATTTTAAGGAGAAATACTGATCATTTCTAACCTTGGGATGAGGTATGAAAGGATGAATTGTGAAGAGTAATGATAAACGGAAAATATCATTTTATCATTACTATTCACAATTCATCCTTTCATACCTCATCCCTAAAGTAAGAAATAATCAGTATTTCTCCTTAGAATATATTTGGATTTTTCGTCGAAAAGAAACACATGCGGTATAATTTTCAAATGTCGTTTTACAATCACAAGCCACATTATATTATATTGTATTGAAAATATATTTCTGAAAGATTATCTATTATCTATATATATAAAATTGAATGTCTGTCTGTCTCTCTCTGTTTGTCTGTATTCTATAGATTCAAAAACCATGCATCCAATCGCCGTGAAATTTTGGGATATTATTAGGTATATCACCGGGAAGGTTTTTGAAAAATAATTTCATGAATATCTTGAATATCCTTAGAGTTATTTGCAGATTTTTAGATTTAACTCTCAAGCAGCGCCCTCATTGCGATGATGATAACAAGTTTTTTTATCTATAAATTTATTATCTTAAAGATTATTTATCAAAGTAAGATTTCTACCTATTAATTGCGCACAAGTCAAAGTTAATTTTATCATATATCTACAACATATATATTGGGAGAATAGATAAAATGATGATTTTGTGATGCAGAAAATTAGGAAAGACAAAATTCAGAATGACACGGCAATTTATTTGAGACAAGAATAATGATACAATTCCAAGGCAAAGATACTATTCCTTTAACTTCCAATTACCGAGGGAACCAATTAATATTGATTTTATTCAACTTATCGAGTATTTTTCAAGGGACCGGGGAAAATGTTCACTAGATAAAACGATTATTTTGTATTGTAGAAAATTAGGAATGACAAAATTCAGGATGACACGGCAATTTATTTGAGACAAGAATAATGATACAATTTCAAGGCAAGATACTATTCCTTTAACTTCCAATTACCGAGGGAACCAATTAATATTGATTTTATTCAACTTATCGAGTATTTTTCAAGGGACCGGGAAAAAATGTTCACTTTATCGAGAGATTCAAATTTACGAGTTTCAAATTATCAAAATATATCTTTTTTTTTTTTATAAGTTTATAGAGAATTGTTTTAACACATGTTCGTTAGACAAACCTTTACTCGGGTAAAACCCGGGCGAAGCCGGGTACATCCGCTAGTATATATATAAATGAATGTATGTGTGTGTGTCTGTCCTTTATGCCTGAACAAACCACTCATTGGAACGCCATGAAACTTTGGGAAGTTATTTAGTTAAGTACTGGGAAGGTTTCTGTAAAATAATTTCTTAAATATCTTGAATATCCTTAGAGTTATTTGCAGATTGGTATATTTAACTCGCAAGCAGCGCCCCCATTGCGACGATGTTAACAGGTGTTTTTATCTATAAGTGTTATTATCACTAAGTTTATTATCTTAAAGATTATTTATCAAAAGTAAGATTTCTACCTATTAAATGCGCACAAGTCAAAGTTAGTTATCGAGTATTTTTCAAGTGACCGGGAAAAAATGTTCACTAGATAAAATGATGATTTTGTAATGTAGAAAATTAGGAAAGACAAAATTCAGGATGACACGGCAATTTATTTGAGACAAGAATAATGATACAATTCCAAGGCAAGATACTATTCCTTTAACTTCCAATTACCGAGGGAACCAATTAATATTGATTTTATTCAACTTATCGAGTATTTTTCAAGGGAACGGGAAAAAATGTTCACTTTATCAAGAGATTCAAATTAACGAGTTTCAAATTATCAAAATATATCTATTATTTTTTTAATAAGTTTATAGAGAATTGTTTTAACAAATGTTCGTTAGACAAACCTTTACTCGGGTAAAACCCGGGCGAAGCCAGGTACGTCCGCTAGTAATATATATAAAAAAGTTTAATATTATTTACATAAAAATGAGAGTGTAGGGTGGAAGTTGTCATCATGTATATTGAGAGAATAGATAAAAGATCTATGTGAAACATTATATCTTGATAATCAGATATTTTACATTAATACATTTATTAAAAACAAAGAAGGCATATCCTGACAAGAGCACATGTTCTTTTTAGATGGGAGTGCGCCATCTAGTGTAACAGAAATCAACTAAACATTGATTTAACCTGTTCCTGATATTTGGCCAACCCAATTTCTTGATAAATCAAGAAAAGCCATCCATGAACGTGTTTCGCGCTGTTGGCGCTCGTCGGCGTGGAGCAGACTGAATATGCCTCCTTTGTTTTTAATATCAACACCTGACCTTTTCATTTATTTTTTATTTTCCATTAATAAATTTATATCGAATTAAAATATATTTTTTTGAAAGATATAGCTTCGCGAATAATGGTTGTTGTGTTGACGTTAGCAAAGGATGAAGCGACTGTGTATGTCCCAGGCACAAGAAGGAAAAGGGTCTGCTGGCTGTTCACACAATCTGTTGTGTCAACAGCAGGCAAAGTCCGGTGCCGCTGGCGGAAAAAAAATGCAGACAGGAAAAGGGGAGCGGGGGTGAGGGACGTTGTGAGCGGCGCTATAACGAGTGGTTTTTGCTTGTTGGGATACGAAAAATCAGCGGCGGAAGGCGAACAGCGAGGGAGTAGCGTTATATCGGGAAAAATACATTGATGTCGATCGGGACAAAACGAAAAAGCGGCGTAAGGCGAGGGTGGCGTTATATCGAGTGGCGTTATAACGAGAGTAGACTGTAATAGCCTTTTATTAATTTTTCAAAAATCAAAAATAGGTGCAAGCACGTCTGACTAAATACGGTGAATTTGTAGACCACTACTTATATTTTAACGTACTTTAAGTGATAAATCAGAGAAAAACAGCCACATCAACTAATGGTTTATTTCAATTCCCGACGTTTCAGTTACTTCCTGTCTTCTGGGGAATGGATACTTTGAACCCTAGTTCTTCTTATATACTTACATGTATTTCAGAAAATCGTCACTGAACTATTGGTTGATGTGGCTGTGTTTTTTTCTCTGAATCAACTCTTAACCAATAAATGATCTTAAGTAATAATGTAATCGATATTTTCAGAAGCATACCAATGGGATTTAGAAGGGGGAGCTAGCGGGTCGGCGGATCGTTGGAAATAAAATATTTAAAAAAAGGTTAAATAAAATCATAACTTAATTCATGTTATGAAGAATTAAAAAAATAATAATTATAGTTTTTCTTAAAACGACGAAAGTTTATATTATTAAAATCTATAAAGAGATATTCTATTTGTTTAACCAATGGCATTTTGTATATTTACAGAGAACGAAAAGAATCTCCTAAGGCCCGAACAATTTGAATTCCAGCTAAAACGTTCCACCTTCCATCAACTGGTAGTTGTCACAGAGAAGATCAGAAGGGCCAACAAATCAAGACAACTAACAGGAGGCATCTTTTTTGACATCTCTAAAGCATTCAAAAAAGTTTGGCACGAAGCCCTTTGGTACAAAATGTCCAAAAAGAACCTTCTCGGAGATATCATCAAAACAAAGAGTTTTCTTTGCGATAAAAACTTCAGAGTTAAAGTCAAAGACGTTCTGTCGACTCCAAGACAAATTCGAGCAGGAATTCCTCAAGGTTCAGTCATCGGCTCCACCTACTTTAACATATTCATAGATGACCACCCTTGCCCAGGAGGAATGTCCCTGCATCTATACGCAGATGACGCTGCAACATTAGTTTCAGCTTACGATTTCGACACCATCTACCTAACAGGTTATCCCAAAAATTCCTAAACCTTCGCAAAATATTAAAATACCAATATTATTAGCCATAATATTATTCGCCGTTATGTATAATGTCTTTGTATTAATATGTATATTCCCCATAATAATATTATTCTCCAAGTAATAAGAAAAACAATGCTTAAAGAAAAACACGAAATTTTGGGACTGCCTTATAAAACTTCAAGAATCCCTGGTGTTTGTCAATATTTGGTGCGACGACTAGCGGGTTGAATAGGACCTACAAAAAAATGGAAGTCGTTCTTACTCAGGCAAAAGACTCAAAATAAAGCATCCACCCAGATGATCTAGGCTTCTCTGATGACCCATTAAAATGGAAGGACAGCGTCCACTATCTGGGCATCATCCTTGATCAACATCTGACCTTCCAAGAATACATCCAGAATCGAATAAATCTCGCAATAGCAGCACAACACAGGCTAGCCTTACCTTTGGGAAACAAAAGAAAATTATCCCTACGCTGCAAACGCACCATATGCACGTCTATTATAAGACCAATTCTAACCTATGGACACCCAGTCTTTATAACCGCAAACAGAACTACCTTGAAAAATATTCAAAGCTTTGAAAACCAGATAATAAAGAAAATAATAGAGGCCCCATGGTTTGTCAGAAGCAGTATCATTAGAAACGACCTCAAAAGAAGAAATATATAAATGATTTCAAAATAAGACAAGCTTTCAACTTCTATGAAAAATCAGAACTCTAAAGTATAACCTTCCAAGAAACTTGCATTTACAAACAAGAAACAAAAAAAGGAGACCAAAGCTTCTATATCGATTAAGAACAAACGTGGAGAAGTGGGGAAAAAGGAATAAATATAAATACATTTTAAAAAACTCTTATTTAAAAATCATTAAAAAGATAAAAAATGCTTTCTCACTACTGTCATTTGATGTATCTGAGTGAAACTGAAAGCGACGAGAAACGATCATCATGAATTTCGAACCTAATGTGATTTAATATGTAGCAGCTGATTAGCGATTTTTATAAGTGCTTACTAAAATTTTAACCTCTTTTTTTAAATTTGATCGTCCCCCGCCGCTTTAATTTTCACTCATTTATATCTACTTATATATTTGCCTTATTCTGTCTGTCTGAAGCTCACGGATGGGATTTTTCATAACCATCTGTGGTTCAGTGGTAGAATACTCGCCTGCCACGCGGGCGGCCCGGGTTCGATTCCCGGCCGATGCATTTTTTTTTTTTTTTACAATTTTTAAAACTCATTTATATTTTATACAAGAATAACATCCACGGTGCCAATTTATAATTGTAACGAATAATATTTGAATAAAAGCATTTAATCGGGTAAAACCCGGGCGTTGCCCGGGTCATTCGTATCTACTTATATATTTGCCTTATTCTGTCTGTTTGTTTGTCTGTCTGAAGCTCACGGATGGGATTTTTCATAACCATCGGTGGTTCAGTGGTAGAATGCTCGCCTGCCACGCGGGCGGACCGGGTTCGATTCCCGGCCGATGCATTTTTTTTTTTTTTTTTACAATTTTCAAAACTCATTTATATATTATACAAGAATGACATCCACGGCGCCAATTTATAATTGTAACGAATAGTATTTGAATAAAAGCATTTAATCGAGTAAAACCCGGGCGTTGCCCGGGTCATTCGTATATAATAATTGTATAAACGAATGCAAGACAAAATCACCGCAAATGTTTCTTTTTTTAAGGCAATTTCTTTTTAAGGCAATTATCGTTATTTATGTTAATTTTTGTTTCGATTTTATTGAAAAAAAAAACGATATGGTGCCTTTAAAAAAATGATCTTTATTACTATGCAGTTTTCTATTTAGTCAATATACCTAAGTTCATGTTGCAAATGTAATTATCTCTATCGATTTAGTAGGTGAAATGCAAAAAAAAAAAATCGACATGATGAAATCTTTATGAAAATTCACATTTTTATTTTTATATTTTCAAGACACACACAGTTTGGGGCGGGACGTTTCACAAGAGAGACATCCACGGTGCCAATTTATAATTGTAACGAATAGTATTTTAATTAAAACATTTTAAAAACACACAGTTTGGAAGGGACGTTTCACAAGAGTGACATCCATGGCGCCAATTTATAATTGTAACGAATAGTATTTGAATTAAAACGTTTTTAAAATATATACGCACTCGGGTAAAACCCGGGCGTTGCCCGGGCCATTCGTCTAGTTTATATATAATTGCTCAATGACAGTAGAGATAAAGTACTTTATTTTTTCCTTTTTAGTGCATCTGAGAAAAAATCTTTTTAAAAAATGTTTAGTTAGTTTTTGTAGTCTTGAATTTACAAAACTTAGTGAGAACAAAAAGTTAAAATATATACAAAATCTCACAAAAATATTTAAATATTCACTTCGTTCTCTTTTTATGCGTTTTTTTTTAATGCGGTTTTGTAGTTATGCGGTGCAAGAAAAAAAAATTATTCGAATTTCGAAAATTTTTTTTTTTGGTGATTCACTTTTTCTGAAAACGAATAAGAATAACAACTACAACTCTACTATTACGCAATACATACAAAGAAAGAATTTTGTAACGTCCTGGTTGTATGTTAAGTTATCCAACAAACAGTAGAGGGGAAGTTCCAATGTCTTTTATTCCGCGCCTGCCGGTGTCTTACACAACTCGTGCAAAACCGAAATCAAAACTGAAAACCCGCCGGCGTGCCAGCTGCCGTTACAAATTTCTTTTTTCTTTTATTGACATGTTTTCTCTTGATTTGTTCTTAAAAACAAAAGAGACAAAAACAAAAATACCTCGTTAAAATTGCGTGTTTTTATGCTGCATTTTGTTTTTGTATGAAACTAATTAAAAAAGCCTGTATATTGGAAAGCATTAGAAAATAAAACTTTGTGAAAGAAGGTTACTACCGAAAACCGGAAGATAAATTTACTCAAGTGAATTGTAAGTTTTTTTGAATAATTTTAGTGCGTAATTGTACATTAAGTTTTTTCTATAATTTTTAGTCCTCTTAAAGAAAATGTGTGACAATAATAAAAAACAAAAAAGAAGTGCAATTTCGCTAGAAACCAAAATTATAATTCTCGATTGCTTGGCGAAAGGAGAAAGATCAACAGCAATAGGTAAACGTTATAATTTAGGCGAATCTACTATAAGAGCAATAAAAAAATGAAGCGGCAATAAGAAGATCAGTCAGATCTGGTACAAATTTGAGTTCTAAAATTTCATCATATTCAAGAGGCACTTTAATAGAAAAAACAGAAAAGGCTCTCGTAATTTGGATTGAAGATTTAACTCAAAAAAGAATTCCGTTAGATGGACATTAAACAAGATGAAAGCCCTTAAATTTTACAAGGAGTTAAAAGAATCAGAGCCATCTACATCTTCACGTGAAAGTAATCCACAATTCTCTGCCAGCACAGGGTGGTTAACTGGTTTTATAAAAAGACATTATTTTCATAATCTAAAAATAAAAGGTGAGGTGGTTTCGGCAGATGAAGAAGCTGCTAGAAAATATCCTGAAAAGTTGGCTAAAATTATTAAAGATGGAGGATATTGTGCCCATCAAATCTTCAATGCTGATGAAACAGGATTGTTTTAGAAAAAAATGCCAACCCGTACTTACATTGCAAAGTCCTAAAAAAAATGCCAGTGGTTTTAAAGCTGCTAAAGATCGAGTTACTTTATTGCTGTGCAGCAATGCATCTGGCGATCGAATGTTAAAACCGCTGCTTGTAAATCGATCTTTAAAACCACGTGCATTAAAAGGAAAAGACTTAAATACACTGCCCGTACATTGGATGGCAAACAAGAAGGCCTGGGTAACAACGGCTATTTTCACTGAATGGTTCAATATGCACAATAAATATTCACAATGCACCAGGTCATCCAAACTTAGAACATCCAAATATAAAGGTAGTTTTTTCCCTCCAAACACAACGAGCCTAATTCAACCATTAGATCAGGGAATTATTTTAACATTTGAAAAATATTATGTAAAATTCACTTTCCAATTCATTTTCGATAAACTGGAATCCGATACAATAACAGTTACTGAAGTTTGGAAACAATTTAATATCTTGAATTGTGTAGATCATGTGGCGTTAGCAATTGCCGAGATAAAATCACAAACTTTAAATGCATGTTGGAAAGCTGCTTGGCCTGAATGCGTATCAAAGAGAAATGAGTCAAATAGAACAACAATAGTAACATCAGATATTATTTCAATTGCTAAGGAAATAGGTGGGGAAGGTTTTGATGATTTTGGCGAGCATGATATAGAAGAATTGCTTGTGGACGAAGCCCTAAATGATTATGATATTTTGGAAAGTATGGTAGATACTACTAAAGATTTCGAAACAGTGTAGATAGCGAACTGGAAGATGTTACTCCACTGGACGAAAAATTACTTCGGGAAGGCCTTCAACTTTCCGGTAAATTGAAAATTTTTTTTATTCAAAATGATAATGATGTAGAACGCGCCTTAAAATTCCAACGTGATCTGAAATTTTGTATGTCTGGCTACAGAGAACTCTACAAAGAACTAGTCAAGCCATCACAGCGTTTGATTACTGACTACCTTGTCAAAGAAAAAAAAAATCACTGAAGTTCCTAAAGAAGCATTACCATGTAGATCTGATGACGTAATTTTATCTTCAAGTGATGAAAGTGATCTTGCACCAATCCACAAACGGGTTCGCACATTATCAGACAGCGAATAATGATGAAAACATTCTTAATATGATTTTAAATAAAGTTTTGTTTATGTTTTTTTTTTTTTTCATATTAAGTTTTGTTTTTGTTATTAACACACATATGTGCCATTTATTAAAATATGATGAGAAAAAAATTAAATCTTATTATTTATAAATCTTTTTTATGCGATTTCTGGTGCATTTTAAAACATTATTTAGGTTTTTTATGCGATTTTTTTAATAAATGGAACGTATCCATCATTTTACATATAAATGTATGTCTTTTTTTGTGCGATTTTTTTTATGCGGATTCCCCTGGAACGCATCTACCGCATAAAAAAAGAACCAAGTGTATTATAAACACCAAGTATTATTATTTAATTATAAAACTATTCACATACAATGATATTGAAATATATATGTAATTAATCCAGGTTCTATAGGCCTTCTAAAGATCTCACTAACCACTCGTTTTGTCTGTTCGATTTAAGTATTTTTGGTTTCAATTACAATGACTGTGGAAGTCCAATATATTAATAGTGTCAAGAAGATTTATTTTATAGAGATATTTTTTATTTATGCCAGGTTAATATTTATAATTCGTAGAAGAGTGGCCGTTTGATTTCATTGTTATCAGAAATCAGATCAGATGAGGAGATGACATACAGTTTGGTCTTCATTCTATCAGTTGGGGTAAATCAATCCTCTTTCAAAATTTCGAGGAGTATACTTGTGCGTGGCCATTGCCTGTTAGAATGGTTGTTGAAGTGCACTCATGTTAGATTCTTGGAAGCATTGAGATCAAAATTCTTGGCGTAAATCTTCTGAGTTTTTTTTTTGCTGGTTGTTTAATCCATTGTATAGATCCAGCGATCGATTCTGTGTGATCTAAATTCTTTTATTGTGGGCAACGATGGATAGATTTTGAAAGACAGTGTATAAGTTAGAAGGTGCAGTAGGCTTAGCTCTTTGGTGCTAGTTCATTTTCCAGAATACCGCTGTGACTTTTGACACAGCAGAGTTGTAGATTGGGTGTATAGTGGGATGGACTGCATATGACAGTAAGAGTCAAGTAATAGCCTGAGGCAATTCGGAAGTTTACACGCGGAAATTCTGGCTAGCTTTAGGCACCTCATAGCAGGCAAAATTTTATATTTATTACTTCGATTTGTAAGCAGTTTTAAAACGAATATTCCAAATTTAATACACACACACTTCTATCTGTGTCTGGGATTATATTAAAAAATCGATCACAAAAATTGAAAGGAAACATCGTAATTAGCCTATTCCCGACCACATTTTTATAGAATGCTGGCCGCTCTTTACACACACTACAAAAACAGTTTCATTTGAAAAAAACTATACAATTTATATTTTTTAGTCTATTCCATGCCACGATAGTCACCGAGAAGTCTGAAATTTTGCAAACTTGCAAATTGTTAACAGTAATGAAACAGCCTATAAAAAACAAGACGTCTACACGGTTTAGATTATATGAAGAACTAGATCATTATCCCGTCCTACGAACAGGTCTAGAACGAATGTGATTTCTAAACACTCCTTGTTATATTTTACCCATATATATTTATATGCGTTGTGAGCCCCTATATATAGGTATATTCAATATAAATGTGTGCATGATGTGTGATATTGAAAGCAAATTGTCTAATTATATAACAGATAAATAGATTGAGTAAAAATAATCAGGCCTCCAGGAAAAAGTGTTATTTCAAAACATTCTATAAATAATACAATTTTCAAATATCGCTGTGAAAATTTACATTTTTATTTTTATATTTTAAAAATACAAAGTTTGGACCGGGACTTTTCACAAGAGTGACATCCACAGCGCCAATATATAATTGTAACGAATATATAGTATTTGAATAAAAACATTTAAACCTGGTCATTCGGCTATTTATATATAATGCTGTGGTGAAATGTGTGGCTTTATATTATCATATATATAAATATATTTATGACGAATATAAATACATGCGTGATGATATTGAAATCAGATTACTCAATTGTAACAAATAAAATATTTATTGAATTTTTCCCAGATTTTTGCTTGTAATTCCAAGGAGATTTTTAATAAGAACTTGAATATTCGGATTTCTCTCTAGCTCGGTTTAATTATTCAACAATCGCTGAAAAAATCAATTCACAACTGTCTACAGTTCCTGACTTCGTATGCCACAAATAAGATTTTAAAATAAATATAGAAATTTGTTTATTCCCGGCAATTCGACTACCCAAAGTCTGACAATTTCTACGTTAGTATTGCTCATTGGACCGAGCTAGTGTTAAAAATTTCATACATTTATGTAATCTGGAAGCATATATTAAAATATATATTTTTTGAAAGGCAATTTGTAAATTGGTTCGTTTCCGGTTGTAATGACAACCCCCAAGTTTGATAATTTGTCAACTTGCATTGACATCACGTTCTGAAAAGTATACAAAATTTCTGATCTCTACGTGCTCTAGAAGTATACTAAAAATTATATTACAAGATTTGTGGACAGACAGACATGGAAGCAAGTTAAATGAAAAGAAGTCGTCAGAAAAATAAACTAATAAAGCAGACAATTCCACAGAAGAATGGAAATCTCAACTCCAAGAACCCACACTACAAGGCCCCAACCTCGTAAATATGTTAATACAATGTTATAAAGAAACTGTACATTCTATATCATTGTAAATATCATAAACTAGGTTTGTGCGGTACCTTATAAAGTTATTTTTAAACTGGAATCAGATTTATAGATCAAAAATAGCGATTGTGAGGTAGTAAGTATTTTATTAAACACAACTTGAGAGATGTTTCAAATTGAATCGCATGAAGTTCGAAATACATAATGACCGTTCTCGACCGCTTTTTCTTTTAGTTATATCTATCTACTAGCGCAAAATCGATAGATGAAATAATTATTCCCTATTGTGTGAATTTATATTTACATATTTTCTTTAAATAATAACACCATGAATGAGATTATATTATTTTGATCTACCGGGAGAATCCTGTATGGCACGTGTGCCCAATAAAGGCTATTGTTGTTGTAAATGTGATTATATTCGACTTACACCATTGCTCGTACAGTCAAATCAGGTTTCAATATGTTCTGCTATTTCGCCTAACAGCACACAATACTTTAAATTTCCGTTCGCGCTAGTTTGTATCTTGCAATTAATAATAAGAGAAACAAAATTTTATATATAAAAATAAGATATAGTTTTTATTGAGGCAAATTATATAAAACAGAAATCTAGACGACGTACTTGTAAATTCCATTATGATCTCCCCTTTCCAAATAATCCATTTCTATCAGGTGTTCCACGCATTTCTTGAAGAGCTTGATCTCCACCTTGAATCTGGAACGTAGACACAACGTCAGCTCCTTTAAGAGATCTTCGTGGCTCAGCTGCTTTCTCGACTTCATAACACGCACCATGGCGGCCTCCACGACAACCTCGCGATCCAGAACCACTTCTTTCTTCGTGGTCTTAGGTTCGTCCTGCTCTCCTGAGCTGGCCAGAGCGATATTGATGTCGACTCGCGTCTTCTTGTGTCTAAACTCTGAATTGATACCGACGACGGCGGATTGGTTCAATTCTCCCTCACACGAAAGGACTTTAGTCTTAAGAAGAGTCGTCAGAACCTGGAGTAGGAGGTTCTTCTGTATTTGAGTTCTCTCTTGGAGCTGCTGGATCGAGAAGGAGATAGCATCGTTGAATTGAAACAAGACGATCATCTGGAAAGTCGAGGACTGAAATATGTAAGACTTACGGTAGAAGTTAGTCTCTATTTCGGCCTTCGAAACGCTGTACATCCACGTGAGTTTCCGGGAGCCCGAGTGGGTGGAGAAATAGAACTCCTGGAACAGGCTGACCCCCCATTCAATCTCAAACGGCATGGAGCATTTCCTTTCTTCTTGATGAGGCCAGATCCCATCTGTGAGAAGGGTGACTTCCATCTTCACCTTGAAAGTTGGGTCCTTTTGTTGCAGAAATTGTTCGAAGTTCTCCTTGTGGTTCTTGTTTACCTTGTAGTCAGCCAGCATTCTCTCTAACTTGAACGTCATTTCGTCGTCACTTCTCTCCTTAATTTTGGCCAGCAGTTTGGCTTCCAGACCATGTCCTCGAGTGTTGTTCAGGATCAGCCTCTCTGTCGTCAGATTCAGGTAGTGCGCAAGGAAGATGTCCTTACTCTCTATGTAACTGAGGATGGTCCCAACTTTGTCTATGGCCTCTTCAGTGTCTTCCTCACTCATACCCTTCTGGTTCAACAAGCTGTCCGAGTACTGCGCTAGAAATTCTGCATTGATATCCGCAGTTTTATGAGTGAGCGTGACGCAGTTGGAGTTGATAAATTTTTTGTGGGCTCGTTCTATAGCTTTAAATGCTTGGGTTTCATTATTTAAAGCCTTCTCGAGCAAGCTGTTGTACTTGTCGCGAACTTTAACAATCAGTGAGAAATATAACTCAATGTCATTGAGCACCATATCTTTGTTTTTCTCTAGAATGTCTCGACCCTCCGCTTCCACGGTGTTTTCCAAAATGAGGCACATCTCAGAATACTGCACTGGGTCTGGAATACGTAATATTTGGGACAGGTCCTCGTGCTTACCCTCTGAGACCAGCCTGGCGAACTCCGCCTTCAGCAGATCCATGTGTTTAAGGATCAGCACATCTTGGCAGGCGGCTCTAAGAGGTTGATAGGTTGAAGGATGGAAGTAGCGATTAACTCGAGAACGCTCCTCCGCCATCCTCCTCTCCACCAGAGCCAAGTATTCCATCACGGAGTGAGATTTTAAAAACTGCGCGCCCTCCGCCGTGTAGAACTCTTTTGTACATTCGATGTATCCCGCCTCAAATTCCTCCTTGTAGGCTTGAATGAAAGGTTCAAAAATCTTGTTATTTTCGTCTAGTACCAGATACATGTCCATCACGTTCTTGATAACCTCTGGATCCGCAGACTTTCCCAACCTCTCTTTTTCTATTTGAGTGAGAACTGTGATCCTCAGGTCCGAACTGAAGGACCGAAGTACCTTATTTATCCAGCACATAAGATACTTCTGGTAGATGGAACGGACTGGGGAATATCCCGAGTTGTATACTCCATTGGCCCAGGTATTGTTCAGGAAATGAAAATAGTAATTCACTCTAAGGCTTGTAGCTTGAAAAGACGTAAACTTCTCGATATATACCTTGACTATGTTTTCCGTACATAATTCTTTACTCATCTCTTCACAGAGCGACTCCAGGTAGATGTTGATAAAGTTAACCACACGTTTGTAGAGTTCGCTGAAGCCCGGAAACACGGTACCGTGTCTTATAAGCCCCTCTTCTCTTGGTCGGACACTGTACTTACAGTATTTCACGATGGCCTGAATCATCTCGTTCTGTCTACTTTCGCTGAATGGTTGATGGTGGAAGAGGTCATGTAGACCAGCTAGGATGACTTTCCAGTGAGATTCCATCTTTACTTAGATATTATATTTAAATGTTTTAATTCACAATTTTATTCAGATATATATTTATATTTCAGATACCTGAAAAGTAAATTTTATTTAGAGAAAAGTCATGCACATATATAAATGAAATATATAACAAATATTAATCTGTTTTATTTAAATTTAAAAAAATAACATAGAGCTATTTATATCCCGAATAATATTTTATTTAATAAAATAAATAGTCGTGTGGCGACCACACTTTGCTTCAGCGAGCGCGATCTGGGACAAAGCTTCACTACACATACGGGCAGTAGTGTGGCGACCTCACTACGCATGCGCATCCGGGACGCTGGCCACGCGCGTCGTCAACAACAAGGCTTGCTTCCAACGGCCATTACTTCTTTTCTCTTTATATATTTCTGACTTTATATAAACAAAATTATTTTATAAAAAATAATTATAATTTTATCAGCGGCCTTTTCACAAGCCACACCAACACGCAGGCAACCATCCCACAGTCCTTTTTTTTTCAAATTTATAAAACATTGGGGGAGTTTCATACATTTAGGTTTGAAAAAAATAGATATTTATCATATAAATTTTTATTATTAAGCCAAATGTTATTCCGTACTATAACGCTTGTATTGATACCGTGATTTATTGAATTAAAAAAATACCTATCAATTTTAAATTTTTAGTTTTAAATATACACGCTGCGCGCGTATGTTTGTGTAAATATTTCTTGTAGGATATAGTCGGAATTGTTTTATTAAGCCCGTTGAAGAGCGTTTTGAAAGCTAGCGTTTTGAAATAAGAAGAAACTCATTGTGAGAAAATATTTTGTAATTTAAAAAATTGAATATTAAAATTCTAACCAATCAAACCCAGATAATTATTCCATAGTGAGATTTTGAGATCAACCATCTGCTTATCATAGTTTTAATTGAATAAATCTAATATCTTGCATACTAATTCTTGTACATATTTCAAATATCTTTCTTTTCTTTCAATGTTTTGTTTTACTTTAAAGCGCAAGTGTCCCTAGGGGGACATAGCGCTCTAAGAATCAAAATACAGAATACAAATTAGCGAATATTTTCTGGGTGATTGGAGGGTGAGAAGAGTTTTAGGAAGTCTGAACATATTATTATTCTATATACAGTTACGAGCGTCATTCCTCGCCTCTGTCACGGTTTGATTTTTTTTTTTTGGAATGGCGCCCTCCTATTGGTCGGCTACTTCAGTGGTAGAATGGGGGGATGCATTTTTTTTTTTTTACAATTTTTAAAACTCATTTATATATTTTACAAGAATGACATCCACGGCGCCAATTTATAATTGTAACGAATAGTATTTTAATAAAAGCATTTAATCGGGTAAACCCCGGGCGTTGCCCGGGTCATTCGGCTAGTAGCATTGAATGGGCAAATGGATATATTTCGACTAAAACATGTACCGTCATATGCAAAGCGCTTTTGTTTTGGCCTATCATAAGGCGCACGCATATTTACATGTAGTTCAACCACTGATTTGATAGGTTCTGAAAGCGCCTTATAATCCATATTTACTAGGTAGGAAGGATCATTATTTGTGCTAAGGCTATTAAAATGTTCTCTTTAATGAAATTGACTATCACAACTAACCTAATCTGCATCAACCTTGCTGAGTAGATACACCCCAATAAAATATTGTTTTAACAATAAATATTAGTATTGTATAATTGTTCTGAGAATATAGGGCAATCCATAAATAGATCTTTAATTATAAGGTTGTCCCAAAAGTTCGTGTTTTTCTTATTACTTGGTGAATAATATTATTACGGAGAATACATAATAATACATAATACAATTACTTTTTATAAATAATACAAAGACATTATACATAACGGCGAATAATAATGGTATTTCAAATTTTTTGTTTGCGAATGTTTACGAACTTTGGGGACAACCATGTAAAAAGGAATATATTGAATCAAAAATAATTTATTTATGAATATTTCAGTTGGTTGAATACCAAACTTTTTCAATGTTTTTAAACATATTTATGTTAACTACAAACTCAGCGCCACATAACGTCAATAGACGTTATTGAGGCCGTGATGTGGAGCTGAGAGTTTGTTATTGACACATAAATACGTTATAATACCTTGAAAAAGGTTGGCGTTCAGCCAACTGTAATATTAGTAAATAAATTATATTTTGATCCAATATATACCTTTTAAATAAATTATTGCATACTTATTAGATGAATGGGCTCGTTAAACAAACCTATCTATAACGACAGCCCGTCTTAAGCATCATTATAAAGTTCCTTATCTCTTTATAAAGCTTAATTACAAATATTCGCGAAATTTGTCTAATACCCTAGAGGGCACAGAAATTTAAAAAAATAAATTTGGCTCAAATTAGCTTCTTGAGGTGTGCAATGATTGATTAAAATTTGAATTCCACAAACTTCTCAATATTAGTTATACCTAATATTTTATAATATACTAGCGGACGTACCCTGCTTCGCCCGGGTTTTACCCGAGTAAAGGTTTGTCTAACGAATCTCTCGATAAAGTGAAAATATTTTCCCGGTCCCTTGAAAAATACTCGATAAGTTGAATAAAATCAATATTAATTGGTCCCCTCGGTAATTGGAAGTTAAAGGAATAGTATCTTGCCTTGGAATTGTATAATTATTCTTGTATGGATGTACCCGGCTTCGCCCGGGTTTTACCCGAGTAAAGGTTTGTCTAACGAATCTCTCGATAAAGTGAACATTTTCCCCGGTCCCTTGAAAAATACTCGATAAGTTGAATAAAATCAATATTAATTGGTTCCCTCGGTAATTGGAAGTTAAAGGAATATTATCTTGCCTTGGAATTGTATCATTATTCTTGTCTCAAATAAATTGCCGTGTCATCCTGAATTTTGTCTTTCCTAATTTTCTACATTACAAAATCATCGTATCATCATGATAATATTTAGAGCAGATTGTTGAATTATAACAGATAAATTAGAATATTTATCTTGATTATTTTTAGGCGAAAATTTATTTCAAAAATTTTATTTGCTAGAAATCTTCCCAGTACTATAATAAATAACTTCCCAAAGTTTCATGGCGTTCCAATGAGTGGTTTGGTCAGGCATAAAGGACACACACACATACATTCATTTATATATATATATAGATATACTATAATTATTACATTTAAAGTACCTTTAAATAATTCCAAAAGTATTTTCTTAAATTAATCGAATTTGGTGAGAAGTTGTGGTTCAAAAATGTTATTTCATAAAAAGTTGAAGTGGCTTAAGAGTCAATTTTATAGATCTCTAGCTTATTCAATGTAAGAATTTATAACTACATACAAAGGGGGTTGGTGGAAGGATGGTCTTAACCGTTGGTTTTCGAACCAGGGTTCGATTCCAGCATCGGGCACTTTTTTTTCTGATAAAAAAAATGCTTCAATGACCCCCGATTCTTGCAAAAATCCAACCCCACAAGCGAGTAGAAGTAACCAAACGGGGCTCTGGCACATTTGTAAGTGCAAAGTCGAACTGCTTTTCACATGTGTAGACATGTAATGAACTTAGAGTAAAAGCAGTCGCCTACTTCTACCCACAATGATTATCATGGCCTACACTACGCGTACTAGGGAAAAAAACTACATCCTAGCTACATGATAACGTATTTGTAAAAACAATTTTTTCTCTTATATTAAAATCTATTTTATACAAATAATACACCAGTTGAGAAACGTTGCTTCAAGAATTTGAAAACATACCTGATTGAACGCATTCCCAAGTTGTTTGTCACACGTTTATATTCAACGCCGTACATTTTCTCAAATGTTGAATATCATATTCTTATATGAAATTATATTGAGCCCATTTCAAAAATTTCATTCACATTGATTTTTACATTCTCTCTCTCTCTCTCACAATGACAAAAATATCTTAATCTTACTTTATTATTATTTTTTTACATTTTTATAAATTATATAAAAAAAGGGAATCTGGATAGGTATAGAAAATAAAACAATTTTTTTCTCAAAATATTCAAAGAGATTGTTCCCTCTTCAACAATTTATTGCATAGTAAACTTAATTTACAATTTCTTGTAGATCACATGAAAACAACTTTGTCAATGACTCAAACAATTTTTATAAATATCTTTTGATTGTTTTTCTTTTATTTCTTTATATACATATGTATATATCTTATCGTATAGGGCTGGATGCCCCAATAAAAAGGCTTGTGTGTGTGTGTGTGTGTGTGTATATATATCTTATTTATATAGTCGTTTTTATTTTATACTTATAAATTTGGTTTGCTAATTTATCGACTTGTTAAAATGGGCTCTGATCTATATATCAATGAATTCTACATTTTTAATCGAATACGGCTTTATCTAAATTGTTTAAATTAAAAATTTCGAAATAAAAGTACATGTGCGCAATAAAAGAGATGATCTGATAAAATAGTACCAAAATGAAATCGTACTGGGATCTGGTGAATTAAGAAAAAGACATCTCTTGATCGTACAACCTAAAGTTGCTGACTTGTGCCATCAGCTATTTCGGTTGCATAATCAGATTTTTTTTCTTAAAAGAGATGATATGATAAAATACACTATACAATGAAATATACAGTAGAACCTCCCTGTAAAGGACACCTAATTGCAAAGCCAAAGTGTCCTTTAGGGAGATGTGTCCTCTTACCAGAGAGTTGTTAAATTGTAAAAATGGTAATTTTGCAAATGAAAACTGTCCTTTATATGTCCTCTAGCGGGGTGTCCGCTAAAGGGAGGTTCTACTGTACTATCTATTTATTGGAAAGAGGGAGAGAGTACAAGTCAGCCGTCTTATTTTTAAATAACTTAATTGTCACAGTTTCTGTACGTTTATTTTATGTCAAGTAGATTTCAAAATATTAGAAGGCCATTGTTTTTTCACGTATCATCAGGACAATGAGAAATTGTAACAAATAGCCTTTTTTAATGAAAAATAGGCTAATTTTTTAGATTATAAAAGTCAATAAAAGGTGACATACAGTTTCTTAATACAGTAGAGTCTTCCATGAGCGTCTACCCGTGTAAAACTTAGGTAAACCTTCATTGTAAGCTTACTACAACGTGATTCCAGTGAACGACTTTCTCCCGTCAGCGAGGATTAGGCCAAATATAAATTATTAAAATCTATAAAAGGTGATATACATGTTCTAAATACAGTAGAGTCTTCCATGAGAGTCTACCCGTGTAAAACTCAGGTAAACCTTCATTCTAAGCTTACTACAACGAGATTCCCGTGAACGACTTTCTCCCGTCAGCGAGAATTAGGCCAAATATAAATTATTAAAAATCTATAAAAGGTGAAATCAATATTCTAAATACAGTAGAGTATTCCATGAGTGTCTATCCGTGTAAAACTCAGGTAAACTTCCATTGTAAGCTTACTACAACGAGATTCCTGTGAACGACTTTCTCCCGTCAACGAGGATTAGGCCAAATTCAAATTATTAAAATCAATAAAAGGTGACATACATGTTCAAAATACATTAGAGTATTCCATGAGTGTCTATCCGTGTAAAACTCAGGTAAACTTCCATTGTAAGCTTACTACAACGAGATTCCCGTGAACGACTTTCTCCCGTCAACGAGGATTAGGCCAAATTCAAATTATTAAAATCAATAAAAGGTGACATACATGTTCAAAATACATTAGAGTATTCCATGGGCGTCTACCCATGTAAAACTCAGGTTAACTTCCATTATAAACTTACTACAACGAGATTCCTGTGAACGACTTTCTCCCGTCAACGAGGATTATGCCAAATTCAAATTATTAAAATCAATAAAAGGTGACATACATATTCAAAATACAGTAGAGTATTCCATTAGCGCCTACCCGTGTAAAACTCAGGTGAACTTCCATTGTAAACTTACTACAACGAGATTCCAGTGAATGTCTCTCTGCGATATTTTTATTACAGTTATCAAAAATCACGAACTATAATTTTTCAAAGTGAAGGATCTCAGAATGATTTTGAATTTTTTATGACACAATCAATGTAAAGTGATATTCTGTCATCCACTTTTTAATTTTTGGTACAATTAAAATCCATTAGGAATAATGAATTATGAATTTAGAAAAGATGGGGAAACAGAGGAATTTTATGCTTAGGCAAAAAAATAATAATAAACAGCTGCCATAGTATTAATGAATTCTTTGAAGAAATCACTTTTCAGCCGTTTCAAACTTCTATTACTTCTCGTAACATTTTCTCTTACAATCTACAAATAGAGTATTTCATGATCGCCTGTACTACTATACATGAAAAGGGCATGCTAAGAGTCAACAGCTCGAAACGCCTAGGTGGTTAGCTTTTTCTGGATATTTCAAGAAAGGATATTGAATTTTTTCTTAAAATAACAATGCATACTTTGTAATTTTTCAGATAAATGGTATTGGAAAATCATCATAATTTAGATGCTTGATCAGGAGGCAAACCTTTCTTTTTTCATTCCTTATTTTTTTTTCAACCGAAGTGATCATGTTTAATATAGAAATTAAATTTTAAATAAATTCTCAAAAACAATTCCTATCTCAAAATAATTATAAAAATTGTTTCAAATTTGTTTAATAACCATTCACACTTTGTTTATAAGTATAGAATACCTTTTATAAAAAAACCTATTATCCTAAATGGTAAAAGTGTTCGTGGCTGGCTAATGACAAGCTTGTTATCAACTAGAGGATCTACTCACCATGCCGGGTGTCAGAATGTTGTCGTGCCAGGAATGTCCGGGTTACTCTTGTTGGAATGACAGAACTTGTTGAATGCCGGTTTTGTCACCAAGATGTAGTCCGTCATAGTAGAAGTCCATCTGGCTACCTCCAGCCTATGTCAAACTACTCTTCTTAGAAGCAGACTTCACATTGAAGATTGATGGAGTCCAAATCCATCGGTTCAACCATCGAATATACTGCACAAGCTTCTCTTGCATACCTTCAAATTGTATTTTGTGGCATCTTCAAAAATTATCGTCCAAATAATGGTTTTGGTTATGGCTATATTATCGTGATCAATTTACAAGGTCATATATTGCAATTCATAGTTAGCTTTACAACTCATAAATAACTTCGAAAAGAATAGATTATCCTGCTAGCTTGACCTCGCCGATTCTTCGTTGATCAAATTTCAATTATCATCTTTCATCGCGGAGAAGCTCTGTAAGATTAATGTGCTTCTCGGTCAAAGAAAACGTATGCTTTAGATTCTGCTGAAAGTCAGTTTAAAATGCTTCCAATATTGATTACTTAAAAGGATTTGAGAGACCAAGAGTTTCCAATTGTTGTCGCTTTCAATGATGTTGCTTTAACACGAATCTCTTCACAGTCTCTTCCTGGACATTTGGGAACATCAAATGGTGCCCCATGGCTTGCTGATGGGAGACATTTTAGCCTGCGGCGAGTGTCTACTGAACATGAGCATCTAGCTTGGGAAGGCCTCAAAGTTTGCCTCTTACTTTTATAAAAATGTCGTTTATCGCCATACATACATGTCGACGTGGTCTGGTCGAGAACGTTCATCCTTTGTGGCTGATCTTTTTGGGTCAATACCTCATAGAATTGAAAGAAGGAAACTGGCTACACATGCTGGAAATTTCTTCATCATATCACCTTCTTTTTTTTTTTCGCTTCATCTACGTGTCCTTCCCAAGCCCAACACTTCGCATTTTCAGAATTCCCTCTAGAATGGCATTGATACTTCAGCACCATCTGAGAAACTTCCACAATCATCATTCAACATTGGATTAAAATGTCATATCTTCCCTAGTGGCCATGGATTCTTACTTCATCATCATTATCACCTTGTCGGAGACCATAGTTATATAATAGGATTTGTCTATCAAGATATATAAGACGCCTAAGGGAACCCACTTGTCATTTTCAGACGGCTAAAGGATCGTCTATTTGCAACTAATCATAATCATTTTGTGAAATTCTTGAGAGAGTTAGTTTCCAATAGTCATATAATTTTTCATATGAACACACACCAGTGGATAGAAATATTCTATAGAAGTGTTCTCAATAGATGAGCGAATATCCTTGTCGCAATATCTGAAGATATCAATAAAATATTGATCAATGTGTTATCCAGGATAAACCGAGTATTCTCATTATAGAGCCCAAATTGCACTCAACTGCTTTTTATTTTTAATGTTGCACAAAATTTGTTAGATTTTTCAATTCGATAAAATCATGTATTATTATCAATTTCGCAGTTCTTCGGTAAGCTCCTGATATATATTGTAGAGATTTAAAACTTGTTTGAATATATAGTTCAAAATAACTTGGTAAATTCTGTTTTATAAAGGTTGAACTTGAAATTATAAAAGATTATTGTTACGAAGCAGGAGAATGAGAAATTAAAAAATTAAGGAACCTCTTCTAAATTCCAATGAGAGAGTTTGTAGAATATCTTGATTTCATAGATTATGATGAGAATCTTTAAACTTTATACAGCATCACCGACTATCTTTCAGTGATTGGTAGAATATTAGCATTACCATAAACAGCAAACATCGCCTTTTATAGGTAGAGCAGAAATAGATTGAGATTCATGAAAACTCTTGGATACAGTTTCAGTTAGTTTAATTCGGATTGCTATAATATTTCAAGGTATAGGATTGATAATCTTGATAAATTTCGTATAAATTATTTCCTTAGTTATGAAGCATGGATATTATTTTATTCAGAATATTGATGACCGAAGTTATTGCTGATAGGCTGGCATCCTTTTTTTTTCATATATTATTCAATAATGAACGTATCAAATTAGTTTTTCCATATTTCTAGAATTTACAAACACAAGCTTTATGCCATTAAAAGAATTTATATTAAATATCTTAAATCAATATTAAGATTTTTGTGAGACAAAAAATATTCCAATAACGTTTAGCAACAAAAGCCATCATTTATTTTGCGGTATAGTTTCTACTTGAATAATTCTAGGAAGGAATTAAGTGAACTCCATTTGAATTCCGTCTAAAGTAAAGGCTATAATCAATTTGAACGGAAATTGAAATTCAATGACTTTTTTGTTCGAAATCTAAACAATCGAACTCTAGGAAACCAGATTTGACTGACATTAGTTTGGGAATCGTATGGAGAGGTGTGCAGAATTATCATGGATGAGTAGTTCCCTTGTATGAATTACATAAACAAGACAAGTATAGGTGATGGAATAAAAACGATGCATTTTCTTAACCTATAAAGATCTACTGTCTCTTGAGATCTACAGGAAGTATCAGACCTTCTTTACCGAATATGTACCAATCTATTTGCACTATAAGTCAGTCTGAGGGGTCTTGGACACTTCAATAGAAAATATGTTCCGTTATATAAATACACCAGAGGTCATAGCATATATTTTTTGTTAATTTATTTTTATTATAATTTTCATCATAATTCTAAATTTTTTATCACTTCTTAAATATTGCGAACTCTCCACTTTTGCCTATATTTTGATGGGATGTCAATAAAACTATGTTAATTGTCTCTCTCTAATTCTAAGACTGCACCAACCATCCAATCTATATCATCAAAACTCCAGGAAAACAGCCTCTTCAGACCACCATACAACAGGTAGAGGAGTTGTTCGAGAACTTGAATGCCAGACGAACCTCTTTATAACAACTATTATAGGGAGGCGATAGAAGACACTGTTGTATCCCCTTATAACAGGGAGGACGTCCTCGTGTACCTGTCGCCTGAGCAGAGGTCTGTTCTGAAGGAATTCCTCGAGATGGCAATAGTCGGGGATATCTGTCCAGAGTGGAATGTAACATCGTACCACACGACCCTCAGTGGGATTCGTCTGATGAAAATAATATTTAAGTTTACATTTTTTTCTTCAATTAACCTTATATAATCTTAAATGTACGATCAATAAAAGTATATTCAATCTCTCTCTGTAATGTATATTTAATATTCTCTATTCAAACGAGAGATAGCTTAATCGAATGTCTTTTCTTTCTGTGTAAAGAATATTCAATATTACTATCAGCACAAGAGATACGTTGATTGTTTTTGTTAAATCTCTAGTAAAGCTATACAACTCTAAATTAAACGAAAGAATTTATATTTCAATGGGATAATAGCCGACAGCATAGGTTTAAATTTATAATGCAAACAATTAGTAAATTAAGTTAAGAAGTGTTAGAATACCCTGTACAATATTTCTGGTATTACTCCATCATTCTATTTCACTTATTTATTTTTTATCAGTTGCAAATAAGACACGCTATATCCTATCTGGATGATTGCGCGTGAAACTATTTATAATAATTTCTATTTGTAGTGGAGTGTGTGTGTGTGTAGGTAACAGAATGGTCAAAAATAAAATAAACAACTAAGAAAAAGAGCATTGAATAAACATATACATTAAACAAATAAGCAACAACATAAGCCGATAGAAGAAATCGCAAGGTAGTTATTTACAATTGGCTAAGCAATGATGTAAATTGATTTAATGAAGTTATATGTAATAATTAGTATCGTGGAGAGATAAATTTGATCAAGTTGAGCTATTTACAATGAGTTATATTCTAAAGTAACTTATTAATTATTTACATTGATGTAAATCAAGTCGCATAGTATTGTAGTTCCTCAAGCTGCATGGAGCTGTCTATATTCTATTTCACTTTCTACTCGAGATTGTTTTAGAGATTGTCAAATCGCGCCTTATAACTCCGCCATCAACACATAGAGTATGCTATTGTTTCCTATATTAATAAATATTTTTTATTTTTATTTATGAATTATTTATCGTATTGAAGAGATTCTAATCCTAGACCTTTTTGTTTAAGAAATTATATTTGTTGCAATCAATGTTCGCTTCACTAAATCTCATATAGAACGCTTTTACCGTTTTACCTTACACTTTATTAGGTTTCACTCCAAAATAGAAATTCCGAATCTGCTCTTAAATTTTCTGTATGTCATCAAAATATATAGATAATGACCATAAAGTATATTTCAACAAAATAATATTTTCATAAAGAAAACTGCAAATTAATCATGATTGCTTTATAATTTTTACAATCATCACATCTCAAAGTTCTTCTAATTAATTATAATTTAAATGAAGTGTATATACACATTCATAACATTTGCAGTCTCTTCCTGTTTTTACAAGACTAGTGTCATCTGGTATGGTTCCTAGGTTTTGTTATGGAATAATATAACGAACTTTTGTAATATTCTTTATTACCTTTCACACGCAATATATTTTATGTAATAATAATAAAATATTTAACAATAGCTAGAAATTATTTACTGGGTTAGAACCCTTTAAAAGCCTTTCTAAAACATATTTCCGCTTCGCTTTTTCTGTTTGTTTTTATTAAAATATGAAATATGTGTTGGGTATTCAATCCGAGGTAAGAAGATTGAAAATGTTTTGAAGGAATTCAAGACTTGGGGATATATTTTTATTGGCATGTGGAAATATTTCGTTCTATAATCCCTAAGAGGTATTTTTGGAATAAATCTCTAAGCTCTTGGAATCGTTTTACCCCCGAGTAAATACGCGTGGCTATTCTAACTAGATGGAGAGTGTCTCGTTGTTGGATGTCTAAATGACAGAGAAGATTTTCATGCTTCTAAATAACAAAGAATCTTTTAGTTTAACGTTCTGAATGCCGACCCTCAGCGTTGGTTAATAATACCAAAGACATAAACTCCGCTTTTGCCGGTCCCAAGCCCGGATAAAAAAGAATGAAGAGCAGCAACAAGCTCGGAAAAAAACCTGGGCTCATCTGGCCCGGCTGATAGTACCCTGTAAGGGATCCTAATCCAGGGATACATGATGAGCAGCATTTGTGCTCCATGTTAGGATCGGCTGCACATGGCGTCTGTTCCTCATGTCAGAGGCGGCCATTTATTTTGGAGCTAAGTCGGCCTGTCACTGAGTAGTGCTCCCAGTCTTAATGACAAAGGCATTCTATTTCACCCAGTGTGGAGATAAGAAATAAGAAAAAGACCAAAGACATAGAAATATATTTATACCTTATTTCAAGAAGATAATGGTTGGCTGGCCAGCATTCATAGTTCTTAGAATTAAGAGACAACTTCGGCCTGTAAATCTTAACGCCTTGTCAAATGCTTTAATTTTTGTTTGTTCCTGAATAGGATAAAAAAATATTGTCAAAACGTTGAGAGAATAAAAAAGATCTACTGGCCAAAATGTCTATTATTTCTAAGAACCCAGATATTTCAAATTACTTTTTATGAGCCGGGGTTTTTTAATTTGTAAATTGTATAATATACGATTTTAGAAAACATGTAATTTTAGAACCAGTTATATCATTTTCTCTCCACATCATCAAAGGAACTCGGTGTTCATTGGCTACTGAGTAATCATTTCACATCACGCACTGGATCTTAATTGGTCCATAGTGATTGCCACATATCACTGCTGGGTCGTGATTGGCAGAGAGTGATTGTGTTGAAATCTCTGACAGGCCTGTCTCTTCCCGTGTTTGTCTGAAGCAAATAGTCCTAACAGCTAATGTTGGCAAAAGTCGCTATTTTGGGTTTACACGCAAAAGTTAAAAATACTAGGGCCTAAAGTAAAACGTAGCTTAGCACATAGAAACGCATACTCTCAAAAGTACAACAAAAATAAAAAGAAAATATATATTTAAAAAAAATTAAAAACATGATTAGTATGACAAAACCAGTACTTATCTTTTAATGCAGCGCTGACGAGGAGCTGACCGGGGTTGCACAGGCATACGAGGAGATCACCAGAAAATCATACAGAGAACGCTTTAAACGTCTCCACTCAGTCACTCCTGAAAAAGTCCTTGCATTCTCTTTGAGCCCTCTTCATGTACAAACATGACAACATTCTTCAATCAGGAGACGTGAGAGATCAGTTCACTCAGAAAATAGACAATATTCTTTCCGCATAACACTGAGAAAATCTTAAAACTGCTTATGTTTTGTCAAATAATTTGACAATGTTCATAGTTATCTTAAAACATCTATTTACTCACTGTATTCTATAACGATTGTCGATGGAGGAGTGGGAAAACCCTCGACAGCCATGAACCGG
>CP092872.1:61330423-61394902 GCA_030710605.1 Cordylochernes scorpioides
TAAGCTGATTCAATCTTCTTTAATATCTAGCCGAGTCTGCCTGTACGTAGCCATGACTAGTCATGATTGTCGTTGAAGAGAATCCACGCTTGATGTTAGGTGACATAGGAAGCAATATTCTCTTTGTGGGGAAACGGCATATCTTCTTAGATATCTGGTAATCTTCTATGTGAAGATAACAAATTATTTACAATAAAAGCGCTGACGTAACGCCAGGTGACTGCTTCAAAGTAGATCACCAAAATATATTTTATAACATTAAAAAGAGAGTAAATAAATAACATTTTGAAAGAGTTTGAAAAAGGAAAACACAAAACCTTAATTTATTTAGACAAAGGGTATTTACAAAATGAGTAATTCACACAAACATAATGTTTACAAAGTATATCTAGCCTGTAGATTGCCCCGATTTGTGGTAATGGCATCGCTATGGACTTCGTAGGTCATGTTGTGCTTGATTTCCAGTCTTTCTTTGATGATTCTTCCAATCTTAAGGATGGCATTGCTGTTCGAGGAGTTGGCAGTCCAAATCCCCAGTCTGTCTACCTTGGCCCTTATCTGCACCACGGCTCCACAGATGTCTTCTCCCGCCTCTCCGAAAGCCTCTCCAAACAAGCAGCAGAGGGCCTCCAGCCAAAAGTACTCCACGTTCGATTGGCCATGTCTTCCCAAGTTAATCATCCAACGACCGCCCATCTTGTTTCTGGGATCATCCCATGTTGGCCGGATGCCATCTTTGAAAATGCAGAAGTCACAGCCAACATTAATCTCTTGAGGTCCTTTTGTATGATTGTAGATACTCCAAAAACCTTCAGCTGTATCAAATGCTTCAATTTGAATCAAATTTTCGTCCCATTTCTTGGTTTTGTCATTATTGAAAAACCAAAAACTCCATTTATTTTGCAAAGGTAGCAACTTGCCTTCCGCACCGTTATTTGTTTGACTTACCTGATTTTCTGGAATTTCTTGGGGTGGCATATTCTGTATTCTTCTTTAAGAGAGATATATATATATATAACGCAGGTTCCTAAAGCGAAGTGTTTAAACCAAATACATAATAATCACAATAATGCATCATAATCACAAATCTATGAAAAAAAATTCACTTAAAAAAAATATATATTCTTTTAAAATTTTTTAAAATTATATTTTTATTTTAAAAATATATTTTTTTTTAATTTTATAAAAAAAAACTATAAACTTAAATATATTTTCAAAAGTAATTAATGTTCTCATTTCTATAATTGAACTATTATGTCTGCTCACATATTTTTAAAAATAAGTTGGATTTGATATACGAATTGCCTTTTTTTAAATAAAAAGAGAAAGTCATAGATTATTGAGTAATACATATTCACCATTCTAGCCATTTTACAGAAAGATTATACGTCGAACGAACAACTCATCTTTTGAAGATATCCAGAAAGTGGCTCAATTTTTTATATCTTCATAGGATTATAAGGGGTTTCTTGGACGGGCTAATGGTAAATTTCGATGGTAAAAAGTGGCACTTAGACAATGGGAAATATCCTGTGAATAGGCTGATTGCATTAGGATATCCCAGTTTGACGTTTTTAACATGTCCCTGATCTATTTCGCAGCACGTGGCCGGGCGTTATCATGTTTTCTCGGGAATTCTGGCTGTTTTTGCTTCAGTACGCTTTCCAATCGCATCAACTGTTATTGCTAATGTTGCACGATGCTGTTTTAATTGAATCTGAGCAGCTCAATTATACTGTAACAGCTGAACTCCCCAAATCCACAACAGCATGAGCCAGGTAAATATTCGGCCTAGAAATTGTTAATGAAAGTTCTCCAGGCGTTAAACCATGAAGCTTTAGGCTACCATAGCGTATTAAATTTAAATTTCACTCTTTTCTGTGTGGTTTCTCTAGTGATAAAATTTTTCTTACAAAAAAAAAAAAATATATATATATATATTGTGACGGTGTTTTGACCCACCGCCAAAATTAACGGCTCTTGCAGCGGACACCACCCTGCCGGCGGTGACGCCAAATCGGCGCGCATGCGCGGCGGTGGTGACGTGGCAAGCCCGGGCGAGCAGAGTTCAAATTCGACGGCCGCCCCGTGCAGACATTCATTCACATCCATCCATTTAAATCAAACTTTTTTCAACTCTTTTTAACTTGATATTTAATTTGTAACATTTTATTAATATTTGTATTTTATCCTAAATAAATTAAAATACCACAAATGAATAATTGAATCATTTTTTCAATATCAAAAGAACCACCACAGTTTTGGCGCAGCCGGCAAGGATATTCAATTATTCAAGCATCAAAAATATTTTATTCATTTTAATATTATATTTATTTCAGTCTCAATTGTGAACATAATTTGGATTTTAATAATTTTTAAGCAAAAAATTGAATACTGAAAAAAAAAAAAAATAATAATATCTAATATCATTATGTCCAAAGAAAATATTTTAAAATTGCAAAAATACAGCGGGGATCAGAAGGATATTCGTGCCCAGAGCTGGGTAAAACTTTTTGAATTACATGTTACAGATGAAGATAAAGGAAAGTTGTTATTTTAATATCTAGAAGGAAGAGCCTTAGAATGGTATGCTGATGAAATTGCAGAAACAAATATTAAGCAATGGGAAACCATCAAACAAAAATTTATTGCAAGATTTGGATCATCAACAGCAACACCATTAATTGATGCACAACGAAGGTATCTACGCCGCGATGAATCCGTCAATGACTACTTTCAGTCCAAAATCCGGCTTCTAAAACAAACTTCCTTATCCAAAGTTGAACAGATCCAGATGTTGACGGAAGGATTACCAGCACAATGGAAGATAAGCTTAGCCCCAATACATTTCGAAGATATAGAGACTTGGGTAAGTGCAACCTTAAAATTAGAGGCTGCTGTTAGCTCCATACAGAAGAACTCCAAACCAACCTTTAGCGATAATAAATGTAAAGATCCTACCTCTTACGTCGCTTCACCTCCGAAGCCACCATACCCATGCAGATTTTGCAAAATGCGAAATTTAAATAATTTTCATTGGCATAATGAATGCCCATATAGACCCAAAACATTCCCTAAAGAAAGTGCAAGAAACGAACAACCCTCAAATTTGTATGGTACTTCCGACCCTTCATCTTCAAACTCAACTGATTTACCAACAGTTAATTTAAACTAATAGAGCGGCCAATCTTCAAGTTCATCAACATCAACACATTAGTCAACTCCACCCCCATACAAGCATTCATTGATCCAGGTTCAACCATCAGTATAATGTCCTATTCCCAATTCAAAAATTTGAACCTACAAATGGAACCATCATCATCCATTTACATCAATCAGGCTAATTCCAGAACAAGAAGCTTTGGTCGCGTTAAAGTCAACCTTACTATCAGTCACATCACCCATCAGATAGATTTTCACATCCTCAGAAACTTCATGTACCGCCTCCTACTAGGTCTTGACGTGGGAACTCTGTTCGATCTTCATGTCGACATCAAGAATGGTGTTGTGACTACTAAAGGACCATCTTTGTATAATTGTAAATTTCAGGCGAATCATTTGAGACCAGAAACAAATCAAACCCTTGACAAGATATTACAAAAATATACAACTATTTTAGTGAAAATTCTTTTGATGTAGGAAAAATCAAAATAGCAAAACACCACATCCATACCATTCCTCATCCGCCTATCCAACTTCGACCGTATCGAAGATCAGCGTCAGAGTATGATGAGATTAAACGACAGGTTGAAGATTTAAAGAAAAAAGGACTAGTTCGAGACAGTCGAAGCCCATGGGCCTTCCCAGTCACCCTCGTACCATAGGCGGATGGCCAAAAGAGGCTTTGCGTTGATTACCGCCGCCTCAATGCCCTTACCATTGACGACAAGATGCCTCTGCCTAACATTCAAGAAGTCATCGATCGTCTTCAGGGAGCGAAATACTTCACTTCGTTGGACATCGCTTCAGGTTATTGGCACGTCGAAATGGCTCCAGACAGCACAGAGAAGACAGCATTCATCACCAACGAAGGGCTTTATGAGTGGTTAGTAATGCCCTTTGGGTTAAAAAACGCCCCTGCTACTTTTCAGCGAATCATACAACAAACCCTTGGTCCATTAATGTACAAGGGGTGCATCAACTATCTTGATGATTTCATCATATATTCTAAAACTTTAGAAGAACATTTTGACCTTCTATCAGAAGTGCTAGAAAAATTATATTCCCAAAACCTCAAGCTCAAGCTTCAAAAATGTTCTTTTATCAGAGAAGAAATTGAATATCTTGGATATATCATCAAATACAATCAGGTTACACCTTCACCTCGGAAAATAGAAGCCGTTAAAAGTTTCCCAATCCCCAAAACAGTCAAAAACATGCAGCAATTTCACGGATTGTGTAGTTATTATCGGAGATTTATAAAATATTTCAGTTCAATAGCACAACCTCTAACAGATTTATTGAAGAAGGATAAAATTTTCCACTGGTCTGAAATTCACCAAAAAGCATTTGAAACTTTGAAGAATTTAATCACACAACCTCCAGTTCTGGCAATGTATGACCCTACCTTACCATGTAAGCTCTACACTGATGCCTCAGAGCAAGGACTTGGTGCCATTCTTGCACAGAAACATCCAGATGGTAGAGAACGGGTTGTTTCCTATTTCTCAAAACGGCTCAACCCAACCCAGTCACGCTACACCGCTACAGAGTTGGAATGTTTTGCCATCATCGAAGCAGTCCGACATTTCAACAACTACCTAGACAAGCCATTCCAAATTGTCACAGATCATAGTGCTTTAAAATGGCTATTGAATCATAAAAACCCTGGGGGAAGACTTTTCCGATGGTCAATGGAGCTATCTTCTAGATCGTTCACCATTATACACAGAGCAGGAGGACAGCAAATACATGTCGACGCACTTTCCAGGAATCCAGTGTGCACATTCATAACCGAAGATAAGATGAAGATTGCTCAACAACAGGCAGACTTGCGATTTGTAAAGAACCCTCAAATTAAAAGTGGCATTGTCACTATACGAATTCGAGGCCATTCCAAAGCAGTTGTACCTGATTCCCTACGGGCAAAATGTCTTCATCACTTTCATGATGGCTTTGGACATCCTGGAAAAAACAAAACATTGAAGCTGATTTCCACATATTACTGGTGGCCACAAATGCTCAGGACCATAAAAGAGTATGTTTCCTCATGTAAAGTTTGTCAGCTCAGCAAACAGTCTAACCAACCGACAATCGGCCATTACCAAATACCTGACAGCGACCTCCAACCATTTGACCTCATTGGACTCGATACAATTGTTTTGGGAAATGAAGCCAAGAACACCAGACATAAGTATCTCCAGGTCATCATAGATCACCATAGTCGTTACATTTGGGCATCTCCCACAGCATCCAACAATTCAGCTGCCATCCTCAACATCCTTAGACAGCTGTTATCTTCTGGAGTACCAATCAAACGTATTCTGACGGACAATGGTTCGAATTTCACAAGTAGAAGCTTCAAAAATTTTCTGTCGGAAAATAAAATTGCCCATTCCCTTGCTACTCCATACCATCCTCAGACATGTGGAATGGTAGAAAAGGCTAACCATACCCTTCTCACAAGATTGAGAGCTGCAATTTTGGAGAAACCGAAACAAAAATGGTCGACACTCGTACCATTTATTGTCAAGACCTACAACCAGACACCACATGAAGTAACAAAATTCAGCCCAAAGTTTCTTCTGTAGGGAATTGATGAATCACCATCTTTTTCTGACCATCCCATTACTTTAGAAGAAGCAAGAGGTCTGGCTCGCGAGAATACCAGAAAAGCTCAAATAAAGAGAAAGAATCTTCATGATGATAAACATCCAGATGTGGAATTTTCTGAGGGAGACCAAGTTTTGAGGACTGTTGCAAAGCACCATCCACACATGTCTAAACTCAGCCCAAGACAACAAGGCCCTTTCTTCGTTAAGAAGAAGATCAGCAGTCTAGTCTATGACATCCAAGACACCGAAGGACGAGTCTACCGGGCTCATGCTTCTCAACTTCGATCTTTCAAGGACAGGGAGTCCTTGGGAGCCGGGGGGTGTGACGGTGTTTTGACCCACCGCCAAAATTAACGGCTCTTGCAGCGGACACCACCTCTGCCGGCGGTGACGCCAATTCGGCGCGCATGCGCGGCGGCGGTGACGTGGCAAGCCCGGGCGAGCAGAATTTAAATCAAACTTTTTTCAACTCTTTTTAACTTGATATTTAATTTGTAACATTTTATTAATATTTATATTTTATCCTAAATAAATTAAAATACCACAAATGAATAATTGAATCATTTTTTCAATATCAAAAGAACCACCACAATATATATATATTTTTAATTTTTGCCTTCGCGTGTGTCCCCAAGATTTTAAAATACAGTAGAACCTCCCTGTAAAGGACACCTAATTTCAGAGCCAAAGTGTCCTTTAAAGAGAGGTGTCCTCTTACCAGAGAGTTTCTTAATAGTGAAATGGTAATTTTGCAAATGAAAACTGTCCTTTGTCCGCTTTATATAGGTGTAATTGAAGGTGCTTTAAATAATGAATAGAAATTGTAAAAAGAAAAATCAATACATTTTTCCATAAAAAATGTTTATAATAATAAAATATATAAAAGATGACTATATATGTTCTAAATATATTTTTCGGCCTATTCAAACAAAAATGTTAGATGCAAGATTTCAGCTCATACCAAGTTTTGTGTTAACAATTCAGAACAATTGGAACGATTGTTTAGGATTAAAAGGAGTAACAAATGATAAATTTCAAGTATCTTTCTTAAGCCCTTTGGAAATTTGAGCCGAAAAAAAAAAATCATAACAGGAATGTGCTGGAGCATTGTCGTGATGGAAGCACCAATTGCCTGTTGACCACAACTCCGGTCTCTTGCGCCGCACAGTATCATGTACGAGACGTATGTGACGGAGAACATCTCTGTAGTACTCTTTGTTTGAGTCATTATCGGCACCATTGGGGTGTTGCCTGGGTAGTTGAATAGAGGTAGTGATAGCAGAAGGCCTTGGTGGCAAGAAAACCAGATACAGTCCACTAAAATTAAACGCCATACGACTTCCAATCAGTTAAGGACAAGGGAACCTTAACATTGATTGTTTGACCCTGTGATGTACCACACCGCGGGAGTCAAAGATAACAGTCAGCATCCCTTTGACGTTGCTGCGCACTTGGCGGGTCTTCTTTGGTTTTGGTGACATATAATGGTTCCACTGTAACGACTTGGTTTTCGGGTCGTACCCGTACACGTAAGACTCGTCACCAGTGATTATGATATTCATTTCTGGCAAAATTTGATGCAGTAGCGCTGCTCCAGTTGTTCTGTATTTTTCCTCACAATGAAAATACAGACAATAGCACTAAACACTACCTCATTCAAATGCTGATTGCCATCAACTGACGCTAAACTGGCGGGAAAAAATCACGAAAGCGTATGAAAGTTCAAGGTTGCCTCATGCAAGCGCGCTTCATTGAAATACCCCAGGGTTTCAAAGAAATAAAAAAAGGTAGGATACCTTTCTAACAGATCTCGTAGTATCACACATATATTCGCTATTTTTAGCTTTTTAAAGGTAAAACTTTAACAATGCTCAGAACCGGATTTCGTTCTAGACCCTTTGATAGAACAAACTAATGTTCTAGTATTATTATGAGAATGTAAATGTTTTATTAAAACATAATTTAGAAATATTAGTACAGTAGAGCCTCGCTTCAGCGGACACCTCTCCACACAGTTTTCATTTGCAAAATTACCATTTTTACAATTTAGCAACTTTCCGGTAAGAGGACACCTCTCCCTAAAGGACAGTTTGGCTCTACAATTAGGTGTCCTTTACAGGAAGGTTCTAATGTATTCAATATTATTATCACACAATAAGCAAGTTAATCCGATATTAGGCTATTTTCAAAATCTAGATATAATTTTTTTCATATCTAGCCAGCACTTTAAATAACACATATGTGAATTAGCTATTAAATAAATCTATATATATATAAAAATGAATGTCTGTGTGTCTGTGTGTGTATCCTCTATGGATTCAAAAACCATACATCCAATCGCCGTGAAATTTTGGGATATTATTAGGTATATCCCCGGAAAGGTTTACGAAAAATAATTTTTTGAATATCTTCAATATCCTTAGTTATTTACAGATTTGTAGCTTTAACTCGCAAGCAGCGCCACCATTGAGACCGAGATAGGCTTAAGTTTTGGTCCACACCTGATGACCTTGGGTCTTTCAGTGCTAATATATTAAGTAAAACTAATTCAAATATTAGTGCTTTAGTGCTATCTCCTTGAGGTTACCGATTTAAAAGTTTAAATAATTATATATATATATATTTAATTATATATATTTTAAAAAATAAGGCTTATTTTGGATTTAAATATGATTATTTATTTACCGATATTTCGATGGATCAATCTTCCATCTTTTACGAGGTGTTTTGCAGTGAAGCACGCAGCAGGTCGCGCGCCCCAGGTGAGCCACTAGACGTCTTCTAAGCTTATTGGGCGATGAACCATCTAATATATACAATCTAAACAGAGTAAATATAATCAAAATAAAAGTGATATATGTAAATGACTATTGAAATTAAGAGATATCAAATTAATTAAAGAAAAAGTGATATATGTAAATGCTAAGTGATATATGTAAATGACTAATGAAAATTAAGAGATATCGAATTAATTAAACAAATAAAATATCATGAAAATTGAAATAACTGTGTAACAAATATACAAATAGTAGTAATAGATATCCGATTAAAAATGGAATAAAATAACCATGTAAATAGCATAATCATCTAAGAGGTTCTAAACTGGGTATATATATCTGGCAAGTCAATCTTTCTATTGATACTATTTTTATTCTCTAATGAGCTCCAGCTTTCTAAAAATAAACGGCAATGTTTTTCTTTGATGTTTTGATGAATTATAGATGTGTGATCGAAGTCTGGAGTGTGACTATTGTTGAATGCATGATCTACTAGTAGAGATGTCGGGTTATGGCGCTTTAGTGCGGATTTGTGTTGGTTAATTCTTTCAGATAAAGGTTTGCTGGTTTCTCCTATGTATATTGCCTGGCAGGATTTGCATGGTATTTTATAAACCACATTCGCTCTATCTTCTGGCTTGTAGATTTGTTTTGTATCAGGGTGACGGAAGATGCTTCTTAAATTCTGATTGGGTTGATATCTGGTTGTGATATTGTGTTTTTTTAAACTTCTGGCTATTCTTTCACAGCCATAGCTGTAAGGTAGGGAGCAAAACATGTTCGGGGTTGAGATCTGTGTATTGTTCGTGGATGGAATTTTAGGTGTATATAATTGCTTTTTGATGAATTCTTTAGGATAATTATTGTTTTGAAGTTCTTGAAATAATCTAGCTTTTTCAATTTTTTCATCAGTTTTATCTGTAAAATGTGTAGTCAACCTCTTGGATAGTGTTTTGACCACCGCAACCTTATGGCAGATGGGACCAAAAGAATTGAAGTTCAGGTAACTTCCTGTGTGGGTTGGTTTTCGATAAATTTTCGTTTCAATTTTATTTTGATTTCTGGTCAGTTGTAAGTCCAAAAATGGTAGAGATCTATTTTCTTCTAATTCATAAGTGAATTTCAGAAAGGGTCTAAGACTATTAAGAAAATTTATAATTATGGAAACATCCACCTCTGTGATGCATAAAACATCATCAATGTAGCGTTTCCACATTAAAATTTGTAGTTGTGTGGATTCAACGATTAACTTGTCAATCTTATCCATGAAGACATTGGCTAATGCAGATGATATAGGATTTCCCATTGGAAGTCCCTTGACCTGTTTGAAATATCTGTTCTTATAGAAGAAGTAATTAAATGATAGGCAGAGTTTGATCAGTTCTATGAGAGCCTCCTTTGGGATAGGGAGAGGTAAGTCTGGGTGGGAATTTATGAATTCTTGTAGAGCAAGAATTGCTTCGTCATGTGGGATGGAAGTATAAAGGGATTCTATATCAAAAGATATGATCCGGCTGCCTGGTGAAACTGGAGTATTTTTGATTGCTTCAATAGCTACTATTGGATTGGGGACTGTGTGGAGAAGTTTCTTCTGGAATGGTGATATAATTGATGACAGAAATTTGGTGATGGGGTACAGGGGCGAGCCAGAATATGACACTATGGGACGTAATGGGGTATTGGGTTTATGAACTTTTGGTAGACCGTGTAAATTTGGAAGATTTTGAGCCGTGGCTTTTAAACTGTCGAAGGTTTTGTTATCTAGCTTGTATTTGCGCTTAATTTTGTTGAATTGTCTATTGAAATCTTTTGTAAGATTGGTTAGGGGATTCTTAGTTAAAGGTTCGTATATATCTTTATCTTGAAGTAACTGTTCTATTTTGTTGTTATATTCTATTGCATCCATGATTACCGTGTTTCTACCTTTATCTGAAGGTGCTATGATTATTTGTTTGTTTTCTTTCAATTGTTTTATGGCATTCTTTTCTTCTTTACTTAAATTAGTCTTGTTATGTTTTTCTAATTTCTTTATAATTGGTGTTATTTCTGTTCTGATTTTTGACTTTTGTTCATCTGGGAAATTTTTAATTGAATTCTCTATTGCGGCTAATGTTTTAGGAGTGTTTATCTTTTGAGATGGCACAAAGTTCAAACCTCTTGATAATAGAGTTGTTGCTTCTGGGGTGAATGATTGGGTTGAGAGATTAATCACAGTGTTATGGTGTGTGAGACGTTGAGATTTGTTCGCCCAGTTGCTAATTTTTTTGGAATGTCTTTGTTGTATAGATTCTCTTTTGTTTTGGCACTTACTGGCTATAAATGTGTTCAACTTTTCAAAATAATCATCGCTGATCAATGGTTTCAATTATATACCGTATATATATATATATATATATATTAAAAAACGAAATAAAAAAATAAAAGATAAAAAGATCAGGTGTTGAAATCAATATAAAAAATGGCATATCCTGACCAGGAGCACATGTGCTTTACAGAAGGCAGAGCGCCATCTGGTGGAACAGAAATCAACTAAACATTGATTTAGCCTGTTCCCTGATATTTGGCCAACCCAATTTCTTGATAAATCAAGAATATATATATACCGATTTAAAAGTTTATTTTCTAATTTTAGATTGTATAAGAAACATATTTTATTTTAAGTATTGTACTTTATTTTAAAAAGTTTAAATAATTGTGCAAGACGATATATATGATATATAAAAATCAAAAGAAATAATGAGTATCGTTTAAATATAAAATTCGAATAAAAATAAATGCGATACTAAAAATTAAATTTCTATTCAATTAATTAAATTTAAAAAGATTAAATAATTGTGCAAAACGATATATATGATATATAAAAATCAAAAGAAATAATGAGTATCGTTTAAATATAAAATTCGCATAAATATAAATGCGATAATCGTTTAACATAATTTGAGTATTTTTCAAGGGACCGGGAAGAAATGTTCACTAGCTAAAACGATGATTTTGTAATGTAGAAAATTAGGAAAGACAAAATTCAGGATGACACGGCACACAGGGACCGGGAAAAAATAATCACTTTATCGAGAGATTCACGACCATGATTTTATTCAACTTATCGAGTATTTTTCAAGGGACCGGGAAAATATGTTCACTAGATAAAACGATGATTTTGTAATGTAGAAAATTATGAAAGACAAAATTCAGAATGACACGGCACACAGGGACCGGGAAAAAATGATCACTTTATCGAGAGACTCAAATATACGAGTTTCAAATTATCAAAATATATCTTTTTTTTTTATAAGTTTATAGAGAATTGTTTTAACAAATGTTCGTTAGACAAACCTTTACTCGGGTAAAACCTCGGGCGAAGCCGGGTACGTCCGCTAGTAGCTTATATTTTAAACTGAAACTTTTTATCTATTTGAATTATTATTTTGAAGTTTTAATGGAAGGTGTGTGTGTGATATTTGAACCTTCCTTGTTTAAATATATATTCTGCTCAACTAAATATATAGCTAAAATAATTTTGTTCCTGTCTACTAAAATTCATGTTCTTGGCTTCGCCCGTCTTCTTCTGGAGTAAATATTTCTCGAAAGAATTTTGTTTGTGCCCATTAAACACGATGCAGAAATTTTTATTATCATCATTTTATGACTAAAAACTGGCTCTAGCGAAACCATTGTTGTCAAGATAAATTTAATTTTGTTATCCTTCTCGACTAAAACTCCTGAATGAGCCATTGGAAAATTTGTATATAGATATCTGAATATATAGATTGACAAAAAATAACTTATTCATTGACTAAAATTAGATATATAACAGTCAATTTAAGACATACAGTTAAACCTGTCTATAGCGCCCCCTCTTGGGACTCACCAAAATAGGGTGCTATAGAGAGGGGTGCTATAGATAGGTCACTTTTAATGTAAATCGCATCGTATTACGTATTTAAAATCGGGTGCTATAGAGAGGGAGGCGCTATTTAGAGGGGGCGCTATAGACAGGTTTAACTGTATTTAGAATTAAAAATTATAATATTTATTATATAATGATTGTGAATATCACAGTTTCGCCCGGCTTTCTTCCTAGTGAATGTTTATATGCTTTATTGCTTTATTATATCGCTTTAAAATATAATTTGTATATTTTTCTTAATAATAATCTATTTATCATATAGAATATTCAAAAATATAAGAACAACGGGAAAATGTTTATTTTTGCAAAAAAAAAAAAAAATCCGTTGTTATTATAATTTTTGCGAAACGTTATTTATTTTTTTTAGCCCTAAAACAGAGCGAGAACGGCGTCAGCTCAGTAGCAAGTAGGACCACCGCGGACGGCGATGAACGCAGCAACACGTCAGGGTAGAGTCAATCAGACTACGGATGGTGTCCTGAGGGATGGCTCTCCATTCCCTTTCAACCATTTGCCACAGTTCGTCTTCTGAACGCGGCTGAGGCAAGGCATGTAAACGGCGTCCAATAATGTCCCAGACGTGCTCGATTGGTGAGAGATCAGGAGAGTACGGTGGCCAGGGAAGCATCTGTACATCTTGCAGAGCTTGTTGGCTAATGCGAGCAGTGTGCGGTCGGGCGTTATCCTGCTGATAGAGGACATTGGGTTCTCTCTGAAGGTAGAGGAGTGTCACCGGTCGCAGCATATCATAAAAGTATCGTTAGGCCGTCATAGTGCTCTGAATACGAACTATAGGTGACCTGGTGTCATACGCGATTGCGCCCCAAACCATTATTCCGCGTTGTCGCGCGGTGGGGCGTTCCAAATGCTGCCGGATTGGACCTTTCTCCACGTCGACGCCACACGCGTACACGGCGACTATCACTGAACAAACAGTGGCGGAAGTCATCTGAGAACACATCCCTGTTCCATTCCGTCATCCACGTTGATTTAGCCCAGCACCATTCAAAACGTTGGCGTCTATTCAGTGGGATCAATGGCAGTCTTCTTACCGGACGACGTGAATACAAGCCATTAGAAAACAATCGACGGGAAATGTTTCTGGTCGATGGAATAATCTAGGATATCCTGCACATTCGGCAGAATGGAGGTACAAGTGGCATGTGGGTCCGCCACTGCTTGTCGAAGGATACGCCGATCCACGCGTATTGACGTCACTCTGGGTGCAACAGCAATCCTGTAAAGTACCTCATTTCCCTTTTTCAACCATCTTCTTCAGAGTCAATGTACCGTGGAAGCACCCAGGTGTGTGTCAGCTGCGATTTGACGCATGGACTAATCTGTCCTTTTCAGTCCAATCACCATGCCCCTCGTAAAAGCATCTGTCTGCTGGAACTGGCTCCGTTGACGACGGCCTGGCATTATCTACTATTACATGTGCAAAAATTTCTACAATGATTTTCTTGAAGAAATAGCGGCACAAATACTGTCCTTTCTGCAAGTTTCTTCCCTTATATCTTACTCCACGTGCGCACGAGAGCTGTGCATTTCACATCATATGCTTAAGTCTGTGAGGCGCGTCTACCCTGAAATTTTCTGGCCACTATTTCTTGGTGGTCTATTTTCAATATCGCGCAGTGTATATTTGCCTATCTACATGCAAAAGTCTTCCAATGTTTAATTCAGTACTTTGGTGAAGAAGAGCAACAAAACATCAATTTTTATTTTGACAAGAATAGATTCAGTAGGAAGCGAATGTTTGCCCCGAATATATATATTTAATTTTTGTTAAGTAAACTATAAATCGGGCGAAAACCGGGCGAAGCCAGGAAAACATTCGCTAGTAGAGTCATAAAAAATGAGGATACTTTTCATAAATTTTAATACTATCAACTTTTGTATTTTTTTTAGAGAAAATATATAATGACCCGTATTAACTGGTCATGAACCCGTATAAACTATATTGAACCTTTTCTTTGAAAATGAATATCCGCGTCATTATCACTATTTAAAATATCCTCATTAATTTAGAGCCATCTCAATTGCTCAAATTTAAAAATAATTCTTTATAACTCTCCTTTTAAAAAAATAATATATATTAATATATGATAGAGAGAAGCGTGGACTCGGGCGCCGCTTGGAGGCGATGAACTGACCAATGGCCACCTCAACCGTCAGTCTTCTTCCTCGTTTATACCTTTAGACTACCCTTGTTTTACAGCTGTGTGCGGTTGTTGTTATATTGTCAATGTACATCCTTATATCTAATAATCATATATTTATATAATCACTTAGTTTTCTATTCTTTTAAAACACCGACCCACAACAATATATAATTGGAAACTCATTTTTCTAAAGACTTATATTGCGTTGAATAAAATTGAAAGAGGGAAGACATGGCTCATCAATGGTAAACCATTCCAATATGAGGCTCTGGCACAATTGTAAGTGCAAAGTCGAACTGTTTTTCATATGTGTAGACATGTGGCGCACTTACAGTAAAAGCAGTCGCCTACTTATACCAACCATTATCATGGCCTGTATCATGTGTACTAGGGATGATAAAAAAAAACACCTCCCAATGGGTTGGCTATTTTAAACTTTAAACCGCTCTACTATTGTATCAGACAGTTTTAGTTCAGAATAACTTTACTAGGTAACGCTTAAAAAGAGCAATCCCAATAAGGTCATCATATTAATAATAATGCTTAGGGTAGATGGATATATACAAGGCTTCATTTACAATTATATTATTAAAAATAAAGGAGACATTTCCTGACCACGAGCACATGTGCTTTTTAGATGGCAGAGCGCCATTTAGTGGATTCTTTCCTGCTTTTACACTTTGATCTAATCAAAAGGGATCAAAGGTTTCGTTTCTTTTCCCATTTCTTTTATTTCTCAAGCTTCCGGGCTAAAATGCCCTTCAACACGGAGATCCTGTTCAACTTCTTGTACATCTGGATCTCCGTGTTGAAGGGCATATTAGCCCGAAATTTAAAGGAATAAAGGAAATAAGAAACGAAACCCTTGATCCTTATTGATAAAACAAAATTATATTATTACTAGACGGGTGACCCGGGCTTCGCCCCGGGATTGACCCGTGTGCATATCTACCCGAGTGATATATATTTAGATAAGATTTTTTAAATAATTGTTTGTTATTAGCATTATCTATTTGTTTGCATTAGCATAATTTATTCTAATCTTTGATAGAGGGCGCTGTTCGTGAGCTAAGTAGAATAATTTGAATATATAGTTTTAATAATTGATTTATATATTTTTTAAAATAGCCTATCGTCTTCCCCGTATTTTTTTTAGCTATGTATGGACACTTTGGTTTGAATTAGTGAACTACTGCGAATTTGTATACCGGATATACAAACAAACAAACATACAAACATTGAGTTTTATATATATAGATATCAATGTCTTCAGGCTCAGGAATCTTCGGTCTTCGGGAAATCTTGTTCTTGGTGTTTTCAGGCTTGGTGGGGATATTCAAAGTGCTTTTTTTTCTTTCCCCACCGTCTTCCATCGTTCTCACTTTAATTGAGGTACAATTTGTTTCGGGTTTGAATATCTTTTTCCTTATAATGCATTAACGTACCATCTGTTATTAAAATACGAAATTATTATAGACGCGTATGATTCTTTTAAAAATTAAACAATTTCTACCACTGCTGAGTCAGGCCCTTCCATTAATTTTTCTATTGCAATAAGGGTAGTAGAAATTGTTTTATTTTTAAAAGAATCATACGCATCTATAATAGTTTCGAATCTTTTTCTTTGTTTCTCATTTGCAGTTTTAGCTTTCTTGAAAGTGGGATTCTCAAAGTTTTTGTAAAATTTGAACGATTATTTTCATTATGTATTTATTAATATTTTCAGTTTTGAGAGCACGCTCCTGATGATCATGTTTCAGATGAAACAGAACGTACCCGGTATTTTTCTAATATTTTTTTTAGCAAACACTTTTAATGTTTTATGGGTGCTTTGGAAGTTCATAGATTAGTATTTGGTTTTTATTGAGGTGTAAAATGTTATTTTGCTATGCAGGGAGAATTTGATTTATGGTCCATATAATAGGGCTAGTCTTCGTCAGATTGACCCTTAGAATGTCTGAGGTTCTTCGAAGGTGTGTGTGTGTGTGTGATTCCTAGGTACCAAACGTTGTCTTTCAATTCAATCCACATAGTCATCGAAGACAAATAGAAGTAATTAATTAAATATTTTCTTAATTTTTTTATAAGATAAATGTGTATCTATCTTTTTTGTGGGTTCATTATAAAACGCAATTTTTTTTTCCAAAACGTCATAGTAATAATGCAGGATTGTTTTAGTGCCCTGGTTACAAAATAACTTCACTAGTTGCTTCTCAAAAAGAGAAACATAGCTTGTGATATTTACAACAATGAATAATATATTTGAAGGCTATTCACATATTAAAAAAAAGTGTCCAATGCGGGATTCGATGTCAGGAATCGAGGGTTTTCCCACTCGTCCACCGACTTCTTGTATCAATCTAAATTTCTTATATTATCTACAATCGTTATAGAATGCAGTGAGTAAATAGATGTTTTAAGGTAACTATGAACATTGTCAAATTATTTGACAAAACATAAGCAGTTTTAAGATTTTCTCAGTGTTATGCGGAAAGAATATTGTCTATTTTCTGAGTGAACTGATCTCCCACGTCTCCTGATTGAAGAATGTTGTCATGTTTGTACATGAAGAGGGCTCAAAGAGAATGCAAGGACTTTTTCAGGAGTGACTGAGTGGAGACGTTAAAAGCGTTCTCTGTATGATTTTCTGGTGATCTCGTATACCTGTGCAACCCCGGTCAGCTCCTCGTCAGCGCTGCATTAAAAGATAAGTACTGGTTTTGTCATACTAATCATGTTTTCAATTTTTTAAAAAAATATATCTTTTCTTTTTATTTTTGTTGTACTTTTGAGAGTATGCGTTTCTATGTGCTAAGCTACGTTTTACTTTAGGCCCTAGTATTTTTAACTTTTGCGTGTAAACACAAAATAGCGACTTTTGCCAACATTAGCTGTTAGGACCATTTGCTTCTGACAAACACGGGAAGAGACAGGCCTGTCAGAGATTTCAACACAATCACTCTCTGCCAATCACGACCCAGCAGTGATATGTGGCAATCACTATGGACCAATTAAGATCCAGTGCGTGATGTGGAATGATTACTCAGTAGCCTATGAACACCGAGTTCCTTTGATGATGTGGAGAGAAAATGAGATATAACTGGTTCTAAAATTACATGTTTTCTAAAATCGTATATTATACAATTTACAAATAAAAAACCCCGGCTCATAAAAAGTAATTTGATATATCTGGGTTCTTAGAATTAATAGACATTTTGGCCAGTAGATCTTTTTTATTCTCTCAACGTTTTGAAAATATTTTTATCCTATTCAGTACCAACCAAAAATTAAAGCTTTTGACAAGGCGTTAAGATTTACAGGCCGAAGTTGTCTCTTAATTCTAAGAACTATGAATGCCGGCCAGGCAACCATTATCATATTGAAATATGGTATAAATATATTTCTATGTCTTTGGTCTTTTTCTTCTTTCTTATCTCCACACTGGGTGAAGTAGAATGCCTTTGTCATTAAGACTGGAAGCAATACTCAGTGACAGGCCGACTTAGCTCCAAAATAAATGGCCTCCTCTGACATGAGGAACAGACGCCATGTGCAGCCGATCCTAACATGGAGCACAAATGCTGCTCATCCTGTATCCCTGGATTAGGATCCCTTACAGGGTACTATCAGCCGGGCCAGCTGAGCCCAGGTTTTTTTCCGAGCTTGTTACTGCTCTTCCTTCTTTTTTATCCGGGCTTGGGACCTTTGGTATTATTAACCAACGCTGATGGTCGGCATTCAGAGCGTTAAACTAAAAGATTCTTTGTTATTTAGAAGCATGAAAATCTTCTCTGTCATTTAGACATCCAACAACGAGACACTCTCCATCTAGTTAGAATAGCCACGCGTATTTACTCGGGGGTAAAACGATTCCAAGAGCTTAGAGATTTATTCCAAAAATACCTCTTAGGGATTATAGAACGAAATATTTCCACATGCCAATAAAAACATATCCCCAAGTCTTGAATTCCTTCAAAACATTTTCAATCTTCTTACCTCGGATTGAATACCCAACACATATTTCATATTTTAATAAGAACAAACAGAAAGAAAGCGAAACGGAAATATGTTTTAGAAAGGCTTTTCAAGGGTTCTGACCCAGTAAATATTTCTCGCTATTGTTAAATATTTTATTATTATTATATAAAATATATTGTGTGTGAAAGGTAATAAAGAATATTACAAAAGTTCGTTATATTATTCCATTACAAAACCTAGGAACCATACCAGATGACACTAGTCTAGTAAAAACATGAAGAAACTGCAAATGTTATGAATGTGTATATATACTTCATTTAAATTATAATTAATTAGAAGAACTTTGAGATGTGATGATTGTAAAAATAATGAAGCAATCATGATTAATTTGCAGTTTTCTTTATGAAAATATTATTTTGGTAAAATATACTTTATGGTCATTATCTATATATTTTGATGACATACAGAAAAACTAAGAGCAGATTCGGAATCAACGCCATTGAATTACCCAAAAAGCATTTTAAATGCTCAAACATCAGAAACCTTTAAAAATTTTGTAGACCTGTGTTATCCTGAAAAAAAAAATTAACTGGGTTTCTGTTTTGGAGTGGAACCTAATAAAGTGTAAGGTAAAACGGTCAAAGTGTTCTATATGAGATTTAGTGAAGCGAACATTGATTGCAACAAATATAATTTCTGAAACAAAAAGGTCAAGGATTAGAATCTTCAATACGATAAATAATCTATCTATATTAATAAAATGCAAATTTCATAAGTGGTGTTCGCTAAAAACTTTCGTTACAATGCATCAATTTCGACCAAATTTTCAACATTTATGTAAAACGAGATGGAGCAGGTTTTGTTTAACATCAAAATATTTTTCCTAACTTTAACATGCATAACTTCGCTGTTATCGATTAAATACAAAAAAAATCAACAGAGTTAATTTTATTTATATATAAAAACAAAAAAAAAAATTCAGCAATTCATTCAACTCAATCTAAAAAATATTCAAAACAAGCAATTTTAAGATAACACCATATGTAAAACAGTCGGCCAAGAAAACAACAACGATATTACATCTTTCTCACATATTCACACACAATCTTGATTAATAATTAAAACTAATCTTTAACATTGTTTATTATACTTCATAATATATAATATTCGTTAGGCAAACTTTCACTCGGATAAAACCCGGGCGAGGCCGGGTACACATCCGCTAGTATATATATAAATGAATGTATGTCTGTGTGTGTGTGTCTGTCTGTCCTTTATGCCTGACCAAACCACTCATTGGAACGCCATGAAACTTTGGGAAGTTATTTATTATAGTACTGGGAAGATTTCTAGCAAATAAAATTTTTGAAATAACTTTTCGCCTAAAAATAATCAAGATAAATATTCTAATTTATCTGTTATAATTCAACAATCTGCTCTGAATATTATCATGATTATACGATGATTTTGTAATGTAGAAAATTAGGAAAGACAAAATTCAGGATGACACGGCAATTTATTTGAGACAAGAATAATGATACAATTCCAAGGCAAGATACTATTCCTTTAACTTCCAATTACCGAGGGAACCAATTAATAATGATTTTATTCAACTTATCGAGTATTTTTCAAGGGACCGGGAAAAAATGTTCACTTTATCGAGAGATTCGTTAGACAAACCTTTACTCGGGTAAAACCCGGGCGAAGCCGGGTACATCCATACAAGTATAATTATACAATTCCAAGGCAAGATACTATTCCTTTAACTTCCAATTACCGAGGGGACCAATTAATATTGATTTTATTCAACTTATCGAGTATTTTTCAAAGGACCGGGAAAAAATTTTCACTTTATCGAGAGATTCGTTAGACAAACCTTTACTCGGGTAAAACCCGGGCGAAGCCGGGTGCGTCCGCTAGTATATTATAAAATATTAGGTATAACTAATATTGAGAAGTTTGTGGAATTCAAATTTTAATCAATCATTGCACACCTCAAGAAGCTAATTTGAGCCAAATTTATTTTTTTAAATTTCTGTGCCCACTAGGGTATTAGACAAATTTCGCGAATATTTTTAATTAAGCTTTATAAAGAGATAAGGAACTTTATAATGATGCTTAAGATGGTCTGTCATTATAGATAGGTTTGTTTAACGAGCCCATTCATCTAATAAGTATGCAATAATTTATTTAAAAGGTATATATTGGATCAAAATATAATTTATTTACTAATATTACAGTTGGCTGAACGCCAACCTTTTTCAAGGTACTATAACGTATTTATATGTCAATAACAAACTCTCAGCTCCACATCACGGCATCAATAACGTCTATTGACGTTATGTGGCGCTGAGTTTGTTGTTAACATAAATATGTTGAAACACATTGAAAAAGTTTGGTATTCAACCAAGTGAAATATTTATAAATAAATTATTTTTGATTCAATATATTCCTTTTTACATGGTTGTCCCCAAAGTTCGTAAACATTCGCAAACAAAAACAAATTTGAAATACTAATAATGGTAATGTATAATGTCGTTGTATTATTTATAAAAAAAAGTAATTGTATTATGTATTATTATGTATTCTCCGTAATAATATTATTCACCAAGTAATAAGAAAAACACGAACTTTTGGGACAACCTTATAATTAAAGATCTATTTATGGATTGCTCTATATTCTCAGAACAATTATACAATACTAATATTTAACACAAAGCAATAACGCGCCATCTATACATATAAAATAAAAGGATTTAAAAGCGCGAATGTTTTTTTTTTTATACATAAAACGAACCCCCACTGTCCTTACTGCGATGAAAAAACATATTGGGAGGGCCCGGCCCATCAGTGGTGAACCCTCCCAGCGGTTTCGCCAATTCAATCCACCAGACCGCTTCTCAGAGCTCTAATACTGTATTGGATCATTCTGCTTTTATATGCTACACTGAAGGATGAAATCTTAGAAATGGTTTTCAAGTAAACTATGGACATAAGCTTATAGGATAGTGGAATTACATTCAAATATTTGCTTCGAGCAATGCTCTTCAGCAAACTATAAAGACAAGGCCAACTAGGAATAAATTAACACAAAGCAATAACGCGCCATCTATACATATAAAATAAAAGGATTTAAAAGCGCGAATGTTTTTTTTATACATAAAACGAACCCCCACTGTCCTTACTGCGATGAAAAAACATAAGGCCATTTATTAATTTATTCCTAGTTGGCCTTGTCTTTATAGTTTGCTGAAGAGCATTGCTCGAAGCAAATATTTGAATGTAATTCCACTATCCTATAAGCTTATGTCCATAGTTTACTTGAAAACCATTTCTAAGATTCCATCCTTCAGTGTAGCATATAAAATCAGAATGATCCAATACAGTATTAGAGCTCTGAGAAGCGGTCTGGTGGATTGAATTGGCGAAACCGCTGGGAGGGTTCACCACTGATGGGCCGGGCCCTCCCAATATGTTTTTTCATCGCAGTAAGGACAGTGGGGGTTCGTTTTATGTATAAAAAAACATTCGCGCTTTTAAATCCTTTTATTTTATATGTATAGATGGCGCGTTATTGCTTTGATTTAATTTATTCCTAGTTGGCCTTGTCTTTATAGTTTGCTGAAGAGTATTGCTCGAAGCAAATATTTGAATGTAATTCCACTATCCTATAAGCTTATGTCCATAGTTTACTTGAAAACCATTTCTAAGATTCCATCCTTCAGTGTAGCATATAAAAGCAGAATGATCCAATACAGTATTAGAGCTCTGAGAAGCGGTCTGGTGGATTGAATTGGCGAAACCGCTGGGAGGGTTCACCACTGATGGGCCGGGCCCTCCCAATATGTTTTTTCATCGCAGTAAGGACAGTGGGGGTTCGTTTTATGTATAAAAAAACATTCGCGCTTTTAAATCCTTTTATTTTATATGTATAGATGGCGCGTTATTGCTTTGTGTTAATTTATTCCTAGTTGGCCTTGTCTTTATAGTTTGCTGAGGAGCATTGCTCGAAGCAAATATTTGAATGTAATTCCACTATCCTATAAGCTTATGTCCATAGTTTACTTGAAAACCATTTCTAAGATTCCATCCTTCAGTGTAGCATATAAAAGCAGAATGATCCAATACAGTATTAGAGCTCTGAGAAGCGGTCTGGTGGATTGAATTGGCGAAACCGCTGGGAGGGTTCACCACTGATGGGCCGGGCCCTCCCAATATGTTTTTTCATCGCAGTAAGGACAGTGGGGGTTCGTTTTATGTATAAAAAAACATTCGCGCTTTTAAATCCTTTTATTTTATATGTATAGATGGCGCGTTATTGCTTTGTGTTAATTTATTCCTAGTTGGCCTTGTCTTTATAGTTTGCTGAAGAGCATTGCTCGAAGCAAATATTTGAATGTAATTCCACTATCCTATAAGCTTATGTCCATAGTTTACTTGAAAACCATTTCTAAGATTCCATCCTTCAGTGTAGCATATAAAAGCAGAATGATCCAATACAGTATTAGAGCTCTGAGAAGCGGTCTGGTGGATTGAATTGGCGAAACCGCTGGGAGGGTTCACCACTGATGGGCCGGGCCCTCCCAATATGTTTTTTCATCGCAGTAAGGACAGTGGGGGTTCGTTTTATGTACAAAAAAAAACCATTCGCGCTTTTAAATTCTTTTATTTTATATGTATAGATGGCGCGTTATTGCTTTGTGTTAATTTATTCCTAGTTGGCCTTGTCTTTATAGTTTGCTGAAGAGCATTGCTCGAAGCAAATATTTGAATGTAATTCCACTATCCTATAAGCTTATGTCCATAGTTTACTTGAAAACCATTTCTAAGATTCCATCCTTCAGTGTAGCATATAAAAGCAGAATGATCCAATACAGTATTAGAGCTCTGAGAAGCGGTCTGGTGGATTGAATTGGCGAAACCGCTGGGAGGGTTCACCACTGATGGGCCGGGCCCTCCCAATATGTTTTTCATCGCAGTAAGGACAGTGGGGGTTCGTTTTATGTATAAAAAAACATTCGCGCTTTTAAATCCTTTTATTTTATATGTATAGATGGCGCGTTATTGCTTTGTGTTAATTTATTCCTAGTTGGCCTTGTCTTTATAGTTTGCTGAAGAGCATTGCTCGAAGCAAATATTTGAATGTAATTCCACTATCCTATAAGCTTATGTCCATAGTTTACTTGAAAACCATTTCTAAGATTCCATCCTTCAGTGTAGCATATAAAAGCAGAATGATCCAATACAGTATTAGAGCTCTGAGAAGCGGTCTGGTGGATTGAATTGGCGAAACCGCTGGGAGGGTTCACCACTGATGAGCCGGGCCCTCCCAATATGTTTTTTCATCGCAGTAAGGACAGTGGGGGTTCGTTTTATGTATAAAAAAACATTCGCGCTTTTAAATCCTTTTATTTTATAATACTAATATTTATTGTTAAAACAATATTTTATTGGGGTGTATCTACTCAGCAAGTTTGATGCAGATTAGGTTAGTTGTGATAGTCAATTTCATTAAAGAGAACATTTTAATAGCCTTAGCACAAATAATGATCCTTCCTACCTAGTAAATATGGATTATAAGGCGCTTTCAGAACCTATCAAATCAGTGGTTGAACTACATGTAAATATGCGTGCGCCTTATGATAGGCCAAAACAAAAGCGCTTTGCATATGACGGTACATGTTTTAGTCGAAATATATCCATTTGCCCATTCAATGCTACTAGCCGAATGACCCGGGCAACGCCCGGGGTTTACCCGATTAAATGCTTTTATTAAAATACTATTCGTTACAATTATAAATTGGCGCCGTGGATGTCATTCTTGTAAAATATATAAATGAGTTTTAAAAATTGTAAAAAAAAAAAAAAATGCATCCCCCCATTCTACCACTGAAGTAGCCGACCAATAGGAGGGCGCCATTCCAAAAAAAAAAAGCAAACCGTGACAGAGGCGAGGAATGAAGCTCGTAACTGTATATAGAATAATAGTATGTTCAGACTTCCTAAAACTCTTCTCACCCTCCAATCACCCAGAAAATATTCGCTAATTTGTATTCTGTATTTTGATTCTTAGAGCGCTATGTCCCCCTAGGGACACTTGCGCTTTAAAGTAAAACAAAACATTGAAAGAAAAGAAAGATATTTGAAATATGTACAAGAATTAGTATGCAAGATATTAGATTTATTCAATTAAAACTATTCTAAGCAGATGGTAGATCTCAAAATCTCACTATGGAATAATTATCTGGGTTTGATTGGTTAGAATTTTAATATTCAATTTTTAAAATTACAAAATATTTTCTCACAATGAGTTTCTTCTTATTTCAAAACGCTAGCTTTCAAGCGATAATCGCTCTTCAACGGGCTTAATAAAACAATTTCGACTATATCCTACAAGAAATATTTACACAAACATACGCGCGCAGCGTGTATATTTAAAACAAAAAATTTAAAATTGATAGGTATTTTTTTAATTCAATAAATCACGGTATCAATACAAGCGTTATAGTACGGAATAACATTTGGCTTAATAATAAAAATTTATATGATGAATATCTATTTTTTTCAAACCTATAAATGTATGAAACTCCCCCAATGTTTTATAAATTTGAAAAAAAAAGGACTGTGGGATGGTTGCCTGCGTGTTGGTGTGGCTTGTGAAAAGGCCGCTGATAAAATTATAATGATTTTTTATAAAATAATTTTGTTTATATAAAGTCAGAAATATATAAAGAGAAAAGAAGTAATGGCCGTTGGAAGCAAGCCTTGTTGTTGACGACGCGCGTGGCCAGCGTCCCGGATGCGCATGCGTAGTGAGGTCGCCACACTACTGCCCGTATGTGTAGTGAAGCTTTGTCCCAGATCGCGCTCGCTGAAGCAAAGTGTGGTCGCCACACGACTATTTATTTTATTAAATAAAATATTATTCGGGATATAAATAGCTCTATGTTATTTTTTTAAATTTAAATAAAACAGATTAATATTTGTTATATATTTCATTTATATATGTGCATGACTTTTCTCTAAATAAAATTTACTTTTCAGGTATCTGAAATATAAATATATATCTGAATAAAATTGTGAATTAAAACATTTAAATATAATATCTAAGTAAAGATGGAATCTCACTGGAAAGTCATCCTAGCTGGTCTACATGACCTCTTCCACCATCAACCATTCAGCGCAAGTAGACAGAACGAGATGATTCAGGCCATCGTGAAATACTGTAAGTACAGTGTCCGACCAAGAGAAGAGGGGCTTATAAGACACGGTACCGTGTTTCCGGGCTTCAGCGAACTCTACAAACGTGTGGTTAACTTTATCAACATCTACCTGGAGTCGCTCTGTGAAGAGATGAGTAAAGAATTATGTACGGAAAACATAGTCAAGGTATATATCGAGAAGTTTACGTCTTTTCAAGCTACAAGCCTTAGAGTGAATTACTATTTTCATTTCTTGAACAATACCTGGGCCAATGGAGTATACAACTCGGGATATTCCCCAGTCCGTTCCATCTACCAGAAGTATCTTATGTGCTGGATAAATAAGGTACTTCGGTCCTTCAGTTCGGACCTGAGGATCACAGTTCTCACTCAAATAGAAAAAGAGAGGTTGGGAAAGTCTGCGGATCCAGAGGTTATCAAGAACGTGATGGACATGTATCTGGTACTAGACGAAAATAAAAAGATTTTTGAACCTTTCATTCAAGCCTACAAGGAGGAATTTGAGGCGGGATACATCGAATGTACAAAAGAGTTCTACACGGCGGAGGGCGCGCAGTTTTTAAAATCTCACTCCGTGATGGAATACTTGGCTCTGGTGGAGAGGAGGATGGCGGAGGAGCGTTCTCGAGTTAATCGCTACTTCCATCCTTCAACCTATCAACCTCTTAGAGCCGCCTGCCAAGATGTGCTGATCCTTAAACACATGGATCTGCTGAAGGCGGAGTTCGCCAGGCTGGTCTCAGAGGGTAAGCACGAGGACCTGTCCCAAATATTACGTATTCCAGACCCAGTGCAGTATTCTGAGATGTGCCTCATTTTGGAAAACACCGTGGAAGCGGAGGGTCGAGACATTCTAGAGAAAAACAAAGATATGGTGCTCAATGACATTGAGTTATATTTCTCACTGATTGTTAAAGTTCGCGACAAGTACAACAGCTTGCTCGAGAAGGCTTTAAATAATGAAACCCAAGCATTTAAAGCTATAGAACGAGCCCACAAAAAATTTATCAACTCCAACTGCGTCACGCTCACTCATAAAACTGCGGATATCAATGCAGAATTTCTAGCGCAGTACTCGGACAGCTTGTTGAACCAGAAGGGTATGAGTGAGGAAGACACTGAAGAGGCCATAGACAAAGTTGGGACCATCCTCAGTTACATAGAGAGTAAGGACATCTTCCTTGCGCACTACCTGAATCTGACGACAGAGAGGCTGATCCTGAACAACACTCGAGGACATGGTCTGGAAGCCAAACTGCTGGCCAAAATTAAGGAGAGAAGTGACGACGAAATGACGTTCAAGTTAGAGAGAATGCTGGCTGACTACAAGGTAAACAAGAACCACAAGGAGAACTTCGAACAATTTCTGCAACAAAAGGACCCAACTTTCAAGGTGAAGATGGAAGTCACCCTTCTCACAGATGGGATCTGGCCTCATCAAGAAGAAAGGAAATGCTCCATGCCGTTTGAGATTGAATGGGGGGTCAGCCTGTTCCAGGAGTTCTATTTCTCCACCCACTCGGGCTCCCGGAAACTCACGTGGATGTACAGCGTTTCGAAGGCCGAAATAGAGACTAACTTCTACCGTAAGTCTTACATATTTCAGTCCTCGACTTTCCAGATGATCGTCTTGTTTCAATTCAACGATGCTATCTCCTTCTCGATCCAGCAGCTCCAAGAGAGAACTCAAATACAGAAGAACCTCCTACTCCAGGTTCTGACGACTCTTCTTAAGACTAAAGTCCTTTCGTGTGAGGGAGAATTGAACCAATCCGCCGTCGTCGGTATCAATTCAGAGTTTAGACACAAGAAGACGCGAGTCGACATCAATATCGCTCTGGCCAGCTCAGGAGAGCAGGACGAACCTAAGACCACGAAGTAAGAAGTGGTTCTGGATCGCGAGGTTGTCGTGGAGGCCGCCATGGTGCGTGTTATGAAGTCGAGAAAGCAGCTGAGCCACGAAGATCTCTTAGAGGAGCTGACGTTGTGTCTACGTTCCAGATTCAAGGTGGAGATCAAGCTCTTCAAGAAATGCGTGGAACACCTGATAGAAATGGATTATTTGGAAAGGGGAGATCATAATGGAATTTACAAGTACGTCGTCTAGATTTCTGTTTTATATAATTTGCCTCAATAAAAACTATATCTTATTTTTATATATAAAATTTTGTTTCTCTTATTATTAATTGCAAGATACAAACTAGCGCGAACGGAATTTTAAAGTATTGTGTGCTGTTAGGCGAAATAGCAGAACATATTGAAACCTGATTTGACTGTACGAGCAATGGTGTAAGTCGAATATAATCACATTTACAACAACAATAGCCTTTATTGGGCACACGTGCCATACAGGATTCTCCCGGTAGGACAAAATAATATAATCTCATTCATGGTGTTATTATTTAAAGAAAATATGTAAATATAAATTCACACAATAGGGAATAATTATTTCATCTATCGATTTTGCGCTAGTAGATAGATATAACTAAAAGAAAAAGCGGTCGAGAACGGTCATTATGTATTTCGAACTTCATGCGATTCAATTTGAAACATCTCTCAAGTTGTGTTTCATAAAATACTTACTACCTCACAATCGCTATTTTTGATCTATAAATCTGATTCCAGTTTAAAAATAACTTTATAAGGTACCGCACAAACCTATTTTATGATATTTACAATGATATAGAATGTACAGTTTCTTTATAACATTGTATTAACATATTTACGAGGTTGGGGCCTTGTGGTGTGGGTTCTTGGAGTTGAGATTTCCATTCTTCTGTGGAATTGTCTGCTTTATTAGTTTATTTTTCTGACGACTTCTTTTCATTTAACTTGCTTCCATGTCTGTCTGTCCACAAATCTTGTAATATAATTTTTAGTATACTTCTAGAGCACGTAGAAATCAGAAATTTTGTATACTTTTCAGAACGTGATGTCAATGCAAGTTGACAAATTATCAAACTTGGGGGTTGTCATTACAACCGGAAACGAACCAATTTACAAATTGCCTTTCAAAAAATATATATTTTAATATATGCTTCCAGATTACATAAATGTATGAAATTTTTAACACTAGCTCGGTCCAATGAGCAATACTAACGTAGAAATTGTCAGACTTTGGGTAGTCGAATTGCCGGGAATGAACAAATTTCTATATTTATTTTAAAATCTTATTTGTGGCATACGAAGTCAGGAACTGTAGAAAGTTGTGAATTGATTTTTTCAGCGATTGTTGAATAATTAAACCGAGCTAGAGAGAAATCCGAATATTCAAGTTCTTATTAAAAATCTCCTTGGAATTACAAGCAAAAATCTGGGAAAAATTCAATAAATATTTTATTTATTACAATTGAGTAATCTGATTTCAATATCATCACGCATGTATTTATATTCGTCATAAATATATTTATATATATGATAATATAAAGCCACACATTTCACCACAGCATTATATATAAATAGCCGAATGACCAGGTTTAAATGTTTTTATTCAAATACTATATATTCGTTACAATTATATATTGGCGCTGTGGATGTCACTCTTGTGAAAAGTCCCGGTCCAAACTTTGTATTTTTAAAATATAAAAATAAAAATGTAAATTTTCACAGCGATATTTGAAAATTGTATTATTTATAGAATGTTTTGAAATAACACTTTTTCCTGGAGGCCTGATTATTTTTACTCAATCTATTTATCTGTTATATAATTAGACAATTTGCTTTCAATATCACACATCATGCACACATTTATATTGAATATACCTATATATAGGGGCTCACAACGCATATAAATATATATGGGTAAAATATAACAAGGAGTGTTTAGAAATCACATTCGTTCTAGACCTGTTCGTAGGACGGGATAATGATCTAGTTCTTCATATAATCTAAACCGTGTAGACGTCTTGTTTTTTATAGGCTGTTTCATTACTGTTAACAATTTGCAAGTTTGCAAAATTTCAGACTTCTCGGTGACTATCGTGGCATGAAATAGACTAAAAAATATAAATTGTATAGTTTTTTTTCAAATGAAACTGTTTTTGTAGTGTGTGTAAAGAGCGGCCAGCATTCTATAAAAATGTGGTCGGGAATAGGCTAATTACGATGTTTCCTTTCAATTTTTGTGATCGATTTTTTAATATAATCCCAGACACAGATAGAAGTGTGTGTGTATTAAATTTGGAATATTCGTTTAAAACTGCTTACAAATCGAAGTAATAAATATAAAATTTTGCCTGCTATGAGGTGCCTAAAGCTAGCCAGAATTTCCGCGTGTAAACTTCCGAATTGCCTCAGGCTATTACTTGACTCTTACTGTCATATGCAGTCCATCCCACTATACACCCAATCTACAACTCTGCTGTGTCAAAAGTCACAGCGGTATTCTGGAAAATGAACTAGCACCAAAGAGCTAAGCCTACTGCACCTTCTAACTTATACACTGTCTTTCAAAATCTATCCATCGTTGCCCACAATAAAAGAATTTAGATCACACAGAATCGATCGCTGGATCTATACAATGGATTAAACAACCAGCAAAAAAAAAACTCAGAAGATTAACGCCAAGAATTTTGATCTCAATGCTTCCAAGAATCTAACATGAGTGCACTTCAACAACCATTCTAACAGGCAATGGCCACGCACAAGTATACTCCTCGAAATTTTGAAAGAGGATTGATTTACCCCAACTGATAGAATGAAGACCAAACTGTATGTCATCTCCTCATCTGATCTGATTTCTGATAACAATGAAATCAAACGGCCACTCTTCTACGAATTATAAATATTAACCTGGCATAAATAAAAAATATCTCTATAAAATAAATCTTCTTGACACTATTAATATATTGGACTTCCACAGTCATTGTAATTGAAACCAAAAATACTTAAATCGAACAGACAAAACGAGTGGTTAGTGAGATCTTTAGAAGGCCTATAGAACCTGGATTAATTACATATATATTTCAATATCATTGTATGTGAATAGTTTTATAATTAAATAATAATACTTGGTGTTTATAATATTGATATGAATAATATAAATATTTTTGTGAGATTTTGTATATATTTTAACTTTTTGTTCTCACTAAGTTTTGTAAATTCAAGACTACAAAAACTAACTAAACATTTTTTAAAAAGATTTTTTCTCAGATGCACTAAAAAGGAAAAAATAAAGTACTTTATCTCTACTGTCATTGAGCAATTATATATAAACTAGACGAATGGCCCGGGCAACGCCCGGGTTTTACCCGAGTGCGTTATATTTTAAAAACGTTTTAATTCAAATACTATTCGTTACAATTATAAATTGGCGCCATGGATGTCACTCTTGTGAAACGTCCCGTTCCAAACTGTGTGTTTTTAAAATGTTTTAATTAAAATACTATTCGTTACAATTATAAATTGGCGCCGTGGATGTCTCTCTTGTGAAACGTCCCGCCCCAAACTGTGTGTGTCTTGAAAATATAAAAATAAAAATGTGAATTTTCATAAAGATTTCATCATGTCGATTTTTTTTTTTTGCATTTCACCTACTAAATCGATAGAGATAATTACATTTGCAACATGAACATAGGTATATTGACTAAATAGAAAACTGCATAGTAATAAAGATCATTTTTTAAAGGCACCATATCGTTTTTTTTTTCAATAAAATCGAAACAAAAATTAACGATAAATAACGATAATTGCCTTAAAAAGAAATTGCCTTAAAAAAAGAAACATTCGCGGTGATTTTGTCTTGCATTCGTTTATACAATTATTATATACGAATGACCCGGGCAACGCCCGGGTTTTACCCGATTAAATGCTTTTATTCAAATACTATTCGTTACAATTATAAATTGGCGCCGTGGATGTCATTCTTGTATAATATATAAATGAGTTTTAAAAATTGTAAAAAAAAAAAAAAAATGCATCGGCCGGGAATCGAACCCGGGCCGCCCGCGTGGCAGGCGAGCATTCTACCACTGAACCACCGATGGTTATGAAAAATTCTATCCGTGAGCTTCAGACAGACAAACAAACAGACAGAATAAGGCAAATATATAAGTAGATGCGAATGACCCGGGCAACGCCCGGGTTTTACCCGATTAAATGCTTTTATTCAAATATTATTCGTTACAATTATAAATTGGCACCGTGGATGTTATTCTTGTATAAAATATAAATGAGTTTTAAAAATTGTAAAAAAAAAAAAAAAAATGCATCGGCCGGGAATCGAACCCGGGCCGCCCGCGTGGCAGGCGAGCATTCTACCACTGAACCACCGATGGTTATGAAAAATCCCATCCGTGAGCTTCAGACAGACAGAATAAGGCAAATATATGTCTGTCTGAAGCTCACGGATGGGATTAAATATACTCTCCAATCTCCACTCTGTCACCCCGGAAGCCCTGAACTGGCTGAAGGCCTTGCCTCTCAGACTTTAATGACCGAGAAGTCCTCACTTCTTTTTTCTAGATTTGATTCATTTTGTCTCCTCTCTTATTGTAAAGACGGTGCTGTATCACCTCATAAGCATAAATAAATAAAAGGCAAATATATAAGTAGATATAAATGAGTGAAAATTAAAGCGGCGGGGGACGATCAAATTTAAAAAAAGAGGTTAAAATTTTAGTAAGCACTTATAAAAATCGCTAATCAGCTGCTACATATTAAATCACATTAGGTTCGAAATTCATGATGATCGTTCCTCGTCGCTTTCAGTTTCACTCAGATACATCAAATGACAGTAGTGAGAAAGCATTTTTTATCTTTTTAATGATTTTTAAATAAGAGCTTTTTAAAATGTATTTATATTTATTCCCTTTTCCCCACTTCTCCACGTTTGTTCTTAATCGATATAGAAGCTTTGGTCTCCTTTTTTTGTTTCTTGTTTGTAAATGCAAGTTTCTTGGAAGGTTATACTTTAGAGTTCTGATTTTTCATAGAAGTTGAAAGCTTGTCTTATTATGAAATCATTTATATTTTCTTCTTTTGAGGTCGTTTCTAATGATACTGCTTCTGACAAACCATGGGGCCTCTATTATTTTATTTATTATCTGGTTTTCAAAGCTTTGAATATTTTTCAAGGTAGTTCTGTTTGCGGTTATAAAGACTGGGTGTCCATAGGTTAGAATTGGTCTTATAATAGACGTGTATATGGTGCGTTTGCAGCGTAGGGATAATTTTCTTTTGTTTCCCAAAGGTAAGGCTAGCCTGTGTTGTGCTGCTATTGCGAGATTTATTCGATTCTGGATGTATTCTTGGAAGGTCAGATGTTGATCAAGGATGATGCCCAGATAGTGGACGCTGTCCTTCCATTTTAATGGGTCATCAGAGAAGCCTAGATCATCTGGGTGGATGCTTCATTTTGAGTCTTTTGCCTGAGTAAGAACGACTTCCATTTTTTTGTAGGTCCTATTCAACCCGCTAGTCGTCGCACCAAATATTGACATACACCAGGGATTCTTGAAGTTTTATAAGGCAGTCCCAAAATTTCGTGTTTTTCTTTAAGCATTGTTTTTCTTATTACTTGGAGAATAATATTATTATGGGGAATATACATATTAATACATAATACAAAGACATTATACATAACGGCGAATAATATTATGGCTAATAATATTGGTATTTTAATATTTTGCGAAGGTTTAGGAATTTTTGGGATAACCTGTTAGGTAGATGGTGTCGAAATCGTAAGCTGAAACTAATGTTGCAGCGTCATCTGCGTATAGATGCAGGGACATTCCTCCTGGGCAAGGGTGGTCATCTATGAATATGTTAAAGTAGGTGGAGCCGATGACTGAACCTTGAGGAATTCCTGCTCGAATTTGTCTTGGAGTCGACAGAACGTCTTTGACTTTAACTCTGAAGTGTTTATCGCAAAGAAAACACTTTGTTTTGATGATATCTCCGAGAAGGTTCTTTTTGGACATTTTGTACCAAAGGGCTTCGTGCCAAACTTTTTTGAATGCTTTAGAGATGTCAAAAAAGATGCCTCCTGTTAGTTGTCTTGATTTGTTGGCCCTTCTGATCTTCTCTGTGACAACTACCAGTTGATGGAAGGTGGAACGTTTTAGCTGGAATTCAAATTGTTCGGGCCTTAGGAGATTCTTTTCGTTCTCTGTAAATATACAAAATGCCATTGGTTAAACAAATAGAATAACTCTTTATAGATTTTAATAATATAAACTTTCGTCGTTTTAAGAAAAACTATAATTATTATTTTTTTAATTCTTCATAACATGAATTAAGTTATGATTTTATTTAACCTTTTTTTAAATATTTTATTTCCAACGATCCGCCGACCCGCTAGCTCCCCCTTCTAAATCCCATTGGTATGCTTCTGAAAATATCGATTACATTATTACTTAAGATCATTTATTGGTTAAGAGTTGATTCAAAGAAAAAAACACAGCCACATCAACCAATAGTTCAGTGACGATTTTCTGAAATACATGTAAGTATATAAGTAGAACTAGGGTTCAAAGTATCCATTCCCCAGAAGACAGGAAGTCACTGAAACGTCGGGAATTGAAATAAACCATTAGTTGATGTGGCTGTTTTTCTCTGATTTATCACTTAAAGTACGTTAAAATATAAGTAGTGGTCTACAAATTCACCGTATTTAGTCAGACGTGCTTGCACCTATATTTGATTTTTGAAAAATTAATAAAAGGCTAATACAGTCTACTCTCGTTATAACGCCACTCGATATAACGCCACCCTCGCCTTACGCCGCTTTTTCGTTTTGTCCCGATCGACATCAATGTATTTTTCCCGATATAACGCTACTCCCTCGCTGTTCGCCTTCCGCCGCTGATTTTTCGTATCCCAACAAGCAAAAACCACTCGTTATAGCGCCGCTCACAACGTCCCTCACCCCCGCTCCCCTTTTCCTGTCTGCATTTTTTTTCCGCCAGCGGCACCGGACTTTGCCTGCTGTTGACACAACAGATTGTGTGAACAGCCAGCAGACCCTTTTCCTTCTTGTGCCTGGGACATACACAGTCGCTTCATCCTTTGCTAACGTCAACACAACAACCATTATTCGCGAAGCTATATCTTTCAAAAAAATATATTTTAATTCGATATAAATTTATTAATGGAAAATAAAAAATAAATGAAAAGGTCAGGTGTTGATATTAAAAACAAAGGAGGCATATTCAGTCTGCTCCACGCCGACGAGCGCCAACAGCGCGAAACACGTTCATGGATGGCTTTTCTTGATTTATCAAGAAATTGGGTTGGCCAAATATCAGGAACAGGTTAAATCAATGTTTAGTTGATTTCTGTTACACTAGATGGCGCACTCCCATCTAAAAAGAACATGTGCTCTTGTCAGGATATGCCTTCTTTGTTTTTAATAAATGTATTAATGTAAAATATCTGATTATCAAGATATAATGTTTCACATAGATCTTTTATCTATTCTCTCAATATACATGATGACAACTTCCACCCTACACTCTCATTTTTATGTAAATAATATTAAACTTTTTTATATATATTACTAGCGGACGTACCTGGCTTCGCCCGGGTTTTACCCGAGTAAAGGTTTGTCTAACGAACATTTGTTAAAACAATTCTCTATAAACTTATTAAAAAAATAATAGATATATTTTGATAATTTGAAACTCGTTAATTTGAATCTCTTGATAAAGTGAACATTTTTTCCCGTTCCCTTGAAAAATACTCGATAAGTTGAATAAAATCAATATTAATTGGTTCCCTCGGTAATTGGAAGTTAAAGGAATAGTATCTTGCCTTGAAATTGTATCATTATTCTTGTCTCAAATAAATTGCCGTGTCATCCTGAATTTTTCCATTCCTAATTTTCTACATTACAAAATAATCGTTTTATCTAGTGAACATTTTCCCCGGTCCCTTGAAAAATACTCGATAAGTTGAATAAAATCAATATTAATTGGTTCCCTCGGTAATTGGAAGTTAAAGGAATAGTATCTTTGCCTTGGAATTGTATCATTATTCTTGTCTCAAATAAATTGCCGTGTCATTCTGAATTTTGTCTTTCCTAATTTTCTGCATCACAAAATCATCATTTTATCTATTCTCCCAATATATATGTTGTAGATATATGATAAAATTAACTTTGACTTGTGCGCAATTAATAGGTAGAAATCTTACTTTTGATAAATAATCTTTAAGATAATAAATTTATAGATAAAAAAACTTGTTATCATCATCGCAATGAGGGCGCTGCTTGAGAGTTAAATCTAAAAATCTGCAAATAACTCTAAGGATATTCAAGATATTCATGAAATTATTTTTCAAAAACCTTCCCGGTGATATACCTAATAATATCCCAAAATTTCACGGCGATTGGATGTATGGTTTTTGAATCTATAGAATACAGACAAACAGAGAGAGACAGACAGACATTCAATTTTATATATATAGATAATAGATAATCTTTCAGAAATATATTTTCAATACAATATAATATAATGTGGCTTGTGATTGTAAAACGACATTTGAAAATTATACCGCATGTGTTTCTTTCGACGAAAAATCCAAATATATTCTAAGGAGAAATACTGATTATTTCTTACTTTAGGGATGAGGTATGAAAGGATGAATTGTGAATAGTAATGATAAAATGATATTTTCCGTTTATCATTACTCTTCACAATTCATCCTTTCATACCTCATCCCAAGGTTAGAAATGATCAGTATTTCTCCTTAAAATATATTTGGATTTTTCGTTGAAAAGAAACACATGCGGTATAATTTTCAAATGTCGTTTTACAATATATTTTTAATTTACTTTCTCACGATGACAATGAAAATCTATATATATAAAATTGAATGTCTGTCTGTTTGTCTGTCTGTTTGTTTGTACTCTATAGATTCAAAAACCATACATCCAATCGCCGTGAAATTTTGGGATATTATTAGGTATATCACCGGGAAGGTTTTTAAAAAATAATTTCATGAATATCTTGAATATCCTTAGACTTACTTGCAGATTTGTAGATTTAACTCGCAAGCAGCGCCCCCATTGTGACGATGATAACAAGTTTTCTTATCACTGAGTTTGTTATCTTAAATATTATTTATCAAAAGTAAGATTATCTCAGGATGACACGGCAATGTGACACGGGAAAAAATGTTCACTAGATAAAACTATGATATTCTATATGATATAAAAAGCCAACAATGAAGAGTGAATGTAATATAAAAAGCCAACAATGAAGAATGAATGTAAGATAAAAAGCCAACAATGAAGAGTGAATGTAATATAAAAAGCCAACAATGAAGAGTGAATGTAAGATAAAAAGCCAACAATTAATAGTAAATGTAATATAAAAAGCCAACAATGAAGAGTAAATGTAATATAAAAAGCCAACAATGAAGAATGAATGTAAGATAAAAAGCCAACAATGAAGAGTAAATGTAATATAAAAGCCAACAGAGTGAATGTAAGATAAAAAGCCAACAGAGTGAATGTAAGATAAAAAGCCAACAATGAAGAGTGAATGTAATATAAAAAGCCAACAATGAAGAATGAATGTAAGTTAAAAAGCCAACAATGAAGAGTGAATCTCTCTATCTCTCTATATATATAAAAGTCAATTTCTGTCTGTCTGTCTGTTTCGCGATAAACTCAAAAACTACTGAACCAATTGGTACCAAATTCTGCATGTCGCTTTTTATAAACCTGAGGAAAATTTTCGGCTGCATTTTGATTAGTATTTTTGGCTATTTATTTTTTTCATTTGAAGAACTTTTTTTTACGCGGACTAATCCGGAATGAAATGAATACCTAAATATGGCCATTTTTTTAAGGATCGGTGGTTCAGTGGTAGAATGCTCGCCTGCCACGCGGGCGGCCCCGGTTCGATTCCCGGCCGATGCATTTTTTTTTTTACAATTTTTAAAACTCATTTATATTATCTTATATATATAATTGAATGTCTGTCTGTCTGTACTCTATAGATTCAAAAACCATACATCCAACCGCCGTGAAATTTTGGGATATTATTAGGTATATCACCGGGAAGGTTTTTGAAAATAATTTCATGAATATCTTGAATATCCTTAGAGTTATTTGCAGATTTGTAGATTTAACTCGCAAGCAGCGCCCCCATTGTGACGATGATAACAAGTTTTCTTATCACTAAGTTTGTTATCTTAAATATTATTTATCAAAAGTAAGATTATCTCAGGATGACACGGCAATTTATTTGCGACAAGAATAATGATACAATTCCAAGGCGAAGATACTATTCCTTTAACTTCCAATTACCGAGGGAACCAATTAATATTGATTTTATTCAACTTATCGAGTATTTCTCAAGGGACCGGGAAAAATGTTCACTAGATAAAACTATGATTTTCTAATGTAGAAAATTAGGAAAGACAAAATTCAGTATGACAAGGCACACAGGGACCGGGAAAAAATGTTCTCTTTATCGAAAGATTCAAATTTACGAGTTTCAAATTATCAAAATATATCTTTTTTATTTTTCAATAAGTTTTTAGAGAATTGTTTTAACAAATGTTCGCTAGACAAACTTTCACTCGGATAAAACCCGGGCGAAGCCGGGTACACATCCGCTAGTATTTAATATATATTTTTAATTGAGATATATTTTAAAATATTAAGACCATCATCCATTTGATTGAAATATGAGACTATTTAAAAACGATAAAGCTTATTTTTGATAGCTTGTAATAAAAGGTATATAAAACATTTTGGATCAGTTCTTATTGTTTATTTTTGTTTAAAAATGAAAGGTATTTCATGATATATATATATAAGGACTTGGAAACTATTATTTGTTCCTTTTTAGGTTCTAAATAATGTTTAACTTTTTAACTTAATTGTTAAATCCTACTTGAACCCGAACAATCCACACCCACATCCAAGGTCTTTACACCTTCCTGGGAGAAGAGCGGTCTTGTATGGCCAGTTTTGAATCTGGAAATACAGATTGCTGTCTGTCTGTTTATCCCACATTCCAGAATAGCTCCAGGCCTTTGGTTAAGATGCCAATCTTCATCTAAACCAAAAGCCTGGAGCTATTCTAGAATTTGGGATGTACCGATAGGCAGCAACCTGTATTTCCAGATTCAAAACTGGCCCTACAAGACCGCTCTTCTCCCAGGATGGTGTAAAAACCTTCCCACAATGCATTATCTGCAGAACCAAAGAGGCCTCCCCAGATCACCTCTTGGAATGCATGGAAGCCTCAAACAGGACCTATATTCAAACCCTAACAAGATTATAAATTTAATCTATGAATTTAATCTCCATGTCCTTGTTTATAATTATACAATATATTTGGTAATAAAAAAAAATATTTTATTGAAATGTATATATAAAATCTCAATTTATACAACAAAAATATTGCTTTGAAGATCTAAAAACCTATATATTTTCATATAATAATAATAAACCACAAAAACGTGGTTTGAAAATATCTAAATAGTAATAAAAAACATGAAGAAAAGGTATACATAATAATACATAAAACAGACCATTAAATGATAACAGATCAATTCATATTTATCTCAAATTTAGACAGATTTTTTATTGTAATTCCAAAAAGGGTTTAAATAAAAAGTTTAAATTTTGATTCTTTCCTTCTATTTGGTAATGAAAAATCAGTGAAAAAAAAAAGTCGCAACTCCCAAAAGTTCCCAAGTTGATATCGTGCACCACACACAGAAACAGACATTATATCTATATAGACGACAAGGGAAACCCAGAAATTATCTAAATATATGGATGAAACAATTTTTGCAATATATTATTTCAAAAGTAAAATTTTACTATATTTCTAAGAACTTTCCATTAGCACTAATACACTTGTTCAAACGAAACAAGTCGGTGGACGAGTGGGTAACCCCCTCGATTCCCGACAGTCATGAACCGGGATTGAATCCCGCTTTAAATTATTTTTTAATATGTGAATAACTTTCACATATTATTCATTGTTCAATTATCATGAACTAGGTTGCTCTTGCTGAGCGGTACCTATTAATGTGATTTGAACCAGGTGTTTAAACGAGTGTTGGAGGCGCTTCATAAACACGTCATTTTTACTCCTGAAAACACCGTCGTGCAATGGCGTTTCATGTCGTCGATATTGACAGAAATGTTTAGGTATTCCCTCCCAAAATCCTATCCTACAGCCTCAAAGTGGCGGGAGGGTGTAAACGGGAAGCACAGGACGTCGGGAGTTTAACTCCTGGTAGGGCCACCCTGTGCTACATACCCGGCTAATGTAGGAAGGTATCAATTGGTAGCGTCTGTTCTCCATAGGAACGGCTACACTCCATGTCAGGAGCGGTCAACCAAAAGAAGCAAAGTCACACTGCGTGGCACATCCAGGTCTTCAGACCAGCAGCAGGTGCACCCCTATTTCCTTCCCCATGATGTCTATATATAATAGAAAAGCTGAAACAATGGGGCCTCTTGGAGATCGTTTAACCGACTTGAGGAATAAGCAACAACAACATGTTTGAGTACTTTTCATCATCTTGAACAGTAAACAATCCGGGGAAGCAAATGAGGTGAGTAGGACTCCAAGTTAGACAGGCCTGAACTTAGCAATCGCCTTAACTCACGATGCCAATTCCTTGCTCCAACTCTTCGCATTGTCCAATCAACCGTCAAACCTCTCTCACTATGTGCGCTATAACAAAAAGATCCAGCAAAGCATTCGAATTCGTGCATTGTTCTGCGTTGATCTATATTGATGTAGTTATGTTGTCGCCGGTTTGAAGAGTTCAAAGATTACCGCACAGAGCTGATCTTTAATACTCATTTTTTCCTTTCTTCGCAGCGAAAAACCCAATTAACACTCAATTTTGACTAAGAGCACGCTATTTATAGGCTGTTTACACAATCGCAATAGTTTATGCTGAGTTCATGCCGAGTAGAACACAAAACCTCACAGACTCACGTTTAAAACAGTCGTTTTTCTGTCAAATGGACACTAAAGGTACCCACACAGAACTGTCACAGAAACCACACTTGTTGTCTGTTGACGCCGTTTTGTACACTAATTCAGGAGAGCTCTTAAGAGAGTTCATTTGTTGCACAAACTGTTACTTCTAGTACACGTACATTTCCAGTTATTTATTATATCGTATATCTTGAAATAATATAGATATAGGATTTAGTTTGAAAAATAATATTTTGTTAAAATCATTTTCTTCGCAATAATTTACATTAGGTAGTTTCTTTATTAAATATCCCTATATATATATATAAGTCACTGTATGCATGTATGTTTGTCGGCTATACATGTCCACAATACGTAACTAATTTGGCTGAAATTTTAACAATATATAGAGTTGAATCTGGAAAAACTTATAGGCAATTTTTCAGGCTTCTATCTCTAAAATCCTTGGATTTATTAACAAATTATTAACATATTTCCCTATTTCACTCGCAACCAGCGCCTCACTGCGGTTACTGCGAGAAGTAAAGTTGGGGAAGGATGGACCACGTGGAGCGAAGGGGAGGCGGAGCGGGACGTTTTACACGAGTGACCTTGAGTGACGTAATGACGGCGTAGGGGCAAGAAATCACTTGCTATCATTTTAAATATATATCAAATTGAAAATATATTCATATAAAAATCAAAATAATACAATTTTCATTTATAATTGTAGCGAATAGTATTTGAATAAAAACATTTAATCGAGTAAAACCCTGGCGTTGCCCGGGTCAGTCGGCTAGTCTACTTATATATTTGCCTTATTCTGTCTGTTTGTCTGTTTGAAGCTCACGGATGGGATTTTTCATTACCATCGGTGGTTCAGTGGTAGAATGCTCGCCTGCCACGCGGGCGGCCCGGGTTCGATTCCCGGCCGATGCATTTTTTTTTTTTTTACAATTTTTAAAACTCATTTATATATTATACAAGAATGACATCCACGGCGCCAATTTATAATTGTAACGAATAGTATTTGAATAAAAGCATTTAATCGGGTAAAACCCGGGCGTTGCCCGGGTCATTCGTATATAATAATTGTATAAACGAATGCAAGACAAAATCACCGCGAATGTTTCTTTTTTTTAAGGCAATTTCTTTTTAAGGCAATTGTCGTTATTTATCGTTAATTTTTGTTTCGATTTTATTGAAAAAAAAACGATATGGTGCCTTTAAAAAATGATCTTTATTACTATACAGTTTTCTATTTAGTCAATATACCTAAGTTCATGTTGCAAATGTAATTATCTCTATCGATTTAGTAGGTGAAATGCAAAAAGAAAATCGACATGATGAAATATTTATGAAAATTCACATTTTTATTTTTATATTTTCAAGACACACACAGTTTGGGGCGGGACGTTTCACAAGAGAGACATCCACGGCGCCAATTTAAAATTGTAACGAATAGTATTTTAATTAAAACATTTTAAAAACACACAGTTTGGAACTGACGTTTCACAAGAGTGACATCCATGGCTCCAATTTATAATTGTAACGAATAATATTTGAATTAAAACGTTTTTAAAATATATGCGCACTCGGGTAAAACCCGGGCGTTGCCCGGGCCATTCGTCTAGTATATTATAAAATATTAAGTATAACTAATATTGCTATACCTGCATAACAGACCAAAAATACCTATTAAGGTTAATAACAATATAATTAGGCCGGTCAAGCAAGTAAAAATTCTGGGAATGGAATTCTCAAATCATAAATGGAAAAATAAAGTTAAATTTACTCCGCATGTAAATGATATTCTGCGTAAGGCAGGGCGTATGAAAAATTTATTATGTTCACTAAGCGGCAATATGTGGGGTTTAGATACTCAAAAGAGATTAACTTTATATAAAACAATAATAAGGCCTGTACTTACATACGGTTCAGAAATTTGGTTTAAATTTTTAAACAATTGTTCTAAACAAAAACTGAATTCCATGCAGTACCAGATCATTTTTTTGGGCAGTTAGAGCATATAAAACCACTTCATCAAACTGTGTGCTTAGTTTGGCAAAAATTCCACTCCTAACAGACTATATAGAATCTAGAATAATCAAATATGATCTAGCTCAACTGTCCAATGAAGATCTAATTACTTACGAACCCCATGCTCCAAGTATAGTCAAATCATTCTTACACGCAAAAATGAAAGAAATTTTTGATAATACTAATGAAATTTTCAGAAGCTTTTTCGTATCTGGAATCCCAAGATTTTTCCTTCCAAATTTTTATAATATCCAATTCATTACAGATCATGACAATTTTGGGAAATTTTTGGCAACTATTGGCGCGGTGAAGGAACCAGGATGCTTCTGCGGAGGTGAAATTCAGGACTCGAAACATCTACTTATGAATTGCCCAATTATACGGTTTTATAGGGAAAACAAATTTGGTTGTATTGGACAGCTTGATGAATTTGTAGACGATAAAGAGAGGTGTAAAAATTTTATCAATTTTGCAAATTTATTTACAACTTTCTTTTATATTGAAAAAGGGAGAGGAAAACTTAGAAGGAAAAGAATTGCGATGCTTGCTTTGTGTGTTTTGCTTTGTTGTTTGTTTTTCTCTTTGGACAATTTTCTTTGGTTAATTATGTAAAATAATGAATTGAAAAGGATTGTATATAGCCGATTTGTTGTGAAGTAGAGAGAGGTATCGACGCAAATATCCCTGAGTTTGGGATATCGCGTTTCATGACGTTAATAAAATTGTTCAATTAATATTGAGAAGTTTGTGGAATTCAAATTTTATTCAATGATTGCACACCTCAAGAAGCTAATTTGAGCCAAATTTCTTTTTTTTTATTTCTATGCCCACTAGGGCGAATCGCGAATATTTTTAATTAAGCTTTATAAAGAGATGAGGGACTTTTAATGATGCTTAAGACGGGCTGTCGTTATAGATAGGTTTGTTTAACGAGCCCATTCATCTAATAAGTATGCAATAATTTATTTAAAAGGTATATATTGGATCAAAATATAATTTATTTACTAATATTACAGTTGGCTGAACGCCAACCTTTTTCAAGGTACTATAACGTATTTATGTGTCAATAACAAACTCTCAGCTCCACATCACGGCCTCAATAACGTCTATTGACGTTATGTGGCGCTGAGTTTGTAGTTAACATAAATATGATGAAACACCTTGAAAAAGTTTGGTATTCAAGCAACTGAAATATTTATAAATAAATTATTTTTGATTCAATATATTCCTTTTTACATGGTTGTCCCCAAAGTTCGTAAACATTCGCAAACAAAAAATTTGAAATACCAATATTATTCGCCGTTATGTATAATGTCTTTGTATTATTTATAAAAAGTAATTGTATTATGTATTCGCCATAATAATATTATTCGTAAAGAGTAATAAGAAAAACAACGTTTTATGAAAAACACGAATTTTTGGGACAACCTTATAATTAAAGATCTATTTATGGATTGTCCTATATTCCCAAAACATTTATACAATACTAATATTTATTGTTAAAACAATATTTTCTTGGAGAGTATCTACTCAGTAAGGTTGATGCAGAGTCATATTAGGTTAGTTGTGATAGTCAATTTCATTTAAGAGAACATTTTAATAGCCTTAGCACAAATAATGATCCTTCCTACCTAGTAAATATGGATTATCAGTACCTATCGAATCAGTGGTTGAACTACATGTAAATATGCGTGCGCCTTATGATAGGCCAAAACAAAAGCGCTTTGCATATGACGGTGCATGTTTTAGTTGAAATATAATATATATATTTTTATTTTTAGAGCGCTATATGTCCCCTAGGGACACTTGCGCTTTAAAGTTAAACAAAACATTGAAATAAAAGAAAGATATTAGAAATATGTACAAGAATTAGTATGCAAGATATTAGATTTATTCAATTAAAACTATGCTAAGCAGAGTTAATTTGTTAAATTCAAATGGTTGATCTCAAAATCCCACCATGGAATAATTATCTGAGTTTCATTGGTTAGAATATCAATATTTAATATTCAATTTTTTTTTAATTACAGAATATTTTCACACAATGAGTTTCTTTTTATTTCAAAACGCTAGCTTTCAAGCGATAATCGCTCTTCAACGGGCTTAATAAAACAATATTGACTATATCCTACAAGAATTGGTATGTATTTTTTTAATTCAATAAATCACGGTATCTATACAAGCGTTATAATACTGAATAACACTTGGCTTAATAATAAAAATTTATATGATACATATCTATTTATTTTTAAACCCAAATGTATGAAACTTCCCAATGTTTTATAAATTTGAAAAAAAAAGGACTATTTATTTTATTAAATAATATATTATTCAGGTTATAAATGATATTTTTTAAATTTAAATAAAAACAGATTTATATGTGTTATATATATTGTGTTTATTTTCATTAATGATTTTATTTCTAATATGTGCATGGCTTTTCTCTAAATAAAATTTACGCTCCAGGAACCTGGGTTATAAATATCTATCTGGATAAAATTGTGAATTAAAACATTTAAATATAATATCTAAGAGTAAAGATGGAATCTCACTGGAAAGTCATCCAAGCTGGCCTACACGATCTCTATCATGGTGAGCCATTCAGTGCAAATAGACGGAACGAGATGATTCAGGCCATCGTGAAGCACTGTAGGTACAGTGTCCGACCAAGAGTAGAGGGGCTTATAAGATACGATACCGAGTTTCTGGGCTTCAGCGAACTCTACAAACGTGTGGTTAACTTTATCAACATCTACCTGGAGTCGCTCTGTAGAAAGATGAATAAAGAATTATGTACGGAAAACATAGTCAAGGTATATATCGAGACGTTTACGTCTTTTTCAAGCTACAAGCCTTAAAGTGAATTACTATTTTCATTAGCTGAACAATACTTGGGCCAATGAAGTATACAACTCGGGATATTCCCCAGTCCGTTCCATCTACCAGAAGTGTCTTATGTGCTGGATAAATAAGGTACTTCGGTTCTTCAGTTCGGACCTGAGGATCACAGTTCTCACTCAAATAGAAAGAGAAAGGTTGGGAAAGTCTGCGGATCCAGAGGTTATCAAGAACGTGATGGACATGTATCTGGTACTAGACGAAAATAACAAGATTTTTGAACCTTTCATTCAAGCCTACAAGGATGAATTTGAGGCTGGATACATCGAATGTACAAAAGAGTTCTACACGGCGGAGGGCGCGCAGTTTTTCAAATCTCACCCCGTGATGGAATACTTGGCTCTGGTGGAGAGTAGGATGGCGGAGGAGCGTTCTCGAGTTGATCGCTACTTCCACCCTTCAACCCATCAACCTCTTAGAGCCGCCTGCCAAGATGTGCTGATCCTTAAACACATGGATCTGCTGAAGGCGGAGTTCGCCAGGCTGATTTCAGAGCGTAAGCACGAGGACATGTCCCAAATATTACGTATTCTAGACCCAGTGCAGTATTCTGAGATGTGCCTCATTTTGGAAAACATCGTGGAAGCGGAGGGTCGAGACATTCTGGAGAAAAACAAAGATATGGTGCTCAATGACATTGAGTTATATTTCTCACTGATTGTTAAAGTTCGCGACAAGTTCAACACCTTGCTCGAGAAGGCTTTAAATAATGAAACCCAAGCATTTAAAGCTATAGAACGAGCACACAAAAAATTTATCAACTCCAACTGCGTCACGCTCACTCATAAAACTGCGGATATCAATGCAGAATTTCTAGCGCAGTACTCGGACAGCTTGTTGAACCAGAAGGGTATGAGTGAGGAAGACACTGAAGAGGCCATAGACAAAGTTGGGACCATCCTCAGTTACATAGAGAGTAAGGACATCTTCCTTGCGCACTACCTGAATCTGACGACAAAGAGGCTGATCCTGAACAACACCCGAGGACATGATCTGGAAACCAAACTGCTGGCCAAAATTAAGGAGAGAAGTGAGGACGAAATAACGTTCAAGTTAGAGAGAATGATGGCTGACTACAAGGTAAGCAAGAACCACAAGGAGAACTTCGACCAATTTCTGAAACAAAAGGACCCAACTTTCAAGGTGAAGATGGAAGTCACCCTTCTCACAGATGGGATCTGGCCTCATCAAGAAGAAAGGAAATGCTCCATGCCGTTTGAGATTGAATGGGGGGTCAGCCTGTTCCAGGAGTTCTATTTCTCCACCCACTCGGGCTCCCGGAAACTCACGTGGATGTACAGCGTTTCGAAGGCCGAAATAGAGACTAACCTCTACCGTAAGTCTTACATATTTCAGTCCTCCACTTTCCAGATGATCGTCTTGTTTCAATTCAACGATGCTATCTCCTTCTCGGTCCAGCAGCCCCAAGAGAGAACTCAAATACAGAAGAACCTCCTACTCCAGGTTCTGACGAATCTTCTTAAGACTAAAGTCCTTTCGTGTGAGGGAGAATTGAACCAATCCGCCGTCGTCGGTATCAATTCAGAGTTTAGACACAAGAAGACGCGAGTCGACATCAATATCGCTCTGGCCAGCTCAGGAGAGCAGGACGAACCTAAGACCACGAAGAAAGAAGTGGTTCTGAATCGCGAGGTTGTCATGGAGGCCGCCATGGTGCGTGTTATGAAGTCGAGAAAGCAGCTGAGCCACGAAGATCTCTTAGAGGAGGTGACGTTGTGTCTACGCTCCAGATTCAATGTGGATATCGAGCTCTTCAAGAAATGCGTGGAACACCTGATAGAAATGGATTATTTGGAAAGGGGAGATCATAATGGAATTTACAAGTACGTCGTCTAGATTTCTGTTTTATATAATTTGCCTCAATAAAAACTATATCTTCTTTTTATATATATAATTTTGTTTCTTTTATTATTAATTGCAAGATACAAACTAGCGCGAACGGAAATTTAAAGTATTGTGTGCTGTTAGGCGAAATAGCAGAACATATTGAAACCCGATTTGACTGTACGAGCAATTGTGTAAGTCGAATATAATCACATTTACAACAACAATAGCCTTTATTGGGCACACGTGCCATACAGGATTCTCTCGGTAGGACAAAATATTATAATCCCATTTATGGTGTTGTTATTTAAAGAAAATATGTAAATATAAATTCACACATAAAGGGTATAATTATTTCATCTATCGATTTTGCGCTAGTAGATATAACTAAAAGAAAAAGCGACCGAGAACGGTCATTATGTATTTCGAACTTCATGCGATTCAATTTGAAACATCTCTCAAGTTGTGTTTCACAAATTACTTACTACCTCACAATCGCTATTTTAGATCCATAAATCTGATTCCATTTTAAAAATAACTTTATCAGGTACCGCTCAAACCTAGCTTATGATATTCACAATGATATAGAACGTACAGTTTCTTTATAACATTGTATTAACATATTTACGAGTTTGGGGCCTTGTAGTGTGGGTTCTTGGAGTTGAGATTTCCATTCTTCTTGGAATTGTCTGCTTTCTTAGTTTATTTTTCTGTCCACTTCTTTTTATTTAACTTGCTTCCATGTCTGTCTGTACACAAATCTTATAATAGAATTTTTAGTATACTTCTAGAGCACGTAGAAATCAGATATTTTGTATACTTTTCAGAACGTGATGTCAATGCAGGTTGACAAATTATCAGACTTGGGGGTTGTCATTACAACCAGGAACGAACCAATTTACAAATTGCCTTTCAAAAAATATCTAATTTTAATATTGTTACACCAGGTTGCGGCTTGGCAGACTCTTCAGCCTGGATTCTCTCCTGTGCTGGGTCTTGCATCTTACCAGAGCGTGTTTCAACCATCCTACAAATTTATAAAAGGGAATAACGAGATAAGTCTTCTTTAAGTAGCCACCAGAATCCTTTATTTATTTTCTCACATCAAAGAGAGCAGTGAAGTCACAGTGTACCTAAATACAAATGATGATAAATTAATAATCTGTTTTAAATAAATATCATAGAATATTTTATATAAAAATAAATAAATATATAATTTAAATTTCAAATATATTAAAACTAATATAAGAAATACGCCATTAATCATGATGTAACACTTCCCCCTCTCCAGAGGTCGTCACGTCCTCGTGATTGACCTCATCAATTCTTTCAAAATAGGGTTTGATTCTTGAGACATGGACAATCAATGGGTCTTGGCCAGGATTATCTTTTGGTTCAATTAAGTAATTTACGTTGGACATCTTCTTTAATATTCTATATGGGCCAAAATATTTTCTCAGTAGTTTCTCACACTTTCCTATTTTCCTAATTGGTGTCCAAACTGCTACTAATTCTCCTGGTTCGTAGCTTCTTTCCATGTGTTTCTTGTCATAGTTCTTTTTCATTCTTTCTTGAGTCTTTATTGTGTTGTTAATAACTAATTTTCTTGTTATGTTTATTTTGTCTAAGTGATGTTTTATGTATTCATCATAATCATCTTTGTCAATGTCCACCGAGATATTCCTGTCGTCCAAAAGAGACGTGGGTTCTCTTCCAAACATCAGGAAAAAGGGAGAATATCCTGTGGTTTCCTGAATTGTAGTATTGTAAGCGTGAGTGATGAATGGGAGTATTTCGTCCCAATTTTTCTGATCAGTGTTCACATACATACTGAGCATATTGATCAATGTTCTATTTAACCGCTCTGTCAATCCATTAGTCTGGGGATGATAGCTCGTTGTGAAGCAATGTTTAATCTTGCACGTTTTCATCACCTCTTTCATTAAATTACTGGTAAATTGAGAGCCTCTGTCACTAATAAGATATTGTGGGGCTCCGTGCCGAAGAAAAATATCCTCTACTAGAAATTTAGAAACTTCTTTCACTGTTGCTTCCGAGACTGCTCTTGTTTCTGCATATCTAGTGTAGTAGTCCGACAGCACGATTATCCATTTTTTCCTGTTTTTCGTAGATGGTAGTGGACCAACAAAGTCAATTCCAATTCTTTCGAAAGGAAAGTTGGCTGGGGGGATGGGCTGTAGTAGTCCAGAAGGTAATTGGTTTGAGCCTTTCCTACTTTGGCAAAGGTGACACGTCCTAACGAATTCTGAGACATCCTTTAGCATGGATGGCCAAAAGTATTTACTCTTTATTCGGTACATGGTTCTGGCGACGCCCAGATGGCCATTCGACATATGATTGTGATATTCTTTCATAATTTCTCTCTTTTTATTCTCTGGAACCACAAGCAACCACGCCCTGCCTTCAGGGTTCGGGTTTTTCTTAAAGAGGCATCCATCTTCTTCTTTAAAGTTTTGCGCAATTGATCGCCTGCTTCCATTAAGGTTTTTCTTAACACTTTCGATAAATTTATCCTCTTCGTCTGTTATTTGATTTAAAAATAGCCTTTCAAAATCCTCATCCCAATCAGTTTCTGGTAAGGGCCCCCTAGATAAGCCATCGGCGTCCAGATGCTTCTTTCCCGATTTATGTATTATATCGAAGTCATATTCTTGAATTTTCAATGCCCATCTTGCCAATCGACCTGTTGGATCCTTCAAGTTTTTGAGCCAGCATAAGGCGTGATGGTCTGTTACTATTTTAAAGTGTCTTCCATAAAGGTAGGGTCGTAATTTTGACATTGACCAGACAACGGCCAGACATTCTTTTTCAGTGGTTGAATAATTTTGCTCCGCTTTACTTAGGGTACGACTCAAATATGAGATCACCTTCTCTTCACCACCGATGTCTTGGACAAGTGTTGCACCTATGCCGATGTTGGACGCATCAGTATGAACATAAGTAGGTGCATTTGGATTGAAGTGACCTAAAATTGGTGGACTTAATAGTGCTGTTTTTAGGGTTTGAAACGCTTCCTCTTGTCTTTCTGTCCAGGTAAATGATACACTTTTTTTTATAAGGTTGGTCAAAGGGTCAGCAATTTTTGAAAAGTCTTTGATAAATTTTCTATAATATGAACACATTCCCAAAAAGGATTGTACTTCTTTGACCTTTTTGGGTCGAGGAAAATTTCTGACAGCTTTGATGTTATGTTCCGCGGGTTTTATACCATGTTTGCTCGTTATATAGCCGAGAATCTCCAATTCTTCAAAAGCAAATCGGCATTTTTTGTCGTTTAAACCTTAAATTAGATTCACGAAAACATCTAAAAACAGCTTCAAGTCTTTTGAGGTGCGTTGGAAAATCCGGGCTATATATGATAACATCATCCAGATAACACAAACAAATTTGCCATCTCAGATTTCCAAGCATATTCTCCATATTTCTCTCAAAGGTAGCAGGCGCGTTACAAAGTCCAAAAGGCATCACGTTGAATTCATATAATCCATGCGCTGTAGTGAAAGCTGTTTTCTCTTTGTCTCTTTCTTCGACTTCAACTTGCCAATATCCAGATCTGAGGTCTATTGCTGAGAAGTGTGTAGATCCTTGGAGAGTATCCATAACTTCGTCTATTCTAGGGATCGGATAGACATCTTTTACTGTCACATTATTCAGTTTTCTGTAGTCCACACAAAATCTGTATTTACCACCTCGCTTCTTGACCAATATTACTGGAAAAGACCAGGGGCTAGAAGATGGCCTAATTATGCCTTCTGTAAGCATCTCGTCAATTTGCTCTTTTATAATATCTCGTTCTTTAGCACTTACCCGGTAAGGCTTGTGTTTAATTGGCTTCGCGTCTTCTGTGTCTATCCGATGTTTTGCCAAATTGGTTCTCCCTAATCTCGATGAAAAAAGATCTCCATACCTTTCTAAAACTTGTTTTAACTCCTTCTGTTCCTTTGGTGAAAGATTTTCGTTTATTTGGAATCTAGGTTCTTCGTTCTTTTCTACCTCTCTTTCTCGACTCACATTTATTTTCGCTGGACTACTTCCAAAAGCCAATGTTTGGTTTTTCATTATTTTTAACGGTCGAGGATACGGATTAGTTATCCAGATGTGTGTTTCCCTATTTATAACATTGATCAAGCTTCTTGCTAGACGAAGTCCATTTGTTTGAAACATTTTGCTGCTCTCCTCGATAATATATTCTCCATCCTCTGTTTCTACCAATGCCTTGATCAATTTCATGGAACCTTCCGGTACAATGGAATCCTTGGCACTCTTTATTTTCAACATTTCAAAATTGATTTCGTCATGATTATTCGTCAAATCATATTTTATAGTTTCTTGCTTACAATCTATTTTTGCGTTCATTTTCTTAAGGAAATCTCTCCCAAGAATTAATGTCCGTAAATGCGTTTTCAATATCACAAAGTTGTGTGATAATGTTTCGTCATCAATTTTTATATTTAAAAATATACTTCCTACCATGTCCAATTTTTTTCCATCGGGTCCTGCACAAATTTTTGCGAGTTTACTTATACCATGGCCTGTATCGAGGGCCGTTCTGAGGTCGACCACTGAGAGGTCAGCACCTGTATCAACCAAAGCTTCAAAAGTCCCTATCTTGTCCACATTAATTTTTAATTTGTATTTAGGGTCCAACTTCTTGATTCCGTTTATGGTCGACTTGCTTTGATTGACAGATTCAGGCGCGACGCTTAGTTTAAATCTTCCAACACGGAATATCTATTCCGGGTAGGAATATTTGTCTGTGTGCTATGACATACATCAGCATAAAGCCGAGGTCCTGATTTCTCTGATATTTCATTCATTTGGCATTTTTCTTCGACCTTCTCTTGGGTATCTGCTGGATCCTCTTCTAGGATTCTTATAAACTTGACCCTACAATAACGGGCCACGTGCCCTGGCTTGTTACATTTAAAGCAGATTGGTCTTCCATCTTCCGTCCTATTTTTGCTCACTTCTTGGCTTTTATTGTAAGTGTTTCTCTGAAGGTTTGGTTTCGGCACAAAGTTAGGATTATAAGGACGTCTAGGGGTAGAGGGCTGGGGAAAGTTGTTTCGATACTGTCTGGGGGTAGGATGGGAGTCGTTCTTGTAATTATTGGAAACAGGGGCTTGGGGCCTGGAAGTGGTCTGGTAGTTTCGTGCGGCAGTCGGCGGCACGTACCTCGATTGTTGTTGGGGTCTAGAATAGCGTGGACCGTTATATAGGTTTCTGGATTTCTCCACACGTTCCCGATACTTCTTTTCAAAAGAATCCATTTTCTTGCACACGACAAGAAGGTCATCGGTCGTTTTAGGAGGGTTCAGGTAGAGCGCGAATGAGTACTCTTTTTTCAGTCCTCCAATAACATGTTCAATTTTTGTTTCTTCTTCCATTGCGGGGTCAACCTTGTTGCACAACACTAGAATGTCTTCCGCGAACCTGATTGCTGGTTCATTCCAGTGTTGCATTCTGTTGAGCTTCATTCTAAGTTCTTCTTTATTCGCGTCCAAAGAAAAATCCTGAATGAGGCGGATTTTAATATTTTCCCAGCTCGTGAAACTAGCTTTGTGTAAATTCAACCAGGTTTTAGCGCTTCCCGTCATGTTCATGGCGGCATAACGAGAGATAATGTAGTCTGCCCAATGGTACAAGAAGCCAATTTCTTCAAGAGATTCAATCCATGGGCGAGGGTCTTCCGTTCCATCATACTTGGGGATGTCGATGTTGGGATTCAGGACAACTGGGTCGGAACTAGCATCTCTACCAATTGTTACACCAGGTTGCGGCTTGGCAGACTCTTCAGCCTGGATTCTCTCCTGTGCTGGGTCTTGCATCTTACCAGAGCGTGTTTCAACCATCCTACAAATTTATAAAAGGGAATAACGAGATAAGTCTTCTTTAAGTAGCCACCAGAATCCTTTATTTATTTTCTCACATCAAAGAGAGCAGTGAAGTCACAGTGTACCTAAATACAAATGATGATAAATTAATAATCTGTTTTAAATAAATATCATAGAATATTTTATATAAAAATAAATAAATATATAATTTAAATTTCAAATATATTAAAACTAATATAAGAAATACGCCATTAATCATGATGTAACAATATATGCTTCCAGATTACATAAATGTATGAAATTTTTAACACTAGCTCGGTCCAATGAGCTATACTAGCGTAGAAATTGTCAGACTTTGGGTAGTCGAATTGCCGGGAATGAACAAATTTCTATATTTATTTTAAAATCTTATTTGTGGCATACGAAGTCAGGAACTGTAGGAAGTTGTGAATTGATTTTTTTTAGCGATTGTCGAATAATTAAACCGAGTTAGAGAGAAATACGAATATTCAAGTTCTTATTAAAAATCTCCTTGGAATTACAAGCAAAAAGCTGCGAAAAATTCAATAAATATTTTATTTGTTACAATTGAGTAATCTGATTTCAATATCATCACGCATGTATTTATATTCGTCATAAATATATTTATATATATGATAATATAAAGCCACACATTTCACCACAGCATTATATATAAATAGCCGTTTTTATTCAAATACTATATATTCGTTACAATTATATATTGGCGCTGTGGATGTCACTCTTGTGAAAAGTCCTGGTCCAAACTTTGTGTTTTTAAAATATAAAAATAAAAATGTAAATTTTCACAGCGATATTTGAAAATTGTATTATTTATAAAATGTTTTGAAATAACACTTTTTCCTGGAGGCCTGATTAATTTTACTCAATCTATTTATCTGTTATATAATTAGACAATTTGCTTTCAATATCACACATCATGCACACATTTATATTGAATATATCTATATATAGGGGCTCACAACGCATATAAATATATATGGGTAAAATATAACAAGGAGTGTTTAGAAATCACATTCGTTCTAGACCCGTTCGTAGGACGGGATAATGATCTAGTTCTTCATATAATCTAAACCGTGTAGACGTCTTGTTTTTTATAGGCTGTTTCATTACTGTTAACAATTTGCAAGTTTGCAAAATTTCAGACTTCTCGGTGACTATAGTGGCATGGAATAGACTAAAAAATATAAATTGTATAGTTTTTTTCAAATGAAACTGTTTTTGTAGTGTGTAAAGAGCGGCCAGCATTCTATAAAAATGTGGTCGGGAATAGGCTAATTACGATGTTTCCTTTCAATTTTTGTGATCGATTTTTTAATATAATCCCAGACACAGATAGAAGTATTAAATTTGGAATATTCGTTTAAAACTGCTTACAAATCGAAGTAATAAATATAAAATTTTGCCTGCTATGAGGTGCCTAAAACTAGCCAGATTTTCCGCGTGTAAACTTCCGAATTGCCTCAGGCTATTACTTGACTCTTACTGTCATATGCAGTCCATCCCACTATACACCCAATCTTCAACTCTGCTGTGTCATGGTCACAGCGGTATTCTGGGAAAATAACTAGCAGACCAAAGAACTAAGCCTACTGCACCTTCTAACTTATACACTGTCTTTCAAAATCTATCCATCGTTGCCCACAATAAAAGAATTTAGATCACACAGAATCTATCGATGGATCTATACAATTGATTATACAACCAGCAAAAAAAACTCAGAAGATTTACGCCAAGAATTTTGATCTCAATGCTTCCAAGAATCTAACATGAGTGCACTTCAACAACCATTCTAACAGGCAATGGCCACGCACAAGTATACTCCTCGAAATTTTGAAAGAGGATTGATTTACCCCAACTGATAGAATGAAGACCAAACTGTATGTCATCTCCTCATCTGATCTGATTTCTGATAACAATGAAATCAAACGGCCACTCTTCTACGAATTATAAATATTAACCTGGCATAAATAAAAAATATCTCTATAAAATAAATCTTCTTGACACTATTAATATATTGGACTTCCACAGTCTCATTGTAATTGAAACCAAAAATACTTAAATCGAACAGACAAAACGAGTGGTTAGTGAGATCTTTAGAAGGCCTATAGAACCTGGATTAATTACATATATATTTCAATATCATTGTATGTGAATAGTTTTATAATTAAATAATAATACTTGGTGTTTATAATATTGATATGAATATTTAAATATATTTGTGAGATTTTGTATATTTTAACTTTTTGTTCTCACTAATTTTTGTAAATTCAAGACTACAAAAACTAACTAAACATTTTTTAAAAATATTTTTTCTCAGATGCACTAAAAAGGAAAAAATAAAGTACTTTATTTCTACTGTCATTGAGCAAATAGATATAAATGAGTGAAAATAAAAGCGGCGGGGGACAATCAAATTTTAAAAAAGAGGTTAAAATTTTAGTAAGCACTTATAAAAATCGCTAATCAGTGGCTACATATTAAATCACATTAGGTTCGAAATTCATGATGATCGTTCCCCGCCGCTTTCAGTTTCACTCAGATACATCTAATGACAGTAGTGAGAAAGCATTTTTTCCCTTTTTAATGCATTTTAAATGAGAGCTTTTCAAAATGTATTTATATTTATTCCTTTTTTCCCCACTTCTCTACGTTTGTTCTTAATCGATATAGAAGCTTTGGTCTCCTTTTCTTTGTTTCTTGTTTGTAAATGCAAGTTTCTTGGAAGGTTATACTTTAGCGTTCTGATTTTTCATAGAAGTTGAAAGCTTGTCTTATTATGAAATCATTTATGTTTTCTTCTTTTGAGGTCGGTTCCAATGATACTGCTCAATCCTTCTGGAATGCCATTGCATCCTTCAGAAAAAAACCAATAATACAAGGTGAGATTGATATAAAAGAATGGTTTTTATTTTATAAAAATTTACTGAACAAAGAAAATAAAGAAGCTACTTTTACGGTAAACCAGATGATCGGTTGGAAAGATCCAGATTTAGACGCGGAAATAACCCTTGAAGAGATCCATGATGTAGTAAAAAAACTAGCGAACGGCAAAGCAGTGGGACTCGATGGTATACCAAATTAGTTGCTAAAGAATTTACCAATACCGACTTTAAATAAATTGAAAAACCTATTCAACAAAATAATGTCCACAGAAAAATACCCGCAACTCTGGACGAACTCAATAGTACACCCTATATATAAAAGCGGTGATAAGAATAACCCAACAAATTACAGAGGGATTGCCCTCTGCAGTAATATATCTAAATTATTTACTACAATACTAAGAAACAGATTAAACAACTGGATAGAAAAAAGAATGATTATTTTAGAAAACCAAGCAGGTTTCCGTAAGAACCGATCATGCACTGACCACATAATACTACTGAATTCACTCATCCAATTATCTCTGAGAAGAAAACGAGGCAAGCTATATGTCTTCTTCGTCGATTTGACTAAAGCTTTCGACACAGTCCCACATGATTTACTTTGGCAAAAATTGCATAAAATGGGCATTAGCAATAAATTTGTAATGCTGATAAAAAACTTTTACCAAGAAGCTAAGATCACTATCCGATGGAAAGGACAATATTCAAATAATGTGAAAATTAATTCTGGAGTGTTGCAGGGAGAATCACTTTCCCCACTTTTATTTATACTATATATGGCCGACCTAATAGAACTTTATAAAAACTCAGCACTTACAGGATTTCATCTCCCTGATTTTGGCGTTTTACACCTACTTATGTATGCGGATGACATAGCCATAATTGGAGAATCGAAAATTAATCTTCAAATTAAAATCAATTTACTAAAGTCTTACCTGGATAAGAACAAATTAGTTTTAAATGAAAATAAATCCAAAATAATAGTATTCAGAAATGGAGGAAGACCGGCAAGACACGAAAACTGGTACTGGGGTGACACCCCACTGACTGTTGCGTCCAATATTACATATCTGGGATATCCATTCACTTCCACTATTAATAGTAAAAAGGTAGCCCTCTTTTATAAAGCCAAAGCAAATACGGCAATAAATGCAACTATTAGACTGATAAAAAAAGAAAAAATTAACTCATTAAAAGTTGCTCTGAATCTATTTGACTCAGTTATTAAATCAATACTGCTCTATGCGGCCCCTGTGTGGGCTTGGGACAATACGGATATTATAGACCAATTACAGAATACGTTTATCAAAAATTTTCTGAATCTACCAAGATATATACCAGGGTACATTGTAAGGCTGGAAACAGGCAGAATATCTTTGACTTTTACAACGATCAAATTAATTTTGAAATATTTCATTAGATTACAAAAAATGGAAGACAATAGACTACCTAAGCTATGCTGGAATAGATTGAAGGAAATTTCCTTAATGACAAAAAAACCTATAGGATTCTGTAAGAATATTATGGATATCATCAATCATTGTGGACTCACATGGCTAAACTATAGGTTAAATTATGATGACATACAGATCGAACTTCCGAATATACTAAAAATAAAAATTGAACAGCTATTGCAGCAAGATCTGGCAAAATTATCTCTTACGAAAACATACTCAAACTATAGGTTACTTTATGATTCATTTATTCCAGAAAATTACTTTTCATGCTATCTGTCTTCAGCTTTAGTGAGCTTTATTGCACAGATCAGATTAATGTCAACAATGATCAAAGAAAATCATATTTACGCAATTAAGAAAGAAGATTTGTACTGTGGGTTATGTGGAAGTCAGATAACTGATGAAATATACCATTTTATTGCCGAATGCGGGGATCTGGAAGGAGAGAGAAAAAAGATCCTGAAAAGTCTTCCTAGACCGCATTTGAACTCAATAAAGCTAATAAAAACTGTTTCAGATAAGAAAAGTTGGGCAATTGAACTGTTCAACTTTCAAAAAGCGGTTGGGAATAAAATTGCACTCATGGAAGAGAGAAGAACAGGGGCACAATAAAATGTCACCCTGTTTGACATACCTTGACTGTAAATACTATATTTTCACCTGTTCTCTTATGGTTAATATTGTCTGTAACTCCACGGAGAATCCGTACAGGGCAAGATGCCCTAATAAAGCTGTTTTGTTGTTGTTTGTAATGATACTGCTCCTAACAAACCATGGGTCCTCTATTATTTTCTTTATTATCTGGTTTTCAAAGCTTTGAATATTTTTTCAAGGTAGTTATGTTTGTGGTTATAAAGACTGGGTGGCCATAGGTTAGAATTGGTCTTATAATAGACGTGTATATGGTTCGTTTGTAGTGTAGGGATAATTTTCTTTTGTTTCCCAATGTAAGGCTAGCCTGTGTTGTGCTGCTTTTGCGAGATTTATTCGATTCTGGACGTATTCTTGGAAGGTCAGATGTTGATCAAGGATGATGCCCAGATAGTGAACGCTGTCTTTCCATTTTAATGGGTCATCAGAGAAGCCTAGATCATCTGGGTGGATGATTTATTTTGAGTCTTTTGTCTGAGTAAGAACGACTTCCATTTTTTGTGGGTCCCATCCAACCAGCCAGTCGTCGCACCAAATATTGACAAACACCAGGGATTCTTGAATTTTATAAGGCTGTCCCAAAATTTCGTGTTTTTCTTTAAACATTGTTTTTCTTATTACTTGGAGAATAATATAATTATGGGGAATATACATATTAATACATAATACAAAGACATTATACATAACGGCGAATAATATTATGGCTAATAATATTGGTATTTTAATATTTTGCGAAGGTTCAGGAATTTTTGGGATAACCTGTTAGGTAGATGGTGTCGAAATCGTAAGCTGAAACTAATGTTGCAGCGTCATCTGCGTATAGATGCAGGGACATTCCTCCTGGGCAAGGGTGGTCATCTATGAATATGTTAAAGTAGGTGGGGCCGATGACTGAACCTTGAGGAATTCCTGCTCGAATTTGTCTTGGAGTCGACAGAACGTCTTTGACTTCAACTCTGAAGTTTTTATCGCAAAGAAAACTCTTTGTTTTGATGATATCTCCGAGAAGGTTCTTTTTGGACATTTTGTACCAAAGGGCTTCGTGCCAAACTTTTTTGAATGCTTTAGAGATGTCAAAAAAGATGCCTCCTGTTAGTTGTCTTGATTTGTTGGCCCTTCTGATTTTCTCTGTGACAACTACCAGTTGATGGAAGGTGGAACGTTTTAGCTTGAATTCAAATTGTTCGGGCCTTAGGAGATTCTTTTCGTTCTCTGTAAATATACAAAATGCCATTGGTTAAACAAATAGAATAACTCTTTATAGATTTTAATAATATAAACTTTCGTCGTTTTAAGAAAACTATAATTATTTTTTTTTAAAAACTCCGGATATGACCCAGCCAACATATACAATGCAGACGAAACAGGATTATTTTTTCAGCTCATTCCTGACCGAACACTTGCTCACAAACATTAAAACTGCCGTGGTGTCAAAAGAATGAAGCAACGAATCACTTTTCTACTGTGCTGCAACTCTACTGGAACAGACAAGCGGCGATTGCTGATTATTGGAAAATCGGCAAAGCCTCGATGCTTCAGAAACTTTAGTCCACACTTCTACTGCACTTAAACATCCAACAGCAAAGCATAGATGACCCCTAGCATCTTTCAAGAATGGCTACTGCAGTTCAACAAGCAGCTTGAAGGACTTCGTATCCTACTGTTGTTAGATAACGTCTCACTGCGTCCCTAATAATAGTCTCAGCAACATAAAGATTCCTTCCACCAAATATGACTGCCAGTCACTGGATAGTGGCATCATAAAAAGTTTCAAGGCTCAATATCGCAAGCTTCAACTCCAGAAAATGGTGGAATTGGAGGATGCCCATCTACCCACAGAATTACGTCTGGATTACGCTGTGCGCTATTGTAAAATGGCTTGGGATTCTGTTGGGCAACTGCTGGAATCATACAGGCATTCGCTTCACTTCTACTGCTGCAGTTGAGCCTCTTAATTATGGAAATCTGCTCGATCGCATTCGCGACATCTTCGCTATTCCACCAGAGAATTTGATGACTGAAAGGGAGTTTCAACTGGTTGATGATTCCCAGGAGGCGGAAATGAAGCTAACAGATGACAATTTTCTGGTGTCCACTGTTACAGCGAAATAAGAACTTGGCGAGGATGATGATGCAACAGTGACTCCGCGCCTACCATCGTTAAGGGAAGCCAGAACAGCTGCTGAGACAGTTTTGTTGTTTCTTTAGCACTCCAAGAGAGCAAAATCTGACGATGTCAATCTATCTGCGGGTTTGTTACGCCGTGTCTATGCCATAAGTTAGGGAGAGAAAAGACAAGTTGGGATTACAGACTTCTTTTGAGAAAATGTAATTACTTTTTATGAATAAATAATAATTGAATTCTTTCTATTTATCATATTAATTAATTAATCCCGGTTTTGCATTCTATTTATTGACTTAGAGTATAAATTGTTATTAGTAATTGTTATAAATAATTTATTGTATCTTTAAATTTCACATTTTAAACGTGCTCGATACAACGCCACCCTCTCGCCTTACGCCGCCTTTTTGCAAAATCCGGATGGTGGCGTTATAACGAGAGTAGACTGTATTGTAAACATAGGATGATGGCCCATTGAATGAATGGATTCAGAATTACAGTCAGTTCTAAAGATAAATGAAAATTATTAGTTTTAAATCTCAAGGATATATAATATTTAATATTTTATCTTGACATAAAAAAAGTAATTTATCCAATTATAATGTTTCCAACACAATATGTAACCGATTATTCAATATATATAGCTTGGACTCTGACCGACTTCAATCCTAGATCTATGGCCAGCCTTCCAGACTCAACCTCAGCATGGAACTTTCTGGCAAACTGGTTCAACTCAGCAATCTAAACAAGACACGAGTAAAAGCGCTCAACGCTAGTCCATCCAATGAGCTGGACTTCCTGGGTAGTTGGTGTTCTGGGCTCCAGGAACCTGGGTTATAAATATCTCTCTCTTTCTATATATATGTATATTGAAAGCTACCCTATATTGCCCCATCCTCTTTAATTTTCAAAATGAACCTTCAATAAATCTATTCAAGTAGTAGCATATAGGTGATTCAGGCTCCATAGATCGCCAACTTCCAGCGCGGTTATACCCTGATGGTTCAGCTACACCTGGGGGTTTTGCTCTATAACTCTAAAGATAAGGAACTTAAAAGTAGTCCCAGTAGAACTAGTAGTCGCATATTTAAAATATCATTATGTGTAATAAAATATGCAAAGGTATTCCGATATGCAAATTAGATATGGCCACTCAGACATTTACTGTTTCTCTGGCTAGGTCTCTCTCCTGACTGCTCCTTTTTGTTGTCTAAACATTTTTGTATCGTTTATTTTTAAATCAATTTTTTAGCACTTCAAAATGGCTTTTAAAATATATAATATAATAATAGGGTCATTTTGACCAAATTAATTGTATGAGACTTTTCAGTAATGAGTACGGATGGTAACAATAGACAGATGACTATATACCTTGTACGACTGATAACAATTGTTATTCAAACTTCACATTTTATCCATTATTTTTAGATCTATTCCTAAATAATTTCAATATTGGGTTAATTGATCAAAGAAGACTATTTCATTCATCTAATAATCATGTCTCTTAGGATCAAATTATTTAAGTTAAAGAAAAATACACGGAAGTTCAATATATACAGGGTGATCCAAAAGTCCCGCACAACTTTAAAAATTAATAACTCCGCGAATATTTGCGCTAGAGCAATGCGGTAAACACCATTGGGTTCAGGATGCAATGGGATTTTTTATATCAAATAATGAAAAATTCGAAATTGATTTTAGTTACAACTTTATTCGATAGATGGCGCTCTACCAGAATCAGCGATTCAGCGGCCAAATTGTTTGATAAATTGAAAATTATAACTGAACGACACGTATTTTTCCTTTTTGAATATCAGGAAAGAACCCTAATAATATCAAATGATAAATTAATAAAACACCATTTCGCCAAAAGTTAGAAGAAATGGTTAACGATTTTTAAATACAATCTGAGATATGTAAAATAGGTAAATGCAAATTAAAACATGTAGCAAAAAAATATCTATATTTTAGATGGGGTTTTATCAAATAGATTGAATGTTTGAAAAACACTGCTGATATCAATACACGATTTTTTGAAATGTTAATATAGTACCAAAAATTATGATGGCACTACTAATAGGATTTCGTGCTATAAGGAATGTGCAGTTTCTAGACTAAATGGCGACACTTGACAATTTAACTGGATATTTGTCATGATCCAAAAATGAAATATAGAGGGGAGTGACAAAATATATTTGTCGTACTTTATTCCAAATATCTTATGGGTTTGTCAAATGTTATCAATGTTTATTATACTGTACATAATTTTGAAAATGTATCCCCTAAAAAAAATCATTTTTAAATCGACCTTTTGCGTTGAAAAACGTGGTAGTAAAGTCATTTTGTATTATCTTTTTGCGCAAAATTTCTAAAGTTGGTGGGGGGGGATACAGAGAATATTCCTTATGCTTTTTCTTCTAATGAGCGAAAAGTGATAAACTAAACATTAGGGGTAAAATTGTGTATACCAGTGTTATTCGAGAAGTTATAACACTTTGGCCTGCACGACATAATATAAGATGTGGGCAAATGACAAACAAAAAATTACTGTTCACAGAAAAAAAAAAAAGAGTCAAGATGTGAGGACAGCATTTATTATTCGCATAACCCAAAACGAAGAGCTGCAAAATATAACACATGAGGTAACTGCCTTCTCTCTTGTATTAGGTCACAATCCTTGCTCAATGTGGCGCCCTTCATTCTCAAACACCGCCTGCAGACGATAGATGACAGAATGGTCACAATTAAATAGTTGAAATTTATAAAACGTGCCATCTGATAGAAGCCTTCAACATGGCCAATGTGGTAGGCCGGCATCGATAAAAAACACGACTTAATGTACCCCCATAACCGAAATTGTAAGGCGTCAAGTCTGGTGATATTGGAGGCCACTGGTATATAAAGTGGCGACTAATCAACGAATTTCACCGAACGTATCCTTCAGCAATTGTTTGGCACCGCGGGAGATATGAGGAGGTCCTCCATCTTTATTGAATGTTATTTCGCTTAGTGCTTGTCTGTCCTGCAATATGGGAATAACCTTTTCTCTCAAAAGTTGAACATTACGTTCACCAGTTACAAAAACGGTTTTAAAAGTTCTTCCATTGATTTTTTCAAAGAAAAATGGCCCAATAATAAAAGAAGTGAACCCACACAAAACTGTAACTCTGGGCTGATGAAGTGGTATTTCTGTAAAGGTCCTAGGGTTTTCTGTTGCCAAAATGAGGCAGTTTTGAATGTTAAATTCTCCCTTTAGATAAAAGTGAGCATCATCTGTTCTTAGAACATTTGACAGCCAGTTTTAATCAATATCAATTTGCCGGAAAACCCATGCAGCGATTTCATGACGCTTCTCAAAATCGCTGACTTTCAACTCGTGAAAACTTTGAATTTTGTTTGGGTATTTTTATAGAAAAATTCTAAATGTGTGTTCTCTCCAAACTGTTCCATACGAAATCCCCGTTTATCGAGAAACTTGTCTAGCACTTACTTCTCCATACGTGGATAACGTTTCAATAGCTTCAGCATTCTGCAAAACCGTAACAGCCACTGACTTGCATGTCGATGGTCTTCCACTCCGAGGTTTTGCTTCCAGAGATCCAGTTTTCTCAAAACTTTTAATCAATCGCTTTAGAGAGTAGCAACACATTGGTCCTTTACCGCTTCGAATATCTTTAAAGGAACGAAACGCTCGTAAAGCTTCAGTGGCAGATTCTGAATCACAATTAAAATATTTCACCAAGAGAGCTTTATCCTGTAGTGACGGCATTGCAGGGGGAAGGAGGAGAAGTCCGACCACACCTCTTTGCGGTCCCCCCAAGATGACTAACGTTGCAACGGCACCCATTTTCAAATGAAGAGCAAAACTGATATCTCCGGTAATGCTACCGTGTCCGGGGTAACCGCCGCGTCAGGAGCTGCAGCTCGAGCTCATGATGAGAGATTTACTACGAGGACACA
>CP092872.1:61395002-61452425 GCA_030710605.1 Cordylochernes scorpioides
AAAATAAACTGATTTAACACTTATTTATCTTTTAATATTCCTTTAAAAAGGCAAATTATAAGAGTTTAATAAAGCTATTAATTGTGCAAATTCACCCTTATTTAACTTCCATTTTCCTCCCCAGAAATTGGAGATTAAACAAAATGAACTATATACTTTAACACTTTAAAAATCTTGTGAAAAAATCTTTTAATCAGTTATTTAATCAAAGTTTAATTAACTGTTAAAGATTATAAATTTGTATTAGTTAATGTTAAGAGAAATTATAGAAAGTTGATTTCATAAATGGATATTTCCATTTATTTTTTTTTAAATATTTTATAATTGATATACTGTTGAAATATTTTACTTGTTTGATACTAAATTTGTTTTTAATAAATTCCATGTTTAAATTTTTAACATCTTCTATGAAATTATCTAATATATTATTTATTCTATAAAATCTTAGAAACTGACCATAATATATACCTTTACAGCAATTTAGTGATATATTAGAATTCATATTACAGTATTTTATAATATTGAAATTATAATTACTCTTTTTATTATAAACTCTAACAGCACTATTTGTAAGGTCTATATTCAAGTCTAAAAAGTTAACTTTTTTGTTTCTATAAATTTTTTCATTGTTCTTAAGTTTCAAGTATTTAGGATATATTTCAGGTATTAATTTTTTAAACAGTGGATTATTAAATATTATTATGTCATCTACATATCGGAATATTTGCCAATTAATATTATTTTGTAGAAAGTATTCTCTTTCGTACCAGAACAATATTAGATTTGCTAATAACGGACTAGAAGAAGTACCCATGGGAACGCCTTCTGATTGAATATATATTTTATTTTTAAATTCTATATAGTTAAAATTTAAAAATGTTTCCAGTAGAGTTTTTGCTGTTTTAAGATCTAATTTAAATGTTTTATATCTGTTATGAATAATTTTAATGTAGAAAGTTTTGTCATTAATGAATTCATTAAATAAATTGGTTATTTTATTATTTAGATCTCTTAAATTTATTTTAGAATATAGGTCCTCAAAGTCAAATGTGTGTACTGTTTCAATGTTTGTCCAATTGTTCATTAAATAATTAATGATTTTTTTATTTGAGTCGATAAATTTATAATTATATTTATTAGTTAATTTATTTATAATAAATTGTAGTGTTGAGGCTAATTGTATATCAATATTTTTTATGACTGAATTTATACCAGATGTGATTGTTCTGAAAGAAATAGGTTTTTTGTGTAGTTTAGGAATTATATAGAACTTTGGTATGTTTGGAATTTTGTGGTTATTATAAATTTTTAGTGAATTTTCAACATTTTTGATGTCTTTTTTGATTTTTGTGCCTGTAGTTCTAGCAAAAGTGTATTTATGATTATTATCAATTTCCTTTTTTAGTATATCGTGGTATAGATTTTTACAAATTAAAGATAAATTATTGGGACATTTATCTATAGGAGTGATAATATAGTCCTTCTGTAAATTAATTATATTTTCTTTAAAAGAAGGAATGTCTGAATTGGGTTTTGTGTATTTAAGTGTATTATTATAATAATTTATAATTTCCTTTTTAATATTATGTTTCCATTCCAGAAAAGTAAATTCTGGAATACTGTATTTTATACTAGTTTTATTTATGAAAATATCTATATCTTTTAATATAGATTTAATTGTATTATTATAATTGTGTTTAATTTGAGGTATATATTTATACCCTTTATTTAAAATTTCTTGATATTCTGGATTTAAAAAGAAAAGTTGCTAGTTAATATATGACCTGAGAACTTATATTTATCAATATAGTTGTTGCAATTACATTTAATTTTTTTAAAATTTGCCAATTATTAATAAATTGGTTATAATTGCAAACTAAATTACCTATATTTTTATTGTATCTCCAGATTGTTTTAAAATTTAAATTTTTTATAGGGAAAAGATTATTGATGATTTGGTTATTAAAAATATCATTAAATTTAATATGATTAAATAAATTGTTATTAAATTTAATGATAATATTAATGTTATTAGTAGTTTGTTTAATTTTTCTGTATTTAAAGATGTCGTGTGTGATATCTATTAATCTGTTAGTCAGATTATGAATTTTAATATATTCTATGAGTTTGATAAATTTATTATTATTTAGTTTAAATAATGTTTTAATAAATTTATCGACGAAGTTGTTAGTGTACATTTGTTTTGGGTCCAGTAATTCTTCAAATTCAATGTAACCTAATTTATTTGTAGTTTTACCTCTAGTTTTATTAGGTTTAGTTTTAAATTCATTTTTTTTGTATTTGCAACTGATTTCATAGGTTGAAATTTCTTCTGTTTGTGGTTTGTATGTGTAGTTTAATTCGTCGTTAAGTCCATAAGGGAATAATGTGTTGTGTTTATAAATGTAGTCGTTTTCTAATAATAGTCGTTGTTTTTTGTTTTGACATATGTCTAGTATTTCTATCTTAAAGTTGTTAAAAGTATGTAATTGATTGTGTTCTTTCATATATATATTACCAATTGATTTTTTAGCGTGGTTTCTATGTAGGTTTATTCGTATATTTAATGGATTACAAGTTTGTCCTATATATGATAGTTGACAAATTTGGCATGTTAATTTATAAATAGTATTCACTAATTTACAACTAGTTGTTTGAAAAGTGTCATGGTTCTTAAGAGAGGGACAAGTTTGACAATTTTTTCTTAGGCAATTCTTAGCGAGTTTAAATTAACATAAAAGAGGTGCTAACACTAATATGTTTGTAGTTTTTTTTAGTTTTTTAGTTTGTTATTCTTATGAATTTTTAAATATATTTTACTTAATTGTTTTTTGTGGTGATAAAATTTGTAATAAATTGAATAATTAATCTATAAATATATAGATATTACTGTTTGTTATCTGTTATATTTTTAAGAATAACTAATAAAAAACATCTTTAAACTAACTAAACAATGAAAAAAACAAAAGTTCTGAAATTATTTTTTCTAGAATTACTTTTATAATTTAATTTTTAATAATCAAACAATGAAAGATAATTAAAATTTGTATGAAGATTTATTTATATTAGAATATCTAATATAATTTAATTTGTATATTATGTTATATATAAAAAATATATCATAGAGCAAGCTCATATGAATTAATATAGTGTAGAAACTATATAACAAAATTATAACAGTGATTCTAATTTTAAAACTTAAGGAGCAAACTGATAATAATGATAACTTATATCAGTTGGATTTGATTAGATTAGCAAGCTAAATCTAAATTAATTATAATAATAAATAGTTATTTAATTTTATAGTCCAGTTTTGTATTAAGATTATCTTCACTATTATGATCATTTAAATTCAAATTATAAAATTTGTAAAATGTTATTAATTTGTAGATAGAGAGAGAAAAAAAAAATCCTTTACTTCTACTACATCCTCAAGTTAATTATATATTTATAATTAATAACAATAAAAATTAACAAAGTAACGTCTATTACATCGGCTTTTACACGTCATTCAGACATACTCTAATCCTATATATAGAATAATCGAAGAGAGAATATATATAATAGTTAGAATATCAAGAAATTTTAAATAAAGGGTATAAATATATACCTCAAATTAAACACAATTATAATAATACAATTAAATCTATATTAAAAGATATAGATATTTTCATAAATAAAACTAGTATAAAATACAGTATTCCAGAATTTACTTTTCTGGAATGGAAACATAATATTAAAAAGAAAATTATAAATTATTATAATAATACACTTAAATACACAAAACCCAATTCAGACATTCCTTCTTTTAAAGAAAATATAATTAATTTACAGAAGGACTATATTATCACTCCTATAGATAAATGTCCCAATAATTTATCTTTAATTTGTAAAAATCTATACCACGATATACTAAAAAAGGAAATTGATAATAATCATAAATACACTTTTGCTAGAACTACAGGCACAAAAATCAAAAAAGACATCAAAAATGTTGAAAATTCACTAAAAATTTATAATAACCACAAAAATCCAAACATACCAAAGTTCTATATAATTCCTAAACTACACAAAAAACCTATTTCTTTCAGAACAATCACATCTGGTATAAATTCAGTCATAAAAAATATTGATATACAATTAGCCTCAACACTACAATTTATTATAAATAAATTAACTAATAAATATAATTATAAATTTATCGACTCAAATAAAAAAATCATTAATTATTTAATGAACAATTGGACAAACATTGAAACAGTACACACATTTGACTTTGAGGACCTATATTCTAAAATAAATTTAAGAGATCTAAATAATAAAATAACCAATTTATTTAATGAATTCATTAATGACAAAACTTTCTACATTAAAATTATTCATAACAGATATAAAACATTTAAATTAGATCTTAAAACAGCAAAAACTCTACTGGAAACATTTTTAAATTTTAACTATATAGAATTTAAAAATAAAATATATATTCAATCAGAAGGCGTTCCCATGGGTACTTCTTCTAGTCCGTTATTAGCAAATCTAATATTGTTCTGGTACGAAAGAGAATACTTTCTACAAAATAATATTAATTGGCAAATATTCCGATATGTAGATGACATAATAATATTTAATAATCCACTGTTTAAAAAATTAATACCTGAAATATATCCTAAATACTTGAAACTTAAGAACAATGAAAAAATTTATAGAAACAAAAAAGTTAACTTTTTAGACTTGAATATAGACCTTACAAATAGTGCTGTTAGAGTTTATAATAAAAAGAGTAATTATAATTTCAATATTATAAAATACTGTAATATGAATTCTAATATATCACTAAATTGCTGTAAAGGTATATATTATGGTCAGTTTCTAAGATTTTATAGAATAAATAATATATTAGATAATTTCATAGAAGATGTTAAAAATTTAAACATGGAATTTATTAAAAACAAATTTAGTATCAAACAAGTAAAATATTTCAACAGTATATCAATTATAAAATATTTTAAAAAAAATAAATGGAAATATCCATTTATGAAATCAACTTTCTATAATTTCTCTTAACATTAACTAATACAAATTTATAATCTTTAACAGTTAATTAAACTTTGATTAAATAACTGATTAAAAGATTTTTTCACAAGATTTTTAAAGTGTTAAAGTATATAGTTCATTTTTGTTTAATCTCCAATTTCTGGGGAGGAAAATGGAAGTTAAATAAGGGTGAATTTGCACAATTAATAGCTTTATTAAACTCTTATAATTTGCCTTTTTAAAGGAATATTAAAAGATAAATAAGTGTTAAATCAGTTATTTTGATATAACTAGCTGTAAAGATTATAAAATTTAGCTTTCTTCCTTTAACTATTTTTCCTTTCTTCTTTAATTTTCTTGTTGTTCAAAAAAATTCTGAATAAATGGTCTAAATTTGAAATGTGGGGGGACATTCCCCTCCCGCGACATGTGTCAGCCAGAAATAGATATTTACAATGGAGGACGCCGCGGCCGAGGTAGGTTACAGTTTGAATTTGTTAACACTTGTATCTGTTATATATGTTCATTTAAATATTTCACTGAAACAACTTAATATTAACACATAAAATCCGGTTTAAAAGAGATCTATGACATAATAAAGAAGGGGTGAAATGTCGCTGGAATTTTTATCTGAAGATCCCCGTTCCAGCAGATCTCTTTTTCCAATTCATTTCAATCTAAAGTCTTTTGTGTATGTCTGGTCTACCATTAGGGTTTCAAAACATAATATCCAAACTTATAACAAATGTTAATTCATACTATAGATATATTACTAAATACAACTATTTATAATCATATTATAAAATAAAAAAACCTTTAAAAATCTTTAAAAAAAAAAAAGGATAAAATATAAAATCATAAAAAAATATATATATATATACTAACAATCTTATCTACCTTCTTTATAAAACTCTTTCTTTTTTTTTTTTTTCCTTATTATTAGTTTGATTAAAAGTGCATGGTTCTGTCTTTCTCTCTTTTTTCTAACTATTATATATATTCTCTCTTCGATTATTCTATATATAGGATTAGAGTATGTCTGAATGACGTGTAAAAGCCGATGTAATAGACGTTACTTTGTTAATTTTTATTGTTATTAATTATAAATATATAATTAACTTGAGGATGTGGTAGAAGTAAAGGATTTTTTTTTTCTCTCTCTATCTACAAATTAATAACATTTTACAAATTTTATAATTTGAATTTAAATGATCATAATAGTGAAGATAATCTTAATACAAAACTGGACTATAAAATTAAATAACTATTTATTATTATATATATATATATATACAGGGTGTACCAGGTAAATTGGGACTATCTTTGACAGTCCATAAAACAAAAACTACTTGAGATTAAAAAATTGTTTTTTTTTCATTACGTAGCCATATTCATGTAAAATGCAACAGTACATGTGTGCGCAGTGTAGTGAAGAAGAGTAACCGAGAATTTGAAAATCGAGCTGCCATCATCGTTGCTCTGCGCGCCGGAAGGAGCCCCAAAGAGATAGTGGATTTTCTTAAGTTGCCCAAGACCACTATTTATCGTGTCAAGAAGCAGTTTGATAAGGCCGACAGTAACAAAGAGGGGATAGCTACAAGGAAAAAGCACTCGCGTCGATCGGACAGGGTAAGAGGCGAAGAATTTGTCAAAAATGTCAAGGAGAAGATTGATGGAAACCCTGGGAAGAGCATGAGGGCCATAGCCAAGGAAATGGACGTTGGCTCTATGACAATTGTCAGAACTATCCATGAGGACCTTGGTCTCAAGTCTTATGCCCTTCGGAAAGGTCAGTTGCTGACTGAGAATATGAAGAATAACAGAAAAGGAAAGGCTGCTGCCTTCCTCAACAACCTGAAACACGACTCTTTTGGCATGCTAAGGTTCTTCTCTGACGAAAAGAACTTTGACGTGGACCAAAAGGTAAATCTCAGGAATGATCGCTGGATCTGTAAAGACCCCTCAGAGATACTTGTCGTGATGCACACGAAATTTCCTGCCTCCGTAATGGTCCTTGGCGTTATCAGCAGTGAAGGTGATGTCATGCCTCCCCATTTCTTTGAGAAGGGCCTTAGGATGAACGCTGACACCTACATCAATGTTCTGGAGACCGTTGTGAAGCCTTGGATGGACATGGTGGCCGCAGGAAGGAAGTATGTCTTCCAACAGGACTCAGCTCCAGCCCATAAGGCAAAAAAGACACAATCGTGGCTGACACTTAACGTCCCTAGTCACTGGGGTCCTGATATTTGGCCCCCTAATTCTCCAGATTGCAATCCCCTCGACTACTATGTATGGGGCATTGTTGAGAGAGATGTCAACAAAGCTCCTCATACCACCATCCAGTCTGTCAAGAAAGCAGTTCACACGGTGATGACCTAAATGGACAAGGTCGTCGTCGCCAAGGCCTGTGCTTCATTCCGCACTCGCCTCGAGACTGTTGTAGCTAATAATGGAAACTACATTGAATAAATAAAAACTATATCCTTATATCTACTACTGTGTCAAATTTCATTCGGATATTTTAATTTTTACTTGCAAAAAATTTCAGTTAAAATACCATTGTTGAAATTCCCAATTTACCTGGTACACCCTGTATATATATATATACTCAGGTAAAAACCGGTCAAAGCTGGGTACATATATATATATGAAAAAACGAAAGAAAAAAATAAAAGATAAAAAGATCAGGTATTGAAATCAATATTAAATATGGCATATCCTGACCAGGAGCACAAGTGCTTTACAGAAGGCAGAGCGCCATCTGGTGGAACAGAAATCAACTAATCATTGATTTAGCCTGTTCCCTGATATTTGGCCAACCCAATTTCTTGATAAATCAAGAAAAGCCATCCACGAACGCGTTTCGCGCTTTTGGCGCTCGTCAGCGTGGAGTAGGCTGAACCACTGCGACCAAAAAATAATTTTTGGTCCCAATGGCTTCTTGAAAAACCAAGAAATGGGTATTTAAGGCCAAACTTGCGTAAATACGCTTAGCACATGAAAAAACGAAAGAAAAAAATAAAAGATAAAAAGATCAGGTATTGAAATCAATATTAAATATGGCATATCCTGACCAGGAGCACAAGTGCTTTACAGAAGGCAGAGCGCCATCTGGTGGAACAGAAATCAACTAATCATTGATTTAGCCTGTTCCCTGATATTTGGCCAACCCAATTTCTTGATAAATCAAGAAAAGCCATCCACGAACGCGTTTCGCGCTTTTGGCGCTCGTCAGCGTGGAGTAGGCTGAACCACTGCGACCAAAAAATAATTTTTGGTCCCAATGGCTTCTTGAAAAACCAAGAAATGGGTATTTAAGGCCAAACTTGCGTAAATACGCTTAGCACATGAAAAAACGAAAGAAAAAAATAAAAGATAAAAAGATCAGGTATTGAAATCAATATTAAATATGGCATATCCTGACCAGGAGCACAAGTGCTTTACAGAAGGCAGAGCGCCATCTGGTGGAACAGAAATCAACTAATCATTGATTTAGCCTGTTCCCTGATATTTGGCCAACCCAATTTCTTGATAAATCAAGAAAAGCCATCCACGAACGCGTTTCGCGCTTTTGGCGCTCGTCAGCGTGGAGTAGGCTGAACCACTGCGACCAAAAAATAATTTTTGGTCCCAATGGCTTCTTGAAAAACCAAGAAATGGGTATTTAAGGCCAAACTTGCGTAAATACGCTTAGCACATGAAAAAACGAAAGAAAAAAATAAAAGATAAAAAGATCAGGTATTGAAATCAATATTAAATATGGCATATCCTGACCAGGAGCACAAGTGCTTTACAGTAAAGCACTTTCTGTAAAGCACTTGTGCTCCTGGTCAGGATATGCCATATTTAATATTGATTTCAATACCTGATCTTTTTATCTTTTATTTTTTTCTTTCGTTTTTTCATGTGCTAAGCGTATTTACGCAAGTTTGGCCTTAAATACCCATTTCTTGGTTTTTCAAGAAGCCATTGGGACCAAAAATTATTTTTTGGTCGCAGTGGTTCAGCCTACTCCACGCTGACGAGCGCCAAAAGCGCGAAACGCGTTCGTGGATGGCTTTTCTTGATTTATCAAGAAATTGGGTTGGCCAAATATCAGGGAACAGGCTAAATCAATGATTAGTTGATTTCTGTTCCACCAGATGGCGCTCTGCCTTCTGTAAAGCACTTGTGCTCCTGGTCAGGATATGCCATATTTAATATTGATTTCAATACCTGATCTTTTTATCTTTTATTTTTTTCTTTCGTTTTTTCATGTGCTAAGCGTATTTACGCAAGTTTGGCCTTAAATACCCATTTCTTGGTTTTTCAAGAAGCCATTGGGACCAAAAATTATTTTTTGGTCGCAGTGGTTCAGCCTACTCCACGCTGACGAGCGCCAAAAGCGCGAAACGCGTTCGTGGATGGCTTTTCTTGATTTATCAAGAAATTGGGTTGGCCAAATATCAGGGAACAGGCTAAATCAATGATTAGTTGATTTCTGTTCCACCAGATGGCGCTCTGCCTTCTGTAAAGCACTTGTGCTCCTGGTCAGGATATGCCATATTTAATATATATATATATATATGTACCCAGCTTTGACCGGTTTTTACCTGAGTAAAAGTTTGCCTTACAAACATTTGTTAAAACGATTCTAGAAAACATTCAATCCCTACTAATTTCACACTTGTCTATACTCTCGATAATTTGAAAATTTTCCAGGTTACTTTAAAAATACTCGATAAGTTGAAAAAAATCAGTATTAATTGGTCCACTCGGTAATTTGAAGTTGAAGGAATAGTATCTTGCCACAAAGGAAGATTTGTAAATAACTGTATTTAGCGAATGTACCCGGCTTCGCACAGTTTTTATCTGAGTAAAAGTTTGCCTAACGAACATTTGTTAAAACGATTCTAGAAAACATCCAATCCACCTATATATTAATTTATAAACGTATTTAAATATTGGTTTATGCGTTTAAAAATATTTTTGAAACACATAATTTTTTGAAAACATTTATGATATTTTGAATAAGATATTGTCACTTTTGTGAATTTGATAATTAATTATTTCTTTTTTCTCACACAATGAATTATATATATTAATTTAAAATTTCATTTTTGTTATCATCATCACATACAATATAATTTTTTTATATAACAAACGATAATAAACAACAACAATTAGGGGCTCAAAAATCATTTATTATGGTTAGCAGCTCCCTAAATAAAGATATTTTCACAACAACAATTATATTTGCATCATCATTTTTATAAAACAACAGCAAATTAAATTAACAATGTAAAAATATATTTTAACATTACATTTTAACATTTAACACAAAAACGTTACAATTTTTCTTTAAATATATATTAATATTGAAATGCCAAGTATTTTGACGTCATTGGAATATTATATTACTAAATTCTCAAATTAAATTTATTATACTTGGAAAACATTTTGAGTATTTTTACAATTTATAAATATAAATTTCACCAGACGCCGCTAGAGGCGCTGCTTGCGAGTGAAAGTATAAAATTTGCAAATAAAATTGCAAAGAATATTTATTTCAAATCAAATTCAAACCAGAAATCTTCCCAGTAGTATAGTAAATAACTTTCTAAAGTTTCACAGCGATTGGATAATCTTACCTTTTAAAAACATTCATCGTGTGAACAAACTAACATTCATCGTGTAAAAAACCACGTGTTAATTATTAACCAATCAAATTCATTTATCGTCGCGACCAGTGCGGCGCCCAAGCGGTAAAAGGCTGGAACTAACGCTTTTTGGTTTTTTATTTTTTAAAAAAAGCACATTAACTTTTTTAGTTTTTTGAATAGCCTATATGTTAAACGAAATCTTCAGCTACCTACATGTGAAATTTCATGAAGACTTATTCTGTAGATTTTGCGCAACGCGATAACAAACATCGATTCTGGATTTCATTTTTATAGATATATAATATAATATAAAGGAAGGAAGGATAAGGATATATGCTCCCGGCTTTGCCCGATTTTTACCCGAGTAAAAGTTTGCTTAACAAACATTTGTTAAAACGATTCAAGCAAACATCCAATCCCTACTGAATCTATACTTGTCTACACTCTCGATAATTTTTCCCCGGTTCCTTGAAAAATATTCGATAAGTTGAAAAAAATCAGTATTAATTGATCCACTCGGTAATTTGAAGTTGAAGGAATAGTATCTTGCCACAAACGAAGATTTGTAAATAACTATTTAGCGAATGTGTGTGTGTGTACCCGGCTTCGCACAGTTTTTATCCGAGTAAAAGTTTGCCTAACGAACATTTGTTAAAACGATTCTAGAAAACATCCAATTTAACTATATATTGATTTATAAACGTATATAAATATAAATATTGTTATATGCGTTTAAATATATTTTTGAAACACATAATTTTTGGAAAACATCTTATATTTTAAACTAGACGAATGGCCCAGGCAACGCCCGGTTTTACCCGAGTGCGTATATATTTTAAAAACGTTTTAATTCAAATACTATTCGTTACAATTATAAATTGGCGCCATGGATGTCACTCTTGTGAAACGTCCCGTTCCAAACTGTGTGTTTTTAAAATGTTTTAATTAAAATACTATTCGTTACAATTATAAATTGGCGCCGTGGTTGTCTCTCTTGTGAAACGTCCCGCCCCAAACTGTGTGTGTCTTGAAAATTTAAAAATAAAAATGTGAATTTTCATAAAGATTTCATCATGTCGATTTTTTTTTGCATTTCACCTACTAAATCGATAGAGATAATTACATTTGCAACATGAACTTAGGTATACTGACTAAATAGAAAACTGCATAGTAATAAAGATCATTTTTAAAGGCACCATATCGTTTTTTTTCAATAAAATCGAAACAAAAATTAACGATAAATAACGATAATTGCCTTAAAAAGAAATTGCCTTAAAAAAATAAACATTCGCGGTGATTTTGTCTTGCATTCGTTTATACAATTATTATATACGAATGACCCGGGCAACGCCCGGGTTTTACCCGATTAAATGCTTTTATTCAAATACTATTCGTTACAATTATAAATTGGCGCCGTGGATGTCATTCTTGTATAATATATAAATGAGTTTTAAAAATTGTAAAAAAAAAAAAAAAATGCATCGGCCGGGAATCGAACCCGGGCCGCCCGCGTGGCAGGCGAGCATTCTACCACTGAACCACCGATGTTTATGAAAATTCCCATCCGTGAGCTTCAGACAAACAAACAGAAAAACAAACAGACAGAATAAGGCAAATATATAAGTAGATAAGATATTGTCACTTTTGTGAATTTGATAATTAATTATTTCTTTTTTCTCAATGAATTTTATATATTAATTTAAAATTTCATTATGTTATCATCATCACATACAATGCAATTTTTTTATATAAACAAACGATAATAAACAACAACAATTAGCGGCTCAAAAATCATTTATTATGGTTAGCAGCTCCCTAAATAAAGATATTTTCACAACAACAATTATATTTGCATCATCATTTTTATAAAACAACAGCAAATTAAATTAACAATGTAAAAATATATTTTAACATTACATTTTAACATTTAACACAAAAACGTTACAATTTTTCTTTAAATATATATTAATATTGAAATGCCAAGTATTTTGACGTCATTGGAATATTATATTACTAAATTCTCAAATTAAATTATTATACTTGGAAAACATTTTGAGCATTGTTACAATTTATAAATATAAATTTCACCAGACGCCGCTAGAGGCGCTGCTTGCGAGTGAAAGTATAAAATTTGCAAATAAAATTGCAAAGAATATTTATTTCAAATCAAATTCAAACCAGAAATCTTCCCAGTAGTATAGTAAATAACTTCCTAAAGTTTCACGGCGATTGGATAATCTTACCTTTTAAAAACATTCATCGTGTGAAAAAACTAGCATTCAACGTGTAAACAAACCACGTGTTAATTATTAACCAATCAAATTCATTTATCGTCGCGACCAGTGCTGCGCCCAAGCGGTAAAAGGCTGGAACTAACGCTTTTTGGTTTTTTATTTTTTAAAAAAAGCACATTAACTTTTCTAGTTTTTTGAATAGCCCATATGTTAAACGAAATCTTCAGCTACCTACATGCGAAATTTCATAATGATTGAGTCAGTAGATTTTGCGTGAAGCGATAACAAACATCGATTTCGCATTTCATTTTTATAGATATAAAGGAAAGGAAGGAAGGATTATTTTGTTGAAATACACTTTATGGTCATTATCTATAGATTATGATAAAATACAGAAAAAGTAAGATCAGATCCGGAATCAGCGCCATTGGATTACCCAAAAAGCATTTTAAATGCTCAAACATCAAAAACCTTTTAAAATTTTGTAGACCTGTGTTATCATGAACTGGGTTTCTATTTTGGAGTGGAACCTAATAAGTTTAAGATAAAAAGGTAAAAGTGTTCTATATGAGATTTAGTAAAGTGAACATTGATTTCAACAAATATCATTTCTGAAACAAAAAGGTCAAGAATTAGAATCTTCAATACGATAAATAATTCATAAATAAAAATAGAAAATATTAATTAAAATAGGAAACAATGCATAGCACACTCTTTGTGTTGATGGCGGAATTATTAGGCGCGTTTTGACAATCTCTAAAACATTCTCGGGTAGAAAGTGAAATAGAATATAGACAGCTACATGCAGCTTGAGGAACTACAATACTATGCGACTTGATTAACATCAATGTAAATAATTAATAAGTTACTTTAGAATATAACTCATTGTAAATAGCTCAATTTGATCAAATTTCTCTCTCCACGATTCTAATTATTAAAGAAAACTTCTTTAAATAAATTTACATCATTGCTCAACACATTAACTACCTTGCGATTTCTTCTATCTGCTTATGTTGTTGCTTATTTGTTTAATGTATATGTTTATTCAATGCTCTTTTTCTCAGTTATTTATTTTATTTTGACAATTCTGTTACCTACCTACTACAAATAGGAATTATTGTAAATAGTTTCACGCGCAATTATCCAGATCGGATATATCGTATCTTATTTGCAACTGGTAATAAATAACTAAGTGAACTATAATGATGGAGTAATACAAGAACTATTGTACAGGATATTTTTGTACTTCTCAACTTAATTTACTAATTGCTTGTATGATCATTTTAAACGTATGCTGTCGGTAATCATCTATCTCTTATTTTGGAGTATAAATTCTCTCGTAAAATATTTCTGGTTTTTCGAGGGGTTTCAAATTAATTTAGAGTTGTATAGCTTTACTAGAGATTTAACAAAAATAATCAAAGGATCTCTTGAGCTGATAGTAATATTGAATATTCTTTACACAGAAAGAAAAGACATTCGATTAAGCTATCTCTCGTTTGAATAGAGAATATTAAATATACATTACATAGAGAGATTGAATATACTTTTATTGATCGTACATTTAAGATTATATAAGGTTAATTGAAGAAAAATTGTAAACTTAAATATTATTTACATCAGACGAATCCCACTGAGGGTCGTGTGGTTCGATGTCACATTCCACTCTGGACACATCTCCTCGACTATTGCCATGTCGAGGAATTCCTTCAGAACAGACCTCTGCTCAGGCGACAGGTACACGAGGACGTCCTCCCTGTAAGAAGGGGAGATAATCTCCTCCCTATAATAGTTTATATATAGAGATTCTAGGATGGTGTTGGCATTCAAGTTCTCGAACAACTCCTCTACCTGTTGTATGATGGTCTGAAGAGGCTGTTTCCTGGAGTTTTTATAGGGTGGATTGGATGGTTGGTGTAGTCTTAGAATTAGAGAGAGACAATTTACAATTAACATAGTTTTATTGACATCCCGTCAAAATATAGGCAAAAGTACACACTCCGCACTATTTAAGTAGAGATAAAAAATTTAGAATTATGATGAAAATTATAATAAAAATGAATTATAAAAAATATATGCTATGATCTCTGGTGTATTTATATAACGGAACATATTTTCTATTGAAGTGTCCAAGACCATCAGACTGAATTATGGTGCATATAGATCGGTACATATTCGGTAAAGAAGGTCTGATACTTCTTGTAGATCTCAAGAGACAGTAGATCTTTATAGATTAAGAAGATGCATCGTTTTGATTTCATCACCTATACTTGTCTTGTTTATGTAATTCATACAAGGGACTACTCATCCATGATAACTCTGCACACCTCTCCATACGATTGCCAAACTAATGTCAGTCAAATCTGGTTTCCTAGAGTTCGATTGTTTAGATTTTGAACAAAAAAGTGATTGAATTTCAATTTCCGTTCGAATTGATTATAACCTTTACTTTAGACGAAATTCAAATGGAGTTCACTTAATTCCTTCCTAGAATTATTCAAGTAGAAACTATACCGCAAACTAAACGATGGCTTTTGTTGATAAACGTTATTGGAATTTTTTGTGCCTCACAAAAATCTTAATATTGATTCAAGATATTTAATGTACACTAGACGAATGGCCCGGGCAACGCCCGGGTTTTACCCGAGTGCGTATATATTTTAAAAACGTTTTAATTCAAATACTATTCGTTACAATTATAAATTGGCGCCATGGATGTCACTCTTGTGAAACGTCCCGTTCCAAACTGTGTGTTTTTAAAATGTTTTAATTAAAATACTATTCGTTACAATTATAAATTGGCGCCGTGGATGTCTCTCTTGTGAAACGTCCCGCCCCAAACTGTGTGTGTCTTGAAAATATAAAAATAAAAATGTGAATTTTCATAAAGATTTCATCATGTCGATTTTTTTTTTTGCATTTCACCTACTAAATCGATAGAGATAATTACATTTGCAACATGAACTTAGGTATATTGACTAAATAGAAAACTGCATAGTAATAAAGATCATTTTTTAAAGGCACCATATCGTTTTTTTTCAATAAAATCGAAACAAATATTAACGATAAATAACGATAATTGCCTTAAAAAGAAATTGCCTTAAAAAAAGAAACATTCGCGGTGATTTTGTCTTGCATTCGTTTATACAATTATTATATACGAATGACCCGGGCAACGCCCGGGTTTTACCCGATTAAATGCTTTTGTTCAAATACTATTCGTTACAATTATAAATTGGCGCCGTGGATGTCATTCTTGTATAATATATAAATGAGTTTTAAAAATTGTAAAAAAAAAAAAAATGCATCGGCCGGGAATCGAACCCGGGCCGCCCGCGTGGCAGGCGAGCATTCTACCACTGAACCACCGATGGTTATGAAAAATCCCATCCGTGAGCTTCAGACAGACAAACAAACAGACAGAATAAGGCAAATATATAAGTAGACACAAGAATGACATCCACGGCGCCAATTTATAATTGTAACGAATAGTATTTGAACAAAAGCATTTAATCGGGTAAAACCCGGGCGTTGCCCGGGTCATTCGTATATAATAATTGTATAAACGAATGCAAGACAAAATCACCGCGAATGTTTCTTTTTTTAAGGCAATTATCGTTATTTATCGTTAATTTTTGTTTCGATTTTATTGAAAAAAAAAACGATATGGTGCCTTTAAAAAATGATCTTTATTACTATGCAGTTTTCTATTTAGTCAATATACCTAAGTTCTTGTTGCAAATGTAATTATCTCTATCGATTTAGTAGGTGAAATGCAAAAAAAAAAAAAAAAAATCGACATGATGAAATCTTTATGAAAATTCACATTTTTATTTTTATATTTTCAAGACACACACAGTTTGGGGCGGGACGTTTCACAAGAGAGACATCCACGGCGCCAATTTATAATTGTAACGAAGAGTATTTTAATTAAAACATTTTAAAAACACACAGTTTGGAACGGGACGTTTCACAAGAGTGACATCCATGGAGCCAATTTATAATTGTAACGAATAGTATTTGAATTAAAACGTTTTTAAAATTTATACGCACTTGGGTAAAACCCGGGCGTTGCCCGGGCCATTCGTCTAGTCTACTTATATATTTGCCTTATTCTGTCTGTTTGTTTGTCTGTCTGAAGCTCACGGATGGGATTTTTCATAACCATCGGTGGTTCAGTGGTAGAATGCTCGCCTGCCACGCGGGCGGCCCGGGTTCGATTCCCGGCCGATGCATTTTTTTTTTTTTACAATTTTTAAAACTCATTTATATATTATACTAGCGGATGTGCCCGGCTTCGCCCGGGTTTTTACCCGAGTAAAGGTTTGTCTAACGAACATTTTTTAAAACAATTCTCTATAAACTTATTTAAAAAAGAAGATATATTTTGATAATTTGAAACTTTCAATTTTGAATCTCTCGATAAAGTGAACATTTTTTCCCGGTCCCTGTGTGCCGTGTCATCCTGAATTTTGTCTTTCCTAATTTTCTACATTACAAAATCATCGTTTTATCTAGTGAACATTTTTTTCCGGACCCTTGAAAAATACTCGATAAGTTGAATAAAATCAATATTAATTGGTTCCCTCGGTAATTGGAAGTTAAAGGAATAGTATCTTCGCCTTGGAATTGTATCATTATTCTTGTCTCAAATAAATTGCCGTGTCATCCTGAGATAATCTTACTTTTGATAAATAATATTTAAGATTTTATTATATATATTATATTATATTATATATATATTACACGTTATTTGTTTTCTTGGCCGACTGTTTTACATATGGTGTTATCTTAAAATTGCTTGTTTTGAATATTTTTTTAGATTGAGATTATTAGCTAGTATGTAAAAAAATTAACTCTGTTGAAATTTAATTTTGTATTTATATATAAATAAAATTAACTCTGTTGATTTTTTTTGTATTTAATCGATAACAGCGAAGTTACGCATGTTAATGTTAGGGAAAAATATTTTGATGTTAAGCAAAACCTGCTCCATCTCGTTTTACATAAATGTTGAAAATTTGGTTGAAATTGATGCATTGTAACGAAAGTTTTTAGTGATGTACACTTATGAAATTTGCATTTTATTAATATAAGACAAGAATGACATCCACGGCGCCAATTTATAATTGTAACGAATAGTATTTGAACAAAAGCATTTAATCGGGTAAAACCCGGGCGTTGCCTGGGTCATTCGTATATAATAATTGTATAAACGAATGCAAGACAAAATCACCGCGAATGTTTCTTTTTTTTAAGGCAATTTCTTTTTAAGGCAATTATCGTTATTTATCGTTAATTTTTGTTTCGATTTTATTGAAAAAAAAAACGATATGGTGCCTTTAAAAAATGATCTTTATTACTATGCAGTTTTCTATTTAGTCAATATACCTAAGTTCATGTTGCAAATGTAATTATCTCTATCGATTTAGTAGGTGAAATGCAAAAAAAAAAAGAAAAAAAAATCGACATGATGAAATCTTTATGAAAATTCACATTTTTATTTTTATATTTTCAAGACACACACAGTTTGGGGCGGGACGTTTCACAAGAGAGACATCCACGGCGCCAATTTATAATTGTAACGAATAGTATTTTAATTAAAACATTTTAAAAACACACAGTTTGGAACGGGACGTTTCACAAGAGTGACATCTATGGCGCCAATTTATAATTGTAACGAATAGTATTTGAATTAAAACGTTTTTAAAATATATACGCACTCGGGTAAAACCCGGGCGTTGCCCGGGCCATTCGTCTAGTAATATATGAGTTTTAAAAATTGTAAAAAAAAAAAAAATGCATCGGCCGGGAATCGAACCCGGGCCGCCCGCGTGGCAGGCGAGCATTCTACCACTGAACCACCGATGGTTATGAAGAATTCCATCCGTGAGCTTCAGACAGACAAACAAACAGACAGAATAAGGCAAATATATAAGTAGATTCTTTTAATGGCATAAAGCTTGTGTTTATAAATCTTAGAAATATCGAAAAAAACTAATTTGATACGCTCATTATTGAATAATAAATTTTAAAAAAGGATGCCAGCCTATCAACTATAACTTCGGTTATCAAGATTCTTAAATCATATCCAAGCTTCATAACTAAGGAATTCTTTTTATAAGAATTTTATCAAAATTATCAATCCTATACCTTGATATATTATAGCAATCCGAATTGAACGAACTGAAATTGTATCCAAGAGTTTTCATGAATATCAATCTATTCCTGCTCTACCTACTAAAGGCGATGTTTGCTGTTTTCTGGAACTGATCATATTCTACCATATACTGAAAAATAGTCGGTGATGCTGCCCAATGTTGAAAGATTTTCATCACATTCTATGAAATTAAGATATACTACAAACTCTCTCATTTTTTTTTAATTTAGAAGAGGCTCCTTAATTTTTCAATTTCTTATTCTACAGCTCTGCTATAATATTCTTTGATAATTTCAAGTTCAATGCATTTCATCCTTTATCCATTATTATTACCAAGTTATTTTGAAATTTATATATTCAACCACGCTTTGTATATCAGGAACTTACTGAAGAACTGCGCGGTAGATACTATAAATTATTTTATCGATTTGAAAAATATATAATAAATTTTGTGCAGCATTAAAAAAAAAAGCCGTTGAGTGCAATTTGGGCTCTATAATGAGAATACTCAGTTTATCCTGGATCACACATGGGTCAATATTTTATTGATATCTTCAGATATTGCGACAAGGATATTCGCTCATCTATTGAGAACACTTCTCTAGAACATTTCTATCCACTGGTGTGTGTTCATATGAAAAATTATATGGCTATTGGAAACTAACTCTCTCAAGAATTTCACAAAATGAATATGATTAGTTGCAAATAGACGATCCTTTAGCCGTCTGAAAATGACAAGTGGGTTCCCTTAGGCGTCTTATATATCTTGATAGACAAATTCTATTATATAACTATGGTCTCAGACAAGGTGATAATGATGATGAAGTGAGAATCCATGCCCACTACGAAGATATGGCATTTCAATCCAATGTTGAATGATGATTGTGGAAGTTTCTCAGATGGTGCTGAAGTATCAATGCCATTCTAGAGGGAATTCTCACAAAGCGGGGGTGTTGGGCTTGGCAAGGACACGTAGATGAAGTGAAAAAGAAGAAGATGATGAAGAAATTTCCAGAATGTGTATTCAGTTTCTTCCTTTCCATTCTATGAGGTATCGACCCAAAAAGATCAGCCACAAAGGATGAAAGTCCTCAACTAGACCATGTCGACATGTGTGCATGGCGATAAACATTTTTTTATGAAAGTAAGAGGCTAACTCAGAGGTCTTCCCAAGCTGGATGCTCATGTTCAGTAGACTCTCGCCGCCGGCTAAATTATCCCCCATCAGAAAGTCATGGACTGTTACACCATTTTATGTTCCCAAATGTCCTGGAAGAGACTGGGAAGAGAGTCGTGTTAAAGCAACATCATTGAAAGCGACAACAATTGGAAACTCTTGGACTCAAATTATTTCAAGTAATTAATATTGTAAGCATTTTGGACTGACTTTCTGCAGAATATTAAGCATGCGTTTCTTTGACCGAGAGGCACATTGATATTACAAATATTCTCCGTGATTAAAGATGATCATTTAAATATGATCAACGAAGAATCGGCGCGGTCAAATCAGCAGGATATTCTATTGTTTTCGAAGTTATTTATGAGTTTTAAAGCGAACTACGATTTTCAATATATGGCCTTGTAAATTGATCACGATAATATCGCCATATCCAAAACCATTATTTGGACGATAATATTTGAAGATGCCACAAAAGACAATTTGAAGGTATGCAAGAGAAGCTTGCGCAGTATTTTCGATGGTTGAACCGATGGATTTGGACTCCATCAATCTTCAATGTAAAGTCTGCTTCTAAGAAAAGTAGTTTGACATAGGCTGGAGGTAGCCAGATAGACTTCTATTATGGTGGACTACATCTTGGTGACAAACTGGTATTCAACAAGTTCTCTCATTCCCACAAGAGTAACCCGGACATTCCTGGCACGACAACATTCTGACACCCGGCATGGTGAGTAGATCCTCTAGTTGATAACAAGCTTGTCATTAGCCAGCCACGAACACTTTTACTATTTAGGATAATAGGTTTTTTTATAAAAGGTATTCTATACTTATAAACAAAGTATGAATGGTTATTAAACAAATTTGAAGCAATTTTTATAATTATTTTGAGATAGGAATTGTTTTTGAGAATTTATTTAAAATTTAATTTCTATATTAAACATGATCACTTCGGTTGAAAAAAAAAAGGAATGGAAAAAGAAAGGTTTGCCTCCTGATCAAGCATCTAAATTATGATGATTTTCCAATACCATTTATCTGAAAAATTACAAAGTATGCATTGTTATTTTAAGAAAAAATTCAATATCCTTTCTTGAAATATCCAGAAAAAGCTAACCACCTAGGCGTTTCGAGCTGTTGACTCTTAGCATGCCCTTTTCATGTATAGTAGTACAGGCGATCATGAAATACTCTATTTGTAGATTGTAAGAGAAAATGTTACTAGAAGTAATAGAAGTTTGAAACGGCTGAAAAGTGATTTCTTCAAAGAATTCATTAATACTATGGCAGCTGTTTATTATTATTTTTTTGCCTAAGCATAAGATTCCTTTGTTTCCCCATCTTTTCAAAATTCATAATACATTATTCCTAATGGATTTTAATTGTACCAAAAATTAAAAAGTGGATGACAGAATATCACTTTACATTGATTGTGTCATAAAAAATTCAAAATCATTCTGAGATCCTTCACTTTGAAAAATTATAGTTCGTGATTTTTGATAACTGTAATAAAAATATCGCAGAGAGACATTCACTGGAATCTCGTTGTAGTAAGTTTACAATGGAAGTTCACCTGAGTTTTACACGGGTAGGCGCTCATGGAATACTCTACTGTATTTTGAACATGTATGTCACCTTTTATTGATTTTAATAATTTGAATTTGGCCTAATCCTCGTTGACGGGAGAAAGTCGTTCACGGGAATCTCGTTGTAGTAAGCTTACAATGGAAGTTTACCTGAGTTTTACACGGATAGACACTCATGGAATACTCTAATGTATTTTGAACATTGATTTCACCGTTTATAGATTTTTAATAATTTATATTTGGCCTAATTCTCGCTGACGGGAGAAAGTCGTTCACGGGAATCTCGTTGTAGTAAGCTTAGAATGAAGGTTTACCTGAGTTTTACACGGGTAGACTCTCATGGAAGACGCTACTGTATTTAGAACATGTATATCACCTTTTATAGATTTTAATAATTTATATTTGGCCTAATCCTCGCTGACGGGAGAAAGTCGTTCACTGGAATCACGTTGTAGTAAGCTTACAATGAAGGTTTACCTAAGTTTTACACGGGTAGACGCTCATGGAAGACTCTACTGTATTAAGAAACTGTATGTCACCTTTTATTGACTTTTATAATCTAAAAAATTAGCCTATTTTTCATTAAAAAAGGCTATTTGTTACAATTTCTCATTGTCCTGATGATACGTGAAAAAACAATGGCCTTCTAATATTTTGAAATCTACTTGACATAAAATAAACGTACAGAAACTGTGACAATTAAATTATTTAAAAATAAGACGGCTGACTTGTACTCTCTCCCTCTTTCCAATAAATAGACAGTACAGTAGAACCTCCCTTTAGCGGACACCCCGCTAGAGGACATATAAAGGACAGTTTTCATTTGCAAAATTACCATTTTTACAATTTAACAACTCTCTGGTAAGAGGACACATCTCCCTAAAGGACACTTTGGCTTTGCAATTAGGTGTCCTTTACAGGGAGGTTCTACTGTATATTTCATTGTATAGTGTATTTTATCATATCATCTCTTTTAAGAAAAAAAATCTGATTATGCAACCGAAATAGCTGATGGCACAAGTCAGCAACTTTAGGTTGTACGATCAAGAGATGTCTTTTTCTTAATTCACCAGATCCCAGTACAATTTCATTTTGGTACTATTTTATCAGATCATCTCTTTTATTGCGCACATGTACTTTTATTTCGAAATTTTTAATTTAAACAATTTAGATAAAGCCGTATTCGATTAAAAATGTAGAATTCATTGATATATAGATCAGAGCCCATTTTAACAAGTCGATAAATTAGCAAACCAAATTTATAAGTATAAAATAAAAACGACTATATAAAATAAGATATATATACACACACACACACACAAGCCTTTTTATTGGGGCATCCAGCCCTATACGATAAGATATATACATATATAAAGAAATAAAAGAAAAACAATCAAAAGATATTTATAAAAATTGTTTGAGTCATTGACAAAGTTGTTTTCATGTGATCTACAAGAAATTGTAAATTAAGTTTACTATGCAATAAATTGTTGAAGAGGGAACAATCTCTTTGAATATTTTGAGAAAAAAATTGTTTTATTTTCTATACCTATCCAGATACGCCTTTTTATATATAATTTATAAAAATGTAAAAAAAAAAATAATAAAGTAAGATTAAGATATTTTTGTCATTGTGAGAGAGAGAGAGAGAAAGTAAAAATCAATGTAAATGAAATTTTTGAAATGGGCTCAATATAATTTCATATAAGAATATGATATTCAACATTTGAGAAAATGTACGGCGTTGAATATAAACGTGTGACAAACAACTTGGGAATGCGTTCAATCAGGTATGTTTTCAAATTCTTGAAGCAACGTTTCTCAACTGGTGTATTATTTGTATAAAATAGATTTTAATATAAGAGAAAAAATTGTTTTTACAAATACGTTATCATGTACCTAGGATGTAGTTTTTTTTTCCCTAGTACGCGTAGTGTAGGCCATGATAATCATTGTGGGTAGAAGTAGGCGACTGCTTTTACTCTAAGTTCATTACATGTCTACACATGTGAAAAGCAGTTCGACTTTGCACTTACAAATGTGCCAGAGCCCCGTTTGGTTACTTCTACTCGCTTGTGGAGTTGGATTTTTGTAAGAATCGGGGGCCATTGAAGCATTTTTTTTATCAGAAAAAAAAAGTGCCCGATGCTGGAATCGAACCCTGGTTCGAAAACCAACGGTTAAGACCATCCTTCCACCAACCCCCTTTGTATGTAGTTATAAATTTTTACATTGAATAAGCTAGAGATCTATAAAATTGACTCTTAAGCCACTTCACCTTTTTATGAAATAACATTTTTGAACCACAACTTCTCACCAAATTCGATTAATTTAAGAAAATACTTTTGGAATTATTTAAAGGTACTTTAAATCTAATAATTATAGTATATCTATATATATATATAAATGAATGTATCTGTGTGTGTACTTTATGCCTGACCAAACCACTCATTGGAACGCCATGAAACTTTGGGAAGTTATTTATTATAGTACTGGGAAGATTTCTAGCAAATAAAATTTTTGAAATAACTTTTCGCCTAAAAATAATCAAGATAAATATTCTAATTTATCTGTTATAATTCAACAATCTGCTCTAAATATTATCATGATTATACGATGATTTTGTAATGTAGAAAATTAGGAAAGACAAAATTCAGGATGACACGGCAATTTATTTGAGACAAGAATAATGATACAATTCCAAGGCAAGATACTATTCCTTTAACTTCCAATTACCGAGGGAACCAATTAATAATGATTTTATTCAACTTATCGAGTATTTTTCAAGGGACCGGGAAAAAATGTTCACTTTATCGAGAGATTCGTTAGACAAACCTTTACTCGGGTAAAACCCGGGCGAAGCCGGGTACATCCATACAAGTATAATTATACAATTCCAAGGCAAGATACTATTCCTTTAACTTCCAATTACCGAGGGGACCAATTAATATTGATTTTATTCAACTTATCGAGTATTTTTCAAAGGACCGGGAAAAAATTTTCACTTTATCGAGAGATTCGTTAGACAAACCTTTACTCGGGTAAACCCGGGCGAAGCCGGGTGCGTCCGCTAGTATATTATAAAATATTAGGTATAACTAATATTGAGAAGTTTGTGGAATTCAAATTTTAATCAATCATTGCACACCTCAAGAAGCTAATTTGAGCCAAATTTATTTTTTTAAATTTCTGTGCCCACTAGGGTATTAGACAAATTTCGCGAATATTTTTAATTAAGCTTTATAAAGAGATAAGGAACTTTATAATGATGCTTAAGATGGTCTGTCATTATAGATAGGTTTGTTTAACGAGCCCATTCATCTAATAAGTATGCAATAATTTATTTAAAAGGTATATATTGGATCAAAATATAATTTATTTACTAATATTACAGTTGGCTGAACGCCAACCTTTTTCAAGGTACTATAACGTATTTATATGTCAATAACAAACTCTCAGCTCCACATCACGGCATCAATAACGTCTATTGACGTTATGTGGCGCTGAGTTTGTTGTTAACATAAATATGTTGAAACACATTGAAAAAGTTTGGTATTCAACCAAGTGAAATATTTATAAATAAATTATTTTTGATTCAATATATTCCTTTTTACATGGTTGTCCCCAAAGTTCGTAAACATTCGCAAACAAAAACAAATTTGAAATACTAATAATGGTAATGTATAATGTCGTTGTATTATTTATAAAAAAAAGTAATTGTATTATGTATTATTATGTATTCTCCGTAATAATATTATTCACCAAGTAATAAGAAAAACACGAACTTTTGGGACAACCTTATAATTAAAGATCTATTTATGGATTGTCCTATATTCTCAGAACAATTATACAATACTAATATTTAACACAAAGCAATAACGCGCCATCTATACATATAAAATAAAAGGATTTAAAAGCGCGAATGTTTTTTTTTATACATAAAACGAACCCCCACTGTCCTTACTGCGATAAAAAAACATATTGGGAGGGCCCGGCCCATCAGTGGTGAATCCTCCCAGCGGTTTCGCCAATTCAATCCACCAGACAGCTTCTCAGAGCTCTAATACTGTATTGGATCATTCTGCTTTTATATGCTACACTGAAGGATGAAATCTTAGAAATGGTTTTCAAGTAAACTATGGACATAAGCTTATAGGATAGTGGAATTACATTCAAATATTTGCTTCGAGCAATGCTCTTCAGCAAACTATAAAGACAAGGCCAACTAGAAATAAATTAACACAAAGCAATAACGCGCCATCTATACATATAAAATAAAATGATTTAAAAGCGCGAATGTTTTTTTTATACATAAAACGAACCCCCACTGTCCTTACTGCGATGAAAAAACATAAGGCCATTTATTAATTTATTCCTAGTTGGCCTTGTCTTTATAGTTTGCTGAAGAGCATTGCTCGAAGCAAATATTTGAATGTAATTCCACTATCCTATAAGCTTATGTCCATAGTTTACTTGAAAACCATTTCTAAGATTCCATCCTTTTCAGTGTAGCATATAAAAGCAGAATGATCCAATACAGTATTAGAGTTCTGAGAAGCGGTCTGGTGGATTGAATTGGCGAAACCGCTGGGAGGGTTCACCACTGATGGGCCGGGCCCTCCCAATATGTTTTTTCATCGCAGTAAGGACAGTGGGGGTTCGTTTTATGTATAAAAAAAACATTCGCGCTTTTAAATCCTTTTATTTTATATGTATAGATGGCGCGTTATTGCTTTGATTTAATTTATTCCTAGTTGGCCTTGTCTTTATAGTTTGCTGAAGAGTATTGCTCGAAGCAAATATTTGAATGTAATTCCACTATCCTATAAGCTTATGTCCATAGTTTACTTGAAAACCATTTCTAAGATTCCATCCTTCAGTGTAGCATATAAAAGCAGAATGATCCAATACAGTATTAGAGCTCTGAGAAGCGGTCTGGTGGATTGAATTGGCGAAACCGCTGGGAGGGTTCACCACTGATGGGCCGGGCCCTCCCAATATGTTTTTTCATCGCAGTAAGGACAGTGGGGGTTCGTTTCATGTATAAAAAAAAACCATTCGCGCTTTTAAATCCTTTTATTTTATATGTATAGATGGCGCGTTATTGCTTTGTGTTAATTTATTCCTAGTTGGCCTTGTCTTTATAGTTTGCTGAAGAGCATTGCTCGAAGCAAATATTTGAATGTAATTCCACTATCCTATAAGCTTATGTCCATAGTTTACTTGAAAACCATTTCTAAGATTCCATCCTTCAGTGTAGCATATAAAAGCAGAATGATCCAATACAGTATTAGAGCTCTGAGAAGCGGTCTGGTGGATTGAATTGGCGAAACCGCTGGGAGGGTTCACCACTGATGGGCCGGGCACTCCCAATATGTTTTTTCATCGCAGTAAGGACAGTGGGGGTTCGTTTTATGTATAAAAAAACATTCGCGCTTTTAAATCCTTTTATTTTATATGTATAGATGGCGCGTTATTGCTTTGTGTTAATTTATTCCCAGTTGGCCTTGTCTTTATAGTTTGCTGAAGAGCATTGCTCGAAGCAAATATTTGAATGTAATTCCACTATCCTATAAGCTTATGTCCATAGTTTACTTGAAAACCATTTCTAAGATTCCATCCTTCAGTGTAGCATATAAAAGCAGAATGATCCAATACAGTATTAGAGCTCTGAGAAGCGGTCTGGTGGATTGAATTGGCGAAACCGCTGGGAGGGTTCACCACTGATGGGCCGGGCCCTCCCAATATGTTTTTTCATCGCAGTAAGGACAGTGGGGGTTCGTTTTATGTATAAAAAAACCATTCGCGCTTTTAAATCCTTTTATTTTATATGTATAGATGGCGCGTTATTGCTTTGTGTTAATTTATTCCTAGTTGGCCTTGTCTTTATAGTTTGCTGAAGAGCATTGCTCGAAGCAAATATTTGAATGTAATTCCACTATCCTATAAGCTTATGTCCATAGTTTACTTGAAAACCATTTCTAAGATTCCATCCTTCAGTGTAGCATATAAAAGCAGAATGATCCAATACAGTATTAGAGCTCTGAGAAGCGGTCTGGTGGATTGAATTGGCGAAACCGCTGGGAGGGTTCACCACTGATGAGCCGGGCCCTCCCAATATGTTTTTTCATCGCAGTAAGGACAGTGGGGGTTCGTTTTATGTATAAAAAAACATTCGCGCTTTTAAATCCTTTTATTTTATAATACTAATATTTATTGTTAAAACAATATTTTATTGGGGTGTATCTACTCAGCAAGTTTGATGCAGATTAGGTTAGTTGTGATAGTCAATTTCATTAAAGAGAACATTTTAATAGCCTTAGCACAAATAATGATCCTTCCTACCTAGTAAATATGGATTATAAGGCGCTTTCAGAACCTATCAAATCAGTGGTTGAACTACATGTAAATATGCGTGCGCCTTATGATAGGCCAAAACAAAAGCGCTTTGCATATGACGGTACATGTTTTAGTCGAAATATATCCATTTGCCCATTCAATGCTACTAGCCGAATGACCCGGGCAACGCCCGGGGTTTACCCGATTAAATGCTTTTATTAAAATACTATTCGTTACAATTATAAATTGGCGCCGTGGATGTCATTCTTGTAAAATATATAAATGAGTTTTAAAAATTGTAAAAAAAAAAAAAAATGCCTTTCCCCATTCTACCACTGAAGTAGCCGACCAATAGGAGGGCGCCATTCCAAAAAAAAAAAAAAAGCAAACCGTGACAGAGGCGAGGAATGAAGCTCGTAACTGTATATAGAATAATAGTATGTTCAGACTTCCTAAAACTCTTCTCACCCTCCAATCACCCAGAAAATATTCGCTAATTTGTATTCTGTATTTTGATTCTTAGAGCGCTATGTCCCCCTAGGGACACTTGCGCTTTAAAGTAAAACAAAACATTGAGAGAAAAGAAAGATATTTGAAATATGTACAAGAATTAGTATGCAAGATATTAGATTTATTCAATTAAAACTATGCTAAGCAGATGGTAGATCTCAAAATCTCACTATGGAATAATTATCTGGGTTTGATTGGTTAGAATTTTAATATTCAATTTTTAAAATTACAAAATATTTTCTCACAATGAGTTTCTTCTTATTTCAAAACGCTAGCTTTCAAGCGATAATCGCTCTTCAACGGGCTTAATAAAACAATTTCGACTATATCCTACAAGAAATATTTACACAAACATACGCGCGCAGCGTGTATATTTAAAACTAAAAATTTAAAATTGATAGGTATTTTTTTAATTCAATAAATCACGGTATCAATACAAGCGTTATAGTACGGAATAACATTTGGCTTAATAATAAAAATTTATATGATAAATATCTATTTTTTTCAAACCTATAAATGTATGAAACTCCCCCAATGTTTTATAAATTTGAAAAAAAAAAGGACTGTGGGATGGTTGCCTGCGTGTTGGTGTGGCTTGTGAAAAGGCCGCTGATAAAATTATAATTATTTTTTATAAAATAATTTTGTTTATATAAAGTCAGAAATATATAAAGAGAAAAGAAGTAATGGCCGTTGGAAGCAAGCCTTGTTGTTGACGACGCGCGTGGCCAGCGTCCCGGATGCGCATGCGTAGTGAGGTCGCCACACTACTGCCCGTATGTGTAGTGAAGCTTTGTCCCAGATCGCGCTCGCTGAAGCAAAGTGTGGTCGCCACACGACTATTTATTTTATTAAATAAAATATTATTCGGGATATAAATAGCTCTATGTTATTTTTTTAAATTTAAATAAAACAGATTAATATTTGTTATATATTTCATTTATATATGTGCATGACTTTTCTCTAAATAAAATTTACTTTTCAGGTATCTGAAATATAAATATATATCTGAATAAAATTGTGAATTAAAACATTTAAATATAATATCTAAGTAAAGATGGAATCTCACTGGAAAGTCATCCTAGCTGGTCTACATGACCTCTTCCACCATCAACCATTCAGCGCAAGTAGACAGAACGAGATGATTCAGGCCATCGTGAAATACTGTAAGTACAGTGTCCGACCAAGAGAAGAGGGGCTTATAAGACACGGTACCTTGTTTCCGGGCTTCAGCGAACTCTACAAACGTGTGGTTAACTTTATCAACATCTACCTGGAGTCGCTCTGTGAAGAGATGAGTAAAGAATTATGTACGGAAAACATAGTCAAGGTATATATCGAGAAGTTTACGTCTTTTAAAGCTACAAGCCTTAGAGTGAATTACTATTTTCATTTCCTGAACAATACCTGGGCCAATGGAGTATACAACTCGGGATATTCCCCAGTCCGTTCCATCTACCAGAAGTATCTTATGTGCTGGATAAATAAGGTACTTCGGTCCTTCAGTTCGGACCTGAGGATCACAGTTCTCACTCAAATAGAAAAAGAGAGGTTGGGAAAGTCTGCGGATCCAGAGGTTATCAAGAACGTGATGGACATGTATCTGGTACTAGACGAAAATAACAAGATTTTTGAACCTTTCATTCAAGCCTACAAGGAGGAATTTGAGGCGGGATACATCGAATGTACAAAAGAGTTCTACACGGCGGAGGGCGCGCAGTTTTTAAAATCTCACTCCGTGATGGAATACTTGGCTCTGGTGGAGAGGAGGATGGCGGAGGAGCGTTCTCGAGTTAATCGCTACTTCCATCCTTCAACCTATCAACCTCTTAGAGCCGCCTGCCAAGATGTGCTGATCCTTAAACACATGGATCTTCTGAAGGCGGAGTTCGCCAGGCTGGTCTCAGAGGGTAAGCACGAGGACCTGTCCCAAATATTACGTATTCCAGACCCAGTGCAGTATTCTGAGATGTGCCTCATTTTGGAAAACACCGTGGAAGCGGAGGGTCGAGACATTCTAGAGAAAAACAAAGATATGGTGCTCAATGACATTGAGTTATATTTCTCACTGATTGTTAAAGTTCGCGACAAGTACAACAGCTTGCTCGAGAAGGCTTTAAATAATGAAACCCAAGCATTTAAAGCTATAGAACGAGCCCACAAAAAATTTATCAACTCCAACTGCGTCACGCTCACTCATAAAACTGCGGATATCAATGCAGAATTTCTAGCGCAGTACTCGGACAGCTTGTTGAACCAGAAGGGTATGAGTGAGGAAGACACTGAAGAGGCCATAGACAAAGTTGGGACCATCCTCAGTTACATAGAGAGTAAGGACATCTTCCTTGCGCACTACCTGAATCTGACGACAGAGAGGCTGATCCTGAACAACACTCGAGGACATGGTCTGGAAGCCAAACTGCTGGCCAAAATTAAGGAGAGAAGTGACGACGAAATGACGTTCAAGTTAGAGAGAATGCTGGCTGACTACAAGGTAAACAAGAACCACAAGGAGAACTTCGAACAATTTCTGCAACAAAAGGACCCAACTTTCAAGGTGAAGATGGAAGTCACCCTTCTCACAGATGGGATCTGGCCTCATCAAGAAGAAAGGAAATGCTCCATGCCGTTTGAGATTGAATGGGGGGTCAGCCTGTTCCAGGAGTTCTATTTCTCCACCCACTCGGGCTCCCGGAAACTCACGTGGATGTACAGCGTTTCGAAGGCCGAAATAGAGACTAACTTCTACCGTAAGTCTTACATATTTCAGTCCTCGACTTTCCAGATGATCGTCTTGTTTCAATTCAACGATGCTATCTCCTTCTCGATCCAGCAGCTCCAAGAGAGAACTCAAATACAGAAGAACCTCCTACTCCAGGTTCTGACGACTCTTCTTAAGACTAAAGTCCTTTCGTGTGAGGGAGAATTGAACCAATCCGCCGTCGTCGGTATCAATTCAGAGTTTAGACACAAGAAGACGCGAGTCGACATCAATATCGCTCTGGCCAGCTCAGGAGAGCAGGACGAACCTAAGACCACGAAGAAAGAAGTGGTTCTGAATCGCGAGGTTGTCGTGGAGGCCGCCATGGTGCGTGTTATGAAGTCGAGAAAGCAGCTGAGCCACGAAGATCTCTTAGAGGAGCTGACGTTGTGTCTACGTTCCAGATTCAAGGTGGAGATCAAGCTCTTCAAGAAATGCGTGGAACACCTGATAGAAATGGATTATTTGGAAAGGGGAGATCATAATGGAATTTACAAGTACGTCGTCTAGATTTCTGTTTTATATAATTTGCCTCAATAAAAACTATATCTTATTTTTATATATAAAATTTTGTTTCTCTTATTATTAATTGCAAGATACAAACTAGCGCGAACGGAAATTTAAAGTATTGTGTGCTGTTAGGCGAAATAGCAGAACATATTGAAACCTGATTTGACTGTACGAGCAATGGTGTAAGTCGAATATAATCACATTTACAACAACAATAGCCTTTATTGGGCACACGTGCCATACAGGATTCTCCCGGTAGGACAAAATAATATAATCTCATTCATGGTGTTATTATTTAAAGAAAATATGTAAATATAAATTCACACAATAGGGAATAATTATTTCATCTATCGATTTTGCGCTAGTAGATAGATATAACTAAAAGAAAAAGCGGTCGAGAACGGTCATTATGTATTTCGAACTTCATGCGATTCAATTTGAAACATCTCTCAAGTTGTGTTTCATAAAATACTTACTACCTCACAATCGCTATTTTTGATCTATAAATCTGATTCCAGTTTAAAAATAACTTTATAAGGTACCGCACAAACCTAGTTTATGATATTTACAATGATATAGAATGTACAGTTTCTTTATAACATTGTATTAACATATTTACGAGGTTGGGGCCTTGTAGTGTGGGTTCTTGGAGTTGAGATTTCCATTCTTCTGTGGAATTGTCTGCTTTATTAGTTTATTTTTCTGACGACTTCTTTTCATTTAACTTGCTTCCATGTCTGTCTGTCCACAAATCTTGTAATATAATTTTTAGTATACTTATAGAGCACGTAGAAATCAGAAATTTTGTATACTTTTCAGAACGTGATGTCAATGCAAGTTGACAAATTATCAAACTTGGGGGTTGTCATTACAACCGGAAACGAACCAATTTACAAATTGCCTTTCAAAAAATATATATTTTAATATATGCTTCCAGATTACATAAATGTATGAAATTTTTAACACTAGCTCGGTCCAATGAGCAATACTAACGTAGAAATTGTCAGACTTTGGGTAGTCGAATTGCCGGGAATGAACAAATTTCTATATTTATTTTAAAATCTTATTTGTGGCATACGAAGTCAGGAACTGTAGGAAGTTGTGAATTGATTTTTTCAGCGATTGTTGAATAATTAAACCGAGCTAGAGAGAAATCCGAATATTCAAGTTCTTATTAAAAATCTCCTTGGAATTACAAGCAAAAATCTGGGAAAAATTCAATAAATATTTTATTTGTTACAATTGAGTAATCTGATTTCAATATCATCACGCATGTATTTATATTCGTCATAAATATATTTATATATATGATAATATAAAGCCACACATTTCACCACAGCATTATATATAAATAGCCGTTTTTATTCAAATACTATATATTCGTTACAATTATATATTGGCGCTGTGGATGTCACTCTTGTGAAAAGTCCTGGTCCAAACTTTGTGTTTTTAAAATATAAAAATAAAAATGTAAATTTTCACAGCGATATTTGAAAATTGTATTATTTATAAAATGTTTTGAAATAACACTTTTTCCTGGAGGCCTGATTAATTTTACTCAATCTATTTATCTGTTATATAATTAGACAATTTGCTTTCAATATCACACATCATGCACACATTTATATTGAATATACCTATATATAGGGGCTCACAACGCATATAAATATATATGGGTAAAATATAACAAGGAGTGTTTAGAAATCACATTCGTTCTAGACCTGTTCGTAGGACGGGATAATGATCTAGTTCTTCATATAATCTAAACCGTGTAGACGTCTTGTTTTTTATAGGCTGTTTCATTACTGTTAACAATTTGCAAGTTTGCAAAATTTCAGACTTCTCGGTGACTATCGTGGCATGAAATAGACTAAAAAATATAAATTGTATAGTTTTTTTCAAATGAAACTGTTTTTGTAGTGTGTGTGTAAAGAGCGGCCAGCATTCTATAAAAATGTGGTCGGTAATAGGCTAATTACGATGTTTCCTTTCAATTTTTGTGATCGATTTTTTAATATAATCCCAGACACAGATAGAAGTGTGTGTGTATTAAATTTGGAATATTCGTTTAAAACTGCTTACAAATCGAAGTAATAAATATAAAATTTTGCCTGCTATGAGGTGCCTAAAGCTAGCCAGAATTTCCGCGTGTAAACTTCCGAATTGCCTCAGGCTATTACTTGACTCTTACTGTCATATGCAGTCCATCCCACTATACACTCAATCTTCAACTCTGCTGTGTCATGGTCACAGCGGTATTCTGGGAAATGAACTAGCACCAAAGAGCTAAGCCTACTGCACCTTCTAACTTATACACTGTCTTTCAAAATCTATCCCTCGTTGCCCACAATAAAAGAATTTAGATCACACAGAATCGATCGCTGGATCTATACAATGGATTAAACAACCAGCAAAAAAAAACTCAGAAGATTTACGCCAAGAATTTTGATCTCAATGCTTCCAAGAATCTAACATGAGTGCACTTCAACAACCATTCTAACAGGCAATGGCCACGCACAAGTATACTCCTCGAAATTTTGAAAGAGGATTGATTTACCCCAACTGATAGAATGAAGACCAAACTGTATGTCATCTCTCATCTGATCTGATTTCTGATAACAATGAAATCAAACGGCCACTCTTCTACGAATTATAAATATTAACCTGGCATAAATAAAAAATATCTCTATAAAATAAATCTTCTTGACACTATTAATATATTGGACTTCCACAGTCATTGTAATTGAAACCAAAAATACTTAAATCGAACAGACAAAACGAGTGGTTAGTGAGATCTTTAGAAGGCCTATAGAACCTGGATTAATTACATATATATTTCAATATCATTGTATGTGAATAGTTTTATAATTAAATAATAATACTTGGTGTTTATAATATTGATATGAATATTTAAATATTTTTGTGAGATTTTGTATATATTTTAACTTTTTGTTCTCACTAGGTTTTGTAAATTCAAGACTACAAAAACTAACTGAACATTTTTTAAAAGATTTTTTCTCAGATGCACTAAAAAGGAAAAAATAAAGTACTTTATCTCTACTGTCATTGAGCAATTATATATAAACTAGACGAATGGCCCGGGCAACGCCCGGGTTTTACCCGAGTGCGTATATATTTTAAAAACGTTTTAATTCAAATACTATTCGTTACAATTATAAATTGGCGCCATGGATGTCACTCTTGTGAAACGTCCCTTCCAAACTGTGTGTTTTTAAAATGTTTTAATTAAAATACTATTCGTTACAATTATAAATTGGCGCCGTGGATGTCTCTCTTGTGAAACGTCCCGCCCCAAACTGTGTGTGTCTTGAAAATATAAAAATAAAAATGTGAATTTTCATAAAGATTTCATCATGTCGATTTTTTTTTTGCATTTCACCTACTAAATCGATAGAGATAATTACATTTGCAACATGAACTTAGGTATATTGACTAAATAGAAAACTGCATAGTAATAAAGATCATTTTTTAAAGGCACCATATAGTTTTTTTTTCAATAAAATCGAAACAAAATTTAACGATAAATAACGATAATTGCCTTAAAAAGAAATTGCCTTAAAAAAAGAAACATTCGCGGTGATTTTGTCTTGCATTCGTTTGTACAATTATTATATACGAATGACCCGGGCAACGCCCGGGTTTTACCCGATTAAATGCTTTTATTCAAATACTATTCGTTACAATTATAAATTGGCGCCGTGGATGTCATTCTTGTATAATATATAAATGAGTTTTAAAAATTGTAAAAAAAAAAAAAATGCATCGGCCGGGAATCGAACCCGGGCCGCCCGTTCAGACAGACAGAATAAGGCAAATATATAAGTAGATATAAATGAGTGAAAATTAAAGCGGCGGGGGACGATCAAATTTAAAAAAAGAGGTTAAAATTTTAGTAAGCACTTATAAAAATCGCTAATCAGCTGCTACATATTAAATCACATTAGGTTCGAAATTCATGATGATCGTTCCTCGTCGCTTTCAGTTTCACTCAGATACATCAAATGACAGTAGTGAGAAAGCATTTTTTATCTTTTTAATGATTTTTAAATAAGAGCTTTTTAAAATGTATTTATATTTATTCCTTTTTCCCCACTTCTCCACGTTTGTTCTTAATCGATATAGAAGCTTTGGTCTCCTTTTTTTGTTTCTTGTTTGTAAATGCAAGTTTCTTGGAAGGTTATACTTTAGAGTTTTGATTTTTCATAGAAGTTGAAAGCTTGTCTTATTATGAAATCATTTATATTTTCTTCTTTTGAGGTCGTTTCTAATGATACTGCTTCTGACAAACCATGGGGCCTCTATTATTTTCTTTATTATCTGGTTTTCAAAGCTTTGAATATTTTTCAAGGTAGTTCTGTTTGCGGTTATAAAGACTGGGTGTCCATAGGTTAGAATTGGTCTTATAATAGACGTGTATATGGTGCGTTTGCAGCGTAGGGATAATTTTCTTTTGTTTCCCAAAGGTAAGGCTAGCCTGTGTTGTGCTGCTATTGCGAGATTTATTCGATTCTGGATGTATTCTTGGAAGGTCAGATGTTGATCAAGGATGATGCCCAGATAGTGGACGCTGTCCTTCCATTTTAATGGGTTATCAGAGAAGCCTAGATCATCTGGGTGGATGCTTTATTTTGAGTCTTTTGCCTGAGTAAGAACGACTTCCATTTTTTTGTAGGTCCTATTCAACCCGCTAGTCGTCGCACCTAATATTAACAAACACCAGGGATTCTTGAAGTTTTATAAGGCAGTCCCAAAATTTCGTGTTTTTCTTTAAGCATTGTTTTTCTTATTACTTGGAGAATAATATTATTATGGGGAATATACATATTAATACATAATACAAAGACATTATACATAACGGCGAATAATATTATGGCTAATAATATTGGTATTTTAATATTTTGCGAAGGTTTAGGAATTTTTGGGATAACCTGTTAGGTAGATGGTGTCGAAATCGTAAGCTGAAACTAATGTTGCAGCGTCATCTGCGTATAGATGCAGGGACATTCCTCCTGGGCAAGGGTGGTCATCTATGAATATGTTAAAGTAGGTGGAGCCGATGACTGAACCTTGAGGAATTCCTGCTCGAATTTGTCTTGGAGTCGACAGAACGTCTTTGACTTTAACTCTGAAGTTTTTATCGCAAAGAAAACTCTTTGTTTTGATGATATCTCCGAGAAGGTTCTTTTTGGACATTTTGTACCAAAGGGCTTCGTGCCAAACTTTTTTGAATGCTTTAGAGATGTCAAAAAAGATGCCTCCTGTTAGTTGTCTTGATTTGTTGGCCCTTCTGATCTTCTCTGTGACAACTACCAGTTGATGGAAGGTGGAACGTTTTAGCTGGAATTCAAATTGTTCGGGCCTTAGGAGATTCTTTTCGTTCTCTGTAAATATACAAAATGCCATTGGTTAAACAAATAGAATAACTCTTTATAGATTTTAATAATATAAACTTTCGTCGTTTTAAGAAAAACTATAATTATTATTTTTTTAATTATTTCTAACATGAATTAAGTTATGATTTTATTTAACCTTTTTTTAAATATTTCATTTCCAACGATCCGCCGACCCGCTAGCTCCCCCTTCTAAATCCCATTGGTATGCTTCTGAAAATATCGATTACATTATTACTTAAGATCATTTATTGGTTAAGAGTTGATTCAAAGAAAAAATCACAGCCACATCAACCAATAGTTCAGTGACGATTTTCTGAAAAACATGTAAGTATATAAGTAGACCTAGGGTTCAAAGTATCCATTCCCCAGAAGACAGGAAGTCACTGAAACGTCGGGAATTGAAATAAACCATTAGTTGATGTGGCTGTTTTTCTCTGATTTATCACTTAAAGTACGTTAAAATATAAGTAGTGGTCTACAAATTCACCGTATTTAGTCAGACGTGCTTGCACCTATATTTGATTTTTGAAAAATTAATAAAAGGCTAATACAGTCTACTCTCGTTATAACGCCACTCGATATAACGCCACCCTCGCCTTACGCCGCTTTTTCGTTTTGTCCCGATCGACATCAATGTATTTTTCCCGATATAACGCTACTCCCTCGCTGTTCGCCTTCCGCCGCTGATTTTTCGTATCCCAACTAGCAAAAACCACTCGTTATAGCGCCGCTCACAACGTCCCTCACCCCCGCTCCCCTTTTCCTGTCTGCATTTTTTTCCGCCAGCGGCACCGGACTTTGCCTGCTGTTGACACAACAGATTGTGTGAACAGCCAGCAGACCCTTTTCCTTCTTGTGCCTGGGACATACACAGTCGCTTCATCCTTTGCTAACGTCAACACAACAACCATTATTCGCGAAGCTATATCTTTCAAAAAAATATATTTTAATTCGATATAAATTTATTAATGGAAAATAAAAAATAAATGAAAAGGTCAGGTGTTTATATTAAAAACAAAGGAGGCATATTCAGTCTGCTCCACGCCGACGAGCGCCAACAGCGCGAAACACGTTCATGGATGGCTTTTCTTGATTTATCAAGAAATTGGGTTGGCCAAATATCAGGAACAGGTTAAATCAATGTTTAGTTGATTTCTGTTACACTAGATGGCGCACTCCCATCTAAAAAGAACATGTGCTCTTGTCAGGATATGCCTTCTTTGTTTTTAATAAATGTATTAATGTAAAATATCTGATTATCAAGATATAATGTTTCACATAGATCTTTTATCTATTCTCTCAATATACATGATGACAACTTCCACCCTACACTCTCATTTTTATGTAAATAATATTAAACTTTTTTATATATATTACTAGCGGACGTACCTGGCTTCGCTCGGGTTTTACCCGAGTAAAGGTTTGTCTAACGAACATTTGTTAAAACAATTCTCTATAAACTTATTAAAAAAATAATAGATATATTTTGATAATTTGAAACTCGTTAATTTGAATCTCTTGATAAAGTGAACATTTTTTTCCCGTTCCCTTGAAAAATACTCGATAAGTTGAATAAAATCAATATTAATTGGTTCCCTCGGTAATTGGAAGTTAAAGGAATAGTATCTTGCCTTGGAATTGTATCATTATTCTTGTCTCAAATAAATTGCCGTGTCATCCTGAATTTTGTCTTTCTTAATTTTCTACATCACAAAATCATCATTTTATCTATTCTCCCAATATATATGTTGTAGATATATGATAAAATTAACTTTGACTTGTGCGCAATTAATAGGTAGAAATCTTACTTTTGATAAATAATCTTTAAGATAATAAATTTATAGATAAAAAAACTTGTTATCATCATCGCAATGAGGGCGCTGCTTGAGAGTTAAATCTAAAAATCTGCAAATAACTCTAAGGATATTCAAGATATTCATGAAATTATTTTTCAAAAACCTTCCCGGTGATATACCTAATAATATCCCAAAATTTCACGGCGATTGGATGTATGGTTTTTGAATCTATAGAATACAGACAAACAGAGAGAGACAGACAGACATTCAATTTTATATATATAGATAATAGATAATCTTTCAGAAATATATTTTCAATACAATATAATATAATGTGGCTTGTGATTGTAAAACGACATTTGAAAATTATACCGCATGTGTTTCTTTTCGACGAAAAATCCAAATATATTCTAAGGAGAAATACTGATTATTTCTTACTTTAGGGATGAGGTATGAAAGGATGAATTGTGAATAGTAATGATAAAATGATATTTTCCGTTTATCATTACTCTTCACAATTCATCCTTTCATACCTCATCCCAAGGTTAGAAATGATCAGTATTTCTCCTTAAAATATATTTGGATTTTTCGTTGAAAAGAAACACATGCGGTATAATTTTCAAATGTCGTTTTACAATATATTTTTAATTTACTTTCTCACGATGACAATGAAAATCTATATATATAAAATTGAATGTCTGTCTGTTTGTCTGTCTGTTTGTTTGTACTCTATAGATTCAAAAACCATACATCCAATCGCCGTGAAATTTTGGGATATTATTAGGTATATCACCGGGAAGGTTTTTAAAAATAATTTCATGAATATCTTGAATATCCTTAGACTTACTTGCAGATTTGTAGATTTAACTCGCAAGCAGCGCCCCCATTGTGACGATGTTAACAAGTTTTCTTATCACTAAGTTTGTTATCTTAAATATTATTTATCAAAAGTAAGATTATCTCAGGATGACACGGCAATGTGACACGGGAAAAAAATGTTCACTAGATAAAACTATGATATTCTATATGATATAAAAAGCCAACAATGAAGAGTGAATGTAATATAAAAAGCCAACAATGAAGAATGAATGTAAGATAAAAAAGCCAACAATGAAGAGTGAATGTAATATAAAAAGCCAACAATGAAGAGTGAATGTAAGATAAAAAGCCAACAATTAATAGTAAATGTAATATAAAAAGCCAACAATGAAGAGTAAATGTAATATAAAAAGCCAACAATGAAGAATGAATGTAAGATAAAAAGCCAACAATGAAGAGTAAATATAATATAAAAAGCCAACAATGAAGAGTGAATGTAATATAAAAGCCAACAGAGTGAATGTAAGATAAAAAGCCAACAGAGTGAATGTAAGATAAAAAGCCAACAATGAAGAGTGAATGTAATATAAAAAGCCAACAATGAAGAATGAATGTAAGTTAAAAAGCCAACAAAGAAGAGTGAATCTCTCTATCTCTCTCTATATATATATAAAAGTCAATTTCTGTCTGTCTGTCTGTTTCGCGATAAACTCAAAAACTACTGAACCAATTGGTACCAAATTCTGCATGTCGCTTTTTATAAACCTGAGGAAAATTTTCGGCTGCATTTTGATTAGTATTTTTGGCTATTTATTTTTTTCATTTGAAGAACTTTTTTTTACGCGGACTAATCCGGAATGAAATGAATACCTAAATATGGCCATTTTTTTAAGGATCGGTGGTTCAGTGGTAGAATGCTCGCCTGCCACGCGGGCGGCCCCGGTTGGATTCCCGGCCGATGCATTTTTTTTTTTACAATTTTTAAAACTCATTTATATTATCTTATATATATAATTGAATGTCTGTCTGTCTGTACTCTATAGATTCAAAAACCATACATCCAACCGCCGTGAAATTTTGGGATATTATTAGGTATATCACCGGGAAGGTTTTTGAAAATAATTTCATGAATATCTTGAATATCCTTAGAGTTATTTGCAGATTTGTAGATTTAACTCGCAAGCAGCGCCCCCATTGTGACGATGATAACAAGTTTTCTTATCACTAAGTTTGTTATCTTAAATATTATTTATCAAAAGTAAGATTATCTCAGGATGACACGGCAATTTATTTGCGACAAGAATAATGATACAATTCCAAGGCGAAGATACTATTCCTTTAACTTCCAATTACCGAGGGAACCAATTAATATTGATTTTATTCAACTTATCGAGTAATTCTCAAGGGACCGGGAAAAAATGTTCACTAGATAAAACTATGATTTTCTAATGTAGAAAATTAGGAAAGACAAAATTCAGGATGACAAGGCACACAGGGACCGGGAAAAAATGTTCTCTTTATCGAAAGATTCAATTTACGAGTTTCAAATTATCAAAATATATCTTTTTTATTTTTCAATAAGTTTTTAGAGAATTATTTTAACAAATGTTCGCTAGACAAACTTTCACTCGGATAAAACCCGGGCGAAGCCGGGTACACATCCGCTAGTATTTAATATATATTTTTTAATTGAGATATATTTTAAAATATTAAGACCATCATCCATTTGATTGAAATATGAGACTATTTAAAAACGATAAAGCTTATTTTTGATAGCTTGTAATAAAAGGTATATAAAACATTTTGGATCAGTTCTTATTGTTTATTTTTGTTTAAAAATGAAAGGTATTTCATGATATATATATATAAGGACTTGGAAACTATTATTTGTTCCTTTTTAGGTTCTAAATAATGTTTAACTTTTTAACTTAATTGTTAAATCCTACTTGAACCCGAACAATCCACACCCACATCCAAGGTCTTTACACCATCCTGGGAGAAGAGCGGTCTTGTATGGCCAGTTTTGAATCTGGAAATACAGATTGCTCTCTGTCTGTTTATCCCACATTCCAGAATAGCTCCAGGCCTTTGGTTAAGATGCCAATCTTCATCTAAACCAAAAGCCTGGAGCTATTCTAGAATTTGGGATGTACCGATAGGCAGCAACCTGTATTTCCAGATTCAAACTGGCCCTACAAGACCGCTCTTCTCCCAGGATGGTGTAAAAACCTTCCCACAATGCATTATCTGCAGAACCAAAGAGGCCTCCCCAGATCACCTCTTGGAATGCATGGAAGCCTCAAACAGGACCTATATTCAAACCCTAACAAGATTATAAATTTAATCTATGAATTTAATCTCCATGTCCTTGTTTATAATTATACAATATATTTGGTAATAAAAAAAATATTTTATTGTAATGTATATATAAAATCTCAATTTATACAACAAAAATATTGCTTTGAAGATCTAAAAACCTATATATTTTCATATAATAATAATAAAGCACAAAAACGTGGTTTGAAAATATCTAAATAGTAATAAAAAACATGAAGAAAAGGTATACATAATAATACATAAAACAGACCATTAAATGATAACAGATCAATTCATATTTATCTCAAATTTAGACAGATTTTTTTATTGTAATTCCAAAAAGGGTTTAAATAAAAAGTTTAAATTTTGATTCTTTCCTTCTATTTGGTAAAGAAAAATCAGTGAAAAAAAAAAGTCGCAACTCCCAAAAGTTCCCAAGTTGATATCGTGCACCACACACAGAAACAGACATTATATCTATATAGACGACAAGGGAAACCCAGAAATTATCTAAATATATGGATGAAACAATTTTTGCAATATATTATTTCAAAAGTAAAATTTTACTATATTTCTAAGAACTTTCCATTAGCACTAATACACTTGTTCAAACGAAACAAGTCGGTGGACGAGTGGGTAACCCCCTCGATTCCCGACAGTCATGAACCGGGATTGAATCCCGCTTTAAATTATTTTTTAATATGTGAATAACCTTCACATATTATTCATTGTTCAATTATCATGAACTAGGTTGCTCTTGCTGAGCGGTACCTATTAATGTGATTTGAACCAGGTGTTTAAACGAGTGTTGGAGGCGCTTCATAAACACGTCATTTTTACTCCTGAAAACACCGTCGTGCAATGGCGTTTCATGTCGTCGATATTGACAGAAATGTTTAGGTATTCCCTCCCAAAAACCTATCCTACAGCCTCAAAGTGGCGGGAGGGTGTAAACGGGAAGCACAGGACGTCGGGAGTTTAACTCCTGGTAGGGCCACCCTGTGCTACATACCCGGCTAATGTAGGAAGGTATCAATTGGTAGCGTCTGTTCTCCATAGGAACGGCTACACTCCATGTCAGGAGCGGTCAACCAAAAGAAGCAAAGTCACACTGCGTGGCACATCCAGGTCTTCAGACCAGCAGCAGGTGCACCCCTATTTCCTTCCCCATGATGTCTATATATAATAGAAAAGCTGAAACAATGGGGCCTCTTGGAGATCGTTTAACCGACTTGAGGAATAAGCAACAACAACATGTTTGAGTACTTTTCATCATCTTGAACAGTAAACAATCCGGGGAAGCAAATGAGGTGAGTAGGACTCCAAGTTAGACAGGCCTGAACTTAGCAATCGCCTTAACTCACGATGCCAATTCCTTGCTCCAACTCTTCGCATTGTCCAATCAACCGTCAAACCTCTCTCACTATGTGCGCTATAACAAAAAGATCCAGCAAAGCATTCGAATTCGTGCATTGTTCTGCGTTGATCTATATTGATGTAGTTATGTTGTCGCCGGTTTGAAGAGTTCAAAGATTACCGCACAGAGCTGATCTTTAATACTCATTTTTTCCTTTCTTCGCAGCGAAAAACCCAATTAACACTCAATTTTGACTAAGAGCACGCTATTTATAGGCTGTTTACACAATCGCAATAGTTTATGCTGAGTTCATGCCGAGTAGAACACAAAACCTCACAGACTCATGTTTAAAACAGTCGTTTTTCTGTCAAATGGACACTAAAGGTACCCACACAGAACTGTCACAGAAACCACACTTGTTGTCTGTTGACGCCGTTTTGTACACTAATTCAGGAGAGCTCTTAAGAGAGTTCATTTGTTGCACAAACTGTTACTTCTAGTACACGTACATTTCCAGTTATTTATTCTATCGTATATCTTGAAATAATATAGATATAGGATTTAGTTTGAAAAATAATATTTTGTTAAAATCATTTTCTTCGCAATAATTTACATTAGGTAGTTTCTTTATTAAATATCCCTATATATATATATATATAAGTCACTGTATGCATGTATGTTTGTCGGCTATACATGTCCACAATACGTAACTAATTTGGCTGAAATTTTAACAATATATAGAGTTGAATCTGGAAAAACTTATAGGCAATTTTTCAGGCTTCTATCTCTAAAATCCTTGGATTTATTAACAAATTATTAACATATTTCCCTATTTCACTCGCAACCAGCGCCTCACTGCGGTTACTGCGAGAAGTAAAGTTGGGGAAGGATGGACCACGTGGAAGGAAGGGGAGGCGGAGCGGGACGTTTTACACGAGTGACCTTGAGTGACGTAATGACGGCGTAGGGGCAAGAAATCACTTGCTATCATTTTAAATATATATCAAATTGAAAATATATTCATATAAAAATCAAAATAATACAATTTTCATTTATAATTGTAGCGAATAGTATTTGAATAAAAACATTTAATCGAGTAAAACCCTGGCGTTGCCCGGGTCAGTCGGCTAGTCTACTTATATATTTGCCTTATTCTGTCTGTTTGTCTGTTTGAAGCTCACGGATGGGATTTTTCATAACCATCGGTGGTTCAGTGGTAGAATGCTCGCCTGCCACGCGGGCGGCCCGGGTTCGATTCCCGGCCGATGCATTTTTTTTTTTTTTACAATTTTTAAAACTCATTTATATATTATACAAGAATGACATCCACGGCGCCAATTTATAATTGTAACGAATAGTATTTGAATAAAAGCATTTAACCGGGTAAAACCCGGGCGTTGCCCGGGTCATTCGTATATAATAATTGTATAAACGAATGCAAGACAAAATCACCGCGAATGTTTCTTTTTTTAAGGCAATTTCTTTTTAAGGCAATTGTCGTTATTTATCGTTAATTTTTGTTTCGATTTTATTGAAAAAAAAAACGATATGGTGCCTTTAAAAAATGATCTTTATTACTATACAGTTTTCTATTTAGTCAATATACCTAAGTTCATGTTGCAAATGTAATTATCTCTATCGATTTAGTAGGTGAAATGCAAAAAGAAAATCGACATGATGAAATGTTTATGAAAATTCACATTTTTATTTTTATATTTTCAAGACACACACAGTTTGGGGCGGGACGTTTCACAAGAGAGACATCCACGGCGCCAATTTAAAATTGTAACGAATAGTATTTTAATTAAAACATTTTAAAAACACACAGTTTGGAACGGGACGTTTCACAAGAGTGACATCCATGGCGCCAATTTATAATTGTAACGAATAATATTTGAATTAAAACGTTTTTAAAATATATGCGCACTCGGGTAAAACCCGGGCGTTGCCCGGGCCATTCGTCTAGTATATTATAAAATATTAAGTATAACTAATATTGCTATACCTGCATAACAGACCAAAAATACCTATTAAGGTTAATAACAATATAATTAGGCCGGTCAAGCAAGTAAAAATTCTGGGAATGGAATTCTCAAATCATAAATGGAAAAATAAAGTTAAATTTACTCCGCATGTAAATGATATTCTGCGTAAGGCAGGGCGTATGAAAAATTTATTATGTTCACTAAGCGGCAATATGTGGGGTTTAGATACTCAAAAGAGATTAACTTTATATAAAACAATAATTAAGGCCTGTACTTACATACGGTTCAGAAATTTGGTTTAAATTTTTAAACAATTGTTCTAAACAAAAACTGAATTCCATGCAGTACCAGATCATTTTTTTGGGCAGTTAGAGCATATAAAACCACTTCATCAAACTGTGTGCTTAGTTTGGCAAAAATTCCACTCCTAACAGACTATATAGAATCTAGAATAATCAAATATGATCTAGCTCAACTGTCCAATGAAGATCTAATTACTTACGAACCCCATGCTCCAAGTATAGTCAAATCATTCTTACACGCAAAAATGAAAGAAATTTTTGATAATACTAATGAAATTTTCAGAAGCTTTTTCGTATCTGGAATCCCAAGATTTTTCCTTCCAAATTTTTATAATATCCAATTCATTACAGATCATGACAATTTTGGGAAATTTTTGGCAACTATTGGCGCGGTGAAGAAACCAGGATGCTTCTGCGGAGGTGAAATTCAGGGACTCGAAACATCTACTTATGAATTGCCCAATTATACGGGTTTATAGGGAAAACAAATTTGTTTGTATTGGACAGCTTGATGAATTTGTAGACGATAAAGAGAGGTGTAAAAATTTTATCAATTTTGCAAATTTATTTACAACTTTCTTTTATATTGAAAAAGGGAGAGGAAAACTTAGAAGGAAAAGAATTGCGATGCTTGCTTTGTGTGTTTTGCTTTGTTGTTTGTTTTTCTCTTTGGACAATTTTCTTTGGTTAATTATGTAAAATAATGAATTGAAAAGGATTGTATATAGCCGATTTGTTGTGAAGTAGAGAGAGGTATCGACGCAAATATCCCTGAGTTTGGGATATCGCGTTTCATGACGTTAATAAAATTGTTCAATTAATATTGAGAAGTTTGTGGAATTCAAATTTTAATCAATGATTGCACACCTCAAGAAGCTAATTTGAGCCAAATTTCTTTTTTTTTATTTCTATGCCCACTAGGGCGAATCGCGAATATTTTTAATTAAGCTTTATAAAGAGATGAGGGACTTTTAATGATGCTTAAGACGGGCTGTCGTTATAGATAGGTTTGTTTAACGAGCCCATTCATCTAATAAGTATGCAATAATTTATTTAAAAGGTATATATTGGATCAAAATATAATTTATTTACTAATATTACAGTTGGCTGAACGCCAACCTTTTTCAAGGTACTATAACGTATTTATGTGTCAATAACAAACTCTCAGCTCCACATCACGGCCTCAATAACGTCTATTGACGTTATGTGGCGCTGAGTTTGTAGTTAACATAAATATGATGAAACACCTTGAAAAAGTTTGGTATTCAAGCAACTGAAATATTTATAAATAAATTATTTTTGATTCAATATATTCCTTTTTACATGGTTGTCCCCAAAGTTCGTAAACATTCGCAAACAAAAAATTTGAAATACCAATATTATTCGCCGTTATGTATAATGTCTTTGTATTATTTATAAAAAGTAATTGTATTATGTATTCGCCATAATAATATTATTCGTAAAGAGTAATAAGAAAAACAACGTTTTATGAAAAACACGAATTTTTTGGGACAACCTTATAATTAAAGATCTATTTATGGATTGTCCTATATTCCCAAAACAATTATACAATACTAATATTTATTGTTAAAACAATATTTTCTTGGAGAGTATCTACTCAGTAAGGTTGATGCAGAGTCATATTAGGTTAGTTGTGATAGTCAATTTCATTTAAGAGAACATTTTAATAGCCTTAGCACAAATAATGATCCTTCCTACCTAGTAAATATGGATTATCAGTACCTATCGAATCAGCGGTTGAACTACATGTAAATATGCGTGCGCCTTATGATAGGCCAAAACAAAAGCGCTTTGCATATGACGGTGCATGTTTTAGTTGAAATATAATATATATATATTTATTTTTAGAGCGCTATATGTCCCCTAGGGACACTTGCGCTTTAAAGTTAAACAAAACATTGAAATAAAAGAAAGATATTTGAAATATGTACAAGAACTAGTATGCAAGATATTAGATTTATTCAATTAAAACTATGCTAAGCAGAGTTAATTTGTTAAATTCAAATGGTTGATCTCAAAATCCCACCATGGAATAATTATCTGAGTTTCATTGGTTAGAATTTTAATATTTAATATTCAATTTTTTTTTAATTACAGAATATTTTCACACAATGAGTTTCTTTTTATTTCAAAACGCTAGCTTTCAAGCGATAATCGCTCTTCAACGGGCTTAATAAAACAATATTGACTATATCCTACAAGAATTGATATGTATTTTTTTAAATTCAATAAATCACGGTATCTATACAAGCGTTATAATACTGAATAACACTTGGCTTAATAATAAAAATTTAATATGATACATATCTATTTATTTTTAAACCCAAATGTATGAAACTTCCCAATGTTTTATAAATTTGAAAAAAAAAGGACTATTTATTTTATTAAATAATATATTATTCAGGTTATAAATGATATTTTTTAAATTTAAATAAAAACAGATTTATATGTGTTATATATATTGTGTTTATTTTCATTAATGATTTATTTCTAATATGTGCATGGCTTTTCTCTAAATAAAATTTACGCTCCAGGAACCTGGGTTATAAATATCTATCTGAATAAAATTGTGAATTAAAACATTTAAATATAATATCTAAGAGTAAAGATGGAATCTCACTGGAAAGTCATCCAAGCTGGCCTACACGATCTCTATCATGGTGAGCCATTCAGCGCAAGTAGACGGAACGAGATGATTCAGGCCATCGTGAAGCACTGTAGGTACAGTGTCCGACCAAGAGTAGAGGGGCTTATAAGAGACGATACCGAGTTTCTGGGCTTCAGCGAAATCTACAAACGTGTGGTTAACTTTATCAACATCTACCTGGAGTCGCTCTGTAGAGAGATGAATAAAGAATTATGTACGGAAAACATAGTCAATGTATATATCGAGACGTTTACGTCTTTTCAAGCTACAAGCCTTAAAGTGAATTACTATTTCCATTACCTGAACAATACTTGGGCCAATGAAGTATACAACTCGGGATATTCCGCAGTCCGTTCCATCTACCAGAAGTGTCTTATGTGCTGGATAAATAAGGTACTTCGGTCCTTCAGTTCGGACCTGAGGATCACAGTTCTCACTCAAATAGAAAGAGAGAGGTTGGGAAAGTCTGCGGATCCAGAGGTTATCAAGAACGTGATGGACATGTATCTGGTACTAGACGAAAATAACAAGATTTTTTGAACCTTTCATTCAAGCCTACAAGGAGGAATTTGAGGCGGGATACATCGAATGTACAAAAGAGTTCTACACGGCGGAGGGCGCGCAGTTTTTCAAATCTCACTCCGTGATGGAATACTTGGCTCTGGTGGAGAGGAGGATGGCGGAGGAGCGTTCTCGAGTTTGATCGCTACTTCCATCCTTCAACCTATCAACCTCTTAGAGCCGCCTGCCAAGATGTGCTGATCCTTAACACATGGATCTGCTGAAGGCGGAGTTCGCCAGGCTGATCTCAGAGGGTAAGCACGAGGACATGTCCCAAATATTACGTATTCTAGACCCAGTGCAGTATTCTGAGATGTGCCTCATTTTGGAAAACACCGTGGAAGCGGAGGGTCGAGACATTCTGGAGAAAAACAAAGATATGGTGCTCAATGACATTGAGTTATATTTCTCACTGATTGTTAAAGTTCGCGACAAGTTCAACAGCTTGCTCGAGAAGGCTTTAAATAATGAAACCCAAGCATTTAAAGCTATAGAACGAGCACACAAAAAATTTATCAACTCCAACTGCGTCACGCTCACTCATAAAACTGCGGATATCAATGCAGAATTTCTAGCGCAGTACTCGGACAGCCTGTTGAACCAGAAGGGTATGAGTGAGGAAGACACTGAAGAGGCCATAGACAAAGTTGGGACCATCCTCAGTTACGTAGAGAGTAAGGACATCTTCCTTGCGCACTACCTGAATCTGACGACAGAGAGGCTGATCCTGAACAACACCCGAGGACATGGTCTGGAAGCCAAACTGCTGGCCAAAATTAAGGAGAGAAGTGACGACGAAATAACGTTCAAATTAGAGAGAATGCTGGCTGACTACAAGGTAAGCAAGAACCACAAGGAGAACTTCGAACAATTTCTGCAACAAAAGGACCCAACTTTCAAGGTGAAGATGGAAGTCACCCTTCTCACAGATGGGATCTGGCCTCATCAAGAAGAAAGGAAATGCTCCATGCCGTTTGAGATTGAATGGGGGGTCAGCCTGTTCCAGGAGTTCTATTTCTCCACCCACTCGGGCTCCCGGAAACTCACGTGGATGTACAGCGTTTCGAAGGCCGAAATAGAGACTAACTTCTACCGTAAGTCTTACATATTTCAGTCCTCGACTTTCCAGATGATCGTCCTGTTTCAATTCAACGATGCTATCTCCTTCTCGGTCCAGCAGCTCCAAGAGAGAACTCAAATACAGAAGAACCTCCTACTCCAGGTTCTGACGACTCTTCTTAAGACTAAAGTCCTTTCGTGTGAGGGAGAATTGAACCAATCCGCCGTCGTCCGGTATCAATTCAGAGTTTAGACACAAGAAGACGCGAGTCGACATCATTATCGCTCTGGCCAGCTCAGGAGAGCAGGACGAACCTAAGACCACGAAGAAAGAAGTGGTTCTGAATCGCGAGGTTGTCATGGAGGCCGCCATGGTGCGTGTTATGAAGTCGAGAAAGCAGCTGAGCCACGAAGATCTCTTAGAGGAGGTGACGTTGTCTCTACGCTCCAGATTCAAGGTGGATATCGAGCTCTTCAAGAAATGCGTGGAACACCTGATAGAAATGGATTATTTGGAAAGGGGAGATCATAATGGAATTTACAATTACGTCGTCTAGATTTCTGTTTTATATAATTTGCCTCAATAAAAACTATATCTTCTTTTTATATATAAAATTTTGTTTCTCTTATTATTAATTGCAAGATACAAACTAGCGCGAACAGAAATTTAAAGTATTGTGTGCTGTTAGGCGAAATAGCAGAATATATTGAAACCTGATTTGACTGTACGAGCAATTGTGTAAGTCGAATATAATCACATTTATGGTGTTATTATTTAAAGAAAATATGTAAATATAAATTCACACAATAGGGAATAATTATTTCATCTATCGATTTTGCGCTAGTAGATAGATATAACTAAAAGAAAAAAGCGGTCGAGAACGGTCATTATGTATTTCGAACTTCATGCGATTCAATTTGAAACATCTCTCAAGTTGTGTTTCATAAAATACTTACTACCTCACAATCGCTATTTTAGATCCATAAATCTGATTCCAGTTTAAAATAACTTTATAAGGTACCGCTCAAACCTAGCTTATGATATTCACAATGATATAGAACGTACAGTTTCTTTATAACATTGTCTTAACATATTTACGAGTTTGGGGCCTTCTAGTGTGGGTTCTTGGAGTTGAGATTTCCATTCCTCTTGGAATTGTCTGCTTTCTTAGTTTATTTTTCTGACCACTTCTTTTTATTTAACTTGCTTCCATGTCTGTCTGTCCACAAATCTTGTAATAGAATTTTTTAGTATACTTCTAGAGCACGTAGAAATCAGAAATTTTATATACTTTTCAGAACGTGATGACAATGCAAGTTGATAAATTTTCAGACTTGGGGGTTGTCATTACAACCAGGAACGAACCAAATTACAAATTGCCTTTCAAAAAATATATATTTTTTAACATATGCTTCCAGATTACATAAATGTATAAAATTTTTAACACTAGCTCGGTCCAATGAACAATACTAGTGTAGAATTTTTCAGGACTTTGGGTGGTCGAATTGCCGGGAATGTACAAATTTCTATATTTATTTTAAAATCTTATTTGTGGCATACGAAGTCAGGAACTGTAGGAAGTTGTGAATTGATTTTTTCAGCGATTGTTGAATAATTAAACCGGATTAGAGAGAAATCCGAATATTCAAGTTCTTATTAAAAATCTCCTTGAAATTACAAGCAAAAAAGCTGCGAAAAATTCAATAAATATTTTATTTGTTACAATTGAGTAATCTGATTTCAATATCATCACGCATGTATTTATATTCGTCATAAATATATTTATATATATGATAAAAATAGCCACACATTTCACCACAGCATTATATATAAATAGCCGAATGACAAGGTTTAAATATTTTTATTCAAATACTATATATTCGTTACAATTATATATTGGCGCTGTGGATGTCACTCTTGTGAAAAGTCCCGGTCCAAACTTTGTGTTTTTAAAATATAAAAATAAAAATGTAATTTTCACAACGATATTTGAAAATTGTATTATTATAAAATGTTTTGAAATAACACTTTTTCCTGGAGGCCTGATTAATTTTACTCAATCTATTTATCTGTTATATAATAAGACAATTTGCTTTCAATATCACACATCATGCACACATTTATATTGAATATACCTATATATAGGGGCTCACAACGCATATAAATATATATGGGTAAAATATAACAAGGAGTGTTTTAGAAATCACATTCGTTCTAGACCTGTTCGTAGGACGGGATAATGATCTAGTTCTTCATATAATCTAAACCGTGTAGACGTCTTGTTTTTTATAGGCTGTTTCATTACTGTTAACAATTTGCAAGTTTGCAAAATTTCAGACTTCTCGGTGACTATCGTGGCATGGAATAGACTAAAAAATATAAATTGTATAGTTTTTTTCAAATGAAACTGTTTTTGTAGTGTGTGTAAAGAGCGGCCAGCATTCTATAAAAATGTGGTCGGGAATAGGCTAATTACGATGTTTCCATTCAATTTTTGTAATCGATTTTTTAATATAATCCCAGACACAGATAGAAGTGTGTGTGTGTGTGTATTAAATTTGAAATATTCGTTTAAAACTGCTTACAAATCGAAGTAATAAATATAAAATTTTGCCTGCTATGAGGTGCCTAAAGCTAGCCAGATTTTCCGCGTGTAAACTTCCGAATTGCCTCAGGCTATTACTTGACTCTTACTGTCATATGCAGTCCATCCCACTATACACTCAATCTTCAACTCTGCTGTGTCATGGTCACAGCGGTATTCTGGGAAATGAACTAGCACCAAAGAGCTAAGCCTACTGCACCTTCTAACTTATACACTGTCTTTCAAAATCTATCCATCGTTGCCCACAATAAAAGAATTTAGATCACACAGAATCTATCGATGGATCTATACAATGGATTATACAACCAGCAAAAAAACTCAGAAGATTTACGCCAAGAATTTTGATCTCAATGCTTCCAAGAATCTAACATGAGTGCACTTCAACAACCATTCTAACAGGCAATGGCCACGCACAAGTATACTCCTCGAAATTTTTGAAAGAGGATTGATTTACCCCAACTGATAGAATGAAGACCAAACTGTATGTCATCTCCTCATCTGATCTGATTTCTGATAACAATGAAATCAACGGCCACTCTTCTACGAATAATAAATATTAACCTGGCATAAATAAAAAATATCTCTATAAAATAAATCTTCTTGAAACTATTAATATATTGGACTTCCACAGTCATTGTAATTGAAACCAAAAAATACTTTAAATCGAACAGACAAAACGAGTGGTTAGTGAGATCTTTAGAAGGCCTATAGAACCTGGATTAATTACATATATATTTCAATATCATTGTATGTGAATAGTTTTATAATTAAATAATAATACTTGGTGTTTATAATATTGATATGAATAATTTAAATATTTTTGTGAGATTTTGTATATATTTTAACTTTTTGTTCTCACTAAGTTTTGTAAATTCAAGACTACAAAACTAACTAAACATTTTTTAAAAAGATTTTTTCTCAGATGCACTAAAAAGGAAAAAATAAGTACTTTATCTCTACTGTCATTGAAGCAATTATATATATATGAGTGAAATAAAAGCGGCGGGGGACGATCAAATTTAAAAAAAAAAAGAGGTTAAAATTTTAGTAAGCACCTTATAAAAATCGCTAATCAGCTTGCTACATATTAAATCACATTAGGTTCGAAATTCATGATGATCGTTTCCTCGATCGCTTTCAGTTTCATCAGATACATCAAATGACAGTAGTTGAGAAAGCATTTTTTATCTTTTTAGTGATTTTCAAATAAGAGCTTTTTAAATGTATTTATATTTATTCCTTTTTCCCCACTTCTCCACGTTTGTTCTTAATCGATATAGAAGTTTTGGTCTCCTTTTTTGTTTCTTGTTTGTAAATGCAAGTTTCTTGGAAGGTTATACTTTAGAGTTCTGATTTTTCATAGAAGTTGAAAGTTTGTCTTATTATGAAATCATTTATTTTTCTTCTTTTGAGGTCGTTTCTAATGATACTGCTTCTGACAAACCATGCTCTATTATTTTCTTTATTATCTGGTTTTCAAAGCTTTGAATATTTTTCAAGGTAGTTCTGTTTGCGGTTATAAAGACTGGGTGGCCATAGGTTAGAATTGGTCTTATAATAGACGTGTATATGGTGCGTTTGCAGAGTAGGGATAATTTTATTTTGTTTCCCAAAGGTAAGGCTAGCCTGTGTTGTGCTGCTTTTGCGAGATTTATTCGATTCTGGACGTATTCTTGGAAGGTCAGATGTTGATCAAGGATGATGTCCAGATAGTGGACGCTGTCCTTCCATTTTAATGGGTCATCAGAGAAGCCTAGATATCTGGGTGGATGCTTTATTTTGAGTCTTTTGTCTGAGTAAGAACGACTTCCATTTTTTGTGGGTCCCATCCAACCCGCCAGTCGTCGCACCAAATATTGACAAACACCAGGGATTCTTGAATTTTATAAGGCTGTCCCAAATTTCGTTCTTTTCTTTAAACATTGTTTTTCTTATTACTTGGGAATAATATTATTATGGGGAATATACATATTAATACATAATACAAAGACATTATACCTAACGGCGAATAATATTATGGCTAATAATATTGGTATTTTAATATTTTGCGAAGGTTTAGGAATTTTTGGGATAACCTGTTAGGTAGATGGTGTCGAAATCGTAAGCTGAAACTAATGTTGCAGCGTTATCTGCGTATAGATGCAGGGACATTCCTCCTGGGCAAGGGTGGTCATCTATGAATATGTTAAAGTAGGAGGGGCCGATGACTGAACCTTGAGGAATTCCTGCTCGAATTTGTCTTGGAGTCGACAGAACGTCTTTGACTTTAACTCTGAAATTTTTATCGCAAAGAAACTCTTTGTTTTGATGATATCTCCGAGAAGGTTCTTTTTGGACATTTTGTACCAAAGGGCTTCGTGCCAAACCTTTTTGAATGCTTTAGAGATGTCAAAAAAGATGCCTCCTGTTAGTTGTCTTGATTTGTTGGCCCTTCTGATCTTTCTGTGACAACTACCAGTTGATGGAAGGTGGAACGTTTTAGCTGGAATTCAAATTGTTCGGGCCTTAGGAGATTCTTTTCGTTCTCTGTAAATATACAAAATGCCATTGGTTAAACAAATAGAATAACTCTTTATAGATTTTAATAATATAAACTTTAGTCGTTTTAAGAAAAACTATAATTATTATTTTTTTAATTATTTCTAACATGAATTAAGTTATGATTTTATTCAACCTTTTTTTAAATATTTTATTTCCAACGATCCGCCGACCCGCTAGCTCCCCCTTCTAAATTCCATTGGTATGCTTCTGAAAATATCGATTACATTATTACTTAAGATCATTTATTGGTTAAGAGTTGATTCAAAGAGAAAAACACAGCCACATCAACCAATAGTTCAGTGACGATTTTCTGAAATACATGTAAGTATATAAGTAGAACTAGATCAAAAGTATCATTCCCCTGAAGAGAAGACAGGAAGTCACTGAAACGTCGGGAATTGAAATAAACCATTAGTTGATGTGGCTGTTTTTCTCTGATTTATCACTTAAAGTACGTTTAAAATATAAGTAGTGGTCTACAAATTCACCGTATTTAGTCAGAGTGCTTGCACCTATATTTGATTTTGAAAAATTAATAAAAGGCTAATATTATAAACATAGGATGATGGTCCATTGAATGAATGGATTCAGAATTACAGCCAGTTCTAAAAATAAATGAGAATTATTTTTTTAAAATATCTCAAGGATATATTATTTAATATTTTCTCTTAACATAAATAAAAGTAAAGAAACAGATTATCAAATTATAATGTTTTCAACACAATATTTAACCGATTATTCAATATATATAGCTTGGACTGACCCACTTCAATCCTAGCTCCATGGCCAGCTTTCCAGACTCAACCGTCAGCATGGAACTTTCTGGTCAAATTGTTCAACTCAGCAATCTAAACAAGACACGAGTAAAAGCGCTCAACACTAGTCCATCTAATGAGCTGGACTTCCTGGGTAGTTGGTGTTCTGGCTCCAGAACCTGGGTTATAAATATATCTCTATTTCTATATATATGTATATTGAAAGCTGCCCTATATTGCCCATCCTCTTTAATTTTCAAAATGAACCTTCAATAAATCTATTCAAGTAGTAGCATATAGGTGATTCAGGCTCCTGGAGCGTATCCATAGATCGCCAACTTCCAGCGCGGTTATACCCTGATGGCCAAAGGTTCAGCTACACCTTTGTTTTGCTCTATAACTTTAAAGATAAGGAACTTAAAAGTAGTCCCAGTAGAACTAGTAGTCGCATATTTAAAATGTCATTATGGTGTAATAAAATATGCAAAGGTATTCCGATATGCAAATTAGATACGGCCACTCAGACATTTACTGTTTCTCTGGCTAGGTCTCGCCTGACTCTGCGTTTTTTGTTGTCTAAACATTTTTGTATCGCTTATTTTTAAATCAATTTTTTAGCACTAAAAATGGCTTTAAATATATAATATTATAATAGGGTCAAGTTTGACCAAATTAATTGTATGTGACTTTTCAGTAATGAGTACGGATGGTAACAATAGACAGATGACTATATACCTTGTACGACTGATAATTGTTATTCAAACTTCACATTTTATCCATTATTTTTAGATCTATTCCTAAATAATTTCAATATTGGGTTAATTGATCAAAGAAGACTATTTCATTCATCTAATAATCATGTCTCTTAGGATCAAATTATTTAAGTTAAAGAAAAATACGGAAGTTCAATTTTTTTTTTTGTAACGAAAGAGAGAAGAGAAGAATAAAAAGAGGGCGGGGGATTTCATTAATTTTAGCACTGAACAAAGAAAAGGTATTGTTTGTATTATAGTCTAAAACTATAAAGCAGTATGAATAAATCCATTTAAAATATCTGTGTGCGACTCTTTGGCAATAGTTTGATAGACATCAGGCGAAAGATCGAAATAAATCTCAAGATTTCGGACATCTCTGCCCTCCTACAGGAGAATATAAATAAACGAAAAAATAACGCCGCCTGATGCCAAAGGCGGTGTTTGGCATCAGGCGGCGTTTTATTCGTTTATTTGTTCCCCTGTAGAAGGCAGAGATGTCCGAAAGATTGATGCTGCTTTAATAGAATAAAAAG
>CP092872.1:61452525-61494535 GCA_030710605.1 Cordylochernes scorpioides
AATCGTATTAATTCTAATTATATCAATGACTAGCGGATGTGTACCCGGCTTCGCCCGGGTTTTATCCGAGTGAAAGTTTGCCTAACGAATATTATATATTATGAAGTATAATAAACAATGTTAAAGATTAGTTTTAATTATTAATCAAGATTGTGTGTGAATATGTGAGAAAGATGTAATATCGTTGTTGTTTTCTTGGCCGACTGTTTTACATATGGTGTTATCTTAAAATTGCTTGTTTTGAATATTTTTTTAGATTGAGTTGAATGAATTGCTGAATTTTTTTTGTATTTATATATAAATAAAATTAACTCTGTTGATTTTTTTTGTATTTAATCGATAACAGCGAAGTTACGCATGTTAAAGTTAGGAAAAATATTTTGATGTTAAGCAAAACCTGCTCCATCTCGTTTTACATAAATGTTGAAAATTTGGTCGAAATTGATGCATTGTAACGAAATTTTTAGTGAACAACACTTATGAAATTTGCATTTTATTAATATAGATTTGTAAGTCACTCTCAGGCATTTGATAATGGCCTTTGGTTAATTGATAGGAGTGTTTAGTGAGCTGCATTTTTTACAAGAAGAGACATATACCTTGATAGATTGGCACATGTTTGACTACCAGTATTGTACAGACAGAATTTTCAAAGTTTTATTTTTATCCGGATGTCCCATATCATCGTGAAAGTGTTGAAGTAACTCAAGCCGAAGTTGGTCAGGTATGACTGCTTTTGTAATCCTATATGAGTATAATGACAATGTCATTTCTGATTCAGAGATTTTTGATAAATCCCAAGTCCGCCTGCTGTTGGAAGGACTTCATGTTCCCTTTAATCAGAGTATCCATAGCTAGAACACTTAGAAAATATGGTATCAAAACTATATATGTACAATAATTCTCTAAATTTAGGCAATATGATTAGACACCCATTAACAAAGAATCAGTCCAATATTCCATTCAAAAGAAAAATAAACCATCTACTCCATATCATAACTGTAGTTATAAATATGTAGGGGAGACTGGGAGAAAGGTCCATAATAGAATAGCTGAACATAAAAGGAATATTAACAATAGCGATCCAATATCTTTAATAGTTCAACACATAAAAGAAACAGGCCATACATTTAACTTATCTCAACCCATAGTATATTTTGACAATATAGTAAATACCAAAGACATAAAATAATCTATGATATCCAAAGAGCAAGAAGGCATAAACAGATGAATTGAAATATCAGAAACATATGAAACAATATGGCCAAATGCTTTTCTATAGATATAGGAAATCTTCTATATATATACCACAATAATCTACGAGTTTAATAAATTTTGTTTGGTGTCTCGCAATGATATCTTTCAACTTTCGCGTTTCTAAGATATATATATTTTCAACAGCTATCCTGCTTGGACTGACCCACCTCAATCCTAGATCTATGGCCAGACTCAACCTCAGCATGGAACTTTCTCGTCAACTGGTTCAACTCAGCAATCAAAACAGGACACGAGTAAAAGCGCCCAACACTAGTCCATACTAGTGCGCTGGACTCTCCGGGTAGTTGGCGTTCTGTGCTTCAGGAACCTGGGTTATGAATATATATATCTATATATTTTTAGAAATTTTTGTTTAATGACTATACTTCACGGCCTAAAATTATTGTAAATATATATAGACAAATGTAGAAACATACATGTATGACAGCGTAAGTGTCCCTAGGGGGACATAGCGCTTTAGATTGAAATAAAAAAAATGTTTCTTTAAATTTAATAATATATTCCTCTTAATATCATAAATATAGTTTTTAAATATGTAAGTAATTTTGAACATTTGTATCAAAATATATATCCTTCATTTAAAGTCGGTTGACAAGTGGGTAACACCCTCGATTCCCGACAGTCATGAACCGGGATTGTATCCCGCGTTAATATTTTGTTTAATATATGAAAACCCATCGCATATTATTCATTGTTGCATCCCTATACAGTATATATAAAAGTCAGTGTGTGTATGTATGTATGTGTGTTTGTTCCTATGTCGGCTATACACGTCCACAATACGTTACTAATCTGACTGAAATTTTAACAGTATATAGAGTAGAATCTGAAAAAAACTTATTGTGAAAATTTCAGGTCTCTATTCCGAATATTCGTCGAGTTATTTGAAATTGCGTTGCAAATTTGCCCGTTCGCTCGCAAGCAGCGCCTCTAGCGGTGAAGATGGAAGGTAATATCAGCTGACCTAATTTTTATGTAAAAAGGGGTTTTAACAGGACATAGAGAAAAAAATGGAAGGGATATTTGTCGCATTTTTAGCCAAGAAAAATTGAAATTGACAGGTTTTGGGCAAAAATAGTTTTTTTTTTTAGTCAGAAAATGATGATGACAATATTGCTGTATCATCATTTGATTATCAGATACAAAATTATATCGGGAAAAATTCCAAAGAGCAGAGACCACGGGTGAGGCCAGTTCATTTTTAGTATTCAGGAACAAAATTCTAACAGAAAAAAAAATCATTCGAGCAGAAGACACAAAGCCAGATCATCTCTCTATAAAAATATCGCTTCTCAGACACAAATTTGGAGCGGGACGTTTCACAAGAATGACATCCACGGCGCCAATTTATAATTGTAATGAATAGTATTTGAATAACAACATTTAATCGGGTAAAACCCGGGCGTTGCCCGGGTCATTCGGCTAGTTTATTATAAACTGGGTTGCTCTTTTTGAACGGTACCTGAAAAAGTGATTTTTGGAACAAGACATCCTTCAGTTCAGCGTTTAATATACGAGTAGTTAATGTGATACTACCTTTCAAAAACTGATAAGTCTGAAAAAAATAATAATTTTGAGAAAATAAAAGGAATATATAAGAAATTTAGCCCTGGAAGCATTATTTATTTTATTATATGTTTATAGTTTGTTCTCAAACTGTGAAAATTAAGATTTATTGTTTTAAAATAAATCCAGATTAACATCAATAAATTATACAAATTTTCAATGGAATGGGAACTTAATGATTCTATAATTTAAAATCTATATCTATATATTATATATATAAAATTGAATGTCTGTTTGTTTGTTTGTTTGTACTCTATAGATTCAAAAACCATACATCCAATCACCGTGAAATTTTGGGATATTATTAGGTATATCACCGGGAAGGTGTTTGAAAAATAATTTCATAAATATCTTGAATATCCTTAGAGTTACTTGCAGATTTGTAGATTTAACTCGCAAGCAGCGCCCCCATTGTGACGATGTTAAAAAGTTTTCTAATCACTAAGTTTGTTATCTCAAATATTATTTATCAAAAGTAAGATTATCTCAGGATGACACGGCAATGTGACACGGGAAAAAATGTTCACTAGATAAAACTATGATTTTCTATATGATATAAAAATCCAACAATGAAGAGTGAATGTAATATAAAAAGCCAACAATGAAGAATGAATGTAAGATAAAAAGCCAACAATGAAGAGTGAATGTAATATAAAAAGCCAACAATGAAGAATGAATGTAAGATAAAAAGCCAACAATGAAGAGTGAATGTAAGATAAAAAGCCAACAATGAAGAGTGAATGTAATATAAAAAGCCAACAATGAAGAATGAATGTAAGATAAAAAGCCAACAATGAAGAGTGAATGTAAGATGAAAAGCCAACAATGAAGAGTAAATGTAATATAAAAAGCCAACAATGAAGAATGAATGTAAGATAAAAAGCCAACAAAGAAGAGTAAATAGAATATAAAAAGCCAACAATGAAGATTGAATGTAAGATAAAAAGCCAACAATGAAGAGTAAATGTAATATAAAAAGCCAACAGAGTGAATGTAAGATAAAAAGCCAACAATGAAGAGTGAATGTAATATAAAAAGCCAGCAATGAAGAATGAATGTAAGATAAAAAGCCAACAATGAAGAGTGAATGTAATATAAAAAGCCAACAATGAAGAATGAATGTAAGATAAAAAGCCAACAATGAAGAGTGAATGTAATATAAAAAGCCAACAATGGAAAATGAATGTAAGATAAAAAGCCAACAATGAAGAATGAATGTAAGATAAAAAGCCAACAATGAAGAGTAAATATAATATAAAAAGCCAACAATGAAGAGTGAATGTAAGATAAAAAGCCAACAATGAAGAGTAAATGTAATATAAAAAGCCAACAGAGTGAATGTAAGATAAAAAGCCAACAATGAAGAGTGAATGTAATATAAAAAGCCAACAATGAAGAATGAATGTAAGATAAAAAGCCAACAATGAAGAGTAAATCTCTCTCTCTCTATATTGTTACATCATGATTAATGGCGTATTTCTTATATTATTTTTAATATATTTGAAATTTAAATTATATATTTATTTATTTTAATATTCTGTGATATTTATTTAAAACAGATTATTTAGATTATAATCATTTGTATTTAGGTACACGTGTGACTTCACTGCTCTCTTTGATGTGAGAAAATAAATAAATTATTCTGGAGGCTACTTAAAGAAGACTTATCTCGTTATTCCCTTTTATAAAGTTGTAGGATGGTTGAAACACGCTCTGGTAAGATGCAAGACCCAGCACAGGAGAGAATCAAGGCTGAAGAGTCTGCCAAGCCGCAACTTGGTGCAACAATTGGTGGAGATGCTAGTTCCGACCCAGTTGTCCTGAATCCCAACATCGACATCCCCAAGTATGATGGAACAGAAGACCCTCGCCCATGGATAGAATCCCTCGAAGAGATTGGTTTCCTCTATCATTGGGCAGACTACATAATTGCCCGTTATGCCGCCATGAACATGACGGGAAGCGCTAAAACCTGGTTGAATTTACACAAAGCGAGTTTCACGAGCTGGGAAAATATTAAAATCCGCCTCATTCAGGATTTTTCTCTGGACGCCAATAAAGAAGAACTAAGAATGAAGCTCAACAGAATGCAACACTGGAATGAACCAGCAATCAGGTTCGCGGAAGACATCCTAGTGTTGTGCAACAAGGTTGACCCCGCAATGGAAGAAGAAACAAAAATCGATCATGTTATTGGAGGACTGAAAAAAGAGTACTCATTCGCGCTCTACCTGAACCCTCCTAAAACGACCGATGAACTTCTTGTCGTGTGCAAGAAAATGGATTCTTTTGAAAAGAAGTATCGGGAACGTCTGGAGAAATCCAGAAACCTATATAACGGCCCACGCTATTCTAGACCCCAACAACAATCGAGGTACGTGCCGCCGACTGCCACACGAAACTACCAGACCCCTTCCAGGCCCCAAGCCCCTGTTTCCAATAATTACAAGAACGACTTCCCTCCTACTCTCAGGCAGTATCGAAACAACTTGACCCAGCCCTTTACCCCGAGACGTCCTTATAATCCAAACTTTGTGCCTAAACCAAACCTCCAGAGAAACACCTACAATAAAAGTCAAGAAGTGAGCAAAAATAGGACGGAAGATGGAAGACCAATCTGCTTCAAGTGTAACAAGCCAGGGCACGTGGCCCGTTATTGTAGGGTCAAGTTTATAAGAATCCTAGAAGAGGATCCAACAGCTACCCAAGAGAAGATCGAAGAGAAATGCCAAATGAATGAAATATCAGATAAATCAGGACCTCGGCTTTATGCTGATGTATGTCATAGCACACAGACAAATACTCCTACCCGGAATAGATATTCCGTGTTGGAAGATTTAAACTAAGCGTCACGCCTGAATATGTCAATCAAAGCAAGTCGACCATAAATGGAATAAAAAAGTTGGACCCTAAATACAAATTAAAAATTCATGTGGACAAGATAGGAACTTTGGAAGCTTTGGTTGATACAGGCGCTGACCTCTCAGTGGTCGACCTCAGAACGGCCCTCGATACAGGCCATGGTATAAGTAAACTCGCAAAACTTGTGCAGGACCCGATGGAAAAAAATTAGACATAGTAGGAAGTATATTGTTAAATATAAAAATTGATGACAAAGCATTATCGCACAAATTTGTGATTTTGAAAACGCATTTACGGACATTAATTTTTGGAAGAGATTTCCTTAAGAAAATGAACGCGAAAATAGATTGCAAAAAAGAAATAATAAAATACGATCTGACAAATAATCATGACATAAGCAATTATGAACTGAAAAAAATAAAAAGCGTTGAAGATACTGTTATACCTGAACTGTCTATTAGATTAATTAAGGCCTCAATAGAAGCAGAGGATGGCGAATATGTCATCGAAGAGAACAATAGAATGATTCAAACAAATGGCCTTCGATTGGCAAGAAGTTTGCTTACTGTCACGGATAGGAAAACTCATATCTGGATAACGAACCCTTATCCTCGACCTTTAAAAATCATGAAAGACCAAACATTGGCTCATGGAATCCTTCCTGCAGAGGTAAAGTTCATAGAGAAGTTAGAGCAAATTAATAATGACGAAATCCAATTTCAGATAAACAAAAATCTATCACCTAAAGAACAAGAGGATTTGAAACAAATTTTGAGTAAGTATGCTGATTTGTTTTCGCCGAGGTTAGGCAGGACCAATTTGGCAAAACACCGGATCGATACAGAAGATGCAAAACCGATAAAGCACAAGCCATATAGGGTGAGCCCCAAAGAACGGGACATTATAAAAGATCAAATTGATGAAATGCTCAAAGAAGGCATAATTAGACCATCTTCAAGTCCCTGGTCTTTCCCTGTAATACTGGTCAAGAAGAGAGATGGTAAGTTCAGATTTTGTGTAGACTATAGAAAATTGAATGAGGTAACAGTAAAGGATGTTTATCCAATCCCAAGAATTGATGACGTAATGGATACTCTCCAAGGATCGAAGTACTTCTCAGCAATAGACCTTAGATCGGGATATTGGCAAGTCGAAATTGAAGAGAAAGACAAGGAGAAGACAGCTTTCACTACGACCCACGGTTTATATGAATTCAACGTCATGCCCTTTGGACTATGCAACGCCCCTGCTACTTTTGAGAGGAATATGGACAATGTGCTTGGAAATCTAAGATGGCAGATTTGCCTTTGTTATCTGGACGACGTTATTATATACAGCTCAGACTTTCCAACCCACCTTAAAAGACTTGAAGCTGTCTTAAAATGTTTTAGTGAATCTAATTTGAAACTGAACGACAGGAAATGCAGATTTGCTTTTGAAGAACTTGAGATCCTTGGTCATATAACCAACCAACAGGGTATAAAACCGGCCGAATATAATATCAAAGCCGTTAGGGATTTTCCTCAGCCAAAGAAGGTCAAAGAAGTACAATCGTTCCTAGGAATGTGTTCCTATTATAGAAAATTCATTAAAGATTTCTCATTAATTGCTGACCCATTGACAGGACTCATCAGGAAAAATGCGCAATTTACCTGGACAGAAAAACAAGAGGAAGCATTTCAAAACCTTAAAAAAGCTCTGATAAATCCGCCAATCTTAGGTCACTTTGATCCAAATGCAGCCACCTACATTCACACAGACGCCTCTAACATCGGCTTAGGTGCAACACTGGTCCAAATTATCTGTGGGGAAGAGAAGGTGATATCATATTTGAGTCGAACTCTAAGTAAAGCTGAGCAAAATTACTCAACCACCGAAAAGGAATGTTTGGCTGTGGTGTGGGCGATATCAAAACTACGACCCTACCTATATGGAAGACACTTCAAGATAATTACAGACCATCACGCATTGTGCTGGCTGAAAAATCTTAAAGATCCAACAGGTAGACTTGCAAGGTGGGCACTGAAAATTCAGGAATACGATTTTGACATAATACACAAATCGGGTAAAAAACATATGGATGCTGATGGCTTATCTAGAGGACCCCTACCTGAAAAGGATTGGGTCGAAGATTATGAACGACTATTTTTAAATCAGATAATAAATGAAGAGGATGAATTCATAGAAAATGTTAAGAAAAGCCTTAAAGGAAGCAAACGAGCAATCACACAGAATTTTAAAGAGGAAAATGGATGTCTATATAAAAAGAACCCAAACCCTGAAGGCAGAGCATGGTTGCTGGTAGTGCCGAAGAAGAGAAGGAAAGAAATCATGAGTGAATTCCACAACCATATGCTGAATGGCCATCTAGGCGTCGCCAGAACCACATACCGTTTGAAGAATAAATATCATTGGCCTTCCATGCTGAAAGATGTTTCAGAATTTGTAAAGACGTGCCATCTTTGCCAAAGTCGGAAAGGTTCAAATCAGTCGCCCTCTGGACTTTTGCAACCCATTCCCCCAGCTAACTACCCTTTTGAAAGAATCGGGATTGACTTTGTTGGTCCCTTGCCATCAACGAAAATAAGAAGGAAGTGGATAATTGTGTTGACTGATTATTATACCAGGTACGCTGAAACAAAGGCAGTCTCAGAAGCAACAGTGAAAGAAGTCTCTACATTTTTAATCGAACAAATTTTTTTACGTCACGGGGCCCCAAGGTTTCTTATTAGTGACAGAGGTTCACAGTTCACTAGCAATTTGATGAAGGAGGTTATGAAAATGTGCAAAGTTAAACACTGCTTCACGACGAGCTACCATCCCCAGACTAACGGACTAACGGAACGGCTAAATAGAACTCTAATCAACATGATAAGCATGTATGTAAATACAGACCAGAAGAACTGGGACGAAATCCTCCCTTTCGTCACCCACGCGTACAATACCACGATTCAAGAAACCACAGGCTACTCTCCATTTTTCCTGTTATTTGGGAGGGAACCCATGTCCCTCTTAGACGACGATAATATCCCAATTGACAATAACATGAACGATTATGACGAATATATAGAAAATTAGATAAAATAGCAAGGACGAGACAGGTAGTCATTAACAACACAGAGAAGACTCAGGAAAGAATGAAGAGAAACTATGACAAAAAACACAACGAGAGAATCTATGAACCAGGACATTTAGTGGCAGTTTGGACACCAGTCAGGAAAATCGGAAAATGTGAAAAACTATTGAGAAAATATTTTGGCCCATATCGAATATTAAAGAAGCTGTCTAACGTAAATTACTTAATTGAGTCGAAAGATAATCCTGGCCAAGACCCATTGATTGTCCATGTCTCAAGACTCAAACCCTATTTTGAGAGAATTGATGAGGTAACTCACGAGGACGTGACGACCTCTGGAGAGGGGGAAGTGTTACATCATGATTAATGGCGTATTTCTTATATTATTTTTAATATATTTGAAATTTAAATTATATATTTATTTATTTTATTATTCTGTGATATTTATTTAAAACAGATTATTTAGATTATAATCATTTGTATTTAGGTACACGTGTGACTTCACTGCTCTCTTTGATGTGAGAAAATAAATAAATTATTCTGGAGGCTACTTAAAGAAGACTTATCTCGTTATTCCCTTTTATAAAGTTGTAGGATGGTTGAAACACGCTCTGGTAAGATGCAAGACCCAGCACAGGAGAGAATCAAGGCTGAAGAGTCTGCCAAGCCGCAACTTGGTGCAACAATATATATATATATTATATATATATATATATATATATATATAAAAGTCAATTTCTGTCTGTCTGTCTGTTTCGCGATAAACTCAAAAACTACTGAACCAATTGGTACCAAATTTTGCATGTCGCTTTTTATAAACCTGAGGAAAATTTTCGGCTGCATTTTGATTAGTATTTTTGGCTATTTCTTTTTTTCATTTAAAGAACTTTTTTTTACGCGGACTAATCCGGAATGGAATGAATACCTAAATATGGCCATTTTTTAAAGCATCGGTGGTTCAGTGGTAAAATGCTCGCCTGCCACGCGGGCGGCCCGGGTTCGATTCCCGGCCGATGCATTTTTTTTTTACAATTTTTAAAACTCATTTATATTATCTTCTATATATATATATAAATGAATGTATGTGTGTCTGTTTGTTTGTTTGTCCTTTATGCCTGACCAAACCACTCATTGGATCGCCATGAAACTTTGGGAAGTTATTTAGTATAGTACTGGGAAGGTTTCTAGCAAATAAAATTTTTGAAATAATTTTTCGCCTAGAAATAATCAAGATAAATATTCTAATTTATCTGTTATAATTCAACAATCTGCTCTAAATATTATCATGATGATACGATGATTTTGTAATGTAGAAAATTAGGAAAGACAAAATTCAGGATGACACGGCAATTTATTTGAGACAAGAATAATGATACAATTCAAAGGCAAGATACTATTCCTTTAACTTCCAATTACCGAGGGAACCAATTAATATTGATTTTATTCAACTTATCGAGTATTTTTCAAGGGACCGGGAAAAAATGTTCACTTTATCGAGAGATTCGTTAAACAAACCTTTACTCGGGTAAAACCTGGGCGAAGCCGGGTACATCCATACAAGAATAATGATACAATTCCAAGGCAAGTTACTATTCCTTTAACTTCCAATTACCGAGGGAACCAAATAATATTGATTTTATTCAACTTATCGAGTATTTTTCAAGGGACCGGGAAAAAATGTTCACTTTATCGAGAGATTCGTTAGACAAACCTTTACTCGAGTAAAACCCGGGCGAAGCCGGGTACGTCCGCTAGTCTATATATATAAAATTGAATGTCTGTGTGTGTGTCCTCTATGGATTCAAAAACCATACATCCAATCGCCGTGAAATTTTGGGATATTATTAGGTGTATCTCCGGAAAGGTTTACGAAAAACAATTACTTGAATATCTTCAATATCCTTAGAGTTATTTGCAGATATGTAGCTCTAACTCGCAAGCAGCGCCATCTTGCAACGGAGATCTGCCCTTCCCCCCCCCCTCCCCCCCCGTCCGGCCGTCGGCCAGTTGGTTGGACATTACAAGTTCCCACCGACCAATCAGAGGATCAAGAGCCCCCTCCCCCCCCCGTCCGGCCGCCGGCCAATCAGAGTGATCAAGAGGTCCTGGCGCGCGGGGGGCGGGTGACCTCCGGGAACTACGTCCATCTTCCATAAACGACCATGATTTTATTCAACTTATCGAGTATTTTTCAAGGGACCGGGAAAATATGTTCACTAGATAAAACGATGATTTTGTAATGTAGAAAATTAGGAAAGACAAAATTCAGGATGACACGGCACACAGGGACCGGGAAAAAATGTTCACTTTATCGAGAGATTCAAATTTACGAGTTTCAAATTATCAAAATATATCTTTTTTTAAAATAAGTTTATAGAGAATTGTTTTACCAAATGTTCGTTAGACAAACCTTTACTCGTGTAAAACCTCGGGCGAAGCCGGGTACGTCCGCTAGTATATATATAAAATTGAATGTCTGTCTGTCTGTACTCTATAGATTCAAAAACCATACATCCAATCGCCGTGAAATTTTGGGATATTATTAGGTATATCACCGGGAAGGTTTTTGAAAAATAATTTCATGAATATCTTGAATATCCTTAGAGTTATTTGCAGATTTGTAGATTTAACTCGCAAGCAGCGCCCCCATTGTGACGATGATAACAAGTTTTCTTATCACTAAGTTTGTTATCTTAAATATTATTTATCAAAAGTAAGATTATCTCAGGATGACACGGCAATTTATTTGCGACAAGAATAATGATACAATTCCAAGGCGAAGATACTATTCCTTTAACTTCCAATTACCGAGGGAACCAATTAATATTGATTTTATTCAACTTATCGAGTATTTCTAAAGGGACCGGGAAAAATTGTTCACTAGATAAAACTATGATTTTCTAATGTAGAAAATTAGGAAAGACAAAATTCAGGATGACAAGGCACACAGGGACCGGGAAAAATGTTCACTTTATTGAGAGATTCAAATTTACGAGTTTCAAATTATCAAAATATATATTTTTTATTTTTTAATAAGTTTTTAGAGAAATGTTTTAACAAATGTTCGCTAGACAAACCTTTACTCGGGTAAAACCCGGGCGAAGCCGGGTACATCCATACAAGAATAATGATACAATTCCAAGGCAAGATACTATTCCTTTAACTACCAATTACCGAGGGAACCAATTAATATTGATTTTATTCAACTTATCGAGTATTTTTCAAGGGACCGGGAAAAAATGTTCACTTTATCGAGAGATTCGTTAGACAAACCTTTACTAGGGTAAAACCCGGGCGAAGCCGGGTACGTCCGCTAGTCTATATATAAAATTGAATGTCTGTGTGTGTGTCTGTGTGTGTGTCCTCTATGGATTCAAAAACCATACATCCAATCGCCGTGAAATTTTGGGATATTATTAGGTGTATCTCCGGAAAGGTTTACGAAAAATAATTACTTGAATATCTTCAATATCCTTAGAGTTATTTGCAGATATGTAGATCTAACTCGCAAGCAGCGCCATCTTGCAACGGAGATCTGCCCCTCCCCCCCCCCCGTCCGGCCGCCGGCCAGTTGGTTGGACATTACAAGTTCCCACCGACCAATCAGAGGATCAAGAGCCCCCTCCCCCCGTCCGGCCGCCGGCCAATCAGAGTGATCAAGAGGTCCTGGCGCGCGGGGGGCGGGTGACCTCCGGGAACTACGTCCATCTTCCATAAACGACCATGATTTTATTCAACTTATCGAGTATTTTTCAAGGGACCGGGAAAATATGTTCACTAGATTAAACGATGATTTTGTAATGTAGAAAATTAGGAAAGACAAAATTCAGGATGACACGGCACACAGGGACCGGGAAAAAATAATCACTTTATCGAGAGATTCACGACCATGACTTTATTCAACTTATCGAGTATTTTTCAAGGGACCGGGAAAATATGTTCACTAGATAAAACGATGATTTTGTAATGTAGAAAATTATGAAAGACAAAATTCAGGATGACACGGCACACAGGGACCGGGAAAAAATGTTCACTTTATCGAGAGATTCAAATTTACGAGTTTCAAATTATCAAAATATATCTTTTTTTAAAATAAGTTTATAGAGAATTGTTATACCAAATGTTCGTTAGACAAACCTTTACTCGTGTAAAACCTCGGGCGAAGCCGGGTACGTCCGCTAGTATATATATAAAATTGAATGTCTGTCTGTCTGTACTCTATAGATTCAAAAACCATACATCCAATCGCCGTGAAATTTTGGGATATTATTAGGTATATCACCGGGAAGGTTTTTGAGAAATAATTTCATGAATATCTTGAATATCCTTAGAGTTATTTGCAGATTTGTAGATTTAACTCGCAAGCAGCGCCCCCATTGTGACGATGATAACAAGTTTTCTTATCACTAAGTTTGTTATCTTAAATATTATTTATCAAAAGTAAGATTATCTAAGGATGACACGGCAATTTATTTGCGACAAGAATAATGATACAATTCCAAGGCGAAGATACTATTCCTTTAACTTCCAATTACCGAGGGAACCAATTAATATTGATTTTATTCAACTTATCGAGTATTTCTAAAGGGACCGGGAAAAAATGTTCACTAGATAAAACTATGATTTTCTAATGTAGAAAATTAGGAAAGACAAAATTCAGGATGACAAGGCACACAGGGACCGGGAAAAATGTTCACTTTATTGAGAGATTCAAATTTACGAGTTTCAATTTATCAAAATATATATTTTTTATTTTTTAATAAGTTTTTAGAGAATTGTTTTAACAAATGTTCGCTAGACAAACCTTTACTCGGGTAATCTATATATATAAAATTGAATGTCTGTGTGTGTGTCTGTGTGTGTGTGACAATTTGACAATTAAAAATTATTTATTGTCATCTTAGACAATGTTACATCTCACATGAGAGAGAGAGGAAGAGAAGAAAATATATACATAGAAAATTAAATATATACATAAATGAAACAAATTTACAAGAGGGACAAAGGTAGGAGACCTCGGCGCTGGAGGGTCCTGGACCAGGTGTTAAAAATAGATAATTTATAATTGTATGCTTTATAGATTTTCCTCTATTATTATTATGTATATATATTTTTATTTTATTTTTGTTGCCTCTTTCTCTTAATGGGTGGAAAGGAATAAAGAATGGAAAGAGCAAGATTTGTAAACAAACAAGACATCGCCCCCCCATCCCATGCGCGAGCACCTATGCGCGGTGACGGGGAGAAAAAAGAAGAAAAGGACAACCGGCAGCGCTGGTGTATAGGCTCGGGGAAATATGAGCTCCCGGGAAATATGAGCTCCCGGGAAATATGAGCTCCCGCCAAATATGAGCTCCCGCCTCAGAAGGAATGAGTAACCACGTGTGAATGAAACAAAGAAGATAACGAGAAGACAGTTGTTATAGAATTGCGCACCAATTAAGTGGGTTGCGATATAGTTTCCTGTTAAGGAACAGAAGAATTAATCTGGAAAATTATCTCAAGTGAAGAATTATTTCAAGTGAACTCTTGATCAAATTTATCGACAGAATCGAAAACAAGATTTGTTTTTATAAACAGAAGCTTAGATAAGTATTTTTAAACTTTGATTGAAAAAGATTTTGCCTTTCCAACCCAAGTTATTTTGCTCTCTACATTATTTGTTTTTATGTATATTTAACTTGTATCACTTGTTTTGTTTATTCTAATTTTAAATATATCTAACCTTTTGGCCAATTTGATTATCACCCTTTTTATCTGTTTATTTATTTTTATTGCCCAGTCATTGTTGATAAGCAAAATAAAATATATCTTTAGGCCATTTTTGTTAAATTTTATTTCTACAACTTGTGCAAACACAACTGGTGAATCTCTATTTTCAATCTGGGTAAGATTGACCTTCCCCACATTTATTTTTTTTTTCAAATTCAACATTTTTGGTGAGCCGGACGTGATTTCACCTTGTGGTGTTTATACAATTTGTGGAGATGGATAAGCTTAAAAGAGAAAGAACTCCCTTAAGGAATACTATAACTCGTACCACAAATGAAATAAAATCAGGTCTAAGTCTAGAGGAAGTGGATATAATTTTAATAAGGGCCAAATTTGAAAGGTTAACCATTCTTAATAATAGACTGATATTGATTGATGATAAAATAAAAGAGATCTTATTGGATGATCCGAGGTCCACAGAAGCTCAAATCAATGATGAGATGGAACAATGTGAGACTTATAGCCTACAAGTAGGAATTGTCGCACAGAAGGTGAAAGAATATGAGTCTAAATTGGCAGCATCCTGTGATGATAAAATGTCACAATCTAGCACTTCAGATGTTAAAAGACAAATTAAACTTCCAAAATTTGAACTAAAAAAGTATACAGGTGAGCTAGAGGAATGGCTATCATGGTGGAGTCATTTTGAAAAAATACATTTAGATGAGTCACTGTCTGATGTTGATAAATTTGAATACTTAATACAATCCATGGTTGTTGGGTCAAAGGCCCACAGACTTGTGACTAGCTTCCCTCTTACCCAAAAGAATTACAACAAAGTCATTGGAGATTTAAAAGATAGGTTTGGAGACAGAGATATGCTGACTGAGTTGTATGTGCGCAAGCTTTTAAAGTTAGTCATTGCCAGTGCCAGGTCTGAAAAAAGAACCTTGGCTCAACTTTATGATGATTTGGTTGCACATCTCCATTCTTTGGGATCTCTGGGAGTGGATACTAAGTCTGGGGGTGGTGCTTTCTTGTACCCGTTGGTGGAGTCAAGTTTGCCACTTGAACTTATCAAAATATGGCAACGTTCCCGTACACCGTACATTGAAGCGGGAATTGAAAATAGTGGGGCTAAAGCTTTTGATAAATTAGAGGGTCTGATAGAATTTTTAAAGCAGGAAGTTAAAAATGCAGAACGCATTTCCTTTGTTGCTGAAGGATTTGAACCTTCCCTTCCTCTAAAACAGGGAAAGAGAGAAAATAATCCCCCTAAGATCCACACAGCGTCTGCATTATTTGTTGGTAAGACCAACTTACCGTGTTTATTTTGTGACAAAGATAACCATCTTAGCCAAAACTGTTTTAAGGCAGCCAAGATGTTGGAATCAGACAGATTAAAGAGGGTACAGGATGCGAAAGTTTGCTTTAAATGCTTGAGAAAGAATCATTTGAAGAAGGATTGTAGATCTTTTGTAAGATGCAAGCGTTGCCAAGGACCTCATTTTGAGATAATGTGCAGAGGAACCTCACATAGTCAGGAAAATTTAAATTGGAGGTCAGATAACAGATCTCACAATAGTTTAGCAGAGCAGAATGAGGGGAACAGTGAGCCGGTAACAGCAATGGCGAATCAAGTATGCACAAATAATATCTCTTTAATGACTCTAATTGTAAGAATTAAAGGGCCGAAACGTTCCAAAATGGTAAGAGTGCTTTTAGACTCTGGTAGTCAAAAATCTTACATCAGAAGGTCTCTAGCTAAGGAGTTAGACTTACCCAAGGTGGGAGAAGTCAAATTGAATAAATTTTTGTTTGGAGGGCAAACCACAGGAGAAAAGGCTCATTCAATATTTTATTTCCAGTTGGACAATGTTGACGAGGGAAAGGCTTTCAAAATGGAAGCGTTAGAGGAAACAATAATTTGTGGCAATATTTCACCCGTTGAAACAGGACCCAGGCAATGGGAATTGGATAAGAAAGGAATCACTTTGACTAAGGTAGACAATAATAAAACCGAAATAGACATCCTAATCGGTGGAGACTATTATGGGCAACTTCTCACAGGAAAAATTGAACAGCTGGCAGGAGGATTGACCGCAATTCAAACAGTTCTTGGTTGGACTTTAATAGGTAATACTTCATCAGAGAGACCAGAGACAAGTGCTCAAATGGTTATCACCTTACTTACAACCCAACAGAGAGTAGCGTCCTTATGGGAATTAGAAACAATAGGGATACGAGATCCTACAGAGGTCATCTCTATGAAAGAGAAAAATGTTCTCATGCAAGAAAAGTTTCGTGAGAAAATCTGTCGAGGCCATGATGGACGTTATCTTGTATCTCTTCCATGGAAGGAAGGAATTGGGACGATACCTAATAACTTGGAAATAGCCAAAAGGCGCTTGGAGGCTATGACTCAAAAGTTGACACAAAAGGGTCAGTTTGTTCCTTATGATGAATTCTTCCGATCCTGGTTCAGGGAAAACCTTATAGAAGAAGTTGACGGGGAAGACATCAGACCTATTGGACATTATCTACCACATCGCCCAATATATAAGGTTCAGAGTGAGACTACTCCTATTCGACCCGTTTACGATGCATCATGTAAAGCAAGTAAGAGAAGTTTGTCTCTAAATGAATGTTTAGAGACTGGACCTAATCTGGTTGAACTTTTACCTGAAATCCTGATAAGATTTAAGGAAAAGAAAATAGGAGCCATCGCTGACATCCGCAAAGCTTTTCAGACCGTAGGTATAGATGAGAAGGAAAGATTCCACAAGGAATACCTCGCCATGCTCGTACAAAAGAGGAATGAAACAGAGGGTAGAAGGTTTCTTCCAGGCGAAGTTGTGCTGATTGGTCGAGATGATCAAAAAATAATATTCTGGCCACTTGGCAGAATCTTGGAACTGTACCCCGGGAAGGATGGCAGAGAACGTGTAGCTAGAGTTAGGACTGCTACGGGTGAATTTGTAAGACCGTTAAAGAGACTTTTCTCTTTGGAACTTGGTTCTGATATTTCCAGGGAGGTGAGATTACCTAAGACAGAAGGGATCAAAGCCCAGGAGATTCCAACAGATGGAGAACAGTCAATTTTTACTAGGTCTGGAAGAGAAGTGAAAAAACCTACGAGATTGGGGGTGTACACCAATAATCTTTCCTAATTAAGATTTTTTTTTTGTATTCCCATACAAAAAGGTGGGAGTATGTTAAAAATAGATAATTTATAATTGTATGCTTTATAGATTTTCCTCTATTATTATTATGTATATATATTTTTATTTTATTTTTGTTGCCTCTTTCTCTTAATGGGTGGAAAGGAATAAAGAATGGAAAGAGCAAGATTTGTAAACAAACAAGACATCGCCCCCCCATCCCATGCGCGAGCACCTATGCGCGGTGACGGGGAGAAAAAAGAAGAAAAGGACAACCGGCAGCGCTGGTGTATAGGCTCGGGGAAATATGAGCTCCCGGGAAATATGAGCTCCCGGGAAATATGAGCTCCCGCCAAATATGAGCTCCCGCCTCAGAAGGAATGAGTAACCACGTGTGAATGAAACAAAGAAGATAACGAGAAGACAGTTGTTATAGAATTGCGCACCAATTAAGTGGGTTGCGATATAGTTTCCTGTTAAGGAACAGAAGAATTAATCTGGAAAATTATCTCAAGTGAAGAATTATTTCAAGTGAACTCTTGATCAAATTTATCGACAGAATCGAAAACAAGATTTGTTTTTATAAACAGAAGCTTAGATAAGTATTTTTAAACTTTGATTGAAAAAGATTTTGCCTTTCCAACCCAAGTTATTTTGCTCTCTACATTATTTGTTTTTATGTATATTTAACTTGTATCACTTGTTTTGTTTATTCTAATTTTAAATATATCTAACCTTTTGGCCAATTTGATTATCACCCTTTTTATCTGTTTATTTATTTTTATTGCCCAGTCATTGTTGATAAGCAAAATAAAATATATCTTTAGGCCATTTTTGTTAAATTTTATTTCTACAACTTGTGCAAACACAACTGGTGAATCTCTATTTTCAATCTGGGTAAGATTGACCTTCCCCACATTTATTTTTTTTTTTCAAATTCAACACCAGGCGATGAGCGGGTCCTCCACTGCATCTCCGAGCCCAACCTGTACAAAGTAGCGATAAATTCGCAACTTTGCCGACGCCAGGATGGAAAGGACGTCGTCCTCAAGGCTGGACCCACCGAAGATCCAAGCTTGCAGGTCAGGGGGCCGCCCTATGATGTTGAAGGCCTCTCTGATGAGAGGCCTGATGGAACGGCAGCACCAGTAACGGTGGCCGAGGGAGCGGTCGATGGACCCGCAGGCAGGACAGGAGGGGCCGACCGAGGCAGGATGGGCCGGATGGGGCAGGGCGTGGAGGGCCAACTTGAGGGCCGCGTCAGCCTCGTGGCCCGAGTAGGCGCAACGCCGCAGTGAGGCCCAGTCGATCCTGGATGGTGGATTGATGGTGGGCGTCCATCTCGCCAGGAATCTGGAGATGGGCGTGGCGGCGAGGCGCGGGCGATCCAAGGCCCGTCGGGCTGAGCGGGTCGTGAGACCGTTGAGGAACGGCGTAGCCGTCCCCCGCAGCACCACGGCCGCAGCTAAGGAGCTAGATGAGGGCGTAGACTCCGCCCCGAAGCCCACGGCGTTCTCGGAGGTCAGCCTCCGGCAAAAGGCGCCCAGGGTCGCGGCGTCAGCCAGGGCCGAGCGCGTTGGGCGGGCGATGAGATTTTCCTCCACGATGAGATCCCGGACTCGGGCTCCGCGCCAGCGGGCAGGAGCCAGGAGGTCGGGAGGGCGGAGGAACCGGCAGCCGCCGATGATGGGGAGGTCCAGCAGCTGAGCAGTGGGGACCGCCCGGTGGTTGAGGCCCAGGATGTTGGAGGCCTCCTCCCACAGCTTCAGAAGCCGGAGACGGCGGGGCTGGAGACGGGTGCCGTCCGGTGGAGGGTGGATCCAGGCTTCCCCGCTGTTGCCGCCGACCAGCCAGCTGAAGGCATTTCTGCCCCCGCGGAGCGCGACCTGCACCCCCTTGAGGCAGGCGAGCTGGAGTTGGGTCACGAGGTCGAGGTGGCCGAGGCCTCCGAATGGCAACTGGCCTCGCCATGACATTGGCGGGAAGCCACGCCGTGTGGTCTTGTCCCCAGACGAACCTCGCCAGTCGGGCCTGCAGCTTGGCGATGGTCGGGGGTGATGGAAGGTATCCATGCAGGTGGTGCTGGATGACAGACCCCACCAGCGTGTTCGCCGCTCTTGCTCGCCCGACGAGGGAGAGGCCGCGGGTGAAGGGCGTCCATTTGCGGCATGCAGTCTCCAGGAGGGCCAGGAGATGCTGCTCCCGTTGGATGACGGTGCTCCTGGGGGCGATGTCGAGCCCGAGGACCCTGATGGAGGTGGTCGACCAGGAGGCGCCGAGAGGGAAGTCGCCGCGGTTGCGCCAGGCGCCGCACCAGAGGCCAGCGCTCTTCCGGAGGTTCACGCCGATTCCGGAGGCCTGCCTGTAATCTTCGAAAACGGGCGCCACCCGCTCGAAGTCTCCGTCGCGATGGAATAGGAGGACGATGTCGTCGGCGTAGGCGATGACATTGCCCACGCCGAGGGTCAACTCCAGGCGACGTAGCAGCGGCCCCGTGGCGATGCTTAAGAGTGCGGCGCTTACGGCGCAACCCTGCCTGAGGCCGTTGAGAAGGGGGAAGGCTGTTGTATGAAAGCCTCCGACCCGGATGGTGGCGTCCGCCCCGGCGTAAAGGATAATAATCCAGGACATGAAGGCCGGCGGGAGGCGGAGGGATGTTAGCAGGGACTCCAGGAAGCCGCGGTCCAATGAGTCAAAGGCGGACTCTAGGTCGACGCCCATGACGGCCAGCGGCGAGCCCAGGGCGGTGGCCTCCTCGATGGCGTCCGTCACCATGGCGATGTTCCATGACGGGGACCTCCCGGGGACGGCGTAGGTCTGGCATTCCGGCACAAGGGTCCGCAGGTGGGGCTTGAGGCGCCGGTGAAGGATGGCGGCCAGGACCCTGTAGTCGGCCGAGGGCAGCGCGACGGGCCTGTAGCCATCAAGGCCGCGACCTCCGCGGGCCTTGGGCACGAGGCAGATGGAGCTGCGCCGCGTCGACGGAGGCAGGGCACCGCGGAGCCGTGATGCTGCGAACACCCGGGCCAGAGCTTCCGCGAAGAAGTCCTCGCTGAAGGCGACGAGGAGCTCGCACGGCAAGCCATCCCAGCCGGGGGCCTTTCCGCGAGGGAGGTGCTCGATAGCGTTGGCGATCTCGCTGGGGCTGATGTCCGGCCGGTGAAGCGGGTCCTCCTCACTCAGCTCGCGGGTGGTGGTGGGCGCGCTGCTGGCGATGAAGGCAGCTCCCGCAGCTGGATCGCTGGTGGGACGGGCGAAGCGGGGCTGGAAGGTCGCGAATGCCCTCCGCCGAAGCTCGGGGCCCTCGATGATGTTATCCTGCTCGTCCCTGATGACGCTGACCGGGCGTCGGAGGCGGATGGCGCGTGCTAGGTCCGGCAGCGATGGGTAGTCGGCCCGGATGGAGGAGGCCTCGAGCTGCGCCGCGATGTAACGTCTCGCCCTGTAGACGTAGCTGTCGTTGGCAGCGTTGCGTGGGTCGTGCAGGGATCTGGCCTCCGCCAGCAGCCCCGCCTTGATGGAGGTCCACCTATCCCAGAAGGTCCCGTCGTCGTCATCGTGCGCCGTGTCTTCCTCGAGCTCCCGTATGTAACCAGCCAGATGTTCGAGAACGAGGCCCGAGCGAAGCATCGCGGCCAAGCGGGGCTGGGTGGGGGAGGAGACGGCGGTGGTGGGCGGGCCCACCTGGAGCAGCACGAGGCGGTGGTCCGAGAGGTGGTAGTGGCTGGTCGCGTAGATGGACACGCGATCCAGGACTCCAGCAGGGACGAGGATCCGGTCCAGGCGGTTGGATTCGACTTGGTCGCCGTGCATGGAGACTCTGGTGGGCAGGTGGGCGGCGTCGAACTGGGTGGCCACGTCGACCAGCGCGGCCAGGTCCAGAAGAGCGGCGAGGGCATCCGATGATGATGATGATGAGGGGCCCCGATCCCTGATATTAAAGTCGCCGGTGATCCAGCAGGCCCCCTCCTCTTCCTGTGCCGCTGTCGCCGCCAGGAGCTCCAGTTGTTGGTTTCTCTCCCGGGGTTCATGCGCCAGATGAACGGCGATGTCCGTCATTTCCTCGCCGTGGACATCTATTGTTGCCAAGGCGATGTGGCCCGGCCACAGGATACGCTGTTGTAGCACGGCTACGCCTGGTCCGAAGACGCAGGCGAGTCCGGATCCCGAGATGGCTACGGGATGGGCCAACACAACAGCGCCGTAGCCGAGGCAGAGGTCTTGGCCGCTGCCCAGATGAAATGCGTTTGTCTCCTGGACAAACGCGATGTCCACGTGATGTTGCCTGAGGAGATGACAAAGGGCAAGGCTCCTCCCCCGAGTGGCGAGCCCTCGCGCGTTGATGGTGGCGACGCGGTAACTCATTGGGGCCGTCCTTCACGCAGCACCTTCCTGGTCTTCTGGAGGGTTTTGCGGATTGTGGAGTTGGAGTCTGGGCACAAGGCCTTGATGGTATCGTGCAAATTGTTGAGGGCGGCGACCTGTGCCACGGTCAGCGTGGGCGCTCGCTTCTTCATGGTGGTCTCAGAGGTGAGGAGCTTCTGAGCCTCCTCGCAGTTCAGGTCGGGCAGCTTGTCCCAGTTGATGGAGGGGTTGGGGGACTTCTCGAGGTGCTCCAGCAGCTGTTCGAGTGCGGCCTTTCCCCGGGCAGGCGTGGCGGGAGGTGAGGACAGCTTCTCCACCGACATCTCCTGGTCGAGCGGAGGGATGCGAGGCTCGGGGGGCCGCAGGGCAGCCAGGGGAGCAGGGTGGGCAGCAGGGGCGGGGTGGGTGAGATCCATCTGTTCGGCAGGCTGGTGTGCCGAGGGGATCGCCTGAGCCTCGGCCGAAGTCTTCGCCGGTTGGACAGGGGACGCCGGTGTTGCGGGCGCAGGTGCCGGCTTCCTTGGTCGCTGAGGAGGAGGGAGGGGGGGCCTTGCGTCGGTGGGAGACGCTGCTTGCCTGGGGCTGCCGTTCCCTTGCCTGGCGAGCGCTGGGCAGTTGGCTCTGCGGTGGCCCTGTTTACCGCATTTGGAACACTTGATTCCAAAGGAGAGGAAGGCCGACAGGGTGTCTCCCTTGGAGTGGATGGTCAGACGGGTGGGCAGCGTCTCCAGCCTTACGCCCTCGCGGAGCAGGATGAACGCCTCCCGGCGGCCGTCGGTGAAGGTGAACTCGCCCATTTTGACCAGGATGGGGGCGATGGAGGTGACGTTCCCAAATTGGCCCAGGGCGGTCGCGATGGTGCTGTCCTCAACAAAGCCGGGCAGGTTGGCCACGATTATGCGCTCCGCCCTTTTTCGGAAGGGGAAGACCCTGAGGGACGTACCCTCGATTTCCAGGCCGTCCGCGACCAGACGGTTCGCAAGTTCCTTGTCCGCAAGACCCACGATGAAGTGTCCGTTCATTCGATTGAACTGCGTGATGCTCTTTGGCCCCCCGAGTAGCGTGCTCATGGCCTTGAGGTAGGAGTAGTCCGGGATGTCTGGGCACAGCTCCACGAAGACGTAATTCTCATGGTTGGTAGTGGCCTGCCTCTCCCTGGCGTCGGCGATGTTGGCTCGCGTCGCCTTGATTTCCTGGGGCGGCATTGACCTCGGCCCTGTTGTCCGCTTCTGCTGCTGGGGGCCGCGTTTCTCAGCAGGCCTGCTTGCCTGCTTTGCGGCGTGCTCAGGTGTTGAAGAGAGGCGCCTTTTCTTGCTCTTCACAACGGTGTAGTCGTCGTTGGCGTCGACCTCCGCCATCTCGCTGTCGGCCCAGTTGAGCGAGGCCGGGTCGGCTAAATTCTCGCTGGAAGAAGCAGCAGTCGGCGCCGCCGTGACGTCACCCCCGCGCGGCAGCCAGCGTTCCAAGCACCTCGCGCGCCGGCGGGCTTGCATGTGTTCGATATTCCATGGAAAATTCTAGAGAAGAATTCTCTATGATTCCTTTTTTCGGCGATAACTCCTCGCCTGGTTGAGATCCAGTGCTGGGCCTTTCAGGCACTTGTTCAGCGGATCGAGAGGGTTCTTCTGGTACCAAACTCGTGATGGTAAGCGCCTTTTACACACACTCCAGAGGCGAAAATGGCGGAGCCCGCAAAAGCGTGGCCGCACGCTCGAGTGTGTGTGTGTGTGTCTGTGTGTCCTCTATGGATTCGAAAACCATACATCCAATCGCCGTGAAATATTGGAATATTATTAGGTGTATCTCCGGAAAGGTTTACGAAAAATAATTTCTTGAATATCTTTAATATCCTTAGAGTTATTTGCAGATTTGTAGCTTTAACTCGCAAGCAGCTCCACCATTGAGACCGAGATAGGCTTAGGTTTTGGTCCACGCCTGATGACCTTGGGTCTTTCAGGGCTAATATATTAAGTAAAACTAATTCAAATATTAGTGCTTTAGTGCTATCTCCTTGAGGTTACCGATTTAAAAGTTTATTTTCTAATTTTAGATTTATAGGAAAAATATTTTATTTTAAGTATTGTACTTTATGAAACATATTTTATTTTAAGTATTGTACTTTATTTTAAAAAGTTTAAATAATTGTGCAAGACGATATATATGATATATAAAAATCAAAAGAAATACTGAGTATCGTTTAAATATTAAATTCGAATAAATATAAATGCGATACTAAAAATTAAATTTTAGGATGCGCCGCGAAATATTGGGATATTATTAGGTGTATCTCCGGAAAGTTTTACGAACGGAGATAGGCTTAGGTCTGCCCCCCCGTCCGGCCGCCGGCCATTGGACAGTCCAAGTTCCCACCGACCAATCAGAGGGATCAATAGGTCCTGGCGCGCGCAGGGCAGGTGACCTCCGGGAACAACGTCCATCTTCCATAAACGACCATGATTCTATTCAACTTATCGAGTATTTTTCAAGGGACCGGGAAAATATGTAGATAAAACGATGATTTTGTAATGTAGAAAATTAGGAAAGACAAAATTCAGGAAGACACGGCACACAGGGACCGGGAAAAAATAATCACTTTATCGAGAGATTCACGACCATGATTTTATTCAACTTATCGAGTATTTATCAAGGGACCGGGAAAATATGTTCACTAGATAAAACGATGATTTTGTAATGTAGAAAATTATGAAAGACAAAATTCAGGATGACACGGCACACAGGGACCGGGTAAAAATGTTCACTTTATCGAGAGATTCAAATTTACGAGTTTCAAATTATCAAAATATATCTTTTTTTTATAAGTTTATAAGTTTTATAAGTTTATATAAGTTCGTTAGACAAACCTTTACTCGGGTGAAACCTCGGGCGAAGCCGGGTACGTCCGCTAGTATATATATAAATGAATGTATGTGTGTGTCTGTCCTTTATGCCTGACCAAACCACTCATTGGAACGCCATGAGACTTTGGGAAGTTATTTAGTATAGTACTGGGAAGGTTTCTGGCAAATAAAATTTTTGAAATAACTTTTCGCTTTAAAATAATCAAGATAAATATTCAAATTTATCTGTTATAATTCAACAATCTGCTCTAAATATTATCATGATGATACGATGATTTTGTAATGTAGAAAAATAGGAAAGACAAAATTCAGGATGACACGGCAATTTATTTGAGACTAGAATAATGATACAATTCCAAGGCAAGATACTATTCCTTTAACTTCCAATTACCGAGGGAACCAATTAATATTGATTTTTTATTCAATTTATCGAGTATTTTTCAAGGGACCGGGAAAAAATGTTCACTTTATTGAGAGATTCGTTAGACAAACCTTTACTCGGGTAAAACCCGGGCGAAGCCGGGTACGTCCGTTAGTTTAAAATAAAAAATCTTTAATTTGAAGTTTAAAACCTATATGAAAGCCCGGGTAGTTGGCGATCTGTGGATACGCTCCAAGAGCCTGGGTTACCTTTATGTTACTACTACTACTATATTGAAGTATAAGATATAATGCTATCAAGTATAAGATATATGCACTTGTAACTTTATAAATCTAAGAATTGGCTGTTGATTCTAGACCCGTTTGTAGGACGGGATCATGTTATAGTATACAGGGTGGCTAGTAAGTCCCGATATCATTTTAAATATGCTGAACCGCGTGCTACTTCAAAAATACAGCGCGCCTACGTCACAGGACGACGTGGCATTCGAGGAGCTTCCGGCCATCACCACTAAAGGCGCTGTACCCTCCTTTTTTCATTTCCTGTTATGTCTTCCCTTGTACTACCTGCTTGCATGTCCTCGTGAGAGAGAGAGAGAGATATATATATTAAAACCTATATATATTTCAATCTATTCTCAATTTGATTGAACCACCGATCCAACAAAATAGCTCTAACTAAATTATTATTTATAATATTTGTCTAATTAACATATGTGTGTGTTCAGGTTCCATCCAAGTTTAAATCAGAAAATATTATCCATCGATATTAAAGAAATAATTAAAATTATCAAACTCTATTATCAACATGGTAGTTTCACAACTCTACGACGTCAATGGTCAAAGCATTCTTCTGCAACTTCTAAATCAACCGTAACAAGAATAATTAAAAATTTGAAACTACCGGTAGTGTGGCAGATCTCCCTAGATCACGAAGACCACACTCTACTACCTGTGAAACTAATATAGACCAAGTTAAAGCATCTTTAGAAGCTAGTCCTCAAAAATCAACAAGAAGGTTGTCTCAAGAAATAAAAATACCCAGAACCTCCATCCAAAGAATGTTAAAAAGTCTTGGTTATAAGCCCTATATTCCTAAATTAATTCATGCACTTCATGAAAATGATTGGGATAGGAGGTTGGAATTTTGCGAAAAAATGCTTTAAATGATGCAAAATGAGGAAAATTTGCCTAATCTCGAATAATGTGGACTGATGAGGCTATTTTTAGATCTCGATAAACAGCCAGGTGGAACAAGCAAATTTTAATTTTTATATATATTGTAAGGTAAAAAATTGGGAAAGACAAAGTTCAGGATGACACGGCAAATATTTAAGGCAAGCCCAAAATAAAAAAATATAAGATACAAGTTAAGCAATCAAGGAAGATTTCAGAGTAGCAAAATATAAATATTATAAATATAAAAAAAATAATATTTAGTACATAAAATATAATAAATACTTTGTTACAATATAAAGAAATAGAGATATTAATATATATACAGTATTTACGCTCCAGGTTACCTCAAGAGATATATATATATATATATATATTAAAATATACAAGTATCAGAGTCATCAATCAATTCTTAATTCTGTCACAGTTTGCTTTTATGAATGGAATAAATACCCAAATATGGCCATTTCTTATAAGCATCGGTAGTTCTGTGGTAAAATGCTCGCCTGCCACGCGGGCGGCCCGGGTTCGATTCCCGGCCGATGCATTTTTTTTTTTTTTTACAATTTTTAAAACTCACTTATCCTATATATAGTCACGAGCGTCTTTCCACCGTCATCGGCCGCCTCTGTCACGGATGACCATTGGACGGCTACGATCACGTGTCATCGTTGGCGCGCCGGTGACCTTGAGTGACGTATTGCCCCCCCCCCCCCTCTGCCGGCGGCGCGAGCCCGTTGGCTGCCGGCGAGCACGTACATAGGCAGATAAAGAACATAGGCTATAGTTATTAACTAATATATGCATTTATTTAAGGCGCCAATTTATAATTGTAACAAATAGTATTTGAATAAAAACATTCAATCGGGTAAAACACGGGCGTTGCCCGGGTCATTCGGCTAGTATATTATACAAGAATGACATCCACGGCGCCAATTTATGATTGTAATGAATAGTATTTGAATAAAAGCATTTAATCGGGTAAAACCCGTGCGTTGCCCGGGCCATTCGGCTAGTATATATATATATATATATATATAGTCACGACCGTCTTTCCTCCTCAATTCCTCAATTCCTCATGTCACGGATGCGCGCGCATCATCATTATGATCATTATCATTATCTAATTATAATAATAATAATAATTATTATTATATTATTATTATTATTATATCAACATATATAGTCACGACCGTCTTTCCACCGTCAATCAATTCCTCAATTCCTCATGTCACGGATGCGCGCGTATCATCATTATGATCATTATCATTATCTAATGATAATAATAATAATTATTATTATTATATTATTATTATTATCAACATATATAGTCACGACCGTCTTTCCACCGTCAATCAATTCCTCATGTCACGGATGCGCGCGCATCATCATTATGATCATTATCATTATCTAATGATAATAATAATAATTATTATTATATTATTATTATTATTTTATTATTAACTAGACGAATGGCCCGGGCAACGCCCGGGTTTTACCCGAGTGCGTATATATTTTAAAAACGTTTTAATTCAAATACTATTCGTTACAATTATAAATTGGCGCCATGGATGTCACTCTTGTGAAACGTCCCGTTCCAAACTGTGCGTTTTTAAAATGTTTTAATTAAAATACTATTCGTTACAATTATAAATTGGCGCCGTGGATGTCTCTCTTGTGAAACGTCCCGCCCCAAACTGTGTGTGTCTTGAAAATATAAAAATAAAAATGTGAATTTTCATAAAGATTTCATCATGTCGATTTTTTTTTGCATTTCACCTACTAAATCGATAGAGATAATTACATTTGCAACATGAACTTAGGTATATTGACTAAATAGAAAACTGCATAGTAATAAAGATCATTTTTTAAAGGCACCATATCGTTTTTTTTTAATAAAATCGAAACAAAAATTAACGATAAATAACGATAATTGCCTTAAAAAGAAATTGCCTTAAAAAAAAAGAAACATTCGCGGTGATTTTGTCTTGCATTCGTTTATACAATTATTATATACAAATGACCCGGGCAACGCCCGGGTTTTACCCGATTAAATGCTTTTATTCAAATAGTATTCGTTACAATTATAAATTGGCGCCGTGGATGTCATTCTTGTGTAATATATAAATGAGTTTTAAAAATTGTAAAAAAAAAAAATGCATCGGCCGGGAATCGAACCCGGGCCGCCCGCGTTACAGGCGAGCATTCTACCACTGAAAAACCGATGGTTATGAAAATTCCCATCCGTGAGCTTCAGACAAACAAACAGACAGAATAAGGCAAATATATAAGTAGATACGAATGACCCGGGCAACGCCCGGGTTTTACCCGATTAAATGCTTTTATTCAAATACTATTCGTTACAATTATAAATTGGCGCCGTGGATGTCATTCTTGTATAATATATAAATGAGTTTTAAAAATTGTAAGAAAAAAAAATGCATTCTACCACTGAACCACGGATGGTTATGAAAAATCCCATCCGTGAGGCAAATATATAAGTAGATATATATAGTCACGACCGTCTTTCCTCAATTCCTCATGTCACGGATGCGCGCGTATCATCATTATGATCATTATCTTCTATAGAAGCTTCTATCTTTATAATTATGTATATTTACAAAAAGTCAATTCGCTCGCGCCTCTAGCGGTGAAAATGAGGGGTAATACCAGCTGACCTAATGTACATGTAAAGTTTGGAGCGGGACGTTTCACAAGAGTGACATCCACGGCTCCAATTTATAATTGTAACAAATAGTATTTGAATAAAAACATTCAATCGGGTAAAACACGGGCGTTGCCCGGGTCATTCGTCTAGTATATATATAGTCACGACCGTCTTTCCTCATTCCTCATTGGCCGCCTCTGTCACGGATGCGCGCGCACAGGGAGGTCACGTGCTCGCCGGCAGCCAACGGGCGCGCGCCTCCGGCATTACGTCATCTATATATATAAAAATGAATGTATGTGTGTGTGTCTGTTTGTCCTTTATGCCTGACCAAACCACTCATTGGAACGCCATGAAACTTTGGGAAGTTATTTAGTATAGTACTGGGAAGGTTTCTAGCAAATAAAATTTTTGAAATAACTTTTCGCCTAAAAATAATCAAGGTAAATATTCTAATTTATCTGTAATAATTCAACAATCTGCTCTAAATATTATCATGATGATACGATGATTTTGTAATGTAGAAAATTAGGAAAGACAAAATTCAGGATGACACGGCAATTTATTTTAGACAAGAATAATGATACAATTCCAAGGCAAGATACTATTCCTTTAACTTCCAATTACCGAAGGAACCAATTAATATTGATTTTATTCAACTTATCGAGTATTTTTAAGGGACCGGGAAAAAATGTTCACTTTATCGAGAGATTCGTTAGAAAAACCTTTACTCGGGTAAAACCCGGGCGAAGCCGGGTACGTCCACTAGTAGATTATAAACACAAGGTAATAAGGCCAAATAAAAAAATAGTGTGTGATAAGGCACAATTTGGATTATCTACTTATATAATTGCCTTATTCTGTCTGTGTAAAGTTCACGGATAGATTTTGGTCAGAATGGATAAAATAAAAAAAGTGTCAAGGGATGGGAATCGAACCCACGACCTTCCGCTTACCGGGCAGATGCCATGACCACTAGGCTACCCTGGACATATTTTTCCGTTCACATTTTTATTTTTATATTTTCAAGACACACACAGTTTGGGGCGGGACGTTTCACAAAAGAGACATCCACGGCGCCAATTTATAATTGTAACGAATAGTATTTTAATTGAAACATTTTAAAAATATATACGCACTCGGGTAAAACCCGGGCGTTGCCCGGGCCATTCGTCTAGTATATATATATATACAGTAGAGCCTCACATAAGAGACCACCTAAAACGCTGTTAAACTGGTCTCTCTTGGGGATGGCCTCTCATCACAGATTCTGCTTTACATGGAAGAATATTTGATTAGAGACCAACTAGTTCCAAAATAACTTTACTAGATGCCGCTCAACCTAGCGTATGATATTTACAACAATGAATAATATGTGAAGGTTATTCACATATTAAAACAATGTGTCCAATGCAGGATTAGATCCCGGTTCCAGGCTGTCGGGAATCGAGGATATTAACCACTCGTCTACCGACTATTCTTAGAAACCAACTCTGAGAAAGGCTGGTTTAGCCATGTTTTTAGGCATCCTCTTGACGAAAGTTCTACTTTTTCTCAATTTTCAACTCAAAATACTTGTAATTTCAACAATTTTTAATACTTATCAGTACTATATACTTGTTTTATATTTTATTGACAATATCATTTTATACGATGCTTTGAATACTTCTAAATAATTTATTTTTCACTCATGTAACTTATCTTCTATGACGTAAAACACAGTTCCATTAAATATCATATTGCTATCACTGTTGTATTTTCAACAGTCATTCTAATTTTTCAAAGTACTTTTCTAGGATTTTAGAAAATAAAATTAAAACAAACATAAATTTAGGAAAAATAGCCTTTTAACTTTTCCCAATGTTCTAAATGCATGGAAAGTGGCTATAAAATTAAAGTATAGATAAAGACACTAAATATACGGAAGGATTTGAATTTTGAACGAAATATTTTGAACCCAGCCTGTTGTGATTAAGTCAACGATTGGTCCTTCTGGTGAAAAGGTCAGTATAGTCGAAACTATCTTACTCATGAGAATTCTTTAAAGATGTGCATCGAGAGTACAAAGCAGATGAAACTGCTTTAACAAAGAACGAATTAGCGAATCCTAATCAGATTCAATATTACGTAGCCTAAATACTACAAGAATGGAGACTGACTAATAAAATAATGTGATTATTGTTTCCATGAGTGAGGTAAGTGAAATTTTTAAAAGACGACCTCAGCCACTCCTCCGCAAGTTGACGAAGCAAATATTAATGAAGATGGCCCTTAGACAACAGCTACAAATGAAAAAAAGACAAGAATACCGCCTACGAGAGCCGAAAATGTAACAGGCTAGAAGCTTCTCTGCCAAGAACTGAAAGATCTGTGCACATAAAAATTACAAACGTGCGAAATCTGGAAACAAGCACATTATTAAGGTTAAAAAATGGAATAACGTTAAAAAATAATGGAGGATACTCTTATTGACTCCAAGAAGAGAAACCACTTAAAGTGGTATTAAAGGATATGACAACATTCTTCAAGATTGAAGATATAGCAATAGAACTTGCTACAATGATTTTACCGAGAGCACTGTGAAGTTAATTCATAGACAATCAACTAAAAGGCCAATATAAATATAGTACTGGTAAAAATAAAAAAAAAATAAAAAAGAGAGAGAGAGAAATTACTGAATAACTGAACTTCTCTATCAAAATATTTTTGCTGAATCTTTCAGAACAACAACCCGCTTCATCTACCCGGGGTTTCGGGCACGTTCAACTTGACTGCTTCCTGAAACCGAAGTGCGTTAAGTGTGCTGAGGAAAACCATTTCAAGGACTGCCCAATAAAGTAAATGCAACCTTTTCCCCAAAGTGTGTAATTGCGAAGAGCTTACATTGGCAATTACCACGGATGTCCAAAGATACTCTAGACAGTATTGATCTAACAAAAATATCAGATTTCCAAAAAAATCTGAAACACAGCATAAAGTGTAGAAAAAAGAACCAAAGAGAGAGAGAGAGATATGCAGAGGTTACAAAAAGAAAAACTTCTTGTTTTGACATTAAGGACCTGTGTAAAAAATCGATACAAGTATTCAAAACATACCTACAATGAATTGAAAACTACCTTGTGAAATTGGTAATTGAAACAGAATCATATTAAAGAGACATTTTTCTTTTACAATTTTTCGAAGAAAACTCGATAGAGGTTGCGCTGCTCAGTGAAACCTATTTCAAATTCTCAATTTACCTAAATCTTAAGAAATATCAAACCATTAGAACTGATCTAATCACATGAAAAGGTGGGGGAACAGTCATCATTATAAAATCCTTTTTGAATATAAAAATATTCTTATTCAATCTTTAAGCCTGAAAAATATCTCAATTTTAATCAAAAAAGTTGGAAAAACCTCTTGCAACTATCTGCAATTTATAAGTTGTACCACTATTTTGGAAGAAAATTAGATTTAACACAGATAACAGCAAAACCACGCAGCAATCAATCGTTGCAGGAGACTGGAACTCCAAGCACCCTCTCTGGGGATCAAGAACTTCTAATAAGAGTAGAATGGTACTGCACAATTTCTCTGGAAAAGAAAACCTCGATATTGTCGCACCTTCTTCACCCACGCATTGCAGCCCACTCGGTACTCCTGATATCCTAGACTTTGATGTTTTTAAAACATTCTCCGGACCCCAAAGGCCAAAATTACTGACGAATTTTCACCTAACCATATCACCGTAATCTTGGAATTGAATATTCCAAAAGATAAATTCACAAATAGGCTTAGCCGAGTAACTAATTGAATTCATTTTCAACATGATCTCTCTAATTTCCACCAGACCCTCTAGACTCACCCTGAAAACAGAAGTAGACATTGATTTAGCAATATAAATTTTAATGATAAAATTAATGATAGATACTCGAAAACACCATAGTCACATCCTCCAAATTGAAAAATAACCCACACACCAAGGCTTTTATAAAGGGGAAAAATGAAGCTAGGAAAAAATGGCAAGAAACCTGGAGGATCCAACTCATAGAGCTACTTACCTGAGTCCTAGAGGATAAGTTGATCAAGCCCTTGAAGCTGAAAATTCTAAAAATTGGAATCTTTTTGAAAGTAAACTTGAATCAAGCCCAAAGGAATTACGTAAAAAAAGCCCATCAGGAAAAAATGGACAAGATCACCAGTTTAAATGTAAATGGCAAAACCCTGCTGAAATCGACAAAGAAATTGGACATGGTCTTGTAGAACATTTCTCCAAACACTTTTCAAGGTGGAGGATGAGGTTCCATCTAATCTAACCGATAACTTTCTTATCAACTTAATGTTGGAATAGCGATCAAAATTGGCGTGGAGCATTGGGGAATCGACCAATCAACGGCCGCGGTGGCGTTGCGGTCGACGTCAATATATATAGTCTTTGTCTCTCGCCTTCCTATATATACTTGCCTTTAAAATTTTGCTACTTTAACATCTTGTTTTAAGTTACTTTGTTTAATAAATAATCCTTTTATTCCTTGATTCAATCTCAAACTTCAACAGGTTATGGGCCCAGCACGCTTCCACTGCGCCTAAAAGGATTAACCGCCAGCAGTGAGTAAGCCTTTGTTTTGCTCGAAGTTTAGGCGTCAACCGCCAACCATAACCCTAGTTTCTTTTTGTCGTTGGCCGATTCCAAGACAAAGAAGATGAGCGAAGATTGTCTTTCAAGGATTAAAGTTTTTAATGGTGAAAACTTTTCACTATGGAAATTCCAATTCAGGCTTCTTTTGGAACAACAAAAATTACTAGAATTATTGGAAGGCTTAGAAATAAAGCCGAATGTTGTTTCCTCCGACAGTAACTCTGAAAGTTCACTACAGAATTGGAAATCAAAGGACGTTAAGGCAAGGATGTTATTATCACAGGCAATCGAATTAAAGTTTCTTCAGCCCCTGATGAACTGTACTTCCGCTTCACATATGTGGCAGAAATTACTTGCTATTCATGAACAAAAATCCGAATTTACTATTGGCCTACTTTGGCAACAATTCTTCGATGCACGATTGACATCGGAAACAATAAGTGATTACATAGCAAAAATTGAAAATATTTCTGCACAAATTTCACAAATGGGCGGAACCATAACGGAAGATCAAAAGGTAGCAAAAATTTTAAATACTTTGCCTTCGAGTATGCGCTACTTTGTTGCAGCGTGGTAATCGTTAGATCCGAAAGCTCAAACTCTTAACAATTTAACTGCAAGACTTTTGATTGAAGAAACAAGGAATCAACAAAGCGGTTCTTCTAAACAAGACGAGGCCTTATTACACAGGCAAGCACGAACGAAGCCTAAAGATACCCAACGTTCTTTTCAAGATGCCAAGAAGAACACTAAATGCCACTATTGTCACAAAATTGGACATTGGAGCCGCGAATGTAGAAAAAGATTAGCTAATGAGAAAAATAAATCCAAAAATCTTCATGATTCAAAAGGAAGTTCAAGTGATTATGGACTTATTTTGTGCGATAATCAAGTAGAGCCCAATGATATTTGGTATGCTGACAGCGGTGCAAGCTGCAGCATGACATTTCGACGAGAGTGGTTCAAGACCTACACGCCGTTCACCAGTGATCATCCAATCTACTTGGGAGACAACTCGACACTACTTGCAGAAGGCATGGGAGACATCGAGATTCAAGCCTACGTCGACGGTGGATGGTACAATACGTACATAAGAAATGTGCTCTACTCGCCGCAACTAAAGAAAAATTTGTATAGCCTTTCTACGTCCACAAGAAGAGGATTCAACGTCATTATCAAACATGACAAGCTACAGATCTTCATGGATAATGACCTAAAAGCCGTAGGAGTGCGTCATGACGGCCTCTACAGGATGCTCTTCAAGGTTACGTCATCATCACAAGGATACATCACCAGCGAGAACAAGCTTCAGTTGTGGCACGAGAGACTTGCGCATCTTCCAGTTGCTACACTTCGAGAGATGGCGACCAAAGGATTGGTGGATGGTCTGCAGCCTCAAGATTTAGAGGGAGATTTTTTCTTCTGTGAAGGATGCCAACTTGGAAAAGCCCATAGAAAGTCGTGCTATCCCTCAGATGGCAAAAACTACCAGCTAGGTGAGTTTATTTATGCTGATATTTGTAGCCCTATGCAGACTCAATCATTAAGTAAATATCTGTATTTCTGCTTATTTAAAGATTACTTTAGTGGTTATCGCCATATTTATTTTATTAAAAACAAATCAGATGTGCTAGATATATTCAAAGAATATTCTAATCTATACTCAAACTGGAAATAAGATAAAAGTTCTTAGGACTGATAATGCGCTAGAATTCAAAAGCGATAATTTTGCAGATTTATGTAAAAGATTTGGGATAATTCACGAGTTCACTGCACCTTATGTGCACGAACAGATAGGACGTATAGAAAGAGACAATCGTACGATTGTGGAAGCAGCCAGGTCCATGCTAAATTCACGAAATCTTCCAGGATTTTTTTGGGCTGAGGCATGTAACACAGCAACTTATATTATAAATAGAAGTGCGACTAAGCAAACCCCTGGAACGACACCTTATGAACTTTTCTTTGGCACAAAGCCTAATGTAGCTAACTATAAAATATTTGGCTGTAATGCTTATATGCATATTCCCAAAGAAAACCGTAAAAAGTGGGATAATAAATCGATAAAACTTATGTTTTTAGGTTATGAGAATACAAGCAAAAATTTTAGATTATGGGATTGGAAAACAAGAAAAATTAGAATTTCTAAAGATGTCACATTCGATGAGAAAGCTACTCCACATTCAGATAGAGAATCTACCAAACCGAAAGAAATAATATTTCAGATTAACAGCGCTCCGGATGAATCACCAGTTGCAACAACAAACATCCCAGTGCAGGAAATGCTGCCAGTATCCGATATCAGTTCGCATCCAATGATAACACGCTCTAAAGTTTCGAATAGCCAATGTAACTTTGCGCTCGCTGATGAACCCAGTAACTATATAGATGCAATAACAAGTTCAGATTCAGAAAGATGGAAATTAGCCATGGATGAAGAGATTGATGCATTAAATAAAAATAAAACATGGACTTTAGAACGTTTGGCAGATGGTCATAAACCTATCGGTTGTAAATGGGTTTATAAAATTAAAACGGAGTCCGATGGTACAATTCAACGGTTCAAAGCCAGATTAGTTGCAAAAGGCTATTCTCAAATCAAAAATGTTGACTATTTCGATACGTTTAGCCCAGTAGTCAGGTATGATTCGTTACGCATTCTTTTATCACACGCTGCTTCTGAAAGGATGTTTCTTAAGCAATTCGATGTAAAGACAGCTTTTCTCAATGGCGAATTAGAGGAACTTGTTTATCTTGAACAACCAGAAGGCTACAAGAGAGATGATAATAGCTGCTATAGATTACATAAAAGTCTGTATGGTCTGAGACAATCTTCTAGAAATTGGAATAAGAAATTTACCAAAATTTTGTATAGCCATCATTTCAAAACATCAGACGCCGACCCGTGCATTTTCATTGGAACACACAATGATTCAAATGTTATCTTAGCTCTCTATGTTGATGATGGAATTATTCTATCTAAAGATAAAGAGGCAATAGCTATTATAATGGATGAGTTAGAACACGCATTTGATATTACATCTGGAAGTGTTAACTTTTTTGTTGGGCTACAAATTGAGCAGTCAGAAGATAGAGCAAGTATTTTCATTCACCAGTCATCATATATTGACAAAATTTTGAGTAAATTTAATATGGCTGACTGTATTCCTGCTTCGGTGCCTATGGATCCTTCTGTCATCTTAACAAAGCAGGACTGTCCTACTCCAGAACAAAAGGAAAAGATGCCTAAATTCCCTTTTCGAGAAGCTGTTGGATCCCTTATGTTTGCATCATGTGTTTCACGTCCAGATATCACTTATGCAGTTTCACAAGTGAGTAAATTCCTAGAATATCCAGGACCTGCACATTGTACAACAGTGAAGAATATTTTCCGTTATCTGAAAGGCACTCCACACATGGGAATTCTCTTCACTGGACAAGACCAACTTGTTGGCTACTCTGATAGTGATTTTGCTCGTGATGTTGACTCCAGAAAAAGTACGACTGGTTATGCCTTCATGATGAACGGAGGAACTGTTTCTTGGACAAGCCAACGACAACCAATTATCGCACTTTCAACCACCGAAAGTGAATACATCGCTGCCTGCAGTGCTGCCAAGGAATTGATTTGGATCAGAAGACTTCTACAGGGCATCGGCTGTGATATTACTAAAGAAACTGAACTTTATATCGACAACCAAGCAGCAATAAAACTTGTTGAAAATCCAGTATTCCACAAACGAACGAAACATATTGATGTTCGCTACCACTTCATTAGATCCAAACATGAAGAAGGTGAACTTAAAGTGCATCATGTTTGCAGCTCAGAACAGCTAGCTGATATAATGACTAAACCTCTTCCACGAAACAAATTCCACTACTTAAGAGGTCTACTGAACATTTTGGATCGAGAGGGAGTGTTGGAATAGCGATCAAAATTGGCGTGGAGCATTGGGGGATCGACCAATCAACGGCCGCGGCGGCGCTGCGGTCGACGTCAATATATATAGTCTTTGTCTCTCGCCTTCCTATATATACTTGCCTTTAAAATTTTGCTACTTTAACATCTTGTTTTAAGTTACTTTGTTTAATAAATAATCCTTTTATTCCTTGATTCAATCTCAAACTTCAACACTTAATAAAAAAATACTATCAATGACAACGCCAAATTAAATCAAGGAAGTAATTAAAAACTTAGATAATAATAAAGCTCAATGCCATGACAAAACTACGCCACAAATGACAAAAGACCTTTCCATCAAATGTAAGTTTTCCTTGCTGCGATCTTCAATGCTACATTACACCTGTGCTACTTCCCGAAGACATGGAAACATGCCATTATCATAACCATTCCGAAGAAATCACCCGCCAAATCACCAGAAGATCTCAGACCAATCAGCCTTCTCTCTACCATCGGTAAGGTATACGAGAGAATCTTTCTTAGCAGATTTGCAGACGTATATGGATTCTATTAACTTTATCATTCCTCAACAATGAAACGGCACTCCACAACCCACCAGCTAATCACTGTAATAGACTATATCCAAATAAGATATTTATTTATCAAAGCCATGTTTGATAGCATATTAACAACAATTTACAGAGGATTTCGTCAATATCTTGAGAAAGTACTTCCAGGAAAGTACAGTGTTTCCATCAAGAATAAGAATATCATTACCATGGCAAAGCCAACCCAGATTGGAGTCATTCTAGGCTCTAACCTTGAACATTATTTATTCAACATTTATATAAACGATTTATCTCTACCTATAAAATGCCAAACAAAGATTTTCGTAGTTGACCCAGCAATATTATCAAACTGATAATTATTGGGACTACTGAGAATACACAACTCTAAAATTACATAATCGTTATAACCCAATGTGGTGAAATAAATGGAAGTTAGATACCAACCAAAAAAAAAAAAAAGACACAGGCTATAGTTTTTTTGACCCCTAAACAATAAAAATCCAGGACACACAATCCAATCTAACAATATATTTAAGCGTTATTAACTGGACTAACCTCGTTAAATTTCTTGGAATAAAAAATACCATAAGAAATAAAGAGATCTCGCAAAAATAACACTATCAAGTCTGTTCAACTATAACAACAAATTATATAATAAATAAAACTTCGAGGGTTAAGTTTCTTGTATAAATTTTTATTTTCAAGCTTTCAGACTTGTCAGTCCTTCAACAGGATTATCACGTTAACAAATTAATAATATATACTATTTTTATATACACATTATTATTTACATATATTAAATACTTATGATTTATTGAGAGAAAAATACACATTGCATTATTTCTGTGTGAAAAACCACATTTTGAAAATATAAGTGCATGGTGGATGATGCGTGCTGGTTAAACGATATCTCGAGACTTCAAATTAAAATTTAAGAAATTCGTAAACTATTATTAAAATATATTATCATTAAAATATATACGTATCAGAGTCATCAACAATCAATTCTGTCATCGTTTGCTTTTGTGAATGGAATAAATACCCAAATATGGCCATTTCTTATAAGCATCGGTGGTTCAGTGGTAGAATGCTCGCCTGCCACGCGGGCGGCCCGGGTTCGATTCCCGGCCGATGCATTTTTTTTTTACAATTTTTAAAACTCATTAAATATTAAAATATACAAGTATCAGAGCCATCAATTCTGTCATCGTTTGCTTTTGTGAATGTATGTAAATAATGGATTTCATATTTTTTATTAAATTTTGTTCTGGCCTTTATTTGTTTAAATCTCTTTTTAAAAATCGTTTAAAATGCAGTCGCAATCATTAGCGAACACGTTTGCCTAATATTTCCATATGCTCTTTTATTTTTTTTTTACAGAAAAATATTTACATGCCAGTATTTTGGATTAATTTTTTTTATAAACCTTTTTTTTATATTCTTACTTAGAAGATGGGCATCGCAGTCAGGATTCTTTACAGTCAGTCACTCAACTCAGGCAATTTCAAAGGTTAATGGGGGTTTGGTGGAAAAGCTGCCGTCTATTTAAACTATATTAATTTTGAAACAACTAAATGGATTGCAAAAAAATAATTAAATCAAATATCTAAACACTAATATAATACAATTTTTGCCATTACACACTTTTTTCCTGTAGTTTATGTGTTTCTTCTGTATTGCTATTCTATGGTACTTCTACTATTTATTATTGATGTACTTTCAGTATGAAGGATACTTCACTCGGGGGATTTCTCGGGCGAAGCCGGGTCATTCTTCTAGTGTTATATATACAAGAGTGCCTACATCTATTATCTACAAAACAAAAGTTTACTCTATACAGTAATTTATTCTCCCGATAATAACATACACACTTCCAGTTTGGTGTGAAAATATATAATACAACCACAGACAAAAATATAATAAATGCATTCATGAGAATCTGCCTTCGGACAAATTTAGGAGCTTTATTTAATCTATCAAAAAAGATAATATAAAATAAATAATGCTTCCAGGGCTAAGTTTCTTGTTCAACTTTTATTTTCAAGCTTACGGACTTGTCAGTCCTTCAACAGGAGTATCACGTTAATAAATCAGGGAAGAACGTTTATTTTTAAAAAAGATAATAAAAGAGGATTCAAACAAAATCGATCTATATTATATGTATCAAATTTCCGTTAAGAAATTATACCTTCAACTACAAAAATAATATTATATACAACTATACAAGATATTCTTCAAATTAAGACATCAATACACGATTCCAACGACACGGCCCTGACGCTTTGTAAGAAGCTCATCACCCAACAGCTGCCCTGCAAGTTTTGTAGGGAAGATCTCTACGTAATGACTCACCATTTTTGAATAGCCAAGACAAAGTGACTCGTGGGAGCTATGCTCGAGTGTAAAATCTGTAAAATGAAACGAAATAAATACATAAAGATAAAATATAGATTAAAACTTAAAATTATTCAGCTAAAAAATTTGTATTTGATTTTTGGAAATAAAATTGAAACCAAATTGATTTTCATAAAATAAATTAACCTAAAATAACCCAAAGATCAAAAAGAGTTAAGTGGATAAATTGTGGACATTTGGTACAGTAGTATATCGATAAATAGATAGACTCCCTTTAATTATACATCAGAACAAAGTACTATGCTTATCACCCCAGTAAAAACTTTTATAGAGATAACAAGAAATCGGTCATAAAAACAGTTTGGGCAAATTCAGACAAAAAGCCAACAACCTGTCTACCATTGTTTCGGGCTATGACCCCTATTAGTACAAGGGCGGCTTCAATTACATTCATTCTACGAGAAGAATTCTAAAATACTTCGAATTTACCAAAAATATGTTTGTGTTTAGTTTATTAAGAGGCAGGGGCAGATTTTAAAGCTAGAAGGCAACATAAAGTTGCGGGAGAATCAAATTCAAATAAAAAAACAGTAAACAGGTTGACTTTCTACCAGATTTTGCAAAAAATGGTGTTTGGCTCATTACCTATTAAAAATGTAGAGTTTTTTTTACTGAGATGAGAGTTAAACATTGTTGATTTTTATGCATATTTGAAAGTGGGGGAGCCTCTCTTGATATATACATAAATTTCATCCTCCTGCAACTTTGCTATATACATGACTTCGCCCTTGTTCAGCTCGAACGAATGTTGGCAGGAAGAATATTTTTCCTCCCATCAAACATGATATAACATTATTATCCTAATCTGGTTTAGATTAATCAAATATAAATATCTGAGGATAAGTTTCTTTATTATACTTTTAACGAGTTTACAAGTTTTGGGTTTTAAACAGCCCTTCTACAGGTAAAAACTTTAAAACCCGAAAGTTTTAAACTTGTTGAAAGTGTAATAGAAAAAACTTATCCTCGGAGATTTATATATGATTAATCTAATTGAAACAGAGGATTATAATTCTAACATTATCCTTTATCTATTTATTGCTATCAAAGAAAAGTTAATTAGTCTAATAGTTAGATAATTTTAATTCTTCTTTTTGAAAATGTGACAATTATTCCTTCCAGACCTAACTCTATATCCTGCTGCTAAATTTTCATTCATTGGTCAAAAGGTTCTATTGAAGAAAAATATAAAGAACAAATAAATATTCGTTGGCTTCTATAAATAGAGATCCAATTCATGAGTAGGGTCAAATAGGCATATTTTTTCGAAGCTTCTCCAGGGATGCGAGGATGAATTTCGTGGTTCCTTGGAGGATGATGGTCTTAATTCTTTAGTATTCGAGAAAGCTGGACAGGGGTGGAAAAAAGGTAGTCTATGATTCGGTCTTCGCTTTGGCGATA